>NC_051165.1:247960358-248630358 GCF_013339725.1 Rhipicephalus microplus
CTATCTATCTATCTATCTATCTATCTATCTATCTATCTATCTATCTATCTATCTGTCTGTCTGTCTGTCTGTCTGTCTGTCTGTCTGTCTGTCTGTCTGTCTGTCTGTCTGTCTGTCTGTCTGTCTGTCTGTCTGTCTGTCTGTCTGTCTGTCTGTTGGCATGGGAGGGTAAGATGGCTTGATAAATATGACTCGCTGATCATGACATGGGTGGTGTCACAATCCCATTGCATTGTCACAAACCTACAGGATTCCAATTTCACAGTATCAAGAACGGGAACTTTTGACAACCCACCGCCCTCACGTGATTCCCGTATGGAATGCCAGTTTTCTATGGATGAGCTAGAGGCAGCACTGGCACTGTGCAGACGTTCTTCAGCACCCGGACCTGACGGCACTACCTATCGGGCCCTTTGTAATCTTGGAGACGAAGCTCGGAAGACACTCTTACGCCTATACAACGACTCCTGGCAGACTGGTACGGTTCCCGGGCATGTAAGTCAAGTCGCCTCATTCCACTTTTAAAGGCTGGTAAATCTCCTTTGGATATTGCCTCATACCGTCCTATCGCACTTGCCAGTTGTGTGGGAAAACGATGGAACGAATTATTCTAACACGAATGGAGTGGTATTTAGAGCACTACGAAATCTATTCAGTATCCATGACCGGATTCAGGCGCAGCCATTCGTCAATCGACAACGTTGTTGATCTGGTGACATATGTTCAACACCAGAAAGCCTGTAAGAGACTATGCGCCGCCCTGTTTCTAGACGTTAAGGGGGCTTACGACAATGTCACCCATGAAGCCATCCTTAGTGCTTTGGAAACAGTAGGTCTTGGTGGCAAGATATATATGTGGGTGTACAGCTACTTACAGCTGAGATCATTTTACTTGATGACAGCGAATGGCCCAACACCTGATTATTACAGCAGCCGAGGAGTTCCTCAGGGAGGAGTGCTAAGCCCTACACTTTTCAACCTAACTATCATTGGTATAGTCGAGCAGCTACCTAGCGCTGTAGAACTTTCTGTCTATGCTGATGACATCTGCATTTGGACATCAGGTGTGACAAGGTCTCAGCTTCGCGCCCGCCTTCAGAAGGCTGCTACAATGGCGCCATGCTACCTTCGTAAACAAGGGCCTCGAGGTGTCCTGCGGAAAATGTGCAGTGGTAGCGTTCACGCGGAAACCAATGTCTGCTTACAGCATATCAATTAATGAAGAATACATATCGTTCAGCAGAAGCCACAGGTTCTTGGGAGTCATAATAGATAGTGTCACAGAACGAGCGCTAAAAAAGAGAGCGCGCCGCCAAATCCTTGCGACAACGGGCGGTAGAAACGCCGCGAGGTAAAAAGAAAAAAAAAGAAAGCAAACATCCAAGGCTCCCGGGCGCGCGCTCTCCCCGCAGAAGCACGGCTTCGCAGACGAACCTCCTCACCCCACAGCGGCGGCCGGGCAAGCGCTAGAAATTTCCAGAACGAGGGAGGCGTGGCTACGCCGAGCTGAGTCACCCGACGCGGAGGGCTGACAAACCGTCTCGCCTCTCTCCAGCCTTCGCTGCGTATCGCGCCGACGAAAGGACGAGAAAATTCTGGAAAGTGGCGCGGAAGGTATTTAATCGAGCGGCCGAGACGAGAGAACAGGAGAAGACGGAAAGTTAGCGCCGGAGCGCGTAGGGATTCCGCCGTGGAGTCGGCGAAGGTTCTGCCCGTAGTGACAGAACAGGAGGAGACGGAAGTGAGCGCCAGAGTGCGTAGAGATTCCGCCGTGTAGTCGGCGAAGTTTTTTGGTCCGTAGGGACGGCTCGAGCTACAGGCAAGAGCGTGGGTTTACCGCTATCGAGCGAAGACGCGGGCAACAGCTGCGTGTGTGAAGCCGACGGGTTTCCGGCGAAGAAGTTTGAAGCTTGGAGAGTGGCCAATTGAAGTCGGCGAGGTTTCCTGGAAGAGAGACTTCGAGAGCTGCGGAACGACAACAACGCTGGACTTTGAGTGAGTGATTCTCGGAAGAGTATCATTCAGACTTTTGTCCCAAGGACTTTGGACTGAACAGGTTTTCTAACTCTTTAGTCCTTAAGTGTCTTGGTTGTTAAATGCATGCGACTGCATTGTAGTGCGTATTGTTGTCTGTGTCCGTTGTTTCAAGTGTGGCTGATTGTATTGTGTAGTACGTTGATTGATTGGTTTGATTGGTGACATATTTTATGTAACTAGTGTGGAGTGTGCATTTTTGTGTATTATTTTCGATCTGCCATTATTGAGAATATAATTTGTTTGTTTATCAACTCTCGGCTCTGTCTTGTTCTTTGGGCCACAGCCGGCGTCCGCTGGCGCACCAATAAGGACCACTTCTAAATTGTCCACGCTTTCGTGGTGCGGTTCGGGGGGCCGATACTTCGGCTCTTGGAATTAGCCCGGCGATCGCCTCCCTAATAAACGGGACTGGTGTGACAATTAATCTGGCGTCCGCGAAACAGGACCTTTTGGTGCACAGTGTGTCCAGAGTAGTGAGAAAGAGCCTCGAGTTGTTGATAGTGCTATCGGAACGATTTTGTGTGTTGTTCAGTGTTCTCGTTAACGAGTGCAGGGGAGTGTTCCGATAGACAGATTTAGGCAGATACTTTTTGCACGCGGCAAGGTTTATTTACGAGTTGCGAGACACAATGGATCTCGAAAAGTTAGTTGCGCTTGGTGAGAAGATGGGTCTTTCCGGCGCCGAACTACGGAAATGGGTAAGCCAGAAGGAGAAAGAGGCGGTGGAGAGAGAAAGGTTGGCAGCTGAGAAAGCCAAGGAAGAAAAAACAGCTGAGTTGGAACGAGAGAGGTTGGCGGTCGAAAGAGCCAAAGCGGAAAAGGCAGCTGAGTTGGAGAGAGAAAGGCTGGCCGCTGAAAGGGCGAGAGAAGAAAGAGAAGCAAAGGAGCGACAGCTGAAGGAAGAAAGAGAGCAGCAATTGAAGTTGGAGCTGGAGAGAGAGAAGTTGGCAGCCGAAAGGGCGAGAGAAGAAAGAGAAGCGAGGGAGCGCCAGCTGAAAGAAGAAAGAGAAGCGGAGATGGCTGAAAGGGAACGGCAGCGGCAGCACGAAATTGAACTCGAGCGGCTCCGTTTGCAACAGCGAAACGAAACTCCCGTCCAAGCTAGAGTTGAAAGCAGCGAACGGGAAGATCACGGCTTCCGCTTGAACCCAAGCAAGCTGCTCGTAGCGTTTGATGAAAGGAAGGACGACCTAGACGCGTACCTCCACAGATTTGAGACGATTGCGAGGAGCCAGAATTGGCCGGAACAGCAATGGGCAACTGCTTTGAGTACCTGCTTGAGTGGTGAAGCGCTCAGTGTGTACGGTAGGCTGACGCCGACCGATGCAGCCAACTACGCAAAGGTGAAAGCTGCTTTGTTGAAGCGATTTAGATTTACCGTGGAAGGATTCCGGGACAGATTTCGGACAGGAAAGCCAGCTGATGGTGAGACAGCTACGCAGTATGCTGCCCGACTTTGCCATTATTTCGACAGATGGATTGAACTTTCAGGGACAGCACAGGAGTACGATGAGCTTAGAGAGCTGCTAATTAAAGAACAATTTCTTACTAGTTGCCACCCAAGCCTGTCGCTGTATTTGAAAGAGAGGAAGGCGGAGTCATTTGAAGGAATGCTTGAATTGGCTGATCAGTTCTTAGAAGCGCAAGGAGGAACTAATTTGGCCAAGGTCAAGAAAGATTGTCCCGATGAGTCGAAGGAATTGGCTCCCGAAGAAAAGAAGCGTGCACCAGAGAGCATTCCGCGATGTTTTCTGTGCAACCGAGTGGGTCATCGCGCGAAAAAACTGTCGAACGATCTTTACGAGCCCTACGGTTGTAAAATGTTTTAACTGTGGTCAGACTGGGCACAAAGCAGACGCTTGTCGGAACGGAGTGAGTCAAACTCACCAGGTATCTTGTGTGCAAGCGGCACCGAAATCTGATAATAATGCCGTCACCGATGGATTCGTAGAGTTGAAGAATGGGGAGAAAATTCCTATTGTGGGGGCTGTAATGTCAAAACAGCCAACCGGTGTTACGAAGGGAATGCCAACGCTTCCTGGAAAGATTGCAGGCAAGAAGATTACGGTTCTAAGAGACACCGGTAGCTCCACGGTTATCGTGAGAAGAAATTTGGTACGGGAAAGAGAGTTGACAGGCAGAACGAAACCGGTTTGCCTAATTGACCGTACGGTCCGGATGCTTCCCGAAGCAGAAATTGAGGTTGAAACCCCGTACTTCAGCGGGAAGGTTACTGCGTTATGCATGACGACCCCCCTGTATGACCTTGTCATCGGAAACATCGACGGGGCGCGAGGGCCAAGTGATCCAGAATGTTTGGGAGAAGACCCGAAGATAGAGCCCTCGCCAACGCAGCGGCCGCGAGATACAGTGGAGGAACATCCCGTGACGGAGCTCACTAGAGCCCAAGGTGAAGCTGCGGCGCAAGAGACAGCGAAGGAGAAGACGATCGTGTCGAATCAGTTCACGGGCCGAGCAACCGGACGTACGTCGGCACGACCTCAACCGACTGACAGTGTAAAGGAGACGGAGTTGGCCAGCCGGGCAAAATGTAGAGGCATTATCAAGCGGGTAAATAACAGACAGGACCCGTCGAATGTAATGACGCGTTAACGGTGTCGGAAGAGACAACGATGGCTGAGACGACGCCTCAGATATCGTCGTGGGAAAGGGCTCGCCGAAAAAGAACGTGGAAACACAAGAATAGATCGAGCGAGCACCGCAAAAAGGGGCGCAAGCGCTGTTCGAAGTACTCAAGATAGGTGCTGAGGTGGAATCAGAATGTGTTCGGCAGGGCTGAGTGACATATGTTGTGTTAATATTCTTGTTATCCTGTGTCTCAAGTGTATGTCGAGTGAGTCAGTGTTCTGTGCGATGGTGTGATGTATAGTGTTGTATAATTGTTGGATAGACAGAACTTTGTACGGTTGTATTGTTTAGAATGTGTGATGAAGTGTTGTAGGCATGTACCTGTGGCTATATTTCATGTGTTGTGGAATTGAACTACAATGTACGATTGTATTGAGTGATATATTGTGAATGTGAAGTGTCATGAGCGACGGATTGTGTTACAGTCTGTGAGAATGTGTGGTGACTGTTCGCGCTCGTTTGTGTGGTTTTGAATATTATGAGATAATATTCTTAAAGTGGGGGGCAGTGTCACAGAACGAGCGCTAAAAAAGAGAGCGCGCCGCCAAATCCTTGCGACAACGGGCGGTAGAAACGCCGCGAGGTAAAAAGAAAAAAAAGAAAGCAAACATCCAAGGCTCCCGGGCGCGCGCTCTCCCCGCAGAAGCACGGCTTCGCAGACGAACCTCCTCACCCCACAGCGGCGGCCGGGCAAGCGCTAGAAATTTCCAGAACGAGGGAGGCGTGGCTACGCCGAGCTGAGTCACCCGACGCGGAGGGCTGACAAACCGTCTCGCCTCTCTCCAGCCTTCGCTGCGTATCGCGCCGACGAAAGGACGAGAAAATTCTGGAAAGTGGCGCGGAAGGTATTTAATCGAGCGGCCGAGACGAGAAAACAGGAGAAGACGGAAAGTTAGCGCCGGAGCGCGTAGGGATTCCGCCGTGGAGTCGGCGAAGGTTCGGCCCGTAGTGACAGAACAGGAGGAGACGGAAGTGAGCGCCAGAGTGCGTAGAGAGTCCGCCGTGTAGTCGGCGAAGTTTTTGGTCCGTAGGGACGGCTCGAGCTACAGGCAAGAGCGTGGGTTTACCGCTATCGAGCGAAGACGCGGGCAACAGCTGCGTGTGTGAAGCCGACGGGTTTCCGGCGAAGAAGTTTGAAGCTTGGAGAGTGGCCAATTGAAGTCGGCGAGGTTTCCTGGAAGAGAGACTTCGAGAGCTGCGGAACGACAACAACGCTGGACTTTGAGTGAGTGATTCTCGGAAGAGTATCATTCAGACTTTTGTCCCAAGGACTTTGGACTGAACAGGTTTTCTAACTCTTTAGTCCTTAAGTGTCTTGGTTGTTAAATGCATGCGACTGCATTGTAGTGCGTATTGTTGTCTGTGTCCGTTGTTTCAAGTGTGGCTGATTGTATTGTGTAGTACGTTGATTGATTGGTTTGATTGGTGACATATTTTATGTAACTAGTGTGGAGTGTGCATTTTTGTGTATTATTTTCGATCTGCCATTATTGAGAATATAATTTGTTTGTTTATCAACTCTCGGCTCTGTCTTGTTCTTTGGGCCACAGCCGGCGTCCGCTGGCGCACCAATAAGGACCACTTCTAAATTGTCCACGCTTTCGTGGTGCGGTTCGGGGGGCCGATACTTCGGCTCTTGGAATTAGCCCGGCGATCGCCTCCCTAATAAACGGGACTGGTGTGACAGATAGAAACTCGTCGTGGACTCCGCACGTGAACTATGTGAAGAAGCGGCTGATCGCAACATGCCACATGTTCAAATTCCTTGCAGGAAGAATTGGGGAGTGCCCATACCATCCATGCTACAACTGTACAGAGTGCTGTTTATCGGATTTCTACGGTACAGCTTAGCTGCAATATCTAACACCGGCAAGACCAACCTGCGCGCAATTCAGAGCATTCAAGCCCAAGCACTTAAGATATGCCTTGGATTACCCCGCAGTGCTTCAACGGCTGAAACCATTGCCATCACTCAAGATCACTCGATAAAGACGCATATTATCACCGAGACAATGCGCATGCACCTCAGGCATTATGCCAGGACGCCTTCTCATCACCTGGCGAGCCTAGCTGCTGAAAGACTTCGCACGACATACGGCACTATTGTCTACAAGCATCGTTCATCGTTTGCAGAGACATACGCACCTGCATCAAAGCCACTGCTTCCTCCTTGGAGCTTGAGCCGGCCGCGAGTTCACCTAATGATTTTAGAAATGAGGAGAAAATCGGACTTACCGACACATGCCCTGAAACAACTGAGTCTATTCCTACTGGAACAAAACTACAGTAACCACGTGCACATTTACACGGATGGCTCTACTACGCCATCTAGTTCAGGTGGAGCAGTGGTTATACCATCACAAAGGGTAATTCGGTGTTTTAAGACTTCACATGTGACAACGCCAACGACGGCAGAACTCGAGGCTCTGCGCAATGCACTGGAACTCATCAATTCAGAAGAAAAACCAGGTAAATGGGCTGTGTTTTCTTACTCAAAACCAGCGTTACAGTGCCTGATATCAGTTCTCCGACGCGGATGCCACGACCAGTTGACCTACCAAACCGTGAAACTTCACCACCTTTTAATACAAAAAGGCCACGACATCGTCTTTCAGTGGTTACCTGGGCATTGTGGTATAGGCGGCAATGATTTTGCAGATCATGCTGCTCGCACGTCACATAAAGAAGCGAACAACGTTCCGATTCCGCTTTCAAGAGCGGATGCGGCGAGGCAGATTCGTCAACTGGCCCGCAGTCTTACCCCGACTGAGTGGAAGACACCAAGCATACGACGTAGAAGACTGCACGAGCTCAACCCTTCACTACAACTCCGGCCTCCACCCGGCCTACATCGACGTGCAGCTTCGCTTGTCTATCGCCTTTGGCTGGGAGTTGCTTTCACGAAAACTTATACCACGTTAATCGGAATCACTGACAGTGCGGCGTGCGATGTTTGCGGCACCGACGAAAATAACGAACACCTGCTGTGCCATTGTCCTCGATTTGCCTCAGAGAGACAAGTACTTGCCAACGCAATGCGGCGACTGGATGATCGGCCTCTTTCTGTGCAGGTGCTATTACAGCAACGTCCACATGCCTTGACAGCCCACAAGGCAGTGAAAGCACTGCTGTGTTTCCTGAGAAAAACAGGCATGTGGGAACGCCTCTGACATGCGGTAGAGTTCTACACGCTGCAGTGAAATTACTGTCAGTCTCTCCCCCGCCCTTTTTTTTCTTTTCCCTCTCTTCCCTCTTTCTCGTCTTTCTTGTCCCCTTCCCTAATCCCCTAGTGTAGGGTAGCCAACCGGATGTCTTTCTGGTTAACCTCCCTGCCTTCTCCCTTTTGTTGCTTCCTGCTCCTACAGGAGAGTATGTTCCGAATGTGCCCTAATTATGCGGGTATGTGCCACAGGTGCTTGACACTTCATTACCCAGGAACGGTGAGAGCAGACATGAGTAATTTTAACGCGTCAGCGTTAAGCAAAAGCTGATAACAGCAGCGCTGACCCGTCGAATGCAAATAATAAATGTCAAGAAGCCAACAGAAATTGAACACCAGCGTTCTGCGTGAAAATTAAGCATTCTACCACAGAACCAAGCCAGGTCTTGGAATGAAATGGAATAAAAAAAACTTAGCGCGTCCTGCAGGACACGGTTAGCGCGTAGAGGGCATCTCCCACGCAGGGACCGAGAGGGAGTACCTGGCGGCCGCTTCGCGGGCCTGCTGGACGGCCCATTGCTGGTCGGCGGGAAGTGAGCTCCTGAGGGACCTCTGCCACTTGCTTGAGGTAGAGTCGGGATGAGTTGTTCTACACTCCCAGAGCATGTGTGCGAGTGTCACCGTGTGTCCACATGAAGGACACGTGTCACTGGGGTATGCATGAGGATAATAAACGTGAAGCGTGGCAAGGTTTGAATACGTGTGTCTGCAATAGGCGTAGGGTTAATGCCTGCGGTCGGTTGAGTTTCGGATGTGGGGGTGGAAAAATGAGGCGTTCCAGGTAAAAGTGCTTTGTTATTTCATTATACGTAATTGGTGCATCCCGATTGGTATCTAACCCAGCAAGATGGGGTCGCCCTGTGGCAGTGCGGTCGGTAAGTGCGCGCACTGCATCATGGGCGATGTCGTTAAGGTTGTATAGGGCACCCGGCACCTGGTCGAGATTGGCGGGGAACCAGATAACAGTGTGGTGCTTCAGGGCACTCGGGTCCGCTTTGCGCAGAATACGTAACGCCTGGTCGGAGATGACTCCGCGTTCGAAGGCTTTGATGGCCGGCCTGGAGTCGCTGTAGATGAATTCCCGTTTGCTGTCGAGCATAGCTATAGCTATAGCTACTTGCTCCACTACTTCGGGGTTTCGGGTGAGGATTGTGACAGAGTTAAGAGTCTGCTGCGCGGGTGATACCGCGACCATGGCGAAGGCTCGGTTGTTGTGATAGGCAGCGGCGTCCACGAACGAGACGTTGTCCGCTTCCATGCCTATGCGCTTGAGAATGGCCGTCGCCCGCGCAAGGCGCCAGCCTCTGTTGTATTCCGGGTGTACATTTCTTGGAATGGGAGCAATCGTGATAAGGTCGCGGATTTCACGGGGAATTAGAGTCAACTCTGGGGGGTCCCTGGCCCTCGAGGAGAAGAAGCCGAGCCGGGTCTTGGAACTACTTTTCAAATAGAATGTTCGTTAAACGTAAATTGTGGTTGTAGTGCTGCGTATCAAATTTTATAAACACTGCATATGTACTCCTATGATACAGCCGTCACGACGGATTAACGTCAATTGTAGGTGAATGCCATCCGCTGAAGTTGATTTATGTCGCAGTGTCCAGGGCTGCCATCCTCGTGAGCACCAGCGCTTCATATCTGCTTGTCGCTTATGGTGTTTGTAATAACCATGTTGCTGTTGACATCATTACGCAACTGTAAACAACTGTTTATATAAAACATGTGCGGATGTTTAGCTTATGTTTGTGCGGGTGTTTGTACGGATAATTAGCGCCACTTTTAAACGTTTCGCAAAAAAAAAAAGCCACCTCCCATCGCGTGACGATTCCCAAAATACGTGGAATATGTCAAAAATTTTAAGTAGACGTAAAAGTCGTTCGTGTTTAGTTGGTTGAGTAAAACTATAAACGGCCCCAAAGATGCCTTTTAGGGAACCGTAGCACCGAAAAAGCGAGGAGCATCTCCAATGTCTGTATAAATCATTGTAGAAAGCGGAATATCATGAAGTATTCATCAATATACACCAGCCAAGTGATAAAAATATTTATTATATGTTTCTATTTCCCTGCTCACCATTTCGTCTTCTTTACATTTCCCTGCTTTGATTTCAGTTCACCTTCCTAAGGTATCTTTTTGTAAGCATGTCCCCTCCTCTTTACGTTTACAAGCGTACAGTCGTCAGCACGTTTAACACAAATGCTCACCACGGGGTCTTTAATGGTTTGATTGACGCTGGCACCACGTAGCTTTGGGTACTGTTGCCGAAATGTTAGCAATATATGTCGACCTACTATCCAAGCATATCGTGGTACTATCTCGGCAACAGCGCCCAGGGCTTCACGGCTGGCATAAGTCAAACCAGTCCATGCCACGCTGCGGAGCGTTCGTCGTGACCGTTCTGACGATTGTACTAGTGTACGCGAATAGACTATCGTAGAAATAACATGCACACTATGTCTCAAGGAGTGAAACGTGCTTGTCTATAGAAAGGTACATGCGATATTAGCCAGCACTGTTGCTACCATTGGGGTTTTCACGTGGCTACAAGACACCCGTGGCTTATGATTAAATAATTACTTTTGCTGTCATCTTATTATGCGAAATTACACTGCTGACATTTTTTGGGCGTCATTGTTTTTTATTAATTTTATGTAGAACAACAGTGATAATATCAAAATTTTTGAGATCAAGAAAAAGTAAACCCTACTTCGTAAAAAAATAACAACCGGAAACAGCTAGTCAGAAAGCCACCTTCCCGCACTGTTTTAGCGTTTTCTGAAGACATAAAAGCATCCAATAATGTGAACAAATGAATACGTGAACGTCGGCCTTTTATGAAGAGTCATATTTCGGTCAGAAGAGCTTCGCAAACTATAGTAAATGCGGATGTGTGTGTTGTGCTGCAGAGAATATGTAGATGAAACAAACAGAAAATGCAGTGGCTTGATAGAGAAACTAATTTTACGTGACAACATTTACCTTTTTTTACATCACGAAGAGTAATCAAAATACCACCTCCGTCTCCCTAACCTCCGTCCCACTCCACGAAGCCAGTGGTGGCGAAGGAACAAAAGCTCGAATAGGGATATTCAAGACAGCTCAAAAGAAAGGAACAAATGATATTTCTCACACACGCTATCAAAGACCATGTATTCATGTAAGAGTCAGCGCTACTGGTCGACGAATTGGTCGCCCACGTTCGTTTTTCGCGATGGTGAGCAAGCTCAGCATTCTTATTGATTCTCATATACTACATATCGCACGTTTACCGGCTCGCTCTTCATTGTGTCCGCTTTGTTCTCGTCATAACGGGTAGGCAGTACTGTCAAGTACACGGGCTGTCAATCACACCCAATTTTTTTTATACCTTCGTCCTCTGCCACTGCCGACACCAAGATTGCACAACGTGTGTCCGTGCAAGCGTTGCACGAAAGTGTAGAGTTCCTTGCTTCGCAGAAGGAGGCTCAACGCGACACCCACGTACGTCTGAACGGTGGCGAAACGCGGGAACGGGAAACGCAGACGAGGAAGACAGAGCTACAGACGCCGTGACGAAATTAGGGAATTCTCAGGGATAAAATGGAACCGGCTCGCACAGGATAGAGTAAACCGGATATCACAGGGAAAGGCCTTCCTCCTCCAGCGGACATAAGCAGGATTATTTGATGGTAAGGAAAATGCGCTATAGTTCTCCAAACAGAGCAGTAATAAAATTTATGTTTGTCTTCTTGGAGGTAGAGAGGGAAAATTTAGTAGAAATCAGATAATTCGCCCTGAGTCTCTGTGCTCCGGCCTCCTACTCTGCTCAGGGAAAAATGGAAAGAGAGAAAAAGTTAAATGAAGATGAAGACAGGGAAAGTTGTTGCTCATGTATGACAGCCTTGTACACACGGCGGCATTCCTAAAGGCTAGAGGCTGGAGCAGTACTTTTCAGAAAGAGTACGAATGTTCTTGTATACGTTGCTGATGCTGTGTCGTTGGATGCAGCGGGCAAACAAGCTAGTTTTACTGAGAGTTTTCTCGGCGGTGCGTGCTGACGTTGAAGCCAGCGTCTTCTGACAAGTATAAAGGACAGAATGGGCAACGCAAGAGCTCGTATTAGAAACAATATCAATGAGAACTAACCGACAATTATTCCAAGGAACGTACAATAGATTTTATTACAAATAATTGTCGTGTAAATGTGAAGAAAGAAAAGGGAATGTAAAGATAACTTGCCGTGGGCAGGAACCGAATCTGTGACCTTCGAATAACGCGTCGGATGCTCTGCCAACTGAGTTACCACGGCGGTCATCCCCCCCCCCCCCCCCCCGTTTTTCTTTTATGGAGTATGTATGTGCATTAAACGTGGGAGTGTAATTCAGCGTTACCTGTTGCCACTGCGGTGATTGTGGTACACTAAATTTTTTTTTCATACTTGAGTCATTTAGCACGTAATGTTAATAAGAGCTGGCAGCTGACCAATAATTCCTCACATACCACCTGAAGGCGCGAAGTCTGCCAGAACGAGACCCTCGCTATGGATGAAAAAAGAAGGGTAAACCTACGGGCTCTTTTTCTTTGTTAGAAACAATATTAATGAGAACTGACAGAGAGTTATTCCACGAAAAGTATAGGGAGCACTATTAGAAATAATTTAAATGTAAATGTGAATAAGGAAAAGTGGATGAAAACCTGCTGTGGGCAGTGACCAAACCGTCAGCCTTCGAATAACGCGTCCGATGCTCTATAAACTAAGCTACCAGTTGAAGGCAGCCGCAAACACACGTGTTAAGGTCTCATCCATTTGGGAGCGCTGAAGCTTCGGGCCAAAAAGGTTATAAAAAATTTTGTGAACTCCTTGGATCGGGCTAACCACACAGCGGATAAGGTGCGCGTAGCCTCAAGTGACGTCGACGGCCAGACGAATCCGGTGTAGCACACTGGCGGGTCTTCGGTTTACGCTAGCCGAAAAGCGAAAGGTCACGCGAAAGTCTGTCTCCAGCAGACACGTGCACCGATGGTCTTGGTTATACCAGCAAGTTGGCGTGCTCTCATTGATAAGTGATCTCAACGAAGAGTTCACATCACTTCGAGGGAATAGAATCAACGTCATGCACGGTGATTTTTGCAGGAACATCACCAAAGTCTTTGCCTGCAAAGTCACAGAAAGGAGGTATTCAGTGGAATATGCAATCTAGGGGCCATTCTGTAGCGCGAAACAGCGAGGAAGAGTTCGGGGCAAATTAAACCAAGACAAAAAAGACCGACACACGAGCACAGTGCAGTGTGTATGCATGCTGGTCTTTCCTGCATTTGTTTATTTCGAGGTGTATACTTGTTCGGTGATGCACTACACCAACACAACCAAGCTTCCACGCTGATAGAGTTCGCTGCTGTGTTTTCCTGTAGCATGCGCGGCTCGACAGCCACAAAAAAACAAAAGTCCTTTTTCTACCGTGCTGTCACAGCATGCTGTCGTCCAAGTGACATCGTGACTGCAATTGTTTTCGCTATCGAAAGTGACGTTCACTAACAACAACAAAAACAACAACAACAACAACAACAACAACAACAACAACAACAACAACAACAACAACAACAAACAACAACAACAACAACAACAACATCGAAAGCTGAAACATTCACACACGTATAACCAATGAAGCTCGATGAACAAGAGGATTTAAAACCGTTCGTATATCCCGCATAAGCTTATCTTTCGCTATGAGATCCCTGACGATTCTTGAACGTAGCTGTAACCGGGATGTCGGTGCTGAAACTCACGCCCTGCTGGAAGCAGAAAGACCGGACGAATGCGGCTTTAAATTTCAGTTAGACGTTTCTGTTCTCAGTGATGTTTTCAACTGAACTATCCTAGCTGATCTATTCATCACTTTCTCATTGAAATGATAAAAAATGAATAAAGGTCTTGAGGTCATGTTGGTTTGCAATTTTTAAGAAGTTTTGCGCCAAGTGGTTCTCAAGTCTTCTTTATTAAATGTAAACCAATTCTGCGAACGAAGCAGAAAAGAAATTGCCTCGCATTTATACATGCGCGATGAATATTGTATATTGTATCTTGTAAGTAAATAGGCAAAAACGGAAATAATAGTTTTAAAATCCCCCCCCCCCCCCCAAAAAAAGAAAGAATGGGAACTTTCGGTCACTTTATAGAGAGAAAACTTGAAGCAGAAATGGCTGCGGCCTGGTGTATATTTCACAATGGTCGTGTGCCTAATGACGCCTTGTCGGTCTCTATGAAAAGCAGTTTGTTTCCTTTTGCGTGAGGCATTCGTTATGTCATCTTAGCTTCATTTCAATGGAGTAGAGGAACCGTGAGAGAGGAAAAAAAGATGAAAACGCGAAATGCATAGCACGCGTATACGAGGCACTAAAGAAAGAAAGTAAAAGAAAGAAAGAAAGAGAGAAAGAAAGAGGGAGAGAAAGAAAAAAAAGAAAGAAAGAAAGGAAGAAAGAAAGAAAGAACGAAAGAAAGAAGGAAGGAAAGAAAGAAAGAAAGAGAGAAAGAAAGAAAGAAAGAAAGAAAGAAAGTAAGAAAGAAAGAAAGAAAGAAAGAAAGAAAGAAAGAAAGAAAGAAAGAAAGAAAGAAAGAAAGAAAGAAAGAAAGAAAGAAAGAAAGATGCCTAGTTAGGCTCATTCTTAGAACGAACACACTCGTATAGAAATGAAAAGTGCAGAAAAATTGAAGAGCGATGCAGAACGCGCACCGCCGCAATCTTTGAAGTCATGCATTCCTTTGCACAATATGCATTATCTGGCGCTCCTTTTGGAGAGACATAAAAGCAGAGCAAAGCAGGGGTGAAAAAAAAAAAAGAAAAGAAGGAGGCATTTGGTATAAGGGAGGGGAAGATATGCTGCATGGAGTCGCGGGCTTTCTCGCTGCTTCATAACTTGACCAACCGACCCAGTTTTGCAAACGCGAACCTTATGGGAAAGGATATGACGTCTTTTTCCATCGTGCACGGAGCACACTCCGACAATATAGGCGCGTTGAATGAATAGCCGGCTGAGATCCGGCGTGGAATGCCAAGAAGCCATGGCGCGCACGTTTATTTTACGCTGTTGCCTTCGTCGAGAACGTTTCCTTTCGGTTTCTCTCACTGTATGCCTGCTCAATTGTAGGACAGTTGGGGTTCTTGAATATTCCCATAGCAACCGATAGTATGAGACAACTCTCGCTAAGCCTTGCCATTTCATTCGTTCAGCATCGCACAATTGTTCACTCGAACATGCTTCTCTTCTTTCTTTTTTTCTTGTAATAATGTAATCATTCAGTCAGTCTGTTTGCCCTCACTGCTAGGGTATTTATGGTGTGTCTAGTCCAAATGCCGAGGACCAGACTCGGCATTGTCCCTCAATGTCAAATGATGAGCACATTTTGCGTCGTTCCGTCCGAACACATAGGAACTTGTCTTCGTTTTAGCTCTGAAAGATACATGACACAGGAGAGACGACTGCACAAGCGCTACTAGCAACCATGCACGTCGCAAGGGGCTGCACAAGGGGTACTTGCTTCTCATGCACCTAAGCTATATCCGTAGAGCCCCTCTACCTCAGCCGTGATGCAAGAGAGGTTTTCATCTCCACCTTCCCCCCTTTTCCAAGACAAAATCATCCCAGCACCCATGTTAACAAACGCTTTTTGTACCAGGTTGCTATAATATAGGTAGTCCCGCCACGGTGGTCTAGTGGCTAAGGTAATCGGCTGCTGACCCGCTGGTCGCGGGATCAAATCCCGGCTGCGGCGGCTGCATTTCCGATGAAGGCGCAAATGTTGTAGGCCCGTGTGCTCAGATTTGGGTGCACGTTAAAGAACCCCAGGTGATCGAAATTTCCGGAGCCCTCCACTACAGCGTCTCTCATAATCATATGGTGGTTTTGGGAAGTTAAACCCCCCCCCCCATATCAATAAACGATATATGTATTATAGTGATGTGCAGACGAGATTGTTGACCAGGCTATAGACGTGTTTTCATTGTTTGAAAACCTTACCTCGTTTTTATAAAGGGTGATGAACGATTCCCTAACCCGATCAATTGTTTTCTTCTTTTTTTATATTCTACGCTTCCCAGTGTTCACGACATGATTTTTTTCCGGCTTCTACCTAGAATCCTGGCTTCGTGATGCATCGGCTCACTCGTGCGCTTCATGAAGAAGAAGAAAAGGTGCGCGCCACCAGATATCGTTAAATTTTGCGCATATAGTTTTCGTAAAGTCGTACATAGGGCAAACAGGCTGGTGCCTTCATGAACGGTTGACTGTCTCTGCCTATTCAAGGACTTTTTCGTGAGTCTGTGCCAAGGTGTGCAATAATGGTCAGGCTTACGAGTTTAGAAACAATTCCACAACTTCAAACTCGTCCCTGTAGCAGGGCAGCAGTACGCATTGCATGCCTAATTCCGTAATCAGTACTCAGCATCCTTCCTTCTGCAGCGTCCCTTCTCTGTGCAGAGGAGCGTGCTAAAAGGCCCACTCGGCTAAGACGGGCCCCTTTCAAGGTTTATTTCAACAAACTCTTCCTCCACTCTAATTTGCACCCTTGCTGAGAATTTCAGCCCTATGCATTAGGTTGATTATTTTTATACTCTGCTTTCGAATAAAAAAGTATACTCGCAGGGTCTTTAATGTATTCGCCTAAGGTTACTCGAAACTGAAAAGCTTCGCATTTTACATCTCAGTCCATGTACTAATCCTCCAACCGATCCACTCCGAAACCTTCCTGCACCTAACCTGGCTTCGCATTGCCTTCGGTATTCGAGGCTTTGCAAGCCTTGTGCACCTCACCTGGTTTTGTGTTGCCTCCATGATCGTCACACCTACTATCTAGCGACGACTTCATGTGATGGCGTCACCATGCGACGTCAAGTCATAAGCACAGAGTTTTCTAAAATTAACCAGAGAAGACTCTGGCGCTGCGATCGCTCAGTGACCATGCAAATGACTGGTAGTGCACGTATTTGCCTAGTCTTCGTACTTGTTGGTCTCGAGTCGCACTTGTGGCTTCGTTCATCGCTGTGTTTCAGCT
Organism: Rhipicephalus microplus; assembly: GCF_013339725.1. Classification (NCBI taxonomy): domain Eukaryota; kingdom Metazoa; phylum Arthropoda; class Arachnida; order Ixodida; family Ixodidae; genus Rhipicephalus; species Rhipicephalus microplus. The sequence continues at coordinate 247,977,293 of NC_051165.1, forward strand.
TTGTTTCGAAGGAAAGAACGAATCCTTTTGGACGTTGTGACCCGATTTGAAATGGTAAGCCTAAATTACTAAGGTGGTAAAACGCGACTGCTGAATATTTGCTGATTTTTCGTTTCGTGACAAAACAGGTTCAAGATACGCGAACCGAAACGAAGCCAAAAGTACTAAGATTAAACAAACGCGTGTACCACCCATCGTTCCCATGCTCGCTGAAGCGCCGTGTGTCGCAGCTTCCATAGACACTAGTGCCAAAGTTACCTTTAGTGCATTTATATGAAACTATACAGGCATGAGGACGGCGTAATGATGACGCCACATATTTCGGTGATATGCAACTTCTCGACGACGTCGTATGGTGACGTCATCGCGTGATAATATTCTGCGTCTCTCGCGTTCACGAGCTCAACGCGGGACGCCAATGGTCAATTTGTGCGTTTCGTGAGGCATCTACAAGGCCTTTAACAATCACCATTTTATCTGTGTACGCGTGAATTCACTGTCCTCGTTTAATTGGCTTGCTCTCAGCGCTGGTGTAATTTTGTTTTCCTCGTTTATTTCCCTTTGTTTTTCTTTTACTTTCATTTCTTTAGGCGAGGAAACGTGTGAAGGTGGAGGTTGTGCTATAGATGCTGTTATTTGTCATTTTGTAGTTGCACGCCGTTCACCGCTTCCTATTCTTCATTAAGGGCGCTGTCGCCGTCGTGTACCAGCGGGGGCGACGATAAGCGAGAGCCTGTCCAAAAATGGGCAGCCCCAAAGATAAGCGCCGGGTCCAACAAAAGAACCCGTGGCTGTGCCGTCGAGGCAGATGGGGCGGGGTGAGAGAAAACCGGCGAAAGAACGCCGCTCCTCAGTTCGCGAGTTGCAGCACACGCGCAACGCCTCGTAAGCGAGTACAGCAACAACAAAGAGCAAGCGAGGCGCCATTATGGATCCAGCGACGGAAATAAACTGCGCGCACACGTATCGGCCCTCGCCCGCCGGACGATTCTGTCGGTGCAGCGCGGCAAATGACCGCGGAAGATCCGCGCAAATAATGTCCTCACCAAACAATTGAAATGATCGCGTAGGTCTTGGGTGTAGACCGGGACAACAGGTTCGTAGTCTGGCCGTTTTAATTGTATTGCGGGGAGCATCGCTTGAAACCGACCCCCATTTTTTTTTGGCAATATTCGCGAGTGTGTCATATTGCACGCATGACATAGATATAGGAGATGTAACAGTTCGCGCGCGACCTCGAAATAGAGATCTAGGAATGAAAATGTGCAACCGAACGTAGAAACGTGCAAGCAATAAGAGACGAAAAAAAAAAAACGAGAAAAAATGGTTACAATTAATGCGGTTATGCATAGGTATGCATCTGATTGATTGATTTGTGAGGTTTAACGTCCCAAAACCACAATTTGATTATGTGAGACGCCGTAGTGGAGGGCTCCGGAAATTTCGACCACCTCGGGTTCTTTAACGTGCACCCAAATCTGAGTACATGGGCCTACAACATTTCCGCCTCTATCGGAAATGCAGCCGCCGCAGCCGGGAATTGAATAAATATGCATCTATTTTCTTGGTGAGTCAAAAATTACTCATTACAGAATTTTATACTTTTCGCAATTCTACGTTTTATTTGGCATAACAATTATTTATGTGCAATTATTCACCAATCATTTTAGCGGTTTTGCACATATCTTTATACATGTAGAATTAAAACTAAGTTTATCGTACAATAAATTAATTTTTTTCGAACACGAAATACACGATTCAAGGCTCATTTTCGTTACATGCGCGTGGTTGGTTGATTCCGCTGCTGAAACTGCAGTGTGGCTGACAGAGAACAAGCATAGGATCATTCGTTTTAGTATTAAAGGCGGGGAGCTAAGCTAAGCGACTTGATAAAAATTGCAATCTCACATCATGGCTTGCTCTTTTTGTTCGAGCACCATTATGAAGAAGAATGCAGGGCGCTTCAAATTGATCATCGTGGTGGCGCAACCTCTACAGATTTGCTTGTTTTTTTTTCTTCTTTTTTTTCTCGGTCAACCGAAGTAATCAGCCACTAAAAAGGCGAATATAATTGTTTTTATGTTGCGATACACGCTTCGATTGTGCCATGAGACGACCTGATGCAATAAAGATGCCCAATTTTTTTATCGAACGTGCATTTTCCAAGCCAGACATTCTAATCCATACATTACGTCTGCTTCGTGAAAGGGAACTATAACTCACAAAACGGGGCTGCGGTTTCACATCGAGTTTATTTGGTGGACGTTCCCACAGCGTCGGGCAGTGTTCAGTGTTTACTCAGACCCAAGGCCCTGGAGATTGTGCATGCGTCGTGTTGTTCGGCCACTTCGGTGGCGTATGCACTGCGCAAGTATGTGATTTCGTGAGACTCGACAGATAAAAAAAAATGAAATTAGAATGGAAAGAGACAATGATACGGCCTTCAAGGCGCTGAAGGAATAACAGTGTGCTACGGCAGTACCAAGCCGGACTCAGTTCTTAATCCAACCTGTCTTAAACTGACTCCGTGCATGCACTCTATTTCATGTACACGTTACAACACTATAAGGAAGCATAGCGAGACTCTTTGCAGTATACGTATTCGCACCAAGACAATAATTTTACCACATGTCATGCGAAACACGTTATATATGTACGGTTGTCGATCGGTCGTTGTCGAGTGTGTTCGTGTACATATTTTGACCTCCACGGTCGGTTCCGCTAGCGTGAAACCAGCACCAATCCCAGAGGCCACGTTTACAGCGATGAAATCCAAGCCAACGACGCGCGAACTTGCACATTTTGTTGACCTAGCCTCAACAGCGTCGCACTTGATAAATGAAATTGAGTGTAGTCTGCTTTCAAATCGATGCACAGATTTAGCGAGACGCTTCGCAGAGTCCATCGCTGTGTAGTTCTCTAAGTATAACCAAATTTAAGCGCTACGAAGCGCGTTCGTTCAGGTCTTACAAGCAGGAAGCGCGAGAAAGAACTGCCCGCATTAAGCAGCATACGAGACGCGCCATTGACCGTATTAAGCGCATAACATCGTATACGTGTGCAGTTCGAAACATTCGTTTTTTATATATGCCTTAATGGTTGCCTTAATGGTTTTAATGCCCTAATGCTTTTATATATGCCTTAATGTGCCTCGAAAGATCGCTTTGTACCCGTTCTTTTCCTGAAACAACAGTGCGCACAAATCTGGTGACGCCCGCAGTGCACGAGGCCGCTGGTGGGGGTTAATGTTTCACCTCGGTTCACCGTTGATTATATCTGAGGCAGACGGTATTGTATAGGTTCGTCCGCAAACCTCGTCCTGCGCAAGCAGTGGTGACAGCGCCCGCATTTTCGCGGCCCAATCTCGGGAGCGTTCAGCCTTCGGACACCGAGGTGTCATGTGTCAACCAGCGTGGCAGTAGATCGATGGTCACGCACTGTGCCGCAAAAACAGAAGATATATTTATAGACAGTATGGGTTCTCCGGGTTTGAGAGCAAGGGGCACATTGACAGCCCGTTCTCACCTCTTTTCTATTTCTTAGGCCTCTTCGTGCGAGTCTGGTGCATTCGAAATGCATTAACGCAACGTTATAACATTGCGTTAATATTCGTAGCTGCTTCGCATACGGCAAAGCCAAGGCTCAATTACGGATCACTGCCTTTTGTTTGTACTCTCCTTCTCATTGTGTTGTAAGTTGCGTTTCCACAGTTTCAGTGAGCGATGCCCCCCAAAACTGGCAGTTTTAACACGACAGCGTTAAACAGCTCGTTTCACAGATATTTCGGGGTCGGCGACGATATTTGCGAGACGAAAATCAGCGTTGTATGTGAGCGGAAAATTCGAAAAATGAGACAAATAAATAATAAGAATACACAGTTCGAGCGGGAATCGAACCCAGGACTTCGAACGCGGACAGCAGGTGTTCGGCCCCAGAGACACAGCACTGCTTGAAACTGTTGCGGAAAAACCTATACTAATGTAATGTGCACTGCGAGAAGTGTGCTTGGCGCTGTAATATTGCGCGGTCGAAGCGTACAGTTGCACAAGGCGCAAAAACACGTGGATTGCAGGACGGGCTGTTTCAAAAGGCCCACCGATTGCAACGCACACGGACATAATTAATCATAGTGCACGGCTGCGTGGGTTCACGTGCTGCCTTATGGAGCGTACCTCGCCAATTAGCGAAAGATAATTATGGCATACAGTAGGCTCTTCCCAACTGTACTCGCAGAAGGTATTCTATAGATGATTTGAAGCTGCCAATGTTACGTGCACAGACCTTCCTTTCTTTGCGGCATGGCGTCGATGGAGAGGCGATCGAATCTATTGGCTATCGATTTAGAGGGGGATGCGAACGGAGCCCGGTTAGGATATCGCGTTCTACACTTGAAGTCGAGGTTAAAGCGTGTTCAAAGTTATTTGTTTTTCTCCTGCTACACAAAGTGATCTTGGTGTTATGTAACCTTAAGTATGCTCTCAATTGTTAGCATCCAAGAGGACAAAAATCTATAGCCCCAACAGGATAGGCGAAGGCTTGCTTAAAAGTGCACGTAGTTCACACCTCTCATAACACCGCGTTAGTAGACGTCACAGCGCACAGCCCGGCGCCGTTTCGTTGCCATATATATATATATGTATATATATATATATATATATATATATATATATATATATATATATATATATAGTATATATATATATATATGTGAAAACAACGGCGCATAGACCTACAGCTCCCACTCATTGGGTGTAAGCATTAAATAAAAAGGAATCGTGGGGATGGGAAATTCGCAGTATACTATGTATTACAAATTTATTACGCTATCAAGTCAATGGTTAGTATTGTACAGACGGATATAAGCAAGTTTGATCGCTGCAGGGGTAATCCCTACATTTTTCGACCGCATTCGTTTTTTTTGTACCTCAGTAATGCCGATTTATTTTCGCCTTATAGCCCCTACTTGTGCTTACTTTCCCAATAGTTGCACGAATTTCATCCATCGACATGCTACTTTTGCAGGTGTACAAGTATCGAATCGCTACTGAATACAGAGTGGCAGTTCAATTACATTAAAGCAACATAATTATGGCGCCTCATCTGCTTTGCATCGCCATCCTCTCAAAAAAAAAAAATAATAATAATAATAATAATAATAATAATAATAATAATATAATAATCTTAGTAATACCTGACGTTTAACGCCCTCAAACCATGATATGATTACGAGAGATACCGTGTAGTGGAGGGCTCCAGAAATTTCAATTATCTGTTGTTCTTTCACGTGCAGTGCCATAGCACAGTACACACTGGTCATATGTATAGTATGCCGCTTCCACCGAAATGCGACCGCCACGTCCGGGATTGAACCCGCGACCTTCTGGTTAGCGGCAGAACGTCATAACTACGCACTGCTCCACTACCGCAGACCTATCATGTTAGAAAACGTGCCGGTAGTTCTTCCGCAGGAATTGCTCGTTTCACGTATACGTAGGCAAGCGTTCAGAAGCACAGCGAGAGACACCTGGAAACGACAGCAGGCAACTCATCCTATAGCTTCCGCTCTCGTCAAGTGCCAAATACGACCACTTCGATTATAAATCATGCGATTTATTTACGTTCGACAGGGTAGACAAGTAAGCTATTTGGTAGTTCATATTCGTTCAGCGAACTGGGAGCACGAGAACACACAACAGACGGAGAAAGTTTCTCCAATTCCAATCTTCCTGCGTCCGTGCGTCCGTGCGTCTGCGACCTCACGACAACATTGCACCTACATTTTCTAAAGTACTGCTCTCGCAGCTCACTACGCAGCACGGACGTGCGTGCAAATCGTGAATTCAAATCGTCTGTGACTGATTTTCACTGTTGCACCTGCAAAGTTTTGATTCGGTGAATCATCGCATAAAGGACGCGCTCACATACACAAAAAAAAAAAAATGACGCAAACACAATCGCAGTCTAATTGCAGTCAATAGCAGTCCAACGCTTGTGTTTGCGTCATTTTTATGTGTACGTGAGTGCATCCTTTATGCGATGATTGATCAAAAAGATGATTGCTCACCGTCTCGTTCATAAGCGACACAGTAAGGAAGCTTGAATAGTGAGAAATAAGTTATTAAACAGCCTTCAATGCATAAAGGTATTGAATGAAAGGATAGTCAGCAGAAACGTCGAAGGCGAGCAAGAAAGCACTTCAATGAGAAAAATGATGAGAAAAAGCCACTAAATGAACTCAATGCATGGCGACCACGCACGACCATGTGTCGTGCGTAGAAAACGCAGCATATCTTCGTTTGTTATTGAAGAGAAATTATTCATCCAGTGCACATGACGAATGGTATGAAACCAAGCCGGGTTTGTTTGCTAGTCTTTTATTTGCTTGTGTTGTGTGTGTGTTTTATTTGTTTTCTTGTGCTCCGTTGCAGATGTTGCATTTTTTTCCGACTTTGTTTGCCTACTACGCTACAACCTTAAATGCGTTATAGTGCAGTGTGTGCAGGTGTGTTATAGTTGAAACAACACACGTGCAGGGCAAGGAAGAGCGCACTTATATAGCATAACCGAGGGAACACAACATCACTGGCGCTTTTTCTAGTTCTCTTTGCCGCCCATTGTGCTACTGTATCCATGACGATAGAAGTCATCAAGGAGGATTTCTCCATGCGTGAGATAATCCTTTTTGCTTCTCATTTCGCATTTCGTTGTCCGCGCCATACGCATCACCTATGTGACAATAAATTCTCTGTTGAGATTGCTATAAACAGATGCCATGGCAGGCATTCCATGTTAGTTGTTAATGCCTTCTTTATGAATGGTGAAAGAAATCTATTGTTATCAGTTCTACAAATCCATATATACGTGTACGCTAATGTCACTCAATCACCTGTCTTATTTCCGTATTCACCAATTTGCCTGGTGCCAACGACGGACTTCTAAAGCGGGCAACCAAGACGTGAAACAAGGGTAGTGGGGCGATCAATGTGCATACTGCCGATACGACGGCCGCCACTTCCAACCGGGGGTTATTTCAGCCTCACGCACCACGTATAGCGACGCAAGAGAACGGGGGTCACATCAGTGCTCCTTTCGCCCGCGCCCTGCTCCCTGTTTTGCCCGCAGGGCGCGGGTTCGAATCCCGGCTGTGGCGGCTGCATTTCCGATAGAGGCGGAAACGTTGTAGGCCCGTGTGCTCAGATTTGGGTGCACGTTAAAGAACCCCAGGTGGTTGAAATTTCCGGAGCCCTCCACTACGGCGTCTCTCATAGTCATATGGTGGTTTTGGGACGTTAAACCCCACATATCAATCAATCAATCAATCAATCAATCAATCAATCAAATCTGTTTTGCCTTGCTCTCTCTTGTCACTTCAGCGTAAAAGCGATAGCATCCTTGGTACAATACTAAGCATACTGTCCTAGTACAGTGTCAGAAATTCAGTAGCTGTAAAATAAACCCCGGCGACGAGTTTGGCTATAGAGTAACGTAACATCTGGTGGAAGTAAGAATGGCTCCCGACGAGATCGTCCGAAGATAGCCGCTTTGTACCTAAACGTATTGGTGTACAGGACATGAAAAAGCTAAAGAGAAGAAGGGAGATAAATAGTCAAGGACTTGATGCGAGCAATATTTCCTGTCGTTTCAGAGTAAAGGTGGAGCTAGAGATATTTTGGAATGTCTCTTTCATCCAACTGTATGTGCTTGAGTGACCCTACTACTCCATTAATTCCCGCCATCGGACACGTCAATGTCTACGGAGAGCATGTATGGCTTGACCAAAAGAAAGTACATTATTTGTTCAAGAATGTTTCTTTTAGGTTCACTGATAGTAAGCGCCAGTGGTAAATGGGGTACATAGCTCGCATGTTCGTGCAATGGATAGTATTAGCGACCTGGCCTAGTTGGTTAATGCAGCGCGCTGAAAAGCGAAGGGTCGCTGGTTCGAATCTTCGTTGAGTGCCTTCGATCCTTTTCTTTCTTTTTTATAAATATTTACATGCATATACATATCCGAGACATGACGACGACGGCAAAAAAAAAAATCAACTGAGAGTGTCCACCTAATTGCTGTCGCAAATAAATACGCTCGCAAACGTGTGCGATAGCGGGGGCAATAAATCTCATTAAACGACCAGGCTTGAGCGTAAAGGTGGGTGGCCTCCTCAGTCCAGGTAGCCCATGCAGACTCGTTGCTGCCCTCCGAGCACTTCCCACCGGCCACAGTAGATTCCGTATACGTATTGCGTCAGCAGCAGTGCCTTCCACTGGTCTTGTAATTGTTGCTCTTCTGGTTCAGCTTCGTTTGGCCAGATGGTGGTGGTGTTGCCAGTGGCTGAGCGTGTTATTCTCACACCACAGATCCATATGACGCAATGTTCTGGCTGGGCACGTCTTGCAGTGCCGGCCGTTGGTCAGCGGATAGATGACATGAGCATCGTTCCATGCAGGTGGGTTCCGGCCTGAAGTCTATTTCATATCACTGCTTCTTCGCTGTTTGAGCCTCTTGTATGCCGATGTGTAACGACTTTTCCGTTTCCTGTGGCACGCAGGAATTCATGATTAAATCTTGGGTATACGTTCATGTTGGGGATTGCAGCCAGTGCAAGGGCCGAAAACACGTCAAAATTTTGATAGCCGGGTTCACGAGAGGGTGGCATGAACACCGCATGTACGCTGTAATACTATATTTTTCGTCATTTTTGAGTTAATAGGTGACACCACGTGTCCCTTACGTACTTCCATAAATTACGTCTGTCTATGCGAATGCGTTTTCGCCGATCCCATGAATGTGAAAATTCTATAGCACTGATACATACATAGCATTGCTGAGTTTTTGCGCAACCACAAATGTCGGAACTTACTGTATAATTATCGCGAACAGTTCAAGGTTTCGTTTGTTTTGCGAGGTACACCTGTTTTCCCTTTAAGTCTTCTGTCTTATTCATTTAAACCAAACAGCTTTTTGAGGGCGTTAATTATTGACACTTCGAGCACCTTTTTGGTAATTGGACGTCCATTTGCTGCCGTTGCACGAGTGTGAGAAAGACGTAATGAAAACCTATGTGGCGCTGAGCAACTAGACCATTTGGCAAACCGGGAGATTACCTTGTTTGGCAATAACTTATTTTGAACGAAGCAAGTGATAGTACCATATTCGTATATAGGAGTAACACAAAAGTAGCAGTGGTGCAACCCTGCTCAGTGTAACCGAAGGGGATCAAAGTACGGTATAAGCAGAACTTTGAAGTAAGCATATAAAAATGTTACTGCTTCGGATGCTTTTGTATAGAAGACATAAATTACGTTCGGAAAATAATGCCTTCGATTATAGCGGACGACTATGTGACCCATGCATCACTACATACCATACAGTAAGCCATACAGTAAGCCGTTACCATACAGTAAGCCGTTCATGATATTCTCTTCGATGGTTTCAGTGAGCACTTGATGTCAAAATAAACTTTGGAACGTGTTCCATACCTTCCCTTCATTCTTCAAATTTTCCTTCCTTCCTTCCTTCATTCCTTTCATCGTCCCTCCATTCTTTCATTTATACATTCGCTGTCTTTTTCACTTGTTAACCCGCAATCTAATTATCGCGAAGAACAGTTTGAGGTTTTCTTTGTTTTGCGAGGTACACCTGTTTTTTCTTTAAGTTTTCTGTATGTCTCGTTCATTTACACCGAACGGCTTCTAGAGGGCGTTTATCATAGACACTTCGAGCACCTATTTGATAATTGGACGTCCATTTGCTGCCGTTGCACGAGGGTGAAATGGCAACATCCTAACTCGCCAAGAAAGTTTTTAACAATATATACAAATAGGCAAGCAGGGGAGGTTAAGCGAATCTTGTGGAAATCAAGTGCGCCCTCCTCTTTGGTGCCTCGTTCCCCAGCTTACGCGAGTGCTCACGGCATGCGGCTCGAGCGTCGGGAACATGGCCACCGTGGATTCGCTGCCAGGCCTTTTTTGTCTGGTGCGGACCTAGCATCGGTTTTTCCTGCACAAAGACGAGTGATCGAACATGCCCGGACAACATCTTTCCCTCACGTCATGCTAGCAGACGTCGCGGTGCTCCGCCAATCCTCATTGGCCACCCGTGACGGTCCCCTTGCCCGGCTAGCTCAGTCGGTAGAGCACAAGACTCCTGATCTCAGGATCATGGGTTCAAGCCCAACGTTGGGAGCCAGTTATGTGGAGATAGATTTGCAAAATGCTTACCTTACGAAGTGACCGGGAAGGGACGCGACGTTCTCCACTGCCGTTGCACACGAAGACGCCACGGCAGTGAAGAACGTCGCGTCCCTTCCCTGTCGCTTCGTAGGGTAAGCCTTTCGCAAACCTGTCTCTACAATCTTTATGAGAAATAATGAAAATTGGAAACTACTTGTGCGAAAATAGTTATCGTCAGACGGTCAGACTGCCACCGAAACAGATCGCAGCGCCAGCGAACGCTATTACTGCACGAACCGTGTAAGCTGGCTAGCAAGGTTGGCCATTTTTATATTCCTGTACGTTTTGCTTTTTCTTTGGGGTATCAGTATCGGCTGCATCAAGTGCAATCACTCCGTCTTTCGTGTTATGCTGCAATCATATCATTCCCTATTTCGTGCGGAATGAACTGAATGTTCGTCGCTATGACAACTAAACCAACTTTCGATTTCTCATCCTTACGCTATATATATATATATATATATATATATATATATATATATATATATATATATATATATATATATATATATATAGTGTGGAGAGGCTCTGCATACATAGTACAACAATCTGAAGAGCCAACCGTCTTATGTAACCGCAATGGGCTTGTATTTCACCAACAGGAATGCCATAGGAGCAGATAGATTTTGCCATCAACGCAATGCAATCATCCAGAGTGTCCTCGACCCTCTCATTTCACGTTGATATAAATGCGCACTTTGATCAATGCTTTCGCAAATGTTTGTTTGCGGTTTCTATTTCTCCCCATTACAATAGAATCGTTTAGATTGCACGCTTTCGTGAGAACTTCTGTTTTGAAACAATGATTGATGTCTTTGTTTTATTTTGCGAGGCACGACGCTACCCGCACACAACCAAAGTTTTTGTTTCAAAGAGAAATGGAGGGATAGAGTATCCCTTTAAATAAACAGATTTTTAGTCTGCACGTACATAACCTACTGGTATGCTACTGTTTATAAAGATGTAGAATATGATTAAAAGATTTTAGAGAGGCAAACATAATAGCGGATAGAGAAAGAATATAGATAAGTAGAACATCTATTTAGTACGCAAGTTGGTATCTTTACTGTTTAGGTTAGCTTTTTTTATACATCGAAGATTCCTACGGCGACATGCCACGTTAGACTGACGCCTATGAAAATACATGCTTGCAAATACAAATTCTGGTTCCTCGGAACACTATGCAGGCCTTGGCGCTAAGTATAATTGATCTGCGGGGTGTATATATTTAGCACACGCCTACTAGCATTTAACTAGGCTGGTCATGCGGAAATGTACACAATGTAAAATGTTTCTCAATCGAGGTACATTATCATCTACCCGACAGTAACATGGTGATTCAACTTCAACTAAAACTTCAAATAGGGGCCAAGTTAATTGGTATTTTCACAACATTCATAACACTTTTTGAAATTCTTGTTTTTCGTAGTTGTAATTCAAAACTATGTAGAAAACGATGATTCGATGTATGAAGACGTACGACAAAACAGCGCATTCTAAATTAGGCTAATCTTATTGTTGAAGCTGCCAGGAATTCGGCTTTCTTTAGCTAATAATGAAATTGTAGGTTAAAGCCTGTGCTATACGATAAACTACTAATTCACGTGAATCTCTCTTTCTTTAGTTGAATCAATTCAGTGCAAGCCGATTCACCTAACTTCACTTCGATTTTCTTTTCTATTCTTACGAAACTGCACTCTTAATCGTGCGGCTTCATTGCACCATTATTTCACGTCACGAGAATTTAAGTACCGTTTGTGTTCAGGACGCCGCTGGAGGACAAATTATTCGTCAGATGAGCCACGTAACACTTCATAAACCATGTGAGCCGATAAGTTTTTCGTATTGGCTCATATAAATGGTCACAATGCGCATATTGCAGCACCACTGTCGGATGAAAGTCAACAGTGCTGCAAAACAGCAGTGGGATTGTGTAAGCCGCCGGCACTCTGGAAATATCGCTGCAAACGTGCGACTGATTATTGCCCCTATATATTGGGGCACATTCATACCTCTCGCATGTATTGCATAAGCCTAGACTGCCTCTCTCGATTTTCGCGCATCGACCATACATACCCCTTGTGTTCGTAATATATTCCGAACGTAATAAGAGCGCTTCTTATTGACACGAACTCTAACTGCGATTTGGATATAGGCTTCGATTCCGGGGCAGAGGCTGACCGGTAAACTGCGGCAGACAGGTCTGATGACGCATTTCAACGATTGATTGCGTGGCCTTCGATTCGGCTGCGGTCAAAAGTGTGTGCACAGACGGACCCGACAGGGACATTTGTGCCAAACGATCAAGTCGGTGGCCCCGCGGAGCGAGGCCACCACACTATTCATAGCCTCTGAGAGGCACGTCATTAATCTCACCCGCCTGCTTTCGCTAAAGGTTAACTGCTACCGACCCGCATAGGCGCGCTGTCCTTTTTTTTTTTAACTTCGCCTCCTTAAGCCCGATTTCCTGTTGTGTCCGTGTGGCGCGGCTCGTTGAGCAGAGCATGCAACGCGTGTGCTGTATGCGTGAATCGGTAACATTCAATTACGCTTTCTACCCATTTGAACTGAAAGAAAGAATTGATTTGATTGATGTGTCGGGTTTAACGTCCCAAAGCCAGCGTTTGATTACGAGAGACGCCGTAGTAGAAGGATCCGTAAGTTTCGACCACCTGGGGTCAAATAAAGCAAACGGGGCATTCGGAGGAATAGCCAGATTGTTTTAATAATACTTTTTCTTCTTTAGTGTAATTAAGCGTTGCGGAAGGTGTACAGTTGGTATCTGCAAACAGCGGCTTCAATTTGATTGATCCGGCGCCATTCTTGACATTCCCTGCACTTAATTGTGCTTGCATTAGGGCATTTTCTATATATATAAGAAGTAGATAATTCGAAATTATGATTACATGCAACATGCATAAGGTATACGCCGCCTCGAGAATCTGGTTTTCCTTTTTTGCACCCTTTCTTGTTCCACTTGATACCCGTTTGCAGCTTTCCTACAGTTTAAAGGAATTATATGTGGTTAACCATAAGTGAATCGGTTAAATAATGTAAAAAAAATGGGGAACAGCCCCGTTTAAAGCACCCAAAACCTTTCTCGCACGGACGTTGCTCGTATGAGCCAGAACGCGCATATTTAGGCCAAGCCACGCGAACGCACGGGTGTTATACTGTTATACACACTCGTTCAAGCTTCGCAGATGAATTGCTCGTAACTGCGTCTCTGGTGAGCTTCCTAAACACAAAAGCATTCGCTTGGCAAACATAATGATCCGTTTAGTTGCACTCGCAAAGCACATGTCTGGCGTGTATATCACAAACATTTAATATAAATTATAGCAGTGTGCTGACTCATTCATTGTTTAAAACCAAGAGATATCGACAAAATTCCTGTTCAGTTTGCAATAAATTAACACACAAAATAATTTCGTCAGGTAAAAGAAAGTGGAGCTTGCACTACCAGCGCCAAGTCTTGAAACAGCGAAACTGGCGGCTGTGATGTGACTTATACGGTCATGCTCCGCCATCGAGCTGTCGACGCGACTTGATAGGGCGAGTACATCTTCAATGTACGAAGATCCAGTTGCTTGTTGGTCGTTTTTAGGCTATAGGTTGCGACGGTTTGCGATAAAAAAAGCAAGTAGTTTGAGACTTGCGAAGTTCCTTTGCATTGCGCAACGACACAAACTTTTACGCTCTCCACTAATTATGCGTGAACAAAACATGCAGAACCCGGGACGAGCAAGGCAAGGAGAGCCGTACATGCCGGATTTCACTGCCTCAGAGTAAATCGCTTCGTTTCTTCTGGGCGTTGTTCGCGAGGCCGCTTCGCTTGTCTTCTCATTGTTGCCGGCGCTTTCTGCCTCTGGCGCAACCGCTGCGAGGCGGTTGCAGCGGGCCGCCGCCGCCGCGCGCTCTACCCGATCCTAGAACGATTGTACTCGGAGCTGCTGTCTGTTTTGTCGGAGGAGCTCTTCTTCCTCGGTGAAGAGGAATTTCTTCGTCACTGGTCTTGCCCTTTTGTGTCGGTCTATGACGGACGAGTGAAACTTGTCTTTCGGCCGGCCTGGTATTGGTAGGCTGATCTGTCGATGTGCCGGCAGAAATGGCATGCCAACATGTAAATATGCAAAATGTACATATTTATGTTTTATTTGTCTCTTGTTTACCTTGAAGTATTTTGTGGTTGTGTTTGTGTGAACCATCGAATGTACATGTTTTTTCAACGTCATCTCATATCCATGTTCATGTAAATGACGTCTGTCTTGTCATCATCGTTAGAGTATGTCTAAGACGGAAATGTTCTGTTGAGTGTTATTGACGTTTGTGGCAATAAATTTTTTCTAAACAAGACGCATTGCTTCTGCCGTCATGAAGCTCGGGACGGCTTTAAGCTCTCCCATAGTAGAGTACTCTGTGCTCTAAATCGTTACCCCCTTTTTCTACCCCCCCCCCCCCGTAACGCTCGGATTTATTATCTATAACGTAAACCGGTCCCGCCTACGCTCTCTGCACGTGCTTTTTCGTTCCGTGTTAAGTAGGACCACACCGCAAACGGCTCGCGTCCTTCCTTCGCCGTCGTGCCTTACTCTCCGTTATCAATAAACGCGAGTCCAGGGCACGAGTGCACCGTTCCTCCCACGTCGCGAAATCTCATTACATGTAGGCGCCCCTCGCTGAGCCGAAAGCGGTGCTGCAGGTGTTGCAACGCGCAGCACTGTGGCGTGGCGCGTCCCGTGTTGACGCTTCCAGGCCCGGACAAAGCTGCGGCTCCTTCACGTGTTGTAATCGAAAGACGCGCGCGCGCTAGGACGAAGGGTCGGATTTCCCCGTGCCATTTGGGTAAAGCGCAGCGTCATTCGACACTAGAGCGCACCGACGACAAGTCGAGCTGGTGCGTAGGAGGGGCACCGCGCGCAGTGCTTGATCGGCCCGAAAATATGAATTATTAACCAAGAAATCTGTCTACAAAGACCAAAAAATCTGTTCCTGAATTTTTCCCGGCCCGAATTAGGCATTAACGCAATGTCATCAGGGATATTGGAGATCTCACAAGGCGTCATATGATAACTTCACCGCATAGACCGTGCACTTCGCTCCGATAAGAACTGACGTCTGCTCTCTACCGTGAGTGCAGACGTTGAGCGTAACCTTGCCTTTAATCCCTCCAGCGACTAGCTTGTGTCGGGCCTCCGATTGCAACTGGCTACAATTTGCTACTCAAAACGACCCATGTTCACACCTGTACAGACCTATTTCATGTTTGCAAACAGCGGTGGGCGCCGTCGACATGATGGGGCGCTCGAAGCAACGTCGCGGCGTGTGGGCTTCGCCTAGCCCAAAGCTCGCCACTACCCTTCATGTTCACGTGACAACAGACACAGCAGCTCCAAAGCTGCCTCCGTCGCTATACAAGCACCTTACCAAGGTGTACATGTAAACTGGTAGCGTAACTTTCATGGAAGCCCATGTATCCAGAAGTTGGTGCCTCGTGGCCACCGTTGCCATCTACATATAAAGGCGACAAATAATAGCAAAAAAATAAAAAAATGAAATATGACGTCACAACCGAAAGTGGTAGCCACGTTGTGTATTTGCACCTATATGACAGAAATTATTCTTAACTGTTGACATTTTACGTGCTATTAAAAATATGCAATATTATAGCGTCTCATGGCACGCTATGTAATCGCGTGTGCGAAAGAAAATAAAGACAAACTAGAAAGATTGAGGAAGCAAAGTTGTGTTATTGACCGAAATGGTGTATTCGCAGCAGACGCCTAAAACTTCGCGTATGAAATTGTGCCACAACTGTTCATGAGCTCAATAACAGAATAGTTAGAAAACTCACGCTCCCCGGTCGTGGAAAACCACTACAGCGAGACAGCGGCCTCGAGGGCATCACTTTGGCAACCGCAGAGTAGAGCGTCTCGTTGCTTAGCGTGTCGCATTCGGCGTCGCCAAAGACGAGGACACAGACCGTGCGCCAGCGAAGGTGGTCGGCAGTCACAAGAGCGGCTATCTTTACATTCTGTGAGCTACATTTCAGCTCTGAAATGTCACGCCAGTATACAGCGTGTTAGCAAATAAATGAACTACGGAAGGCACGAAAGATACCGCCGCGTAAAAATGAGCGGTGCCTCGTTGACAGGGCAATGCGCCGAACTAAACACAAGGTTTGAACGCAAATTGCCTGGATATCTCCCCCACTTTCACACACACGCTGTTTATGGCACACGACCAAAAATTTAGGCAATCAATAATTTAGCAAGGTGTCAGATAAACCATGAAGTAAATTTACAGTTCACTTCAACATATATAATATTATGACTATATCAGTAAAAATGTTATATTGAAGTTTTATTTTTGGTCCTACACATCCCTTCGCCTAGTCGTGCTTCAATCGTCGGTGGCCGTTGATGCCTGTGGAAATAGATTTTCAACACTTTTCGTTCCAAGTTTATCGACTCATATAATCAAACCATGGCCTTTAAATGTACACGGCGCCTACCGCTGTTTATAAACACGGAATACATCTATATATACTCGTCACCACCCAGCATTCGCATTTGCTCGCACTGCCAGGGCATCGGAAAACAAACTGCCGTCCTGTCCATTTGCGCCTCGTTGGTGTGGAGTTTTCCGACTGCATCCGCACGACTTCGGGTGCGATTAAGCCGGCTACATGGCGACCATTCGAGACAAACGTGGACGAGCAACTGGTTCTGGTCGCATGCGCGAATGAGCCCAACCGCATGAACGCGATTTTGTAGTGACAGCGACAAACGAGAGTGATGAGCGGCAAGATTTGCTGTCGCGGAGAACCATCCGTCACCGCCGGTTCTTTCTGGAAAACTGAAAATTTGTTGCGTGCTCTGGTGCTCCGACCTACAAAATCCGACCTCTAAATTCTTTTCGAAAGAGAATCGTTTCGCCCATGTGACCTTCCTAAAACGATTTTTAACTGCGTTCTATACCTAGAATCAAGAGTTCCTTTTTTTTTTTTCGTGCAAGTTTCACATCTTGATTGTTCAGACGTTTTTAGGAATTTGCGAGTCAACCCTACAGCAGTCGGAAACAGTATTTATATCCTCTCCGGATTTATTTTTCGGTGTTAGATGGCCACGATTTCACACCACACATATTACATTTGTACAGCGCTTACTGGACCCACTGAATGTACGTATCTGCGAGATAACACCGACTATAGCGATAATTCACAGCATGTGGATATTCAATTTGACGGCATTTTTCCTAATAATGCAAAGTTACTCTCTCATCACACTGTATATGGATGGTTTATTGCAAGAATACTTGGAGAGCGTCCAAACATGCGTATACTTATTGCTACAGATACATCACAGTGTGACGAAAAGACAAATGTTCGTATATTGAGCCAGAACTTGCATTGGTCCTATTATCTTCAATCACAACATGGCTGAAATACAGGTCGCCATTGCTTCATGCTGTCTTGGTGAACGATAGCACGACTGTGCAACAGGTGCTCTACCCGTGCAGCTTGTACCGAGGGTGGCCGTACGGTATTCGTCCAGACAAGTCAGCGAATAATATATTAATTCTGTAACATGACCACTTTCCGTTGGTGTCATACAGTGTGTTGACAGAATACCGCACAGCAGTCTTCTTTCCGAAAGCTTGGCCCGAACATCTTAATCGCCGTACGCAGAAAGACGACCGTAAAAAGAGTCATTTGCCTTCATCCTTTCCACGAATGTTTCTAACAGGATTCATCCATACTCACTGAAGACTGATACGTGGAAGCCACCGTATACAAGTGTCAAGGAGAAGTCTCAATGAATTCCGTCTCGTCCTTGTCGCCTATCGTTAGAGCGACCAAAGAATTACGTTCTGCGCGTAATCACATTTTCGTCCATTAAATGAGCCTCTCGTCTCGTTCTACCCGCTGTCTTCATTTTCACCAGCTCAGGGGATCTCGAAGGATGCAATCTATCGTCTTAAGCCACTTACGCAAGACTTTTCCTCCAACCTGTGAGTTTGATTTTACTTCTAGTCTTTCTTCCCCCCCCCCTCCCTCTGTCATGTCACATAAGCTCTTCCAGTGAACGATCTGAAAGAGCAGACAATAAGCGACGCAGCAAGCTGGATTGTCGAGGGCGCATAATTGCTTTCCTAGGGGTGCTCTGAGAGTGCGTGCCGACAAACGTTCAAGCCTACCAGGCTGTATTCGCGAAGACCATCGAAAGGACGTACGATGGGCGGTCGCACGGCGTTAGCGTGGGAGAAAAAGCGCGACACGTATTGGCCGAACCCGGTTTGCTGCTCCACTTACCGAGAGGGTTCGCGCTCAGACGGGGCAGGATAGAGTTACGGTATATACTACCTGAAGGTACAGTAAGTCTATGGGCAGGCAATAGACTATTACGCAAACACACGAGACCTATGTGCATTCAAGAGGGAGCTCTACCAGTTTGTGCAGTTTTTTTTTTTTTGAAATACAATGTATGCTTTTCTTGCCTCTTGTATCTACCATTGTTAAAAGATAATGGCGGCGGTCGTATAGGTCGATCCTGAAAGCAGTGTAGTCACATCAGCAAGTGTATTCGTCTCGAACATTGATGCCAGAATTGAGTAACGCTGGTTAGTTTGTGGCTGAAGGGGCTATACACTGTTAATGATGGTTAGTGGTATTAAATAACGGCTCGGGTTGGCTTTAACTGATCCTGAATGTTGGCTATTGTTGCGTAACATTGGATATAAACAGAATATGTTGAAGTCTACCAAAATATACGCACGGACACTACGCCATCCACTGCGTTTGATTTGTGCGTGTGCGTGTGTGTGTGTGTGCGCGCGCGCGCGGGTGTGTGTGTGTGTGTGTGTGTGTGTGTGTGCGTGTGCGTGTGCGTGTGTGTGTGCGTGTGCGTGTGTGTGTGCGTGTGCGTGTGTGTGTGCGTGTGTGCGTGTGCGTGCGTGTGTGTGTGTGCGTGTGCGTGTGTGCGTGTGCGTGCGTGTGTGTGTGTGCGTGTGCGTGCGTGTGTGTGTGTGCGTGTGTGTGTGTGCGTGTGTGTGTGTGTGCGCGCGCGGGCTCGCACGCTGAGCCACTGCGTTTGGTTTTGCGATGAAGGAACCCGCGCTGGCCTGGAAGCGTCAAGTTTTCGTTTAAAGCGAAATTTTTCTTTAGCTCCCCCGAAACAAAAAAAAACAGCTGTGCATTACATAAGTTGGATCTAACCTTGAATACGCATGCTCAATATGGATCCTAGTCATGCTAGTCTGAAAAACGTAATTGAAAATGTACAAAACCGAGCGGCTCGTATCATCCTTCACAACTACCATCGAACTGCTAGCGTCACTAACATAAAACAAACACTAGGCATTCCCCTTCTTTCTTCTCATAGGATGTTATCCCGTCTTTGCCTTTTTCATAAAATGTAATATTGTAACAATTAGCTTGAGTCCCGATACATCGCACCCGCATCCTATATCTCCCCACGTGTTGATCATCCCTTCAAAGTTCACGTACCTTCACAGCGCACAGTCACCTATACTCATATTCATTCTTGACAGAAAAAAAAAATGTAATGAGTGGAATCGCTTGCCGGTGTCACTAGTCGCTATCAGAAATACAGACCGTTGCCGCAAAGTGTTCACAAACACGCCATAAAGCTGCATCACGCCCACAACTGCATTAACAACACACTGCAATTGCAATTTATTGTTTCTTTGCCACCTATTTCTGTACAGGCCTTTTGCCCCACCGCTGTGGTGTAGTGGCTAAGGTACTCGGCTGCTGACCCGCAGGTCACGCGATCGAATCCCGGCTGCGGCGGCTGCAATTCTGATGGAGGCTGAAATGTTGTAGGCTCGTGTGCCCAGATTTGGGTGCACGTTAAAGAACCCCAGGTGGTCGATATTTTCGGAGCCCTCCACTACGGCGTCTCTCATAATGATATGGTTGTTTTGGGGCGTTAAACCCCACATATCAATCAATCAATCTGTACAGGCCTTTATCTTAACATTTTTTTTTGCCTCGCTACTTTGACTTATGTTTTTTTGTAACTTGATAAATTTCCTTTTTCGGGCCTCTCCATGCATCATTCTTTTTGGCACCTGTATTTTGAAAGGGCATCAGTCGATTATTTTGGTGCAGTATGCACTGCTATTCACTGTGATTGCGACGTCATAGTGCCACATTGAATATGCAGCGTGAAGAGGACAACGAAGAACACGCGCTGCGAGTGAAGAAGACGAGGTTCTCTCCCGATCAGTTTGCCAGTATTTTAATACAATTAAAGTGAGTTTCCTGGATTCGACTGCTGCTGTTTCTGCATTGTGACACTGGTGGAGGTGCTGGGTACATGTTCGGGACGCCTGACAACAGCCCCGCATCTGGTCAAGAAAGACTTCCGCGCATCGACACCCCCGTTCACCGCAGCAGCCGGCGCCTGTTAGGCCTCAGCCCGGAGTTTGGTCCATTGCCGGAAAGCGTGACTGTGCCAGAAAGCATGACGGCGCTTGGAAGCACTGGCCCCAACACGTCCAGCCCAAGCACGACACAGGTGACTGTTTTGAACCCTCGACTTCCGGTTGACTTCCACGGAAACGCATATGAGGATGCACATGACTGGCTCGAGGAATTCGAGCACACAGCGAATGTTAACGGTTGGAACACCACACAGAAATTGGGCTACGTTTATTTTCCGCTTCAAGACGGAGCCCGAACGTGGTTCACGAATCGCGTGTGGTCGTCTTGGGACGAGTTCCGGCAGAAGTTTCTCGACACGTTCGCGAGCACTGAAAGACGAGAAATCGCACAGCGTCTCCTCGAGTCACGGATTCAGAAACCAAATGAATCCGTTACGATGTTTGTTGAGGACATGGCGCGGCTATTTCGTCGAGCAGATCCTAACATGCCCGAAGCCAAAAAGGTTAGCCACCTCATGCGGGGCGTTAAGGAGCAGCTGTTCGCTGGCCTCGTACGAAACCCGCCTACAAGTGTGGATGAATTCTCCAAGGAGGCGACATCTATCGAACGTGCACTGCATCTACGTTATCGCCAGTATGACCGCCCAACCCACAGTGCACCGATCAGCGTGGCAGCCTCTACCACAGCAACAACACCCGACGAAGGTTCTTTGCGCCAACTAATACGAGAAATCATACAAGAAGAGGTCAAGAAACTCGTCGCCAAACCGAATGACTGCACGATCGCCTCAGTAACGGAAGTTGTACGCCAGGAGATCAGGCAAGCGCTCTCGCTTCCTGAGCCGAACACGAGCAGTCCCAGGGCAAGCTATGCAGACGTAGTCCGCCGACAGCCAGCGAACGTGCCGACACCGCATCAGTACCACCAGCAACATCCGCCGACAGGGCCTTGGTACTACAGAGAAACTTCGATGCCGAGGCGGCCACCACTTCGCAAAACTGACATCTGGCGTACCCCTGATCATAGGCCCCTGTGCTTTCACTGTGGGGAAGCAGGCCACATCGTTCGGTATTGCCCGTATCGCGCCGCGGGGTACCAAGGGTTTCTTTCTACGGTTCCTCGGCGCCATTTCAACGGAACATCAGACGTCGACACGAGTGTCATGACCCCGCGGGATGTTCCTCCTGGGTTTCGGTCACGCTCACCCTCTCCTGGGCGTTTTTCTCCATCCTCTAGAAGGAGCACCACTGACATGCCAAGAGGGAGATCTCCTAGTCCACGCCGGGGAAACTAAAAGCAGCGACCTTAGGGGGGAAGGTTGCGAATCGTCGAAGTGCTGAAAATCCCCCATTACTGCCGAGCGAAGAGAGACACATTTTCAATGAATCGACGAAAGATGGGGTTGTTACTGCCGAAGTTGCAATTACGATTGACGGACATGACGTCATGGCATTGGTCGACACTGGCGCGGACTTCTCAATAATGAATGAGAGTCTGGCAGACACGCTCAGAAAGGTTAGAATGGAATGGACAGGACCGCAGATTAGAGGAGCTGGAGGGCAGCTACTCACACCTACCGGAAAGTGCACCGCAAGAATGAAGATAGGGGATGCATCCTTCGTCGCAACTTTTGTTATCCTTTCTGAGTGTTGCAAGCAGGCAATCTTGGGGATGGATTTCTTGCGTGAATGTGGTGCCATCATCAATATTCCGGACGGTGTACAGACCTTTTCAGCAGATCAAAGCGCTGTGCTGCACCGAAAATCCCTACGAGTCATTGACGATGTGTCCATACCTCCGTTATCGTGCCGCCTTGTTCCAGTCACGTGCAGCGAGCAGAATACTGGAGAAGGAATCGCTGAACAAGTATTGACGCTCCTACTCTCTCGCGGTGTTGCAATTGCCAGAAGTATCGTCAACGTTGCATGCGGTGAAGCAGAGGTTCTGTTGACGAATTTTACCAACGAGCGACGACACATTACACAAGGCACTACAGTTGCCTACTTCGACGAGATCACCGAAATCCGCGAGTGCTGTGTAGTACAACAGGACGAGCCGCAAGCCACGTCAGCCCCACCACCTATTGACGTAAGCTCGAATTTGTCACCAGCGCAGAGACAGCGTCTAGTAGATCTTCTTCACCAGTTCAAAGACTGTTTTTCATCGACCTCGAGGGTCAGTCAAACGCCACTGACGAAGCATCGGATAATAACGGAGGAGACGGCAAGGCCAATACGACAGAACCCATACCGCGTAGCACCGAAAGAGCGTGAAGCAATCCAGGAACAAGTGAAGAAAATGCTCGATGATGACGTCATCCAGCCGTCAAGAAGTCCTTGGGCATCGCCGGTAGTGCTGGTTAAAAAGAAAGACGGAAGCTTGCGATTTGGTGTCGACTACCGCAAGCTGAACCGTGTGACAAAGAAAGACGTGTACCCATTACCGCGCATCGATGATTCACTCGACAGGCTGAGGTATGCACGCTACTTTTCGTCAATGGACCTCAAAAGTGGGTATTGGCAAATAGAGGTCGACGAGCGAGATAGAGAAAAAACGGCTTTTGTAACGCCTGACGTGCTTTATGAATTTAAAGTCTTGCCATTCGGATTGTGCTCCGCCCCCGCAACATTTCAGAGACTGATGGATACCGTGCTGTCAGGCCTTAAGTGGCAGACATGTCTGGTCTATCTGGACGACGTCATTGTTTTTTCAAAAACATTTGAGGAACACCTGAGCAGGCTGCTATCGGTATTTAGGGCAATAAGGTCTGCCGGCCTGACACTGAAACCCGAGAAGTGTCATTTCGGTTTCAAGGAGCTTAAATTTTTAGGCCATGTGGTGAGCCATGAAGGTGTTCGACCTGATCCCGATAAGATTGCGGCCGTCAGAAAATTTCCGGTACCAAAAGACAAGAAAGCAGTCAGGCGTTTCCTTGGCCTATGCGCATACTACCGAAGGTTTATTGCCAATTTCTCCAACATAGCCTCGCCGTTAACACGACTCACAAGAGAAGACGTTTCGTTCACATGGGGCGACGATCAACAGGTGGCATTTGACGATCTCCGACAACGCCTGCAGACTCCGCCTGTGCTTGCTCACTTTGATGAGGATGCTCCTACCATGGTCCATACAGATGCCAGCAACGTGGGTTTAGGCGCTGTACTCGTCCAGTGGCAAGACTCAGCCGAGCGTGTGATCGCATATGCTAGTAGGACGCTTTCCCGCGCCGAGTCCAACTACTCCACAACGGAAAAAGAGTGTCTTGCTGTCGTATGGGCGGTTATGAAGTTTCGTCCATACCTCTATGGTCGTTCCTTCCACGTAGTCAGCGACCATCATTCCCTCTGCTGGCTGACCAACTTGAAAGACCCGTCTGGTCGGCTCGCACGGTGGAGCTTACGCCTCCAAGAGTTTGATATGACGGTCGTGTATAAGTCCGGCCGGCAGCACGCCGACGCCGATTGCTTATCAAGGTCACCGATAAAGCGCGACGATGACACAGAAGATGACAGCACGGCGTTTGTAGGAGTCGTTGACACCACTACGATTTTGTGCAAGCAGAGACAGTGAGTTGCTTCCTCTTATTGAATTTTTGAATGGCCGGACAACAACCGTCCCTAGAAGATTTGCAAGGAGCCTGCCGTCATTCTGCTTACGTAGTGGTGTTCTCTATAAGAAGAACTTTTCTCCCAGAGGAAGTACCCACCTACTTGTCGTTCCGACGTCACTTCGTGAGGAGATACTTTGTGCTTGCCACGATGAGCCAACGTCTGGTCATCTCGGATACACACGCACATTGGCCAGAATTCAACAGAAATACTACTGGCCAAGACTTCCAGCTATTGTGAAGCATTACGTACGCACGTGCCTCAATTGCCAACGACGAAAATCGCCACCGTTAAAACCAGCTGGGCTATTGCAACCAATTCAAGTGCCCACGGTACCTTTTGCCCAAATTGGAATGGATCTCCTTGGACCATATCCGACTTCCCATGCTGGCAACAAGTGGGTAATAGTCGCCACTGATTATCTTACGCGCTATGCCGAAACGAAGGCTTTGTCAAGTGGCACCGCCGCTGAAACCGCACGATTCTTCGTAGAAAATATCGTCCTGAGGCATGGTGCTCCAACAATCATAATAACGGATCGAGGTGCCGCTTTCACGGCCGCGCTCCTGAAGACAGTGCTTGAGCTCAGTGGAACCGCCCATCGGAAAACCACTTCCTATCATCCACAAACCAACGGCTTAACAGAACGCCTCAACAAGACTATTGCCGACATGTTGAGTATGTACGTTGACGTGGATCACAAGAACTGGGACGACATTCTACCATACATCACGTTCGCCTATAATACAGCGCAGCAAGAAACTACACGAAGAACGCCGTTCAGTCTCCTTCATGGCCGTGAAGTGACGACGATGCTTGACGCCATGTTACTGCACGACTGCAATGACATCGATTTGGACGCTGCATCTTTTATCCAACGAGCAGAAGAAGCGAGGCAGCTTGCGCGCGTCCGAATCACCCAGCAGCAAAATTATGACGCCCAACGTTATAATCTGCGACACCGACATGTCGTCTATCGGGCCGGCGACAAAGTCTGGGTATGGAGTCCTATCCGCCGCCGGGGACTGTCTGAAAAATTGCTGAAGAAGTATTTGGCCCCTACACAGTTTTTACAACGCCTGAGTGACGTTAATTACGTGGTCGTTCCTGACAACCCCTCGACAACTCGCCAGCAAAAACCAGAAATCGTGCATGTTGTGCGAATGAAGCCCTACTTTTCGGACTGATTTACACCATACATCTACTACACCGTCTTTTGTAGAAGAGCATCGGGACGCTGCTCTCTGGAGGGGGGCAAATGCCACATTGAATATGCAGCGTGAAGAGGACAACGAAGAACACGCGCTGCGAGTGAAGAAGACGAGGTTCTCTCCCGATCAGTTTGCCAGTATTTTAATACAATTAAAGTGAGTTTCCTGGATTCGACTGCTGCTGTTTCTGCATTGTGACAATAGTGTATTTTTTTCACGTCTTATTTCGTGTTAGTACATGTAAAGCGTATGTTATTTGCGCCCTTTATTGATATATTTCATAGTGTCATATTTTTTCTTTCAATGTAACATTTTAATGACTTTATAATGAGTGCACACTCAGGCATTGTGAAGGATGTGCAAGTGGTTGGAAAGGTACGATGCAGTGACCATAGTACGGTCTCGAATTCGCCTAGACTTGAAGAAGGAATGACAGAAACTGATACGCGAGAAGCCAATCAATGATTTAGCACTGAGAGGGAAAGTACAGGAATTCAGAGTCTCGCTTCAGAACAGGTACTCGGCTCTTAGTGAGGAAACCAACCTTAGCGTAGATACAATGAATGATAATCTGACGAGTATCATTACGGAGTGTGCAGTGGAAGTTGGAGGCAGGGTAGTTAGACAGGACACTGGCAAGCTTTCCCAGGAAACGAAGAATCTCATTAAGCAGCGTCAAATCATGAAAGTCTCAAGTACAACAGACAAAATAGAACTGACAGAGCTTTCGAAGTTGATTAATAGTCGTAAGGTATGCGGTGTAAGAAGGTATAACATGGAGAGAATATAACACGCTCTGACAAACGGAGGAAGCGTCAAAGCAGTAAAAAGGAAACTTGAGATAGGCAAAGATTGGATGTTTGCACCAAGGGACAAAGAAGGCAAAATAACTACCAATATGGATAGGATAGTTAAAATAGCGGAGGAGTTTTACAGAGATCTGTACAGTAGCCGGGATAACCCCGACTTTAATACTATAAGAACTAGCAGTAACCCAGATGACACCCCGCCATTAATGATAGAAGAAGTTAGAAAAGCTTTGAAGAGCATGCAAAGAGGCAAAGCCGCTGGTGAGGATCAGGCAACATCAGATCTGCTAAAAGATGCAGGACAGATTGTGTTAGAAAAACTAGCCACCCTGTTTACAAGGTGTCTCCTGACGGGAAGAGTACCAGAGTCTTGGAAGAATGCTAACATCATCCTAATACATAAGAAAGGAGATGACAAGGACTTAAAGAGCTACAGGCCGATCAGCTTGCTCTCTGTAGTATACAAGCTGTTTACTAAGGTAATTGCTAACAGAGTAAAGAAAACATTAGAATTCAATCAACCAAAGAAACAAGCAGGATTTCGAACAGGCTACTCAACAATCGACTACATTCATACTATCAATCAGGTAATAGAGAAATGCTCAGAATATAACCTACCACTATACATAGCTTTCATAGATTACGAGAAGGCGTTTGATTCAGTATAATTATCAGCCATCATGCAGACACTGCGGAATCAGGGCGTCGATGAAGTATATATAAACATTCTGGAAGAAATCTACAGGGGATCAACTGCTACCATATTGCGTCATAAAAAGAGCAATAGAATACCAATCAAGAAGGGTGTAAGGCAGGGGGACACAATCTTCCCAATGTTATTTACTTCATGCTTAGGAGGTTTTCGGAAGCCTAGAATGGGAACAGTTAGGGATAAGAGTTAATGGAGAGTACCTTAGTAACCTGCGCTTCGCCGATGACATCACATTGCTGAGTAACTCAGGGAACGAATTGCAATTCATGATTATGGAGTTAGACAAGGAGAGCAGAAAGTTGGGTCTTAAAATTAATCTGTAGAAAGCGAAAGTAATGTACAAAAACCTCGGAAGAGAGCAGCGCTTCGAAATAGGTAATAGTGCACTTCAAGTTGTAAAAGACTATGTCTACTTAGGGCAGGTGATAACTGCGGAGCCGAACCACGAGATTGAACTAACTAGAAGAATAAGAATGGGGTGGAGCACATTTGGCAAGCACTCTCAAACTATGACAGGTAGATTGCCGCTATCCCTTAAGAGGAAGGCATATAGCAGCTGTATCTTGCCGGTACTTAGCTACGGAGCAGAAACCTGGAGACTTACAAAGGGGGTTCAGCTTAAATTGAGGACGACGCAGCGAGCAATGGAAAGAAAAACGGTAGATGTAACCTTAAGAGACAAGAAGAGAGCAGAGTGGATTAGAGAACAAACGGGGGTTAAGGATATCATAGTTGAAATCAAGAAGAGAAAATGGACATAGGCTGGGCATGTAGCACGTAGACAGGATAACCACTGGTCGTTTAGGGCAACTAACTGGATTCCCGAGAAGGCAAGCGAGTTAGGGGGAGACAGAAGGTTAGGTGGGCAGATGAGATTAAGAAGTTTGCGGGTATAAATTGGCAGCAGCAAGCACCAACTTGGTATTACATGACCTCAATGGATGACGAAGGTATGTGACTGGTGCAAACATGATAATCGTGAGATGCGTATCATGTGAGAACATGGCTACATGCCACAGTCAAGGCGCCAA
Organism: Rhipicephalus microplus; assembly: GCF_013339725.1. NCBI lineage: Eukaryota > Metazoa > Arthropoda > Arachnida > Ixodida > Ixodidae > Rhipicephalus > Rhipicephalus microplus. Next base: position 248,005,308 of record NC_051165.1, read on the forward strand.
TACATTTCTACGTGACGCGGTGCGTGTGCTCGCCGGCGTTCATTTCGTCGCGTCACGCCGGCCTTGCCACTTTGACGCATGCGCGTTTGAGCGCATCCGGCGTCCCTCCGTCACGAAAAGAGAGCGACGCAGTGTTGTCTAGGTAAAGCATCAGCGCGAAATGCAACATGCCGCATTTTGCACTGGTTGCCATCGGTCCGCGCCGACGGACGCTGGTCGCGCCTGGCGTCAGGCTTTAGAGTGCTCGAGTTTAGCTAACGTAGCGTTGCTGTGCCCAGCGTGCACGCGCGTCAACGCTACGTTGGAATACATTGGACTGTTCATGATGTGTTCGTGGCCGTTTTGTTAGCTCCACATATACCAAATTTGTTGTTACGTGGCGTCAATGGATGACGAATTATATGACTGGTGCAAACATGGTAATCCTGACACGCGTGTCATGTTGATTGATTGATATGTGGGGTTGAACGTCCCAAAACCACCATATGATTATGAGGGACGTCGTAGTGAAGGGCTCCGGAAATTTCGACCACCTGGGGTTCTTTAACGTGCACCCAAATCTGAGCACACGGGCCTACAACATTTCCGCCTCCATCGGAAATGCAGCCGCCGCAGCCGGGAATCGAGCCCGCGACCTGCGGGTCAGCAGCCGAGTACCTTAGCCACTAGACCACCGCGGCGGGGCACGCGTGTCATATAAGAACATGACAACATACCACGCTCATACCGTGCTCGTGGCCGTTTCGCTAGCTCCACATATACTAAATTTGTTATCACGTGACATGAAGAGACGACGAAGGTAAACGACACATCCAAACATGATAATCGTGACACGGAAGTCATGTACGGCACCGTTTACCTCCAACTCGTAACGTTGTGCTGATTTTAAAGTTACATATCAACATTTCTCATTCGTGCTTCGCATATCATCGATTCCCACTGTACGTGGGATCGGCCAATTTTTTTTCTTCATTACGTTACTTTTCATGTGTATTCCTTATATTGTTTCAGCCTCTTCCCTCTACAATGCTTTTTGTAAGCCTCGAGGGTACAAATAAATAAATAAATAAATAAATAAATAAATATACTGAACACTTTCAGGCAAGCACGTAGGAAGGAAGTAAGTTAGCACGGAGAGCACCCGACAAAAAACACAAAACAGCATTGATAAAACGTATTTAGATTGTTGATCCATAGGGAAGCGCTATGCATATATTCTCCCGTTAGGGAAGTCTTTCGCTACCATTTCTTTTTTCTACCATCACTCTCGCCTTGTATTCCGGGACAATGTTTACGCTGTCTATCAGACGATTCATGCAGGAGCCAGGGCGACCCTGCCGTCTAAGACCTCACCACATTCTCGTACTTCACCCACCCGGCGTTCAGAGAGCGGAAGCGTGCCTCTGCAGCAGCGGCCTGCACGCATAGCTTCCGCACCAACCCGCTCGAAATAATGACTTCGCTGTCGGAAGATGGACCCGCGCAGCCACCGCGCTTATCCACGAACATTGTTGTGCTTATGCGAACATAGCGAGGGTATTAAGCTTCCGGAGCTATGTTTAGCGCCGTATTGTGGCTGCCAATCCGAGCGCCGCCCGCTCGGAACTGCGGAGAAGAGGAACGGAGAAAAGCGAAACGACGAGAGGCCCTTCCTTTAGAGCAAATCCTCTGGAAGACGACTCGAGAGAGAAGCACTCGCCGGCATATCGCGCGCTTTCTGCACTCTCCGGACGAATGAAAGGCCCGCTCAGCCCGGGTAGGAAAATTATAGAAAGAGAGAAATGCAGGACGATAGGTTAATGGTAAAAAAAAAAAAAAAACTTTGAAAACAGGGAATGTAGGGGAAAAAAGGGGGAAAAGGGGGCACGTTCGGACCAGCGGCAAGCGGAAGCGCGGAAAACACGGAGGATAAAAAAGGAAAAAAAAAGGGGGAGAAGCGAAGACCCCTGATTCGTGAGCTTGCGGCCGGGAATGCCCGGGATATGCCCGGGCTAGCAGCGCGTCACCGTCACTCTGCCCTGCGGCTCTTCCCTCGCCTTCCTCCTCTCCCCCAGGTCTGTTCCCTTCGTTCCCTGGGACGGGTTATTGACCCCTTACGCTGGTGTGGCCTGCCTGCCTGCCGGTGACGCCTGTACAGCGCGGAAGCCTCCTTTAAATGCACGCCCGAGAACGACGATTCGCCGAGCAGCTTGCACGAAGCCTGCTGCCCTTCGCAGAATGGTTTTGGGTCCCGTTAATCAAAGCGCCACGTGGTTGCCCGAGCAAGCACGACAAAAACAAAACAAAAAAAGCATACGCACGTAATGAAAGGGAGAAAGTGCGAGAAGGACAACAGACGGCTCTCGCCGGACAGCCCGCGCGGCTACGAAGAGCGCCTCTCTTTATTTTACGTTGCCCGTGTGGGCCTGGCCTTCTATATTAGCTCGCCGGTTCCGTCGCGCTCATGGCGTGCTACCTGCGGAGGTCATGTGCCGCGCGGCGACAGTGCATCGCACCTGACCGATTGGCGCCGGCGTCGCGCTGCACCTGTCGGCCGCTCGATTCGCGGCAGTTGCGGCTGGAACGACAGTGCTGTTGCGGTCGGCTCGAAACACTACTACACGGTCTGTAGGGATAAGCGAATCGAGCCAGGGTGAATTAAAGTCTTCAACAGCGGGTCCCTTGTAAATTTCGTCAAATATAAGCGGAGAGCATAAATGGGTCACACACACACACACACACACACACACACACACACACACACACACACACACACACACACACACACACACACACACACACACACACACACACACACACACACACACACACACACACACACACACACACACATTACATTATTTGTATTCAGACACACGAAGTTATGATGTACCACCTACGGAGGTGTCGCACTACGCATAAGTTCGAAGATATGAAAAATTCGTGAGCACGGGCTGTCGTTGGAAATGGCGTTTCGATAGCTCTCTCTACAAAAGTTACGCTCCGCCTTTAACACGTTATTTATGTAGAATTAATACATGTACTTTATGTAGAATATATAGAAGTTTTACTAGATATAGAGCGAATTTAGAATACTCAAACGAACAAGTCAGTAAGAAGGTCAAACTTTAAAGAGTTTTTCCTTCAACCTGCACACCTAATTTGACTAGTGGATCTCACAGCATACAAGTCCAGCTTCAGAAAGTGAAATTTCGTTAGAATGTGCAGCCCAGCTTCATTTCGTTGCCGACCTCCGTTTCCGTGAAGCTCAAAGGAGAATGTGTGCCGCGTATCAGAATGACTAACAATCTGCAAATGGCGGCAGCTTGCTAGTCACGTGTTTGCGAACGTGCACTAAACTTTGCAGTATCTGCAGGTGCCCCATGCAAAACACTGGTCTGCCTCGATGTGCACCGGCCTGCTCGTGGGAGGGGAACGCACGCGCATCGGCTGACGTGACAGCGAAACCCGGAAACAGTGTACTTTGTGTGCATATAGTAGAGCAAAATGGCTACTTAACGTGCCAAAACAGAAATTGAAGTGAGCAACGCAAGAAGCACTCATGGAGCCAACCTGAAATTTTTGTCTTCAAAAGGTAACAAATTCGGCGCAACGTTGCCACCAAAGGCAATCCTCAACAAGCGGTTTTCGGCACGGCTTACCGCAATAACTGAACGCATACATGTAATGCATGTACCCTATATCTGCTTCTCGGGCTTGTCCTGTTGGAAAGAGTCGGGCTCCGCTAAGGTATGGGTCTAAAGAACGAAACTTTGGCAGTAGAATTAGGTAATTCGCTCGCGGACGATGAAACTGAGTATACGCCCTGCAGCAAAGCGCACGCACGCAGTAACGGGAAAAAAAAAAAAAAAAACGGGGTCGCTATGCGCGGCGTATAGCTCACTCGCATCCGGATTTCGAAAGCGGGAGTCAACGAACTGCTATTCATATCGTCGATGTATTTGTGCACGTGTGCATGCGCTATCCTTTCCACTCGGATGCGAACTGCATTCGCGTCCATTTATAGTCACATTTTATAGGCGCACATTGATCAGTCTCCTTACTCGCGTTTTACTACTGCGTAGTGCCCGAATGAACAAGGTTACAATAGGTTATTTTGGTATCGTAGCGGTCACTTTGAGGGCACTGCTTTTCTAGGTTATTTCGCCTACACCACTCAAAGACAAATATGGCTTGTCAGAATGACTGTAAAAAAAAAATCAAGAATTATGCGCAGCTTTAACCACGTTAACGTCGCGAAGGCTGATTAAATAGCGACGCCCTTGGCTCACACTGACCCACTTAGCTTTACCTATGCTCTATCTCTCATAAGGCTTAGCTCTCGCAGCTAAGCTAGAATGATTACGGACGATAAACCCCAGACAGCTCCGCTGTTAACAAAAAGGGGGAGGTGGGTGCACACAAGAAATTGGACCGTAACAGAAATGAGTTAAGCGGAATCCCGCAAGGTGGTAGAAGGGTTAAGAAAAGGAAAATAGGCAACCACCCTTTAGTAGCAGAAAGCCACGATGAAACCCATGTGCATTTCTCAGAAAGAAAAGCTTTTTAGTTGCCGAAAAATTGTCCTCGTCCGAGAACGAAGTTTTGAAATGAACGAAAAATCCAATGAATGTGAGAAGCGCTTTCTCGCATTCACCAGCCAATGATTTGCGCTCCGGCCAGACGCCGTTGCGTCGCTGATTGGCACAGCTGAAAACGTTGCCAACCACATCCTTCGAGCAAGTTTCGGGGTTCTTATTTGATTTAGCCGAGCGCGACTGTGGCCGGCCGCCACGCGTGCGGGGGCAGCGATCGAGTCGGCGAGGCCCTGATAGTCGGCCGCGGACCCCGAGTGCGAGTCACGTTTCCTTATTGGCTTTGGGGCCACGCAGCCGGTGTACGCCGCGCGGCGGACGCAGGCTGAGCAAGCGGAGATAGCGGAGCTCGCTTCCTCCCCTTTCTCGCACGCGGCGCACATCTGCTGCTTGCTTACCAACCCCTGCTAATGCGTAGCTGCACACAGGGCTGCCTTTTTATTCGCCGCCTCTTCTACTGTTTTAAAGACGATAGTCTTTCTTGGGGACCTTCAACGCAAAAAATTTGGTCTGTCTGTCTGTTTGTTTGTCTGCCCTTAACGGCAATCCATACGACACCGAACGATACCCAAACGGTGGACCCCATCTGCAGCGCCCACCAATATTGCTCAAGTTTTAGCGTTCGTACTTGTGCGATTGTCCATTAAAAAGCGATTATTGCGCATATCTGAGGCACGATAAAAACACGTCCATATTCTGTATTGTGCCTTTTTAAATTTATACTAGAAAAGGCATGCATAAGTGATTCTAATGACCGTAGCCCCGCCACGGTGGTCTAGTGGCTAAGGTACTTGGCTGCTGACCCGCAGGTCGCGGGATCAAACAAATCCCGGCTGTGGCGGCTGCATTTCCGATGGAGGCGGAAATGTTGTAGGCCCATGTATTCAAATTTGGGTGCACGTTAAAGAACCCCAGGTGGTCGAAATTTTCGGGAGCCTTCCCCTACGGCGTCTCTTATAATCAAATGTTGGTTTTGGGACGTTAAACCCCACAAATCAATCAATCAATCAATTCTAATGACCTTAGCGTTTATCACGCTTCACTGATAATACAATGCTTGCACGAAAAGGCAAGCGTTTCTAACGCTTTGCTAAGACGACACGGTGGCGGCATCTACCCGTCGCCTTGCGTTCTACACCTTATCTCCTCCAAGACAGGCGCGCACGCCGCGCGCTTCGCTTTCCAAGATAACTGCCAGATAGCGCTCATGTCTCACGTGTGACGTACGTCACTCGACGCGCTCGTTCGCCTCCACTGCGTGCTCGAGGCACTCTGACACAGCACCACCAGAATACCATTCACCGATTTTCTTGCGCAGAACATCAAATAATCGTTTTGTTTACTCTCTCCAGACGCAAGGCTATTGTCTTTCGACGACATTTGCACTGTAACATGCAGATACGGGGCCAATGTTTTCTTTCTTTTTTTTTTCGTACTACGCCGAGGTGAGCGTATCTTTCATATCGACTGATGAATCGCGAGGTCATGGATCGCAAAATGTTTCATCATTTCATTGAGATAGCTGGGTGAGTTATGCAGATTTAAAGCGAAGCCCTCCCGAAGATTGTTTACCATGGCTACTAGGACTGCTGCAATCTGACCGAGCACCCGAAGTGAAAAAATTGCCTAACATACAGTGGTATTAACTTTGGATTTTCCAGCACAGCCATCCGACCAACTCACCACTAGGTTTATAGGTTCATAAATGTGTGACTACAAACACTGGCGTACGCAGGGTCGGGGGGTGTCACAAAGACCCCCCCCCCCCCACATAACCTTTTTCAGTTTCACATGCACGCACGCATAAAAGTGGATGCACGAACATACATAAAGTGTAGGTTGAACACCCTCCTTCACGCCTCCCCTTCTCCCCCCAAAAAAGGGCGCGGCTTTCCGCAAAGGCGAAGCAATGAACGTGATAGCAACGAATCAGGAGGTCACGTGCAGAAGTGGCGAGCAGATCGAAACGTGCCCCGCGTTTTTCACGCACAAATAACGCAGGAAACGTACCCACATTTACAGATGAATACGAATAAGTGTTTCTGTTGTTACTTCGCTGTGTCGCGCTCTTTTTCGCAAACGGAGACTGCAACGATTGCAGTGACCTTTGTGCGCCTGGTAGCTACAACAGAATCATTCCGGCAAAACCCAAAGGCTTGCAAAGACGTAAGATCATCCCCACTGCAAGATCAGGACGCGAGATCGAGCGTGCACCCCCTTATTCTCTACGTGGGTCAAAGTACGCGTGGGAGATCGAGCGCACGCCGCTGCGTCAGTGGCTATGTGACGACGCGCTCATTGCGCCATCTTGCTGGTAATTCTGAAAACACAGTATCCCCCCCCCCCCCCCTGCCGAGATGCCCGGCACCAGGTTGCAGGTGGTAGTTATAAATAGCTTGTCGTTTAACGTCGAGGGACGTGCTCCTCTGTAGCTAAGTGGTTAACGCGTCGCACTCGCGTCTCAATGGTTCCATGTTCACTTCCGAAACCCGGAGTCTTTTTCTCGATTTTTTTTATTTAGTGTTTTCATGTATACAGATACGTATTTATATACGGTAGTGACGGCGACACTGACGTCAGCTGCAAAATCCAGCTGAGAGTGCGAGAGTTTCCATATAATTGCTATCGCTATAGGAACATTTATCTGGATGCTTCTTTTACAATGATCGACTATAAAAAGACTATATGAACGCGGCTACTATGTCATGTTGCTCCACGTGAAGAGCAGCACGCGTGACACGCTTCTATTGCCTTAACAAGTGTGAAACTTGTGAAAACGTGTATGCTTTCAGGCTTCTTTCGCCTCTGTAGTTACCGTGTACACGCAGCAGCCTATAAACCAGCGTCATCTACTCACCGAGACGCCGCTGTGGTGAACTCACACTGCGGATACATACAAAAGTCATGCACACAAAGGATGGAGACTGCCCTGACGAATAAATATACGAGTTCGTCGAGCCCGACAAGGCTGTTTTCTGTTGCACTAAAACAACGTGGGCGTGTGTGAAAGCCAACAGTACGCTTGGATTATATTATTTTTCTTTTTTTTTTGCATAGTGAGCTATAGTGTATATATGCATGAACTTTCGAAACAGCTTGAAGTGCCGCCTCGCTTTTTACGCCAGAGGCCCCTGTAAAATATTTTGTGCATTGCCAACGCCGAGTCTCATGCCTGAAAATATTGAAATAACTGTTTATAAGGATAAAAGCGAAGGCAAAAGCGCTGGTGTAAGAGTGTCGCACGGAGAAGCTCGGAAAGTGACATTAAAATGTCGTTACAGGCAGATATGCTCGGATTCCTCTCATCCTTGGTCGTAAATTCGAGTACCGATTAATACGTTGATACGCACACACTTCGCGCTAAACGACAGTGCCAGAAGAGCGCGAGGCAGTGCAAAGCTTTTCGTGGGCGAACATGAAAAGAGAATAAGGTCGAAGGACGCCCACATATTCTGTTACAAAGGGTCCCTTTGTCCACTGTCTGCATTCTCGTTTTTCACGTCCGCCCGCACACGGGCTGCGTATTTTTACTTAAAGACCCGTTTGCTCGTTTCGCGTCGGCGTCGCGAAATAGCGGGCAAGGTCATGTGTCTCATCACAAGGCAGCTTTATGTGTGTAGAAACGAGCATTCGCAAGACTCCAAAGATAGTGACAATTCTTATCATTTTAAATACATATTTATTTTGGAATGTCGTTGCCCTAACCGGAGAGCGAAATAAAACACGCAATAACGTCTTTAATCACGCACAGAAATAACGATATGCGCGCGTGGTCTTAAGTCAGAGTGTCTGGGAGAGCTTTTCAACACACTGCTTTTTTTGATTGACATGTGGGGTTTAACGTCCCAAAACCACCGCATGGTTTTGAGAAACGCCGTAGTGGAGGACTTCAAAAATTTCGACCACCTGGGGTTCTTTAACGTGCACTCAAATCTGAGCACACGGGACTACAATGGAAAATCTGGTGACAGCCTGTTATTAAGGATAGACGCAGTGTCAGCTCCACGTTCCCGTCTCTCTCACAAGCACACCACCCGAAATGTTTGCATGCGCTTTTGAAAAGTGATTGCGAGGAAAACATACTTCGAGAGCTTCAAGTACCCGGCACAGCGTTTTCGGATCGCGAACGCACCACGCGTGCATTAGTTATCAGACGCGTTCGCACAAGGAGACCACTTCTGTTTCATTTCGGCGCGCGGGGGAAGTAAAATAGAGCGTCTTCCTGGGAAGGTGGCTCGTCGAGGCATCGACGAGATGCGAACAATCTTCCTGCGAAAGCACCAGCTGCGCACCCGCGGGCAGGTATAGAGAAAAGCGAGGGCGATTGAAAATTTGCGACAGGCGAGACTGTTCGGAGTTGAACAACGCGGGCAACACACCTACGGAGGAAACGAAAACGTGGCCGCACTCTCCGGACGTATACCGCACAGGCCGAAGACGACTCCCAACTTCGCCTGTCGGATCGTTTTCTATACGCATTGCGCCATCCGATACAAGCGTGCAACAATCGTACGCATGCTGGCAGCGCCTCCGATATCGACAACACGTTTATGTCCTAAGCGTGTGGCTGACGCTTACATTAGGAAGCTGCGCGTGACGGTCATCTGCGAGCGAAAACAAACAAACAAACAACAAAAACGGAGCCTGTCATCACCGGAACGTGTTGAGCAACCATGGCGCGAAGCTCCCGTTTCCGAGCCTCGAAAACGTGCTGGCTCTGGTGCGAGGGCACAGTATACTGACGCTGGTTGCAGCAGGAAGTTACGTCATGTGCGGTCGTGTCGCACTGATCTCTGAGGGCGGTCGTGTAATGTAGAAGTAAACGTTGTGGGCACGCGTAGCGCATATAGCGACCACTTCACGTGTTTCGAGTGAGTACGTATAGGCTATAGCAATATACAAAAAAAACTGCATAATAATTCCTAAAAACGCGATATGATTATGAGGGGTGCCGTAGTGGAGGGCTTCGTCAATTTTGACCATCTGCTGTTATTTATCGTGATGTTCTTTGTCGAACTAAAGCTAACACAGAAGCTAAGACGTAATACTCATTTATTTATTGATACCGCAGCGCCTGTAGTGACATTACTTTTAGACCCCGAAACTACACTCCTGAATGTAGGTGCCGAACAATAGGGCATGTATGTCATACCACTGCATGGTTCTCGAGTCACTAGGCTAATACACATCAACATAACGATACGATTGAACCGCTGCAAGTCTACTACATGGGTGGTAAAGAATTCAGGCCGCTCTGCTATAATCAGATTACACGGAATAGCGGCCTGCCGGAACTCCTTTACCGCCCCTGTATACATTTAAGTGCACTCACCTGCACTGCTTTGCGCGCTACTGGTCGTTTCAAGGTTACGAAGCACATGCAGAATGAACAGCAAGTGCAATTACTCTCCAGAACACAAAATGTCGCCGGTACTTACGGATGCGACGTGCAGCGCGGGCTGTTCAGCCGGGCTACCCCATAGGCTTAAAACACACCGGCACCGCAAAACGAGCGCCGAAGAAATCACACGCTTTCTTGGTACTGTCAAAGTATTAAAGGACCATGGTATTGTCTTTGCCCCTTCTGCGTGCTATCGCAGAAGTGGGCAAAGACAATACCATGGTCCTGCGACGCTGCTGAAGACGCTGCTGAAGACGTCGGCGGCTGGCGAGTTCTTCGTCACCCGGCCCAGTCTCGGAAATAGAGCAAGAGCATGAGTGTCCCACGACTGCCTCAACGCGTTAATGAGCACGGGCGTTTTTTTTTTATTTTTCATTCGAGCTGTCAGTCGGCCCCAGCGTGGTGGTCTAGTGGATAAGGTACTCGGCTGCAGCACCCGCAGGTCGCGAGATCAAATCTCGGCTGCGGCGGCTGCATTTCCGATGGAGGCGGAAATGTTGTAGCCCCGTGTGCTCAGATTTGGGTGCACGTTAAATAACCCCAGGTAGTGTACATTTCCGGAGCCCTCCACTACGGCGTCTCTCGTGAGCATATATTGGTTTTGGGACGTTAAACCTTACGTACTAATCGAGCTGTCAGTAAGTTGTGCTCTGTCGTAAATAGTCAAGCCCTGTCAGGAACCGGCATGCACTCTCTTCATTCCCTTTACAGTGAAGACGTTTAGGTTATGGTAGCTTGTGCTCAGTCGTACAAAATTGATAAGGTGAGTATGCGGCACCGGAATCGAGCAAGCCCCACTAGAGTATACAGTAGGTGCGAGTGTCAAACGAAAACGAGGGCTCGAAAAAGAGAGAAATAAGGAAAGAGATAGGAAGAAAGAGACAGAACACGGAAAACATAACACTACGTGTACAGTAGATACAAGACGCAAGGAGAAAGATGTACTCGAAACCAGCGCAGACTTTCTCCTATTGTCCTGTATGTAGGAGTTGTTTTGTTTTCCATGTCTTGCCAACAAGCCCCGTGCACCTCCACCCCACCGTACCCTTATAGAGATAGAAAATAGAGAGAAAGAGAAAGAAAGAAGTATAAAGATATAGGAAAAGAAAACAGAGAAAGAAAGAAAATAGAGACATAAAGAAAGATAAAAAAGAGAAAAAAACGTTGAGGGAAAGAAAGAAAGTGGTATAAAAAAGGTAAATAAAAATAGAAAGAAATAGAGGTATAGTGACAGAACGAGATTAAAGAAAGAACAAGAAAACATAAAACGAGAAGAGGGAAGTGAAGAGAGAGAAAGCGAGCTTTAAATGAAAAGGAAGCGATAAATAGAGAGATAGAGAACGTAATAGACGGAAAGACAAACAAACAAAAAAGAAGGGAATGAATGGAATAAATGCATAGAAAGAAAGGCTGAGAGACAAAATACAGAAGCCACCCAGCTGCGCTCTTATTTAAGGTTTGGCATCATAGTGTGTTTCACTTACCTCCCCCTCTCTCTCATTCTTGTCTTCCTTATTTCTATCTGTCACTTTGCCCCTTCTCCAGTGCAGGGTAGCAAACCGGATAGTTTTGCTTTCCAGTTAACCTGCCTGCCTTTTTATTCAACTTCTCACTTTCTCTCTCTCGCCCCGCCGCGGTGGTCTAGTGGCTAAGGTACTCGGCTGCTGACCCGCAGGTCGCGGGATCGGATCCCGGCTGTGGCGGCTGCATTTCCAATGGAGGCGGAAATGTTGTAGGCCCGTGTGCTCAGATTTCGGTGCACGTTAAAGAACCCCAGGTGGTCGAAATTTCCGGAGCCCTACACTACGGCGTCTCTCATAATCATATAGTGGCTTTGGGACGTTAAACCCCACATGTCAATCAATCAATCTTTCTCTCTCTCTCAGCGCAATGCTGCCTTAATGTTTTTGAGCTGGGTGTGTTCACGAGTTAAAAAAAATAATTTCGTGGCTTGCAGCGAACGTCCGTATACCCTCGCGTACAAAGAAGTAGTGGTTATTGTCATGTATACAGCAGAATCTGCGTATTCATCCATATATGCAATGCCGTCTGAAGGCATCCGAGTGCCTGAGCGTATTTTAGCTTCGCACTTGCAGTTACAAAAAGCGTTACGAGCATCACACAAGGAACAAGGTTCTTCATCGCTTACGTTGCCGTCAGTGACTTAGACGCCTTAAATCGTCTGCTTACATGCACAATTCTTCGTCGGCAATATAAATTTACCTGGTTTCAGAAGTAATAAGCTAGGAGGCAACCTATAGAAATTGGTTTCCTTGCTGCTTGTAAGCGCTTAGATTAAATTTTATGCACGTCATTACGAAATATGAAACAGTAAAAGGCAAGCGGACAGTTCTTATTCCTAACGGCAATCAAGTTTCAGTGCAACATCCCGCCGTCTATTTCTGACTGCGGGTGGTGTCGGCGCGCTCTTCGTTACGATATTGACATCCCGTTTGTCCAATGTTGACTGCTTGCGCACTATGAAGAAAGACTGCGCCAAATAACCAAGTCCTCGTATGGCCAAAAGTGAAATACCACACCGCTTTATCCCGTTGCCGCTGAATAACTCTTCAAAGCTGGTATCCGTTTGTATCTAACATTGACGCTCAGGGCCGTAATTGCCAACACATGCAACAAAAGTAAACCTAAAAAAGAAATAAAAAAGCATAAGGACGAAGATGCAGAGTGGGCGTTACGGCCCGAGAATTACCACACGCGTATACAGCACTCAGGACTACTCCGGTTTCTTTTGAGTCAAGTTTGTCCGAATTCGAGCAATAGTGTCGAAGTATCACAAGAAAAGAAACACATACACGCAACGCGCGTGACGTAAAGGCTCCAATGTACGATCGGCGAAGCTGCCAAAAGAACACATTAAAGGAATAAAGTTGACTTCAACGCAGAAAAAACATAATAATGATCGGCGCGACATCGTTTCGTAATGTGTCCGCGCTTTCGCCGCGCCTTTATACTGAGCGTGTCATTGCACAATGGACTGTGAAAGGTGCTTTCACAAAGACTCCTTTCACAGTATTCGGCTCCCTTTTTTATTCACTTTTTACTTTCGGACAGCAATACGTATATGCTTCTACTCTGAATACGGGGACCTACCAGTGAAGTGATTTATTTCGGGATGCGAGAACTACACCCCAGATTCCCGCTCAAGAATTTTCGTACTCGGCGCCAGGACTTGATTCGCTCTTCTATGCCCTCCTTTGACGTTACATTTTTGATCGTTCTGTGGCGGAAAGTTACAGCACTGGTACCCAGCACTTCAAATTCCTTGTTTGGAGTAAGCAGCTTTGATTTATAGAGTTGAATCAGATTGCATTTTAGCCACCGACACAGATGTGGTCCATATAGCCTGACCGATTGCACCACAGGTGGGTGGGGTTCAAATTTACGAAAATTATTTTTGCTCTCGTTGTATGAGCACTCAAGAATGATGCGTCTTGCACGCAGCGTGCACAAAAGAAGCGGAATCCCTATCGAACTTCCCTCTTGATTTCGTCTTTCCCGTAAAAGGTTAACTCAGGGGAAAAGAAACCAAAAATGATGGACGTGGGAGGGCAAACGACCTGTGAAATAAAAAAAAATGACAGAAAGAGAAAAAAATCAGAGCAACAAAAGTGAAACAATACTCGCGGCAACATTGGGCTATAGGTGGAAGCATTGTTCCCGCGGAAGTGTGGATAGGCGGTCGGCGGCGCGTATACAAATACACGCAGCGGCGCTTCGTTGCGTGTGGTGGGCGGATAAAATGCGTTGACTACAGTTTACTGTTAATATCTGCGCCCTTTCTTTTACTTAATCTGTGCACGACGCCTATGCAACGTCATCATTACCCGCGAGTAAAGCGCATTCTGCCTTTCTAAGGGATGCTCGGCCTATGTGACTCTCTTCCCGCTTTTGCCCTAAATCACGTCTTTGCTGTGTTGTTTGTACGTGGTTAGCTTGTGTTCCGCCTGCTACGTACTATACTGTAACGTGACTGAATTACTTATTTAAATCTTTGTCATCTGCATACTACGAAAAAAAAAACACAGAAAGATCGTAGAAATCCTGCATATATGTTCGATTCATCTGTACCACCGTTCACACCTTATACGCATATATGATTTTTTTTTTCTCTCATTCTGTTCACCATGGAATGTGGGACAGTCGATAAGTCTAGTCAGGAAAGCTGAGTTGGTGACGGAGCTTGGCGCTACACTGCGTTTACCACGTGTACGCACAAGTTCTTGCACCGGTAAAAACCTTATATAAGAGTTCAGCAGAAAGCTTTCATCGATGGATTACGTGCGTGACGGTGGTACAACAAAAGTGTGTGGGACAAGCATGTTTTTTTTTTCAAGCAATAAGTTACCACTGCCTTCCATCAGTCACTAACAATACCACACAAATGCTGAAAACAATGTAGAAAAAAGATAAAACTTTCCGTGAAATTGTACGAAATTATATATAAGGCATGCCATCTGAATTAATTTTCAACATCAGGGCTCTTTAAAGTGCTTTTAAATCTAAGCACTCGGTTGCACACAGTAACTCTGTTTTAAGCACAGTGTAATTAATGAAGTCTCACAGTTTATGTGATAGTAATATTTACATAAAAATATAGTGACATTTACATGTAGTTGTACCCCGGCCAGATAAACACAAGTAAGGCTTCTCGCATGATCGATAAACTACAGTGCCGTAGCTGTACACCTACCAACATCGTGCAAGTGCATAGCCTAGAACAATTTTTTTTATAACTGAGTCACCACAAAACGTGGCATTCACACAGCATTTAATTGCCCTCACGTTTGGGAAGATGCCAAGAGCATTTTGCGTTGTGCTTGAAACAGAAAGCGGCGCCCTCTCTGAAATTATTCTGGTGAAGGGAGGGTACGACGACAATATACAGCACTCCGGAAAGTTTCACTCGCCGTTCTTATTTCGATGCATTGGCAGCCAAGCGAGATCAAACGCTTTGGTACGTTGTTTCAGGCATACGTAGAAACAGTTACACTCGCGCTGACATCACCGGACAAACCACACTTTGAGAACGTGCATGACGTACGGGCACACAGAAATACGACATGGCTAGCAGACGACGCAAGGAGCAATCCCCACTTTACCGTTTCGGCCAGTTGCCGCCAGATGGCGACTTCACTCGACCTCGCGGACAATAGCCATTTGTGGGGTTTTACGTCGCAAAAAAACTCAATATGAGAGATGCCGTAGTGTAGGGCACCGGAAATTTCGACCACTTGGGGTTATTTAACGCGTGCTTGAACCTAAGCACGCGCTCTCCTCGCAGATTGCCTTCGTCGAAGTGTGACTGCCGGGATTCAATCCCTCAACCTTCGGGTCAACATTCGAGCGCCGTAACCGCAAGACCACTGCGGTAGGTCACGAATGGGGAAGAATGAAGAAGAAAAGTCATTGTGTCCATAATTTGTGGCTGCATTTGTTTTGATTAGGCGTTAATTGTAGCATCTTTCGTTCTTGTCTGCCTTTATCTGGTCACAGGAATTCGCGACCTTATTTTTACACGCTGATCAACTTCTTCTCGTAGCGATATTTCACCAGTAAGTACTAACTACAAACACGTAGAACGAACATTGCTCGTGCTGTAGTTCCGCTTCACTTCGACCACTGACCCGCATTTGCCAAAAAAAAAAAAGAGAGAGAGAGTTATACGTTGGGGAGTGCTCATGACAGAATATTTCAGCTGACGCTTAGGCTGACCAATGAAACTAATGTACTAATGTACGATCAATTTATTATGAATATTCGATCATCCAATCATTTATTTAACGTGCGCTGGAACAAACATGACCTCATAGTGCAGTCGCACGAAAAAATTAATAATAATAATAATAATAATAATAATAATAATAATAATAATAATAATAATAATAATAATAATAATAATAATAATAATAATAATAATAATAATAATAATGTTATATAATACATTATTATTATTATTATTATTATTATTATTATTATTATTATTATTATTATTATTATTATTATTATTATTCGTAATATAAGTAGCAGTGGTAATTATTGTCATTGACAAAAATGGAATAACACGCGAATGCTCAGGACGCCAAGAGTCTGGCAGTGTCACAAATTTTAGTCAAAATAACAGCATATCCACGCAGTGAATAATGATCAGTTGGGCGAAGCATCCGTCTATCCGTCCATCCACTCCTATCACGCTACAGCAGACATCGGACGGATGGACGCTTCGCCCCACTCATCATCATTCACTCCGTCGATATGCTGTCAATTTTATATACGAAAACCAGTAACGCCATCTAGTGATATTATTTCCAATGACATATACACACAATGATCTATTGAACAATTTTTTAAAGCTAACTAACTAGACAGGGCTTCTACAATATACAACTACGAGGGAACAATCCACACCCTGAAGAGATTCGCCCTATAAAATGCCGTGCACCGAGATTGAGCTCACATTCATTATTGAACGTTCCAGCGATGCCGATAACAAGAAATTTCGAATGATTCGCCTCTAGAAAGACGATTTCTCGACACTCAGCGCAGTCTCGAATGCCACCGCAGTCTCTTCAGTCTCAGTGTGCGCGGTCCATGTATGTCACACGCATAGCAGCCAGTCGCGCAAACACTGTTGCTATCACCGGTGTCACTTATTCTCAAACGACACGAGGCAACGGTGGCACAAATTGCACGATCTATCGACATTTCACGAAAGAGGGGCGTGACACTTGTGCATGAAGAGATGCGGGAGTTCGGCTGCGCCGCAATACGGAGACAACCACACTCGCGCTCGATAATCTGCGCGGGCGTATCGCGCTCCGCCACGCACATCTTTCGAGAGCAGTAGAGCACGACTTCGCATTCCGGAAGCCACGACAGGCCGATACGAGGGTGACAGCGTACGTTTCGCATAAAAAAAGAAAGTCGACAAGAAAGCATCGTTGACTGTGACATTCTGCTTGTGTCGCGTCGAGCGTGTTCCGTCCTACAGCAATCGCTCAAGCCTGTTTTTCTGTTTTTTTTCTTTTGTACACATAACCATGTTTTTTTTTACAAGTTTATTTCCACTGTAAGTTAGCGTACTGAACTGCCTCTTGCGAGTTTCTATTGTGGATTGTCCAACTGTAAGCAAGGGCAACCCAGCGAGTACGTTTAAAAGTCACGATTTAAAAAAAAAGATACATTACTTTATATGTTGTTGTTATGTTGTCACACACTTCGGGTGAGGCCCCGCCGATCCAACATCGACGTGCGGCAGACTCGCAGGCTTCCACTTTACGCTTCGGCCTGCGACGCCTGAAAGGCCTCGAAGTGGCACATCTCAAATTTATTTGCGGGTTGGTCGACCCGTGCTGGGTTGCACGTGTGGTGATGTGTGGGTCTGACCGACGCACTCATAGAGCAGACACGGAGTTTGATTACACATAAACAAGCATTTAATTGATACAAAGGCATAGGCAGGAGATTACAAAAATAACAAATGAGGAAAACTGATACACGCGATAGAAAGAACAGCTATGTAACAAACTATGCTTTAAAAGAACACTACAAGAGGTACAGACAAAAGACAAATATGCGGAACATTAATAAAATAACAAGATGGAAATCGTGAAAAAAAGGGTTACAAGGAAATAATTACAGAATGATCATTGGTCGCGCTTTTGAATTTCTATGTGCGTCGCAGCGCACACAACTGCATAGATTAAAAAAGCTGGTTAAAACAATTTAACAGTTTAAAAAAAAGTCACAATAAAAAGTTCCATACGGACCAGGACAGCTCTTGGTGCACGTAGGGGAGTTGACGGGTGCCGCTGAAGGTCTCGCCGGCTTGGTAGACGACGAGGGTGCCCGGAATTGCAGCCGTCTCAATACGTTGCACGGGTCACTCCATGCTCGCCGCCTACGCGAGACTCGCGACACCGACGACCGCACTTGTTGCTGGCTGTACGTCAACTGCTCTTCCGATGCAGTTCAAACCTCCTCGGGGGCGTCAACGTGCTCCCGTCTCATCTGGGAGTAATTTTCCTTGTTGAGACCGCCGGTTCCCCTTCCGGTCAGGGGCAGGGAAGACGAGCCGGCGCCACGCTGGGTCGTTATAGTCGCCGGATGTCGTCTCCCAACACAAAAACGCCCTTCCTTGGAAGATGGGGCCCGCGGATGCTCCGAAAATTGGAGTCGTTTGTGACATAGCCCCCTTCTTAAGAATATTACTTCGTAATGTTCAAGAAAATCACAAACGCTCAATGTTCGAGAGCTTGCAGGGTTCCGGTTGTCCACCAATGCGTTTTCTTTTTCGCGCACCATTTCACTGACGTGGACGACATCGCAGAGAACACCCGACACACTACGCTTCACGGTCACCATACGATGAAAGTCAGAACTCGCGCACAACGTCATGGCCACACACATGAAAAGACAATGACAAAAATACTGCACACTTCAAGAGTAAGACAGGTAAGCATTCTTCGATGCCACATATAAAAAAAAATACACGCTTTAAGCGGTATTGAAAAATCACTTATTGACACGCAGCTTTCGAAAAAGATGAATAAGAAAGTGACATGATCGCCTGTACACAGTTCCGGTACTTGCTGCACACTAAAGCGCTTCATTTCAAAGTAACATCAAAAACTAAAGCTTTGAAAAACATATATCGCCATGTTTATCACACAAGCCTACCGCGTTAGGCTTCGAATATGTGTCAACCAGTCTCTTGAAAAGAAGCCCAAGCAATTAAAATAACAATATCCCTAAAACAAGGCTTTCTATTTGAACTGCTGATAAGTTTAAACACATAACATCGTCTACAAATACAAAGACGACACAAGAAACAATGAATTAACTAAGCTATTGGTCCCCCTCATTAATGGAATGCTCCAAAATCGAAAAACATTTCAAAAAACAAGTCATTTGCTTTTAAGGTTACTTTTGAGTGTCGATGTACGCAAATTTCATCCGTGCTCGAGGTGGCCGTACTCGTGGAGGAGCCGTTTGAAGCAACCGGGGCAGACACAAGCGTTTACGGCCGCTACACGGGCACCTGTTTCCCTTTAGTCTGCACCTCGGAGGCATGCCTTCATCGACACCGCGCTCTACGGAAACGGGTCTCCGAACCACGTCGTGTCGCTCGGCCGAAAGGCGCTGCCTCGCAAGGCGCCCCGCGTTTCGAGCAGGACAATGGAGCGAAGGGGGTTGGCTCTTCCGAGCTCCGCGAACAAATGCCTGCCTCCCCTTTCTACCTGTCGGGTGGTTTGGAGCATGGCAACCCACTCTACTGGCGAATGCCACAAAACGCAATCGAAGCTTTCGTTGCGTTGATTGCCGTTTGGCAATTCTCGATTTCATGGGTGGATTTACACCCTTCGCTTCTCTCTTGTTCTTGCTTTTGCGGCGTCTTTTTTCTTTTTGCACGTTGCTGAGTGCTCACTTTCGAAAAGTCCGCTTGCAACATTTGCAGAGCAGAACTTGTCTCGCTTGTCTCTTCGGCTATAATGCCTATACAGTCAGGATTTTCCGTTAACTTGTGGACACCCTGACTTGCGGGAAGCTTGACTGACGGCTGAGCAATGCAAGCGTCTTCCTCGGGGCTGCGCCGCTCGCACCTGGAAGTACTACTTGCCCCAACATTGCCCAGCTCGCAGTGTGCGTCAGCACACGCCTCTGTCCCGTCTGTACAGGGGTCCTCGTCTGCCGGGCCGGTTGTACTGTGAACATCACAGTTAGCTGCCATGGCGACGCCCATACAGGGTGGCTGTGCCAAGTCAATCACAGATGGCATTTCTGTATCGACAAGCCTTTCCAGGCACAGCGCCTCGTCGCCATCACTGCGGCCTTCAGTGGCCTTTGTGGCCACAACAGGACTTTCAGCAGCTAACTCAGTAGGTTCACTCGCGAACCTGATGTCCGCCTCAACAGTACACAATTTTTGCCCGGCTCTCAGCGGTTTGGCACCTACGGTGGAAGCCTGCGAGTCTGCCGCACGTCGATGTTGGATCGGCGGGGCCTCACCCGAAGTGTGTGACATATGTGATGATAATAATAATACTAATTATTGAGGTTCTACGTCTCATAACCATCATATGATTGAGAGACGCCGTACGGGAGGGCTCTGGAAATTTGAACCATCCGGGATTCTTTAATGCAAACCTACTTCCAATCGCACATGACTCTAACATTTTGACCCAAATGTGGCCGTCAAGGCCGGTTGTAAAGCCGTGGCTATTGTAACTTGATATTTGCATGAAATTTGCTTCGTAACAGCGATGCAACGGTACTATATTGCCTGCAGAAATAAAAAGAAATATCGTCATTTACGATTGTACACTTCTGAACATTGCTTTATACCTGATTTACAGGACGAACTTGTACACAGTCGGCTTTATATGTTTTATTCTTCCTATGAGTTGCACACGTTAAAGAACCCCAGGTGGTCGAAATTTCCGGAGCCCTCCACTACGGCGTCTCTCATAATCATATGGTGGTTTTGGGACGTTAAACCCCACATATCCTATAAGTTGCAGTAAAGAGGCATAAACTATATTCGTTCAAGCCTCACAGAAAGTAAAGTGTGCTTCACTGCATAAACCTACTTCTTGCGGCGAAGCGAGCCATGAAAAGAACACACATAAAGAGTCGTTTTCAATAAACAAATATAAAAAAAAATAACGGGGGAGGGGCGGTGCGCTTCTGTCGATTTGTTAGAGATTGATAATATTCGTGATATAAACGTGAAAACAACGTAAAAGTTATTAAACAAACGGAAACTAAAGCTAGTATCATGAATTAACGTGATAAGGCGTGCAACGTGTACATAGACACGTGTATTCTGTGCCCGAAATCCTTAAAAGCATACTCAAAATGAAATAAAGTTTTTTCATTCCATTAAATAAAGTTTTTTCATTCCATTCCATACTCAAAATGCACATACATATGTCTTAAACATGCATAAGAAATGGAACATACCCGCCCGCGGATATGTGCCATTGTCTGGATCGAAATGTTTGATGACGTACGCGACGACATTGTGGCATTATTCATGTCTTGACCAGCACGTCCTATTCATTAAGCCATTTTACCCTCCTATACTAATTTTGGTTCACGTTAAGTTAAGGAGGTGACCACGAGAGACCCAGACGTAAGCGGAGAGATAGATAAACGCCAAATGTGATTTAAACTTGAAATTCACACCACACCCACGGAGTGAATGATGATGGATGGCCCGAAGCATCCGTGCATCCGTATGTGTGTCTGTATGATGTCCATCTATCTGTCCTTCTGTCTGTCTGTATATCCGTCCATCCGTCCACTAAACGAAAACAAGTAACGCCATCTAGTGAGATTATATCCAAGGACATAAGCTATTGAGCAATTTATAAACTAGACGTGGCTACATACTACTACTACTACTACTACTACTACTACTACTACTACTACTACTAAAGAGGCGGGAACGACCCCGCAGCTTAAGGAGCTTCACCCCTAAAAGTATGTACTAAAAGGCGTGCGCACTATAGACAGGATGTCACTATCACGTTCAACTCTTAAAGGCGAAGCTTAAGGGTCCCTCAATTTTATTATCAAATGTTATCAATACTGATGATAATAAGGGTTGCAGCGCGAGCACGAATGTGCTAGAAGAAACAGACGAAAGTCGAGGTACGGAAGGCAAAGAGGACAACACGAGCGCTGACTACCAACTGAATTTTATTATTCGCAGCACACATGATAATATATACAACAGGCAACCTTTGAACAGCACACGTGAGCAACGTGACATATTCTGGGGAATGTTCTGATAAAAAGAAGGTAAAAAAAATGGCTAACCCTTATCTAAAAGCGCAAACTCAATACTGGAATGCACGAAATGAGAAGCATTCCATGGTGGGACATGTTGCTGGTGTTGTTGGAGGGACAAGTCCTAAAATAGCACGAGGGGATAGGCCAAGCACAGTCGACTGTACTGTGATTTTGCGCCGTTAACGACATTTTCGGAAGAAAGCCAGGCAGAAACGAAAAACGTTTAGTGGCAAATTCTACAACATAGTCATTACGTGCGGTGATTCGGGTTTTCTCATTTGCGCGAAAAGTTATACACGAATAGGCAGTGGGGGGCATAGCGACTCGGGTGCAACTTTACCCGTGGTACTTTATAAGAACGAGCAGGTGTTTATCAACTGCTGCTCGTTTTTAGCAAGTTTCGTAGGTCAAGTGATAAGGTCGTGAGATCGTGCCCGAGCCGCTACGCCACTTATCACCTCTTTATGGATAACTGTTCTTGAGGTTATCTTGCGGGTGTGCTGATCGAGCAAATAACAAATGGATTGAGCAAGCTGCTGCACATCTAGATGTTCTTATACGTGGCGAAATGGGCTATCAGAAAATGATTATTCACACTGTTTGGTCGCGCAGCGACAGCCTTAAAGTACAGTTATAAAAAAAATGTGTTTATTCACAGTATTTTTTCAGACTTTTGGCTTATCTACTTTTTTCTGTAGCTATCTGATAAACATACACCTTACATATTACCCCTGCGGGTATTTAAGGGATAACAAAAAATGATAGTAAGGTCACGAGAAGACGATCTATATATACGGCTCTATACACAGCGATATATGCGTTGCTATACGTACGGCCTTTTTTTTTTTTGCATCGACCAAACATTTTCTAGGCGTAATTATCACTGTCACACCATCGCACTCATTTTTACTTTATTTAATATCTGCGCACGTGCCACACGTCGAACAAACAAACAAAAAAGTAAAGAGAGAAGTAAAGGTCGCTTTTAGTGTGCTTTTGCATAACCCCGCAGAGTTTGTGACCGGCGCCGCCGCAGCTCGTAAAGCTCACCCAGACCGTGACGCGTCGGCGGCTCAGTCGATATTCGAGCGGGATTTTCCTCGAAGTCGAATCGCAGATGATTAAGCGGTCAACAGACGTTGTTCTCTGCCCCTCTTTTCCTTCACAAGAAAAGGCAGTTTAGAGTTCGAAAAAAAAAAAGGGGGGGGGGGGGACATTAAAGCTTCGCCTTTAAAAGTTGAACGCGATAGCGATATTCTGTTAGTCCGTATACTTCAAACACTCGGTGTGTGAAATCTTTTCTGTGCCTTTTGTAGTGGGGGTGACTGGCTTTAAAGTATCAACTCATTATGATAATTCTGTGTTCTGACGCCCGATGGCAATTAACGCTTGTGTCATGCATTATTACTGCAATATTTCATGTTGTATTGTGAAGCATGCATACAGGACGCGTGTGTTTGTGAAGCGTGAAAGTTACTTTCACTGCATTTCCAAGCACACGAAGTTGTTTTCACTGTATGCGCAAGCATACGCGCGGATGTGCGGGGCAGCACACCCACTTGCCCCATAAACGGCACGGGTTAGATCGACCCACAATATTTATTGTTTACTTTATTTGCATCTTTCTCAATTGTTTTTTGATCACGCAAAGAGGATGATTTGTTTGCACACAACCAACGACACCGACACTTCTGCGAAACGAGATATTTAATGCTATTGCGTGAATATAAACTCGAGGGAAGGTGATTAAGGTTCAGCAAAAAAATGCATCTTCTGGTTCCCTCATAACGTTGCACGTGCAGTTTGAACGCTGATTCAACGACACCGGGGTGCGCGATAAATACTCACAGGGTTAAGTTATACATTGAGACTTCATTCAAAGGCGCAAAAGGAATTTTATTGTTCACCACGTTACACACAAATTCGGTTCCACAAACACGTACAAATTCGGTTTCACAAAATTGCGGCACTTGACATTTGTGCTCACAATCAATGTATCACATGTTGGCACTCGTTTGTTCTGGCACCCAACTCAACAAAAAGTGGGGTTTTTTAGGTAGTTTTACGCAGTTTAGGCGCAATCCTTCTTGTTGTCCTCTGCACCTCAGTCAGTCACGCACATCCTTAATGTGTACGAATTTTTATGCCGGCCACTAAGGATGTTGCATTAATGATAGATTGGATGAGCACCAATGGGGTCGAAAATATCTCATATGATGGCTTTATCATGCACTATTGCAATCAGCATCAGTGTTCTCCTTGATATCAGTCTAAAAAGATCGCTGGTACAAGAAGTAAGTGCGCATTTCATAGACTTATAATAGAAGCTGAACAGATCGATTTCCTTGGAAATATGCGAATCAGAAAGCTGTCACTCGAAGAATTAGAATATCTGCGCCTGATTTGAAGTAGGAGCGTATCGTTTTGTTTTGTTCACCAAGACCACGTGGGCGCGACAAGCGAGGCCGAGTGAATGGGTACACCCCGGCTTCAGGAGACTGGGTAAGCAAAAATATTGTAAAAAATCTTTTTTTTTCTTTTTGCGTTATTTGGCATCCGCTGCCTTTCCTCAACTAGAATCTGTCGTTTGTTTGTTTCATGGCGATTTTTTTTTAAAAAAAAGACATACTAAGTTTCAAAACTTGTGCGGAAGCCTGCCATGCTCCTATTCCTACGTAGCAAGGGATTCTTTGCACTTCAAGCATCATAGCCCTATAGAAAGACTATATTTTGAAAGCAGGAGCGCATTTGGTACATTAAGAAAAGTGTGAGCTCAGAACTGCGAAAACCAACGAAAGCAGAGGCACCAGGCTTTCTGTCGGGAAATCTATATCTGGTCGGTGACGCCTTAGTGGTGTCATCATTAGCAGGTACCAAAAGTATTGTGGTTTGGCCATTAAAAGAAATACAGCCAGCCTGGAGGATACGCGAGGGCCACATATTCCCACGTGGCATCATAGGACACCAATCCACTCATGGCCTTTGCCTGAAGGACGCCGAAACTTGGTGCAAGTTCAACAAAGCCCAGTTGAGTGGTGAACCAGTCGTTCATAAAGAACACCTTCCAGCATATGTTATTGAGGCTGTTAAGCAAATTATCCGGAACTAGCTCTCCCAGAATTACTGGCTAAATGCTTCCATGGGAGAAGGAGGGGGACGTAACAAAAGGGAGAAGGCAGGGAGGTTAACCAGAAAGACATCCGGTTGGCTACCCTACACTGGAGGATTAGGGAAGGGAACAAGAAAGACGACAAAGAGGGAAGCGAGGGAAAAGAAAAAAATGGTGTGGGAGAGACTGACAGTAATTTCACTGCAGCGTGTAGAACTCTACCGCATGTCAGAGGCGTTCACACAAGCCTGTCTTTCTCAGGAAACACAGCAGGGCTTTCACTGCCTTGTGGGCTGTCGAGGCATGTGGACGTTGCTGTAATAGCACCTGCACAGAAAGAGGCCGATCATCCAGTCGCTGCATTGCGTTGGCAAGTACTTGTCTATCTCAGGCAAATCGAGGACAATGGCACAGCAGGTGTTCGATATTTTCGTCGGTGCCGCAAACATCGCACGCCGCACTCTCAGTAATTCCGATTAACGTTGTATAAGCTTTCGTGAAAGCAACTCCCAGCCAAAGGCGATAGAGAAGCGAAGCTGCACGTCAATGTAGGCTGGGTGGAGGCCGGAGTTGTAGTGAAGGGTCGAGCTCGTGCATTCTTGTACGTCGTACGCTTGGTGTGTTCCACTCAGTCAGTGTGAGACTGCAGGCCAGTGGACGAATCTGCCTCGCCGCATCCGCTCTTGAAAGCGGAATCGGAACGCTGTTCGCTTCTTTATGTGACGTGCAAGCAGCATGATCTGCAGAATCATTGCCGCCTATACCACAATGCCCAGGTAACCACTGAAAGACGATGTCATGGCCTTTTTGTATTAAAAGGTGGTGAAGTTTCACGGTTTGGTAGGTCAACTGGTCGTGGCATCCGCGTCGCAGAACTGATATCAGGCACTGTAACGCTTGTTATGAGTCAGAAAACACAGCCCATTTACCTGGTCTTTTTTCTGAATTGATGAGTTCCAGTGCATTGCGCAGAGTCTCGAGTTCTGCCGTCGTTGACGTTGTCACATGTGAAGTCTTAAAACACCGAGTTATTCCTTGTGATGGTATAACCACTGCACCACCTGAACTAGACGGCGTAGTAGAGCCATCCGTGTAAATGTGCACGTGGTTACTGTAGTTTTGTTCCAGTAGGAATAGACTCAGTTGTTTCAGGGCATGTGTCGGTAAGTCCGATTTTGGGAAGATTAAAAACCCGAACGAGTCGTTCAATTGTCGTGTGGGAGCATGCTCCCAAAAAACGTTCTCCTCGGACACGAATCACTGAAAATATGCACTCTTGATGTTGTCCTGACTATTAATCATGGCAATATAGTCCTTGTGAATGTGCTGAACTCATTGGAATATTGTCGGAGCACTGCACAGTTCAGGACCTACGCATCTTTTACATGTGTCGACAGTACTTTGCAGATAGAGCTGCACAGCAGGTAACAAAAGAGGCTCGCCAAGCAAGATGTTTCAACACACAAAAAAAATTATATTGGTGATGAGTATCTGGTTGGTGCCTATTGAACGGGTCCATCAATTTGCTGCTATCTTGTTTTAATTTTGAAATAATGCACCTTTCCAACTTAAGATTTTATTACCTCAAAACTTGATTTTTCTCATTTTTGTTCCTTTGTCTCTGCAACCACATGCAGTGTCTAGAAACGCCAATTTCAGCCGGTATTTAGATAACGAAATAGGAATATGCTGAAGAAAAGTTATTGTTTTTTGTGGAAGTGTTCTTCTTCGACACGACATCTAATAGCTATTACTGACTAAAGTACCTCAAGTAATCAATTTACAAAAAATGAGCATTACAATTTTTAGTGATAAATCGGGTTTTGAAAAAAGGATTGGCTTATGATTACAATGATAAAAAATAAGTACTTTAACTCGTACGGTTATGGAGAAAATGTACATAACCTTCGCCTGAATTACGTGATGGTATAGGGGTATCCTGCTCCCTTCAGATAATAAAACATTTGTATTAAGCAGGTTAGAGCCCTGTGTGGCCATTTGTACCTTTTTACGTTCTGCGTAATATTCGTGCTAAAACAAAATCTATACGAGACTGCGAAGTCATGTAGAACACTTCTATATTTTTTTTTCATTTATTTATTTGTCACGGGGTCTTGTACGCAATAATTTATTTACCCACTAAAATATAGAGTTTTCAGGAATACCTTAAAAAAGCTTTTGGTGTGTAAGTTGCTCTGTTTTTCATCAACGCAGTATCAAAAGAAACCTTATAAACAGAACAATTAATTTAGGTCAAAATGACTTGGAGATCAGTAATTCTGCACGTATATACATATATATATCGTGGTGTGGGTCACTGAAATCTCCTCGCTTTGAGTTTTCGTGAGGTCATCACTCGTTCACTACAAAACGATATTATTTTCGTTTGCTTTTCTACAGCTATCATTTCACACTCAGGCCGCAGCAAATACTTGTGCGAGATTGTCAAGCGTCCTAGTAGCATCGATAAGCCAGGCTTTATTACCACATGAAAGGTGGGCGAACTACACACGCTCCGATCAAAGATTCCGTACGGGGGGGGGGTTATTTACGCAGTACACCTGTGAGATACGAATAAGATAAATGAAATAGGCGTTACGCAGCTGCAGTCGGTCGAGCGGCGCGCGCACGCACGCGACTCGACATACGCGCGCGCGCGTCGTCCCCCGCAGCTGCGAAAGTGAGAGCGGCCGCTTCATTGACGTCACCGTTACGTCATGCTCGATCGCAGCGCATGGGCGGCATGGTGGCGGCTACAGTTGACGGCTCCTTTTCGCCCACGCATAGATGGCCATGTAGTTCGTGTCACGAAGCTAGCTCGCAAGTACACCGCTGTGCGCGCCATTCCCCTCTCTGACCCTCCTCCAACCCGCGTCGAAGCCTCCAAATCCCAACGGCATCATCCATGATTAGCCAAACCACACCATGTCGCTTCTCTGCGTTACTGGTAAGTTAGTTTCGATTTGGGTTTTGCTGACCCCCTAAGCCTAACAACACCCGCGCGAGCTGCGCTGTTCCCGTTCTCCTCTCAGGCGCCTCCGACCTCGCCAAACTGCTCGCGCGAGATCGTGTTGACAAACACGAGCGCGAGGGGCTCCGAAAAGCCGGTTTCGTCTTTCCCCTTCGGGACATTTAGGGAGTGGCGGGAGGACTCCGATGCCTCGGACGAAACTGACGTTGAGAGGCGACCTGCCTTTCGCGCTCTGCTGCCTCAAATAGTGATGAAATTACGATGATCGCCTTCGTTGTCTCGCGTGTTCCCCGTTAACGGTAGCCCCATTTCGGGCGATTTGTGTGTGACACTCGAGTGACGAAATCTCATCTAGTTTTCCTAGCAAAACACGCGCGCCCACACGCGTCATTCGTAGTAGAGCGCAGTATGATCGTGCAGCGCGATCGGTGAAAATATTTGGTCAGAAATTTCTTCCGCGTAGCGGGCGTACCAAGCGCTCATCATTTATGTAATATGGCTGAGCTTATCTTGTGCTGCACAGCACTAAGCGGTGCAAGATTTCTGTCGGACGCAGACGTTCAGCGTGATGGCAGATAAATACGGGAACGTTCTGCTGTGGGAACAGGTGCGGCGCGCGCCTGCGTTGAAAGCGGTCACGCTCTCGTTCGCATTTCGGAGAGTGTGCGTAGCGGTGTCGCGCGATCTCGAAAGCCCTTGCTGCAGTCTGTTGCACCGTAATGGAAAGAGCGGCTTCACGTTGAATTGTTTCCGGGTCCGTACAGTCTATCACGCGGAAGCGTGCGCTCAAATGCTCGCCCTTGTCGACCGATATTTATGCCCACCTCGATTAGGCGAAGTCGCAAGCTGTACCTGGACGTGTTGTTGGCATTTAGCTGCCAATTACGGCTTTGGCGCAGCCTTTCTGGTGGCTGTAGACGTGGCAGTGCTGCTTTAATCAGTTGCGCATGCAGAGATCGTCGGCTCGCAATCGATTCCGCGCCGGTGAAGTGCGTGTTGTTTTGAGGGAAAGCAAACCACCCGGCTGCTCTCCCCGTATAGGCGCGCCGGCGTAGTGACGTGCTGTGAAATTTTCTGCCCGGACGATGCTTCGCTGATAATAAGTCGAAAATATTTTTGGGCAGCTGCATGCTCGGCTGTTCGGTTGACCAATGACCGCCGGCACCGTGGCGTAGCGCCTGTGAAGATTCCTTGGATATCCGTGCTCTACAAAGCGCAATTGGAACGATCGAGTCGCTCCCCAACTGCCGCAATTCGAGCGTGAACTTAATCACAGCTGCGGGCGTGCGACCACCGACTGCCTTGTCATTTGGAATCGTGCGCACAACGCTAATGAATTGACAGAGCCCGTGCTTTGACATTCCACGTCAAAGCGTCACGATGAGGCGGGCTTCCACTTCACGCTTGAGGCGGTCCCGCGGAGCAGCGATTCTCCGACACATTTATAGTGAAAGGGCAATATGCTTCTGATGCAAAGCGGATGATCATGAATTTCTCATTCCCGCAGTGTGTTCGTATGAGTACAAAAACTAAGTAAAGATATTTATTTATTCTAATGCATTGGAGCCCGAAATGGAGCATATAATTATATTCACAGCAATATAATATTTTATGAGTCATCACAGTTATATTGTTATTAATTAGATAACATTCTACGAATCGTCATTGCTGTTTGTCCAATGAAAACTTACATTGATTGTCATGTAAAACAGCTAAATTTCTGGTGCTGTTCATATAAGGTCATGTATATAGTCATGCAGAATGCCGTAACACTTTTTTCTTAATTAGAAAATTTGGAACAAACCTGGGTCACATCTGTTTTCGAAAGTCTTTCAGGGAGTTCCAGAATGATAATATCATCAGAGCTTCTTCTTTGAGCTTGGTTTCCTATTTACACCTTTCATATCATGTGATTGCTTAGTGTTGTGATTAAGGTATATATATATATATATATACTTGAACCCAATTACTGATTTCCTTCAATTGATGAAGGTACTCATGTTGAGACATTGCTTTCACATACTCACTTGAGTTGTATAAGCAAACAGTGCAGACTTTAATTGTTACGTTACATGGCAACTGGAATGGCCTTTTACAAAAGGGTTTCCATGCTGCGAGACCTCAAGTACAGGGCACGTGCCCAGTATTTAGAAATATGCTTTATTTTTTGTTGAATCAGTGCACAGATTAACCGAGGTGTTAGTTTCTGGAATTATTTAGCGAGCTCTCTTTCCATTTACGTTGGACTGGCTTGTAAATGAATCGCCTTATTGTCAGCAATGCTGCCTATATTATTGATGTTTTGAGCTGTTTGAAATGCATAGCTACAATGCATTGTAAGAAGTTTGTTAAATTTGTACACTGTTAGCACTCCTTTCCATTTTGGAGAGGTCAATAATGTGCTCGCCACGGCAAGTCTAGATAGTGCTGCTACACTACGCTTGCACTTTACCACAATGCAATAGTCGTTGAAAGAAACATTTTGTCTTTTTTATTTTGATTGTCTCGGTTTCTGGGATAGACACCATATTTCTCCTCTTCTTCGGGACTGCTTGAATGTAAAGGCATTATTTCCATGGCGTGTTGCAGTGGGACAATTGTTAGTCCATGTGTTTCCTCAATTAGTTCTATTTATTAATTGAAGTGCACAAACTACTGTGCTGAAGTGGACAAATGCTTAAAGACCAGCTACAATAAAACATTGTGCTGACGTAGAAGCTCATTTTCAGATGTTGCAAGTGCAACACTGTGCTAAAATTTTATGCTTCAAAAATAAGCCTGAGCTCTAAAAATTTTGCTTCTATTGTTGTGGCCTACATTCTGTTTTTCATTCTATTTTGTGGTCTGCATCACCTCTTTCAACTGTTCTTGCTTGTACAGCACCTGCCAATCTTCAGCCAATTTTTAAAATCTGATAGCGTTTAAGAGCTCGTTTGGTGAAAATTTTGCAGCCTGCATTGTTTATTGTGAGCAAAAAATTATAATCTTGTGCATGACTGAAAAATTGAGCAAGGTGCAAATAAAATAAATAATAAAACATTCTGGGTCTGAGTGGGAATCGAACCCGGGTCGTTTGCGTGGCCACGTGTCTGCTTGTAAATACAGTGAAAATAACTTCATCTGCTTGGAAATGCAGTGAAAGTAACTTTTATGCTTTACAAACACATACATCCTGCATACATGCTTCACAATACAACATGAACTACTGCAGTAATAATGCATGGTGCAAGCGTACATTGCTGTTGGGGGTTAGAACATGCGATTATCATAATGACATCATGGTTTAAAAGCGGGCACCCAATACACAAGGCACACACGTTACTGCACCTATTCCCTATGCCCTAACACTTTCATACGCAGTCTCCCCCTTCAGTTTTATTGAACATTGAAATTTGTCACCTGCAGAAGTAAATTTATTTCCCGTTTCACTGTTTTCATTGATGATCTTGAGTTTTTTCACTTATTTATGTTGTGAGGTTGTCTGTATCTAACAAATATTTTACGTGCATGTACATCTAATGCAGTATGGGCTGCAGTATGTATAAGTGAAATAGCAAAAATAAAATAAAATAATGGTGTGCTTGGACTTACGTCTTTGCAGTGACCACAAGGTGTGTGCGTGTGTGTTACCTGCTCAGGTGTTGTTGAATGGCTGTTAGGAAAAAAAAAACTATGCTATATGTGAGCCCCATGGCTTCAAGATAGCTTAAACTGATACATCGTACTCTTTACAGAGTTTAGCCAAAGCGATGATTTCCTACAGTTGGGTTTTAATAGTAGTAAACATTCAATTGGAATTCAGAGACAGGCTAGTTCTAATATATATCCTTGACACACATCTTTAATTAGTGATTCATTGATATTTTATATGGCCTTGTCCCATCATAAAAAAAGAGAGTGGCCTTCGGACAAATTATGTGTGGATAGCCAACATATTTTGGGTGAAATTTGTACACAGAAATCATGCCAGTAATTTCTATTTTGGTCGTTCGCCCATAAAGATATGCTCTCAGTGATGACCAGTTTTAGTACTTGTTAGCACACTTGTCAACTCTTATCATTTAATTTTAAATGGTCCCCTCTCTGGAACTGGTTTATAGATATTTTGTAATTGGCATACTGGCAATAATAGCTTGTGAGTTTTAATTTAATTGTGTTTGGATAAGTATGAATTAATATAAAAAATGCAAATACAGTTTGCTGACTGATCTTAAATGTCTGCAAGTGATTGGACCTGCTAAGTATTCACATTTAAACTCGGCAGGGACACATGCAGTTTTATAGAAGCAGAGTATAATGGAAATTTTACAAGTTGTTATGCTATGTGAATGTTTTGTTACTAATCAATAAATTTCTTAAATATGTCATGGACTGTGGCACAGGTGCTATAGTCCAAGAAGTCTTGCTACAACTGTAGAGCCATGTGTTTGCCCACACAGCCTCCACTGTGGAATGTCTACTAACCTTTTATAAATACTGAGCAATCGGACAGCGTTTAGAGTTTCTAATGAAAATTTAAATATTTTTGAATGTAGCATTTAAAAAAAGTGTTAGTTTCAGATATCAAGAGCAGAGGACTACATAGTAGGTAAACTGTGGGTTAATTTTACCCACTTAAGGTTCTTTTAGTCACGTAAATCTAAGGACATAGCTAAGCGTGCCATTGTAACCTGTCAAAATGGGCTCACTGTCACCAAAAATTGAACATTACCTCATTCTTAGCAGTAAAGTGCCATAGCTGCTGACCCGCCATAGTGAAAGACTAGCATTTTCATGTTGTAAGTTTAACAGTCTTACCGTGGTGTAAGTTACTAGCCATTCTTTGCTACTTATGTATGACAATTTATTGTGAAACACTGATGATCTGCAAAACCAAGGTAGCGCCAGTTGAACACGACTGCAGATCATGCCCTGTTAGGACCGGCGCCAGGTCTGACAATGGATCGGCGTTCCTTTTGATGTTCCTTTTGAGTCGCCAAACGGGTTGGCGGCCTGTGTCCGCCAGGTATTGTTCCCACCTGGCCGGAGGGTGCGGCGTCCTGCCGCCGCGGCGCCGTGAGCAGTTCGGGAGACCACCGGTGCAGCTTCTTCTTTGGAAGATGACGGCGGCGGCGGCGGCCGGGAATCGTCCCGCTAATTGAACGAATCGTTCGGCACCATTTGAAGCTTGTTTACGGCGGCCCTTTCGATGGATGCAGTCATCAACTTCAGACCCCTCGCCCAGCGACACACCTTGACGGGGGGGGAGCCGCGTTCGTGCCACATGGCCGTGCGGTGACCACGCTTCAGTTTTGAACGTTCGCGTGGACCGTGCGTGCTCGTCACCCTCGCGGGTAATGTGTGGTCCGTGATTGGACGGTGCCCTCTGTACGCGGTCCCCGATCTAGGGATCTGGGGAGGACAGACCCTTTATAATGAGCCCCCACGGCTCATTCGGTGTGCTTTTTCGAGTGGAGAGCTCGCCATGTACGAAGAACGCCACTATATATCTAAACTTTCTTATTGACCTCTCTCTAATGTAAATAAACGTCTGTTCTCTGTTTTCCCATATAAGCATTGCTTCTCGCTATAAGGGACGAGTCCGATGGGAGCCAGCTACCAACGACGAGACCCACAGGACTCAGGTCCCAACAACTGGTGGCAGCGGTGGGATCGAGCTCATCGACCAGGAGGCAATGCTGAGACCTGCTGTCTGGAGGACCTAGAGTCGGACAAAACTGCTTCGTGGCATCACTGACAACACTGGAAGGAACGCGTCCGAATTCATGACTGCATAGGGTGAGTGCACTGCTTTTCTTTGCTGAGATATCACCAGGCTTTGCGTAGGATTGTAAACAAAGCAGTGATTTGGTAACGGTGGACGGAAGTATTGATAGTACGTCAAAGTTGTTTAGTTAAAAGAGTTAGCAGCACCAAGGACCGCCATGAATTTGAAGGGACTAAAAAACCAGAGTTGTTAGAGTTGGCCCGAGAGCTGGGCCAGGTAATTGCCGAGACGAAAAGAAAGCAGGAGATCATTGACGCCATCGAGAAGATCGGGGCAGATGACGAGGAGCTGAGCGAATGCTTGGAGGCTATTACGCAAAGGAAAGAGGAGCAGAGGCTCCGTGAGGAAAAAGAGGAGCAGAGGCTCCGTGAGGAAAAAGAGGAACAGAGACGTCGTGAGGAAAAAGAGGAACAGAGACGTCATGAGGAAAAAGAGGAAAGGGAAAGAGAACGTATCGATCGTATGGAAATGAAACGCCTAGAAATTGAACTAGCAAAGGCTCAATCAATGAACGGAGCTAGCGCAGTGGCACGAGAAAGAGAGCGCCGAATGACAGATTTGATGCCATCCTACGCGGTAGGAGGGGACATGGGTCTTTTTCTGGTGCACTTTGAGCGCACGTGCGAGAGGGAAAATTTTGCTAAAAACACGTGGCCCCAGCGCTTGCTTACGCTGCTGCCGTGTGAAGTAGCTGACATTATAGCCCGTATGGGTAAAGAAGACGCAGACGACTATGACAGAGTCAAAGCGAGTCTGCTCAAAAAGTACAGACTGTCAGCGGAGGCGTTCAGGCGAAAATTTCGTGAGATCGAGAAAGCCAAAGACGAGTCATACCCAGAGTTTGCGTACACCTTAAAGGTAAATCTGGAGGAATGGCTTAGAGAGGAGGGTGCGCTTGGCGACGCGGAAAAGACTCTGCAGTGTTTTGCGTTGGAACAATTCTTTCGGCGTCTACCTGAAAACATTAGGTACTGGGTTCAGGATAGACAAGGAATAGATACTATCACGAGAGCGGCAGAGCTCGCAGAGGAGTACGTAAATCGCCGTGCCCTCGAAGGCGAGGATGTCCCTAGGAGGGAGATTAGTAAATATCGGGCCGACAAGCCTCCGCGATGGACAAAGTCGGGTCGGTATATGCCGAAGGAGGGTTTACACTCCAAAGGAAGCGGTGATGAGAAAAACAAGAGAAAGGAAGAAGCACCCGAGAAAAGGGCGGAAGGGCAACAGAAAAAGGCGTTCGAGGCCAAGAAGCCGACAGTTTGCTATAACTGCCAACAGACGGGGCATATTTCTTTGGGTTGTAAGAACCCGAAAGTTGTGTTAATGTCACTCTGTAGTAATGACGAAAACATGAAATTGCTAGAGCCATACATCCGAGACCTAGTCGTGAACGGCCAACCGTGCCGCGTGCTCCGCGATTCGGCCGCCACTATGGATGTAGTGCACCCGTCCTATGTCGAGGAGAGTCAGTTTACAGGAGAATGCGCATGGATAAGACAAGCAGTAGAGACAAACAGTGCATGTCTCCCAGTAGCAAGAGTCCGCATCGAAGGCCCTTTCGGTGTTCTAGACACTGAAGCTGCCGTTTCGGCACATCTCCCAGTGCAATACCCGTATTTGTTCTCAAATAAATCAGAGTACTTGCTGCGACAAAAGGAATTGGGTTCAGTGAGGGTATCGTACAGGCCTTAACTCGATCCAAAGCAAGGGAGCTCGCCGCTCAGACAGTTTATAAAGATCCGGTGGCAGACGAAACAGCTTCAGCGGCAGAGCCTTCTTTACCTGGCACGAAACTGGACCACCCTATAATGGAGCCTCAAAACACAATATCTAAAGAAAGATGTAAGAAACCGGATGAATCCGAGGCATCTCGAGAAGTAGAATGCACTATAAAGCTGTTAAATGTAAGTCCTACAGAACTGATAGTGGAACAGGAAAATGACTCCACTCTCCGTAACCTAACGCCAGACGCGAAGGAAGGGGTGGCTAAGCAAAACATTCAGTTCACCAAGAAGGGGGGCGTCTTGTACAGAAAGTACACGAGTCGAAAAGGAGTTCGGTTTAATCAGCTAGTCGTACCGTATCCTTTCCGCAAGGAGCTGCTGCACCTGGTCCACGGAGGTTTGTGGTCAGGGCATCTCGGCATCAAAAAAACAAAAGAATGTTTGTTACGGGAGTTTTACTGGCCCGGCTGCTTTCGGGAGGTGGAGGCATTTGTAAGAAGCTGCGACACGTGCCAACGCGTTGGCAAGCCAGGGGATAAGGCTAAAGCACCTATGAAGCTGGTCCCCATTATCACAGAACCGTTTCGCAGGCTAGTTATAGACACAGTGGGTCCACTTCCTGTAACGCAGTCCGGGTACCGGCACATACTCACAGTGCTCTGCCCGGCCACGAAATTCCCGGAAGCAGTACCGTTAAGGGAGCTCAGCTCGGAAGAGGTAGTTAAAGCGCTTTTATCTATCTTTGCACGTGTAGGCTTCCCTGCAGAAATTCAGTCCGACCAGGGATCTGTTTTTACAAGTGCACTAACCTCGACATTTCTAGAAAAGTGTGGTGTTAAAATCATCCACAGTTCAGTGTACCACCCTCAGTCAAATGCTGTAGAAAAGGTACATTCAGTCATGAAACGGCTGCTACGCG
Source organism: Rhipicephalus microplus (assembly GCF_013339725.1). Taxonomy (NCBI): domain Eukaryota; kingdom Metazoa; phylum Arthropoda; class Arachnida; order Ixodida; family Ixodidae; genus Rhipicephalus; species Rhipicephalus microplus. The sequence continues at coordinate 248,041,587 of NC_051165.1, forward strand.
CCCTTTGTTATGAGCAAAAAGAGGATTGGGAGGCTTGCTTGCCCGCAGCTATGTTCGCGCTTCGGGTCGCTCCTCACGAATCAACAGGGTTTTCGCCTGCGGAGCTAGTTTACGGACGTGCTCTTCGCTCCCCACTTCGCATTGTTCGAGAATCTTGGGAGGGCCGGGCGGACGACCCTTCGGTAGCTAGCATACGTACTTGAGCTGTTGGACCGACTTCACGCAGCTCAAGAACTAGCGGAGCAGGAAATGCGCAGAGCTCAAAACAACGCTAAGCGCTATTATGACAAGACAGCCCGGACGCGAAGCTTTCGAGTGGGGGAAAAAGTGATGATACTGAAACCCTCACTGAAGAATAAACTTCAGGTCCAGTGGGAGGGACCTGTTGAGGTAGTTCAGAAATTGTCAGACACAAATTACTTGGTTACTGGACTGGGAAGGCGTAAAACGCAACAGGTGTACCACACTAATCTGCTCAAACCGTACCAGCAGAGGCATGCCGTTGTAAACATGTCGCTCAATCAACCGGAAGAAATGCCTATTGATTTCCCGGAGTTAACAACAGAAAACAAAGACATTGGCGAGACTATTAGTAACCTGGTAGAACAGGCGGAGTTGGAGCCAGATCAGAAAGCGGAACTGAAGGAACTATTGTTTGACTTTAAAGAAACATTTTCAGACACACCTGGCAGAACCAAAGCCCTAGTTCATGATATTGAGCTGACATCTTCGGAACCAATTCGTTCTAAAGCTTACCGCGTTTCCCCGAGGCAACGGGAAATAATGGCCGCGGAGATAAACCGAATGCTCGAGCTAGGAGTGATCGAGCCAGGAGAGAGTGATTACACCTCGCCTCTGATCTTGGTTGAGGTCCCAGGGAAAGAGCCGCGACCGTGTATTGACTATCGGAGGCTCAACTCGATTACAAAGGACCAAACTTATCCAATTCCGCATATTGAGGAAAGACTTGAGCAAGTCAGCAGTGCCAATTTCATCTCGACTTTGGATTTAGTCAGGGGATACTGGCAGGTGCCTCTAACTGAAAGGGCTAGTAGGCTTGCGGCGTTTATTTCCCCGATGGGAACATTTCGGCCGAAGGTCCTTAGTTTTGGATTAAAGAATGCCCCTTATTGCTTTTCTGGCCTAATGGACAAAGTGTTACAGGGTATGGAGGACTTTGCCCTCCCGTACCTAGATGATATTGCTATTTTTTCTTCTTCCTGGATAGACCACATGAAACACTTGCGAGCTGTGCTATGTCGTCTGCGTGAGGCCGGCTTAACAGTGAAGGTTGCGAAATGCCAATTGGGGCGCGCTGAGGTAGCTTATCTAGGGCATGTAATAGGCCAAGGCTACCGCCGGCCGTCAGAAGTAAAGCTGGCCGCAATAGACAACTTTCCCCAACCACGAACCAAGAAAGACATTCGGTCGTTTCTTGGATTGGCCGGTTATTATCAAAGGTATATCCCGCGTTACTCTGACATTGCAAGTTCCTTGACAGACGCTCTTAGAAAGACTGAACCCCAGACCGTAAAATGGGATGGGGCCAAGGAACATGCATTTTCTACGCTAAAGAAGGCACTAAAAAGTCAGCCAGTGTTGAGCGCGCCTGACTACTCTAAGCCGTTCATTCTTCAGTGTGACGCCAGCGACCGGGGTATGGGTGTCGTGCTTTGTCAGAGGGGAGAGAACGACCAGGAACACCCTGTACTGTATGCCAGTAGAAAGCTTTCTGTTCGTGAGGAAGCATACAGTGCCTCAGAAAAGGAATGTGCCTGCGTTGTTTGGGCTGTGCAGAAGCTAGCTTGTTACATCGCCGGTTCTAGGTTCACAATAGAGACTGACCACTGTCCCCTCACATGGCTACAGTCCATGTCATCGAAAAACGGCCGTCTTTTGCGCTGGAGCTTAGCTCTTCAACAATACACCTTTGATATCCATTACAAGAAGGGTAAACTCAACAGCAACGCAGATGGTCTGAGTCGTTGTCCCTAGTACCCCGAGGGCTTCAAAACGATTTTCTGCTTTCTATCCTCGATTTGAGGCCCACTAGTTTTCTGTATTTATCCAATCATGTGTCAAGTGTTTTGTTTAATGTCTTCAAAAGTGGCTGATGTGGTGTTGCGACTCGCCGGGGGCCACAGGAATAAAGTTGAGGTAGAAGGAAATGACTTCCACAGGTGAATCTGAGTCTGGTGATTCTGAGTAGAGAATTGCCGTGTGCTTGCTTGTGTGTGGGTGTGCTTTCGGCGCAGTTTCCGCAGTTCCTCGTTTGTGGTGGGCGGAGAATATGGTGGAGGGGTTCACCTCATCCCTGCGAGCAACGCCCTCTTGGTCGATGATCATCGGATCCAGTGTTCGGGACAAAAGTAATAGAGGAAGAGCCGACAAGCTGCAATACAGATCCCGCTGCACAGTACCTGCTGGCCACTGCACCTCGGGATCTTCTTTCCCCGGCGGAGAGGCTGTTAGGACCGGCGCCAGGTCTGACAATGGATCGGCGTTCCTTTTGATGTTCCTTTTGAGTCGCCAAACGGGTTGGCGGCCTGTGTCCGCCAGGTATTGTTCCCACCTGGCCGGAGGGTGCGGCGTCCTGCCGCCGCGGCGCCGTGAGCAGTTCGGGAGACCACCGGTGCAGCTTCTTCTTTGGAAGATGACGGCGGCGGCGGCGGCCGGGAATCGTCCCGCTAATTGAACGAATCGTTCGGCACCATTTGAAGCTTGTTTACGGCGGCCCTTTCGATGGATGCAGTCATCAACTTCAGACCCCTCGCCCAGCGACACACCTTGACGGGGGGGGAGCCGCGTTCGTGCCACATGGCCGTGCGGTGACCACGCTTCAGTTTTGAACGTTCGCGTGGACCGTGCGTGCTCGTCACCCTCGCGGGTAATGTGTGGTCCGTGATTGGACGGTGCCCTCTGTACGCGGTCCCCGATCTAGGGATCTGGGGAGGACAGACCCTTTATAATGAGCCCCCACGGCTCATTCGGTGTGCTTTTTCGAGTGGAGAGCTCGCCATGTACGAAGAACGCCACTATATATCTAAACTTTCTTATTGACCTCTCTCTAATGTAAATAAACGTCTGTTCTCTGTTTTCCCATATAAGCATTGCTTCTCGCTATAAGGGACGAGTCCGATGGGAGCCAGCTACCAACGACGAGACCCACAGGACTCAGGTCCCAACAGCCCAGAGCAACTGACACCTAAGTTTGTTTTTAAAGACGATAGTCTTTCTTGGGGACCTTCGATGCAAAATTTTTGGCTATGTCTGTCTGTACGTTTATCTATTTGTCCACCCTTAACGGCACCTTAAACAGTACCAAAGTGACCAAACTGATACTCCAAACGGCCGACCCCATCCGCAGCGCACAACCAAGTATTGCTCAAGGTTCAGCGTTCATACTTGTGCGAATTGTAAACTAAAAGGCAAATATTGTGCATATCTGTGGCACCATAACAATACTTTAATATTATGTATGTGTATTTTTTACTAGAAAAGGCTTACATAAGTAGTTCTAAGAATCATAGCCTTTATAACGCTGCGCTGGCTATGCAACACTTGCACAAAACGGCAAGTGTTTCCAACGCTTTGCTAAGATGGCACGGCGGTGGCACCTACCCGTCGCCTTGCGTTCTACACCTTATCATCTCAGAGACGGGTACGCACAGGGCGCACCCCGTTTTCCAGGGTAACTGCCAGAATGCGCTCATGTCTCACGTGTGACGTGACTTGATGCGCTCGTTCGCCTCAGCTGCCCGCTTGAGGAACTCTAACGCATCGCCTCCAGAACACCGTTAATCAATTTTCTTGCGCAGAACATCAAATAAACATTTTGTTCACTCTCTTCAGATGCAAGACTACCTATCTTCTTTTGACAAAATTTGTGGTGTAACATGCAGATACGGAGCCATTTTTTTTTCCTGCTATTCACTACACTACAAGACATTGCTGGAATAATAAATGATCCAGTTTATAAGAGAAATGCCTTGTACTGAGAAGGAAGTATCTCATATGCATAAATAATGTATATGAAATATCTGCAAAGCATACAATCTTGATAAGCAGCTACTTTATTGTAATAGGAAGTCATGAACTGCTTATATGTACATGTGTTTTATAAATTATGAATTGAATTAAAGCACACTATGAGGACATTCCAATTTCGTGAATTTATTGATGGGATCATTGTTAAGATATTTCCCTTGTAGCAATTAAGATTATTTAGACAGCAACACATCAGTCAAGTCTCGTTTTGATTTAGAATATAGTAGGGTTAAAATGTCATACGAAAAACAGTACATGCCTTGTTTACTTGGACTACGAACAATAGGAAAGTTGCTTCAATGTGACGTGCCTGGACAAAAAACAGTGCATTTAGCACATTTAAAAAATAATTACTGAGTTAAGCTCAGCCAAAAAGTAAAAGAAATTTTCAAGTAACACGAAAATGATAAAGCTGAGAGATTCAGTAAAGTTTTACTGAGATGTTGCATTTTGAAGTTTTGTGGCATGGATGATGCAGTTGTTTTTGAACACTTAGAAATGAGCAAACTGTTACTTGCTTTAAGCTTCTTGTCTTATAGTGTACCACATGCCTGTGAGCATAGGTTTGCGAACTCGCTAATGAGTCGACTCACTCGGACTCACTCATATCACTCGGATGAAGCCTTCAATCTGAGTCTGAGTGAGTCCGGGTGAGTTATATTTTGTTGAGTTTAAGTTCGAGTGAGACTGGCAGAGGAAAATTTGGTGAGTCGTAGTCCGAGTGGGTCTGAAGCGCAAAATGTATTTCATGACTGAGTCTGGGTGCGCTTCACAGGTTTTGCCAACCTATGCCTGCGACAGATATGTGTTATAGTGTATGTACGACACGCCAGTGCAAGATATGTGAAAGATTTGAAGGGAAGTGCGGAAGTAGATGGCCTCAATCTGTTGCTGACCCAAATTGTGAAAAACAGGATTTCCTGCCCTTGGCACCTCCTTTAACTCACATTTTATGTGATATGGGCACTAGACAGTGCCGGAAATGGGATCTAAGCATAATTGGTATGGGATACGGGGCGGCCTTCTTTGCTTGCTTCGAGTTTTGACTTCATGAAGGCACTATTTGAACAATTGAAACTTCTAGGCCTGTCCAATGGCTGAGTCTAGCTTTTTTTTTTTTTTTACTCGTGGACCCACCCTCGGGTTCATTTAAATTCAATAGAGTTATTCTTTATATTTAATAGAGTTATTCTTTTTATCTCTGTAGACAGATCTAAGGGAATTTCTAAAAAAATGTGATATACTCTATTTAAACTAGTAAAATGCATAGGGATATCCCATTTGTGATCAAAATTATGCACAATGTCCTCTATTATTGAAGGTTTCTAAATGAAGCAAATCAAATAATAAATATTTCGTCTAAAATGTTATCACTTTTTGAGTAGTGTCTATCATAATAAAAGAAGCGTAAATGAAAACGGACTTTTTGTGCTCTAACATTACGATTTCGCCTACAGAAAGGAAATGAAAGAAATGAAGAAAATCAGCATTATGTGTAGTGCATAATTAGATTAGATTACTGAGATAGATTACATAATCTGTGCTACAAAATGTTGCCGAGATTCGCGAGTATAGTGGAACAGTCATGCCACTTTGTTACCCATTGTCTGTTGCAAAATTATCTGTTGCAGAATTTTCGCTGACATGTAGAATGTTGCTGCTATCATCAGTTATTTACCAACTGGGACCAGTCAAGTTGTAACTGGTGCCAGTTGCTAACTGATGCCTGTTGCTAACTGGAGCCAGTTGCAACTGGTATCAACTGGGATCAGTTATTTCCCAACTAGGACCAGCTGATACCAGTTAATACCAGTTAAAACCAGTTGGATTCCCAGTTACGCATTTTAACCTGGGATATAAAAAAAAAAAATGTGCTTGCTTCTGTATCTACTTCACTATGCAAACAACCAGACTTTCTTTTAGGGAACTAGTGTTAGTTGTACACAAATGCTGCCATGCCCAAATTAATGAATAAATGCAAGCAAGTGCAATAACTTGCATGTAGTACTACATTCATATAGCAACAAACACAGGGCAGCATGTTCATGTAGATTCCACTTGCCTACCTTAAAACACTGTACATACTCTGCATCATTATTGCTACATGTAATGGTGTTTGTGCTTTAGATTTTGATTTCTGGAAAGCTTGGCATTTGCATTGCTTTATTGAATTGTTTATACTCTGTGCAGTATATGTTGTTTTATGGTTTACGTTCATGCAAATGGATAAATCTTTTTCGTTGTTGCTTTCTTTATTTTTTTACAGTAAGGGGAGCAAGGTTTGCAGGGACGACTGGTAAGTGCGAAAGCAAACATTATTGTTTTTTTTTCGAATGATAAGAAATTAAAAGTTACTATAGTGTTCACGGTGACTTCTAGGGTATTTGCTTCGCATGTCATGCATTTTATTGTCTCATTCTTTTAGTAATTTTCATGAAGTGCTGTGAGCGGCAGTGTTCTTGTGCATTGGAAACAGAGCGTGTTGCATCCTTTCAGTTAAGTTTCTGCAGGGCAAAGGCATTTAGTCAAGTGACATCACTCTTCAAGGTTACCCATTCAAGTTCTGCTTTCAGGTTCTGTTTGCTGCACAAGCCTGGTTTTTCCATATTGTTCAAATAATTCACTCTTTTTCTATCAACATTTTTGGCTAAAAATGACACATAGCAAATGCGAGCATGCATTCTTCACCAAAATGCATACTTTGAATGTGTTTTTAAGTTTTTTATTGCACCATCTTTTCTAGCTAAGAAGAATTTGAAAAATTAATTTAGAGTAGCTTTATTGATAGGATGAGGATCTAAAGCAATTGGCAACGTTGCTGTCAATTGCTTTAACCATTTGTTGCGATACCCGCAGCTCTCGAGGGCCCGGGTTATTGATATACAGTCAAACCCCTTTATAAAAGACATTCATATAAGAGACAAATGGGCATAAAGGACACCAGTGGGTATAAAGTAAAATATAGGTCGATAAGAAAATGCATACATGATACCCTGCCTATAAAAAACATATCACATCAAAGACAAGAACTACTGCTGCCTGGAGGATGCCTCTCATAAAGGGCTTCTAAAAGGTGCTGCTGCACCTGTTAGCTCGACCAGTGACAAAGCTAAAGCTATTCCTTCCACCATATTAAACTGAAATCAAGCCTCGTAAAAATACTCCGCTACATAAGACTGGCCATAGAACACGATTGAAACAGGAGGGGAGAGAGAAAAGCAAGGAAAACACCAAAGTGTTAACTTTAGTTTAAAACCAAAGCTGTAAATTTGGGGAATTATGATTTAGCCGTTTGAAGGTTGAGCTTCTTTGCAGAAGACATCCCAAAGGTGTGTACTTTTTATTGCTGAATTAAATTCTTAAGATTAATCTAGTTGAGAAAAATTGCCTGAATTTTTTTAATGACCATTAAGTGACAAAAAGTCAATTGCTTTGTTACATACACATGGTTTATTCATGAGTAACGGCAAGATAAATTGTAAAAAAAAGCACAACTTATATGACTGCTAAAAAATTATGCATTGAAATAAATACCTGTGTACTTAAGAGACATACAAACAGAAATGTACAAAGTGGCACCAAGTGGAAACATGGGGGCAGGAAAAACACCAATGATCCAGTGGGCATTGTCTTGCTGCGCTCGCTTTTGAGATGTTGCTCATTCATCAACATCCGAGTCTTAACTCGTATGTAACTCCTCTTATGACGGCCCGATATTTACTGAATCAGATTATTCATTTGGCAGTAAAGTGCTGATTCCTATAGATCACTGGTGTACTCAGTTGCGGCAGAGACACCGGTGCAGCACTTCCACAGCAAAGCTAACTGCCACGAGGGTGAGCGCTCTGAAGAAAATCGTAATTATGAGCAAGTCCAGAAAGTGAAAACTTAGTCCACAACTTATAATAACTCTTTGTCTTATTGCCAAAGGAACAGAACTGATTTTGCGAGTTCCTGAAATGAAAAACACAACCACAGAGGCATGGTTTGTGTCAATAAATGCCTGCACAGAGACAAGAGTAATCACATTGGGGAGCAATGAACGAGAGAGTAAAAAATCAGTCATCTTTTGAAAGATTATAAAGTGGAAAGCCATCAGTTATGTGAGTTCAAGTAAGAATGAACCAGCTGATGAACAAAATAAAAAATAGCTGTTGCATTGCTGTATATGCATAAAAAGAAAAAGAAAGGCAGAGACGTCTGGGCAAGCAAAAAAATTACGTATTCCTGCAGTATGAAGTGCATGCCAATGGAGATAGATGATCAAAGAAGGCTGTGCATTTTAAACATACAGTCAATGAGGTACATTTTTGTCTTTGACCATTTTGTGGCTCTTAGCAGATGACACACATGTACATCTTTCACCCCCGAAAGGCTTTATCATGGAAAAAGAGTGCGAAATAGAGACAAAAACAAAAGTGTGCATTGTTCAGGCATTTGAAATTGACAAAGCTGTTCTGGGAAAAAATGAAAATGTATGAAAGGTTAGAAAAAGTAACAAGTGAGTGATCATAAAGCTCTCTGTCTTTCAAACAACACAGCAGATTATATATATTAAATTTCTTTAGCCTTATTCAGGTCATAGCTGACAGCACATGCAATTCCTTATCTTTCTCTTTTACTATTGCATGTGAGAATAAATGTTTAATGTTGGCATAGTTCACCGTAAAGTTTGATTGTGTACATGTGATGTCTGAATGTTACAGCTATGTTCTCAATAAGCTGTTCATTGCTAATTTATTTCTGCTTCCCTTTCTTACCTAACAGGGCAGTTCAACAGCTATGTGAACCTCAAGCTGCAAAATGTCAAGTCCACCACGGTAGCAGTGAAAGGCAGCAACCCAAGCTGGGAGCAGGATTTCATATTGTGAGTTATATTTTTCTCTTTCTGGCTTGCTAATTTAAATATATTTACTTTTTTTCATATGTATAGTTAATGCCTTTGCGACAAACGTCTCCTCTATGAAATTAAGTGTACAAGGTCAAGATATTCCGGAAAATCTTCACTTCAGTCAGGCAAGAATGCTGTAGTGATAACTGATTACATTGTAACAAGCATATTTCGTGTTAATGTATTTCATGTTTCATGGTGAGAGTGCCCATATATTTCCTATCCTAATAAGTGTTTTCGGTAAGCTTTGCCTTCAGTTCCCCTTTGCTTGATCTTTGTGCCTATTTTTGAATTTTCGTACTTAAACTACATATAACGAAATCCTCTCTATAATGAATTTTTCCGGGAATTTGTCAATTTCGTTATATATCCAGGTTTACCTGTATAACATAAGAACATCTTGCACAGCTGCTCATACTTGCAAAGTGCTTTGATGTAAGTGTCCATATCCTCTATGAAGTGTCAGGCTTTGCTGTTGCTGGTACATGGATAGAGCATTGCAGGTAAGGCTAGGAAACTGGGGAAAAAATAGGCTTTGTAGGACCCCCATCTCACAGACTTCTGCAGAGTGGTTTCATATCTTTCGGGACGTGAACTGCCAAGAAAGCTTGTTACAACTTGGTTTTGAAAAAAGAAAGTAAATGGTAATATTGGTAATTAATTACTAGAAAATGTAATTGAATTACCCAGAGCATTACAACTTCAAAAAATTCATCGATGATATAACAAAATTACAAGAAAATGTAATGCATTACAAGTAATCGATCACTTGTAATGCATTGCGTACGACTGTGGTCGAGGAATCACCACGGTCACAGGGGCAAAAATATTTAGGCTTGAGTCACATTTGCTTGCACTAGGTTTTGCCAGTGCCTTTGGCACGAGTTTTTGTTATTTGGCCCTGATGCTTTTTTCATAAGTTTCACTAAATTTAAGGCTCCAAAATACCAAGTAGTTGAACATAATTTGGATTGCCATATGATAGTAATGATGTGCAGCTAAGATGTAGCTTAGGGATGTCTAATTGGCTCATTTATGATTGTTAGATTTAAAAAGTCACATTGTTCTTGTGTTGGGTCCGTTTTTTTTTTGTTATGGAGCCTGGTGTTTTGATGTGAAGGCCATTTTTTCATTTCAGTGAAACCAACAGAATGGATACCGGCTTGGTGATTGAGGTCTGGAACAAGGGGATGCTTTGGGACAAACTGATTGGATGCCAGTGGCTTCCGCTTATGGGCATCCAGTATGCAACTGAGGTGAGTCCCCATAGTTGAGGGGGGTGGGGGGCTATTCACCGTTTGAAAACTGTGTAGGCACATTGAGTAGATGAGGAATGTTAGACGAGTGGTACACTGAAGCATTTATGGGTCGGCTCTTTTCAGACATCACAAACGCCAAGAGCTCACTGACTCTGGTGACTCGCAGATGCCATGCAATCACTTTCAATTTGAAACAATTGGTTGCCAAAGAAACAAAGGGCATGAAGTGGTTGAGATCTGCTCCAAAAAGTGCCACCACAATACCAGACATTCTTATTTTACTGTCCTTTGAGGAGAAAATCTTCTAAGGCATGCAGACAAATGAAAAGTGTTTGAAAATGATCACTGATAAGCAATAACTCGGGCATTGTGGTTGTGTGCTCAGGTTTGAGATTACAAACACAGATGTGTGGATCCCGGTGTTGATCAAGTAGTGAGGGCCCGACACTTGCTCTACTGACTATGCTCGCAAGATCCCTTACAAGCCTTGCACCATGTTGCATCTTTACAAGGTGCCAGTTGCTATATTGGCAGCACACAACTTGACAAGGGAAATTCATGGTGTCTGAGAAAATAAACTTTGAGATGAATACTGTGGCACAATGCATGGCAACATGAAGCCCATTTTAACACAGTAGATGATGTTTGCTGCCCACCCAAGGTTCATTGCCTGGACTGGACATACCCAATCTGTTCCCACGTGCTACATAAGGAAGACATGTAAATTTGAAATCTTTAAGCTGAGCCGCTGTGATTTGTAGGGATATGCACATTTAAAAAAAGCTTGATAAATTACACAGTTTAGGCAGAGAGCTTAAATTTCTCTGCAAACGTTTCATGGCACTTGTTTTACTGACTCAATGTGTTTACAGAAAATCGTCAGAACTGTTTCAGGGTTCCTTTAACACAGTAGCCGCAAAAATGATTAAAACATCGCAGTCTCCTGGTTTGTCTGGAACCAGATAAGCAAGGTGCTTGGTTCAGCTATGAGGTGTGGTAACATTGTCCTTTTAAGTGAAGAGGTTTTTTTGTACAATACAGGTTTGTAATAAAAATTTCGTGGTTCAGACTCCTGTGGTTTTGGTGCATGAACTCTATCTCGAGGCGGAAATACTTTGCCATAGCTAAAATTATGCTTATACAACCAATTAGCAATAACTTGTTAACTTACTTTCTCATTTCTAAGTTGGAGCACTGTTGTTTATCTTAAAAAGTTGTAGAGCTTGATAATTTATGACATACTCATTATTTTGGAAATCAAAAAAGTTGCACGATGTTCGGTATATTCATCGTCAAATTTCAATGGTGAAATCGAAACTGATGGCTCCTGGCACGCGTAGTGCATGGTGGAGTACCAGGATGACTAGTGACAGGGAAGTGATGAAGCTTAAATTAAGGAGTGCCGAAGCAGAATCTGGTCAACAAAATCCACAAGCATTCTGATGTATACTAGTAGACAGTCTATTGCTTGCGTGAGATGGGTGGGGCTTACCCGTTTCTTTTTTGAACTATGAAGAGGTACGAAAACTATTTTATGCGTCTCCAAGAAGAAGCGCCGAAATAGCTGCCCTTGAGTTTTATAGTTGCCAGACAACGAATAAGTTGATATTGCAATTTCGTTGTGCAGAGTGTGAAAGAAACTGATTAGCACCCAACCGTACACACAAAAGCAAGGAATTAATGAGGCCCCGTCGTGGTGGTCTAGTGACTAAGGTACTCGGCTGCTGACCCACAGGTCGCGGGATCAAATCCTGGCTGCCATGGCTGTATTTCCGATGGAGGCGGAAATGTTGTAGGCTTGTGTGCTCAGATTTGGGTGCACGTTAAAGAACCCCAGGTGGTTGAAATTTCCGGAGCCCTCCACTCGGCGTCTCTAGTAATCAGATCGTAGTTTTGGGACGTTAAACCCCAAGATCAATCAATCAAGGAATTAATGAGGCCACATTTATTCCACTTTGCTTGCGTCAAGGGTGCTGCAGTAGACAGGGCTCAAGGCAACATTCCAACACAAGCGATATACCTTGTAGCTTTCCACGAAAACATACGGCCTCCGCATGCTTTCATTCAAGTTTCATCACGTCTTCATTAAAATTTCATCACTCTCTTGTCACAGGCTGTTTCAGTCTGATGTAACAAAATGGTCGTGCTTTGTGCACACTGGGTGCGATTAGTTTCAATTTTACTCTGGAAATTCGGAGACGAATATGTCAAACTACACACAACCTTTGTCATTTCAAAACAGTAGGTGTCATTTTAAAACAATAGCCACTAAGCTTGAGAGCCCACAGTGAAAAAGATGGTGAGGTTGTCTACCTTAGCACTGAAACTTGCCTACTGGAGATTCCTGCTTGAGATTGAGTTTTGGTATCCCATTCACAGTTCAGTAATGAAATGATTGGAAGAAATATTTTGTTGATATGCTGCCTAGATGGCACCTTACAGCTTGTCCTGTGCAAGCTAAATTTGCAATGATTTGTGAAGATACAAGCCTTAAAGAACACAATTTGCCATGGCATTCGCTTAACTTTTCATTTGAAAGAAGAAGCTTAAGCTTAAGTACAAGTTTTCTTGCTCTTTTAACCGCATATTGTGAGGTATGTGAATTTCAGATTGTGCAGCATATTCATGAGATGCGTTACAGTGCATCCTCTATTATATGTTTTTCTACGTAGAAAGTTTTTAATACTATATGTGCTTGGTTGTATGTGGCAGCATGATGCCAATTCATTATAAGACATCAACCTTGAGGATGCCAAATGGGTCGCAAAGAAATCTGTTAAAAATATATTCATCTGTGCTATGGAATGTGTACACATGTAAAGCAGCATTTGAAATTATGGGATCACCTCACTAAATGATTTGTGGTGGCTCCATGAAGTATATGCATATGGCAGCGAAACAGGCCGTGAATTTCTATTGCAGTATCGTTGTGAACTGGGCAAGTTTGTTTTGGCTCCTATTGTACTATAGCACCCATAATAATGTGACACGAAATAGAAGGCACTTACAAAGCACCTACAGCATCTTCTGTTCTGTGTACCATTTTTCTTGATACTGTAAGAAATAAACATGTTGCATTGTTCATGGGCACTTCAGCACTCTGTTATAAATTTTGCCCTCATAGCTTTTAGGTCTGGCTTGTTTATGTGGCTTTAGAGCTTCTTGAAAGCCACTTGCCCAGATTATCCTTCGAATTCTTTAATTCCATTTTATTCAATCTCTGTGCTATTCCAGGTAGGGGAGGGGAAATGGCTTTCCCTTGATTCGGAGCTCATATTAGCCGATGGAGAAGTGCGTGGAACAAAGAACCCCACTGGGCACAGCATCTTGATTGAAGCACACTTTGAACTTCCCTATGGTAAGCCTCTTTGCATGACCTGTGGGTGAATGTGTATAGAAGGTGCTTGCTTTCTACTCCTGCAACATCCAGGACTCCAGTGGAGAACCACATTTCATTCTAACAGTGTGCATTTTATGAACTACACTAAAAGTGGCAGAGTCATTCTGCATGAGGACACATTTTGACCAGGCATTGCATGTAGGATTATGGCTACCTTCAATGTGCTGCAACCACACAGCAAGAAATATTCAGGAGTTGAAACTCCTGTGTTGGTGGTGACCAGATAATGTCTAGCTTTTGTGGAGCAGCTGTCATTCTATAGCATCTAGCACTAAAAAAGGAAATCGCCGTGGTTTTGTTTGCCATGGAAACCAGTCACGTGCCGCCGTGTGATCTGGCCATCCACATTTTTTGTGGCGCTGTGGCTGCTAGAAGGCACTGCCACTCTACGGGCTTCCTTTGTCGCATGCTGTATTTCTCGGAGATTTCTGTATCTGGACAGCAACACAGATTAATGGTAATTCAAAGAAAAATATGAAACCACCTGCACTATGTGTACTTGTTCATAACCTTCAGAAAAGAAAAAAGTGCACAGAGATCAGGGCTATGTTTTATGTGTTGGAGTTGTTCAATATGGGTTAAATAGACAGCACCATTAGCAAAGGGTGTTTGCACAAGTGATTAACGATGTGCTGCAGGAAAAAGGCTTACTATATACCATTAATGTGGGGCACTGAGGGAATGCCCGTCACCCCCTTTGACGTGCAACTCGCACAACCTTGACCAGGGGTCTCAAACTTGTGGCCTGCGGTCTGCGTGTGGCCCGGTTCTCGCAAGACAGTTTTTAAAAAAAAAATTTTCCAAATAAGTATGTCGGTAGACTATGTAGGCATTACTGGTCTCAATTATTTCTCTTCCATAGGCACCCCATGTGGTCACCATACAGTGAAATAGAACTGCCCAGCAAAAACTCTATATTCAAGAATTGATGGCTGCATTTTAGTCACTCTGGAGATCAGCATATGTTTCTCGAATCCTCATGCCAAATGCCTTTCTGAAATTTTCTCTTATATGAGCTATGGGAAAGGTCGTCTTTCAAATAGAAACATTAGCTGACATTTTGTCCAAACTGCCCTTCATGCTATGGTATTAAGGCCTGACCTGGCCCTTTCAGTAGTTTATCATTTCTTCTTGTGCTTTGCATTACGAATAGCAAAGGACCGGATCATGGGTGTTACGAGAGAGGCCGGGAAACGTTGAAACATAACCAGTTTGCACACTACCTGTCCCACTGTCCCCCTTTCGTCCTTTGTGCTTCGTAATGCGAAGCACAAGAAAGAATTGTGAACAACTACAAACCAACCAAGTTCATTGCACGGCTAAACATTTTAAGAGAACAGATTTCGTGACCGCAACCTGCTAGCTGGAGTAAATTACAGACCTCTAATATGGACAGTCATCTTGATATGGGTTATACCAGATTATTTTACGTGTACATGGTCACACAATGGTCTGGAATTGTTCACTATGTCTGTCAATAAGGCAGAGGAGTATTTGTTTCATTACTTACCTATTGCATGAGCTGATATATTTGTTCAAAGTTAGGGCCAATGTGCAGATGACTGACTCATGTTTAAAGAGCTGCTAAAATTTTAGACAGAATAAATTAAAATAATCGCATATCACAAAGATTGTGTAAGTTAAGGCGAGAGCCAGCATATCCCGACTGCCTCACTTTATCTACTTCACACGGCGACTTTTTTAGTCCAACTGGCTTTGCGAAAGGCACTTAGTTTAGGTAAATAGGGCTTATTGTGAGCAGCCCTGGTGCATGGTTCATGGTTGTCATATATAGTACCACGATATTGGCATCACCACATGTGAGTGTATTGGACCATCTGCTTGCTCAGTTGCATATTATAGTTGTCTTGGCTTGGCAGCGAGGTATGCTACTCACACATGGTTCTGTAGCTCCCATTTAAAACAACTAGTACTTACAGGGTACTGACACCTCATCAATTTTTACCCTTTCATATGATCAGAATGCTTGAATGTGTCTCTGTTTCTCTTTGTTTAAGCCACAAGATCTTCAGCTTGCTATAGGTACTGTGTAATCAATGCCAAATTTAAGTCTAGCTCCGGTCAACAGAGCAGTGGCCAAAGAAATGCTGTGAAATTCAACAGATGCATGGATGTATTTTAAGCGTGCGAATATTCGAGCACTTTGTATATTTGAACGAATATTACAGTATTCAAATTCGCAACAATCCGAACTTCAGTTATTCAAGATTGCAAAGTCGAAATGAATAAAAAAAATGGAGGGCGCTTGAGCTTTGCCTACAATAGTAGTACACGATAGTTTAATTAGGCCCAGTACGCATTGCCTTCTCAACTGGTAGCCTCACTTTGGTTTCCGGTGCATTCCTCAACTGTGCCGTAAGGAAATGGATGACTGTGTGCGTAACATTGGCCATTGCAAACTATCCTATAATGCCTACTGCAAGTACGGTTGTTGAGTGCCTGCTAAGCCACACTTCTTCCTTTTGTGAATCAGCGAACATCCCACTGTGTGCTTGTAAAGCAACGTGCAAACCTACGCCATTGTTAACTTTGCTGATGCTTTTGAGCTAATGACGATTAAATATGTTCGAGCTATTTCTAATAGGTGGGCGTAAAACACCCACCACCTGAGCGATTGACTTGTTCCGACACAATTCGACGCTTCTGCCAGGCAATATCATATTTGTTCCACTGCATGGCTTTTTCCACTGCAATAAATTAATAAAGTAGTTTATTTCCCGGAGTGGTTTGTGGTAATAGCGTTTTTCTATTGTAGAACACTTACAGAAAGCCTGTGTTCGATTCTCACTCAGACCGAAGTTTTTATTATATATTTTACTCACTACTGTCTCAGTTTTTCATTAACAAACAAGATGTTTTTTTTTTCTCACAACCAACTACGCCGACACTGGAATATCGCAAAATCAGCTTTTTAACATAAAGTCAATAGCTATATACCAGACAGCTTGTGACATCCTCTAAATGTGCTTTGGCTGCTGCGTAGAATTGATATACCGTGGGAAACACCTATCGAAAAAAAATTCGCACTGCCGCGAAGCCCTCTTCAAGATTAAATGAATACCCGCCACAGTGGTCTAGTGGCTAAGGCTTCGGCTGGTGACCCGCAGATCGCGGGATTGAATCCCGGCCACGCTGACTACTTTTCCAATAGAGGTGATAATGCTCGCAGTCTGTGTGCCTAGATTTAGGTGCATGTTTAAGATACCCAGGTGGTTGAAATTTTCGAGGCCCTCCACTACGGCGTCTCTCATAATCTCATGGTAGTTTTGGGACGTTAAAACCCAATGATTGTTAAGTATAAATGAATATATCGCCCACACATTGGTAAAAAGTGCTTTAGTAAGAGATTGATATTTGGGCCTAAAGGCTCTTGATAATTTTTAAAACAAAATGTATTTTACTAGTGATTTCTTGCATCCTACTGAAATTCAAATCCTGCTACTATTCAAAGTGACTTGCACTTCATTTCAAAAAAAAAAGAAAAAGAAAAACCTAACTAATTTTAAATGTATTGTTCAAGTTAGTTGGTTTGTGACTGATATGCTTAGTATTTTTCTTTATAACATGTGATGGATGGAAAGGAAGATGCGGAAAGGTGTGAGAGATGGAAATCAGGAGAGGAAAGAAGTGAGGGATGTGAAGCTAGTCCTTAATAAGTAAACATCATCGTCCATTTCTGCGACCATGGGTCCTTATTCTTAATATACGGTGCCGTAAAACTCAGACCACGATCTAGGCAGGTACAGAAACGGAAACGGCGACTGAAGGGAAGAAGAAGCGGGCATGCCGTCAGTCTTTGTCTTTTACATATACTATTCCGACCATTTAATTAGAAATAATTCGACCAAATTGCTATTTTCTACGCATTCATTTTGAACCTAAAATTTATTGTATTTGCACATCCCTATAGTGTATTTGCAATTTTGCGTGGCCTTGGATCTGTTTGGGTGAATGAAATTGCCCTATGGCAAAATTGCTGTGAGCGGTACCTGTTGTTCCTTCACAAGAAAGACTGCTTGTTTGAATGCCTCACCCCGCGTTTTTTATTTTCCCAACATTAGCACACAATGAACAGAAACACAAGCACCCTTTATAATGCTACATGAATAACTGAAATTTCAGAGCTAATAATGTCTTGACCTTTTTTGTTGTTGCTGCTGTTGTTACACTCGCTTTAATGTTTCATTGGAGTCTAACCTTCTACATCATTTCGGGTTGTTTAAAGGCCACTGATATTCATCATATATTAAATCGTTTGCAAACACAATCACTAAATGTTTTTACAGACAAACCAATTTTTGTGTCAGTACTTTCGTAGAGTTTCAGAGCAATACTTAACGCTATGCATGCATGTTGACACATCACGTAGATTAGTTAGTATAACCGAGCAGTCCACGTTTAACTGAGCCGTGTACATTAAGATAAAGAGCCTTATGAAGTAGCCTTATGAACAAGCAATGCAAGATCATGCATGGCTAGATGCTCATAGGATACATGCTAACTTTAGCTGTTCTTGTTGCAACTACTTCAATGTGATGGCTTGGGGTGTTGCTGAGCAAAAAAAAAAAAGGACATTTTAAAAGCAAGCAAATCTACAAAAATGTTACTCAATACTCTACACAGTGGTAGCAGGATAAAAATATGAATATTACAAAAATTTTAATGTACTCAGTTTCTTTTTTTGTACAGCTGCGCACGACTGTGGAGGTTTTTGCTGTAGTTGTATTTTAAAGTGTTCAGTAAGTGGTAATGGCAAAAGATAATCTGGGTGTAGCATTTGCATTTGTGTGCGAAAAATTGATTTTGTTCAGATTCCCTTGTCCAGCGATCTGTTTTATTTTTCGTTCCCAATTTTGATATTGTTGCTGTTAATTTTCGTGAAACCACTTGCATTCGCTGCGTTATTCCTCCACGGTCACGTAGGCAGCGTATTCATTTGATTTTGCTTGTATGTTTTGTGACTTGGTATTTTTTGTTAGTGTGCTATATAGCACATAAGACTTGCATGAGATCAAATGGGTCAAGTGCTGTTTCACTATGGCACCTGCTTACTGAAAAGAATGCGAGATAGATAATTTAGCCAGTCATGAAGCCACATACCAAACAGCAAAGCTGTAAGTGTTTGTTAACTGGACCTTGCATTTCTTTTGAATTGTGGACATTGAGCTGTTAGGAATGACTTCCACTCTTTT
The DNA here is from genome assembly GCF_013339725.1 of Rhipicephalus microplus. Taxonomy (NCBI): domain Eukaryota; kingdom Metazoa; phylum Arthropoda; class Arachnida; order Ixodida; family Ixodidae; genus Rhipicephalus; species Rhipicephalus microplus. Next base: position 248,060,397 of record NC_051165.1, read on the forward strand.
TGCCTGTATTTATAGATCTCCAGGATGACACACCTGAGTTGCAAGAGAAACTGGAAATGCTCAATAGCATCATGGACCAGGAGGCAAGAACATTTCATTTCTTGTTTGTTGAGTTGATTCTTTTAGATAATATTTGCATTCCGATTCATTCAATCAGTACTACATATATGACTACTTATGCCTTTGTCACACAGGTAGTCTAACCACAGTTAAGTACGATGGCCGTCAAGTCTAACAACTACTTATGCCTTTGTCACACAGGTAGTCTAACCACAGTTAAGTAGGATGGCTGTCAAGTCTAACGACTGTTGTACATAGTCACACGACAATGACAACCTTAATCACAGTTAATCCACTAACGACCATTTTAAGGAAAGGAGGTAGGCAGCCCCTGTTAGCGTCATAAACTGACAACATGGCGGCCCCAATGTCAGACACGAGCAGCTTGGCTCCTAGCGAAATATCCAGCCATAAGGACGTCAACTGGACTGTTGCGATGACGGAGGCATTGATATGCATTTGTGAAGATGAATTACATGTATAAATCATATGTTCATAATTTATAAAGGTATAGCACACCACGACAAGGACACAAAAAGATATACACACACACACACAGCGCTATTGAAATTGACAAAATAAAAGATAAATGTGTGAGTGTGGCTTCGATACCTTTGTCAGCTAAAGAAAAGAAGTATCTGGAATCTTCATTTTGTCGTTAGCGAGCTCAGGTTGTCGCGATGGATGATGATGCATGCACGAGGCGTGCTGTATCTTAGCATGATATGTTCCAGGTTTTATCAGTCCACTGTTGCTGTATAAATAGCATGTGTGGTCGCAAATAAAACAATAGTTGCAAGTATAGCGCTGTGTGTGTGTGTGCATCTCTCTTTTTGTGTCCTTGTCGTGGTGCGCTATACCTTATAAATGATGAACCCCAACCAACTAGCCCGACAACGTGTCTTAGCAAATGTGTGTAAGCTGCAATAAGAAATTTGCTATTTTAATTAGGCCTCCACCTTTACAACGAGGAAGCTACCAAGCCGCGCAGTTCTGCACCTTGGTAGTTACCGCATTGTTTTGAACATGTAGCTATGCGTTTGAAACAAATAGATTTTATGCAGGATGGGGCAGTTCTTGAACTTGTGAAATCATCTGCTACTAATGGCACTATGCATTTTCAATGTCAGCCTGAACTAAAGCTAAAATTGTGTTCGTTACATATGCACAAGTTTATCCATGCTACAAACGTGTGTCAGCGCCTCTGTCTGGTTTACAGTAACTGGTTACGTCTGCTAAATACAGTTGGGTATAACACCAGTTAAACTTACCCATGCGACAAGGGACCCTCACTCAGTGCTTTCATTACCCATTTATTATTTCACAAGTAGTTGAGGTGTCACGAAGATGCACCCATTTCAAAAGTGTTTAAATCAGTTCTCCAGGTAAAATTTTACATTTTTTGAAGTATGATGAATGGAAGTGTTCTGGTGGAAAGGTATTTTGATGCCTCCTTTTACATGCTATATAGAATTTTGGTGCTGTTTATTTCAGTTGCTTCTCCATAACACACTGAAACACACATGCAAGCCCAAGAAAAGCAAGCAGAGCAGTTTGGGATACCTACTAAAGCCAAACATGATATAGTGAAGCGATAATTGCATAAAAAGAACTCATCATGTCATTAGCCATGTTTAATCGCAGTTTCCATACCTGAACAGAATAATTAAGGGGGGAGGTGGCTTTGAAAAAAAACTTTTTTATTTGTTGACCTACAGCAATGAAATTTGGCATGCATACTCATAAGTGTCTAGAATAGGGAAATATGCAGTTTCATCATGATAGCTTCAGTAGTTCTCAAGTTACATAATGCTACACGATCCAATTACATGGTCTGCTCGTGGAAAGCCTAGCGCTGCAACAAAACATGCCAGGAAGCTGCGAATGATGTTGATCTTTACTCAAAAGAAAGCTACAGGGTATGACACTCTCGGAATTTTTTAATAAGTTCTCGTTTTCTTTTTAGAGATCATCATGGCTGCCGACACACATTGTCAGGAACAATGGCACGGACAAATCATCGTCTAGAAAAATAACAGGGCCACAAAACAGAAATTGAAGATTGCTGTACCCACAAGCAGTGTTCAGGGATTCAGGGAAAAAAAACAGAATCAAAATCGGTCCAGTCATTCTCGTGCTACTCTTTCCACGAGCAATGCACAATGTCCAAAACACACTTGTGAGAAAAAGCCTGTCGAAGTTTTCGACAGGCTTTTTTTCAATGAACTTTTTTGTTTCTCGTTGGATATTGATGAAAATTGGCACAGACACTAAGAATAACCTCACAGTGTTTTCATAAAAATTTTGAAGCGATACCACAAATACTTTACGAGAAACAAATTATTTCTTCACTGAACCATGTGGAGGGGCTGAGCATAATGTGAAAAAAAAAAAAAAAAAAGTATTGAGAAAGCTGCGTTTAAAGTCTAAACTTTTCTTTACGTCTCTAAGACACCTAAAAATTGTGATCTCAGGTTTGTCTTGTGATATTTGACTTCTTTTCATGATTTACTCCTTTTCATGAGTTACAAAGAACAAGTATGAATTTCAAACCAAGTTCTTTGTATGAAGGAGTGGTGTGATAAGTATGACAGAAAAGATTGTAATTGAATAAAACCATATACTGAAATTATTAAACATACTTTTTTGTGCTGAAGTTGTAATTAGCGTAATTAAGTACTTGATTACAAATATTCACTCAACTTTTTTTTATTTGGAGAGAAGTTTATTGCATCAGAAAAATGGATCACACTATGACGGCCTATGCCTTCTTTCCAAATAACAAAGTTATGGGCAGAAGACTGGTGGCAGGGGAATTTCTATCAGTATAATTAATGACACGAAACGGGCATATAAAAATTCGTGCCCCTGATTCACACATGCTCTTTCGCCGCTCTAGCCGTGAAACGCATCATCATACAGCCGGTCGCGGAAATTCTAATCTACAGCAATTCATTAACCTCGGAACATTCATAGACGTTCGTGGAGATATCAAGCACGGCTCCAAGCACATCTGAATCGCATCACAAAATCTTACTGACGGCACTCCATATGACCGTGGGGTGCGCGGCCGCGTGGACAGTGCAGCCGGCGCGTAATGCACTTGCCGGCGGCGTTCGATGACGATCCGCAAAATGAGTAACTACGAAGACAAAAAATCGGCACGCACTGCACTTGGCATCGCATTTTCGAATGACGACGCGCGAAACTGCTAGCCGCTGTTCCGAGCGATCCTTGGCAGTGAAGGGGGGGGGGGGGGGGTGACGAGCTTGACTGTGTTGTCCGCTGCCGATGCGTAAAATGCCCGTACAATATTCGGAGGAGCTAGCGAGTGATGTGGTACATTCCTTGCGAAGAAGCACGTCACCAAGAGTGCGCTTGCGCGTCGTTCCTGCCCGCAGTCTCGCTGTCAGCGGAGTTAAGCCTAAAGCCGACTCCGATGACGCGCCGCTTTCGTAGACCGCCGCGCGCCCGCTCGTAGTAATCTGATCGTGCATCCGGTGCGGCCACTCGTAGTAATCAGATCGTGCCGCCGCTTACAGCTTCGTTGCTTGCGAAGAAGCACGTCGCCACAAATGCGCTAGCGGGTCGTTCCTGCCCGCAGTCGGCGGAGTTAGGGCTAAAGACAACTTCAATGACGCGCGGCGCTCGTAGACGGCGCTCACGCTCGTAGTAACCTGATCGCGCATCCGCTTACTGCTCGTAACTAAAGCGTAGTTATATCTTAAGTGATTATCAAGCCGTGAACACGTCACGAAGTGGCGATTTTCGAGGGCCATGTCCTCGCGACGCACAAGCAGCAGACGACGATCTCCCGGAGCGAGCATCGGGCCAATGGCGAGGCGAGCTGAGGCAACATGGCGGCCACGGCCAATCAAGGGCCTCAAAACGACCTTCAAACATTTGCTTTTTGCTCGCTTGTTGTTAGAGGGAGGAGCCAGCTGAGGCGGGAAAGTTAAACACGGAAAAATGCTCTTTCCGATGAGCCCAAGAAGCCGGCTCCCGGCCCAAGCATAGCGAAGTTATTATTTTTTGAAAATCGCCGTTTTCTCGCCATTTCCAGAAATATTTTTGCTACCTAGGTGGGTGAAACGAATTTTCCGAAGCACTTCTGCGCGGTTTTCAGTGTAGATATTTTGGAACCAGATAGAAAAAGGGTTCCAGAAACTGAAAACTTGAGTTTCAAAAAATCGATTTTTTTGCCATTTTTCGCGATCCCAAAGCCGCGTCCCCCCTTAAACTCTAATTTTTGAGAATATGGTCCTGTATGTAATTAGTGAGCATACTGAAGTACGGCAGGCAAAAAAGAGAGCAGAGTAGCCCGACGATTCGCCTCAGGACCTGAAAGGAACCTCAAAGCAAGTGCAAAATTTCAGCTTTCTCACATAATTATGCAGTAGCAGAGTGTGTAATTGCCAAAAAACATTTTTAAACTTTGACAACAAATATCGGGGCATAGTGGACAACTAGTCCTGCTTCCCGTGAGGCATGTGTCTGCACTTGAACAGTGATTTGAACAGCGATTTGAACAGGGCACGAACTGGTGCCTTTTTGTTTTGAACGTGATACCTGCCACCTAGTGGCACTTATTGAATCAACTGATTTGTGTTCTGTGTGTTGCTTACTATGCACCTGCTATGCTGGGATGTTTGCTGTCATTACGAAGGTTCAGGTGGCATTTGTGATTGAAAAAAGTGCATGATATTTCACGGTAAATTGAGCTGGCAGCCATACTACTAGTTAAAGCGTAGAGCCATCTGTGGTGAGTGTAAAAGTGATAGCAAAATGCCACATGTTCCATTACTTTCATTCGGTCATTTTTCTTGTCACTTTCTGTCAATGTTTCTGTGTGAATGGTGACCTGTAAAAGAGATTGGTTCTATTTTAATAAATGCTTGCCAATTTTTAATTTCTCATAAGAGGCTGAGTGTGGAGAAGGCACAACAAGTTTGTGTTATCATGCACCACCTAGTTACTTCTCTAATTCTCCAAAAAATCGAATAATGCTGTTTTGAATAGTTAAAATTGGAAAACAAAAACAGTTCGTTAGAAACTAAACTCTATCAAGTTGAGGTTTCTAACATTGATAAATGACTCTGTTTGTCAAAAGATTAATCTCATAAAATACATAGGCAATTAACCTATTTAGAATAATATAACCTGTAGCATGGAATTATTACTTGATTAATTAAATATTTGTGATTTTACGCACAAAAATCTTGATTAAGCATCTTTTTTCTTATTCTTCAAAACTTTGTTGTTAAGCTTTTCTGAAGCTGCTTTTTTAACGCAGTCTTTTTTTGCTGCAGCATGACAATATGTGTATGCAGCCAAGATACTCTGAAACCAACATTGAAGGGGCAGACAACAAAAACAATCGTGTATGTGTGAATGCATGTTATGAGGTACGATCATTGGGCTTGAGTATGTTGGCTTGAGTAACCCATGAAACATGCTTAGGCAGGCAGACCAGTCCCTGCATTACAAGCATTACATTAGATGAACGAGAACGAAATGTTTAAATGCAGCATTCCTATCTGCGGTTGAAAAATGTAGAGGTTTATAGCCATAAAAAACAAAACTAGAACACAAATTCCTGAACGTGGTGTCAATAGCAAATTCTTTACTCGATTAACAGGACTTGATGGCACTCGCTAACATTAGAATGGATTTTATGGGTTTCTACAACTAAACTAATCTAACTGTTCAGTTCTTATGACTTGCATGCTAGTTGTCTGTTACGACAAGATGGAAGATGCATCAATAGACATGTACATATTTCAAACTTTTGCTGTCTGGCCATTTTGTGTGGCTAGTCGTGGAGTGTCTTGGTAGTGTATGTGCATTGTGTTGCTGCTGTGAAAATGCCCAAGTAAGCGTTCATGCTTCTTAGCAGCACATGCCCTGTATCTCTTGTCTTCGTTTCACCCTATATACCTTTTGTACTTCACTGTCGTGAAATATACTTCACCAACTCACCTAAACGCATACTTTTCTCAAATTGCCATTTTGATTTGTGAATATTTTTTTTAGGTGACCTCGTATCGGGAACAGCAGAAAAGACCACTTCATACATTAAACTGTAAGTAGGCACAATACGAACCTAAAATCAAAAGGCAGCTTTTAGATATGAATGCTTTCTCTTTTTTTTGCACAGTTATGTGCATTTGCAAACCTTCCTTTAACAGAATCGCTTCATTTGAAATACCAGAAGTTGAAATGCCAGTTTACTTAAAGTTGTTCCTAATGCACTCTATTAATTTTGTTCTTAAACGTTCAAAACAAAGTGTGTAAGGCTTCTCACAGTACAGATTGTGAAGCATGAAACTTGAATATAAATGCTGTTGGAGCTTAAATGGAGACCTATTGATTTTCTTTTCTTTGTATCGATCTTATGAGTTGAGGAAAGCTGTTAGGACTATTCTTACAGTATGTCATTACAGCTTCATATTGGTTATCATACAACAATTACCAGCAGAGACTGCAGTATGAAATTTCAACAATGTCATATCGATACTGCAAAGCGCAAATTTGTTTCAGTCTGTCTGATTTACACATGTTTCACAGTCGAGTTTTATGGTGTGTGCTTTCCACACAGTAAAAGTTTGTTTGGATTGTACAGGACTGGATAAAATGTCCGAATCAACTCAATGCCGCTTTTTTTAAAGTATCAAGAAAATAATAAACAAGTGCCTATTAGATTAGTGCATCTTTGTTTTCTGGATTACATAAATCTAGTAATTATTTTCCGAAAGAGCAGTGCTAAAGCCTCAATTTTTGTCGTTCGCGACTTCATTCATAATGTGACCTTGGCTCAAGACCTCTGCCTCTTAAGCCAGAACATTGCTTTAGCCAATCTCTTTTAGTTTATTATGCGTACCAACACCACCAACACCACCAAAATTTTCTTGGAAAAATGGCCAGCCTTAATCTATTACACTAAAACCTCATTATAACGAAGTTGCATGTGACACGAAAATAAGTTCGTTATATCCTAAAATTCGTCATAAGGCATAGATTCCTAACACTATATTTATTGCAAAACTAATTTTTATTTACTTTATTATAACCAATATTTTGTTATATTCAGGTTTATTGTATTCAGGTTTGAGTGTACAATGAGCAAGCCAACTTTAAGCCAGCATGTAGGCCATGGTTGAAGCCCTGTCTTCAAAATCTTCCACAGTGTCTCAATTTTGTGACACTGCACACATATTGCCAAATTTGAAATGAAGGTAATGTGTGCCGCACACACCATGGACAAAACCATGGTAGCTAAAAACATGAGCATAGCATCCACACAGTATTATAGGAATTCCTTCAACTACACCCCGAATCGAAATGAAACTCCTGACACAGCACCTGCTGCTCAATAAACCTGGCTCGCTAATGCACAATTATGAATTGTGGTGACTACGCATTTCTGAAGGTACATGGCGAAAACAAAACTACTGTTTGTTGCAGCTTTGACTGCAAGTACTATCGACGTGGTTATAGATAGAGCCCTCACTGTTTGTGTGTTAGGAGCAAAATAGTAATGAAACAAGCGGGCAATCGCTACTGAAGCCTTGGTCACTAACAATGCGATTGTAGTAAGACTGGATGATAACCACCATAGAGATGTGCAGGGTTCCCCTTCAGGGGGGGGGGGGGGGGCAATCGTTCGTCTCAGTGCCCCCCTTCCCATTATGTTTGTAGAGCTGATTTTATGCTCCCCTCTTAGATGCCTAATGTGGGCACCCCTTCTTGGCACACGCCTAAGGTGACCATGCTTTACTGAAGGCCTGTGGCCATTTGGTTCGTGAACGCTGTTTTCGCTCCTTTGTGTTGCACATTTGCAACATTTCGTGCATGTGGTGCTCTGATGATTGTCCTAATCAACCAAGTTGTGGCCTAATAATACTGAATAAATGAAAGTTTGATGCCATTAAAGTTCAAGAAAAGCTCACTAGTTTAATCCTTCTTAATTAGGAATCGAATAAAAATGCATTTCCTGGTCACTGCCAACACAAATTTTTTAGTTGCACCAAACTCGCTATTTCAGTCAGATTTGCTCACACCCCAGTTTTCTTGCATCATCCTCAGGGCGCTTTCAGCATGAAGTGCTGCAAATGTGTGACGCAAAACAGTGAAAACTACATTTACAAACAAGTGAAATGAGGTGACGCTGTCTGCATTGCTGTCTTCATCGGTTAGCGACCAGACTTTGGTCCACATCTTAATCCATCACTCAGGAGCCTTGTTTTAACTTGATGCAATGTATGTGTGATATCACAAAGCTTAATTAAGGTGGAAGCTGCTGAAGACGAAGAGCTTTTAGCCACGGTCAGTATGCTGGCATAAAACTCTCTTGCTACATCGTACTTAGTAGACAAATTATGAGTTGTTCCCAATTTTCTTTGGGAAATAACTATTGTCCCCTGCGTGCAGTGGTGGTGACAGTACATAATAAGAGAGAAGTACAGAGTGTGTTTTGGTCTAATTAAAAACAAGAGTCTAGTTCTGTGATCGCATTTAGAAAAGAGTCATAGGATTATAAAAATTGTTGCTTTTACCCTGCCATTATGCAAAATAAGTGCAGCAGTTATTATTCATCAAGAAAATGAAGCCATATTGATGTGACAAACATAAGTTTGGTTTCTTGATTCTTTCGATAATGTGTCGTTCCATTAATCCTGAAACTTTTTCTGCTCCTTTAAAAACTGAACAAGCTTCTACTGAATACATATGGCTCTACTGAATACGAAGACACCTGTATTATCTGATATGGGGTACGAGGTCTCGACGTCATCGGTCAGGTGGGCCAGTGTGTTAATGACTGCCTACGAGAACACGCCAGCAATCTCGGAATCAAGACGGGCAGCGATTCGGCAATTCCTTGCGCTAGGTGCAGGTGTAGCCCCTATTTCAGTAGACACACACATCATTTGCAGTTCTCGAGATTCCCAAGCTCAAGAAAGCTATGGAGCCTTGGAAATGCATAATATGGGGTTGGTATGTCTCTGCACACCCTCAATAGCATTAACTGACTGGGAGAATAGCTATCTGCACCGTTAAATATATGCAATGTATATGATAAGGTGCCTGCACTCTCTCAACACCCTCCCCCTCTTCTCATGTGAAAAAGCAAATTGTTTCTGTGCTCTCCTGGTTGGTTGTTCAGCGCTTGATCCCGTCTGTTTCTCTCTGTGTCCTCATTGTTTTTGCACTGTTTTGCACCACTGAAGCCTTACCAACATGCTCGAACCCATACACTTTTAAATTATATTTCAAATTTACGGGAGTCAAATGAACAAGCTTTCACTTTATCACTGTGACTCTTTCACAGTAAAACAGTTCGTGTTGAAGCGATGCTCATTGTAAAGACAATTTTAACAGCGAAGGCATAGCAGGTCATCGTAGTTTGTCTGTCCAAAACCAACATGATCAACATCGTGAACTGGTGCCCAGTCTCTACATTCTCTTCATCTTTATCCTCTTCTGCTTCACTTCCAGAAAACATGCCCTAATTTCTTATGCGTAGCCTGTATTAACCCTGATGGGTGACGTAACAAGTACAGTGAGAAAGAAAGCAAAACTAAAAAATATTACTGCCAAAATAATTCTTCACAAGGCAGGATTCCAACCAGCGTGCCCTCGATCTGTAGGCAAGCAATCCTAAACTGTCCAGGCAAGTTGGCAAAGAATAAATAGCATAGCCTTGTTTAGTATAGTGTAGCGAGGGAGTGGGAAAGAGAAGTGAGAGACCAGAGATGTGATGGTGAGGAGGAGGGAAGAGAATAAAGTTAGCATATAAAGAATGAGTAGGAGATAAATAGAGGGAATTTTTAATAAATGCAAAAAGAAAGAGAAAAAAATAGTTGATGAAAGGAAGAAAAAGGAATAAAGTGAGAGATAGAGAGAGAGATAAATATAGGAAGGAGGAGGAAGCGACTGAGAATGTAGAAAGAGAGAAAGGAAGATAGGAAAAAAGCAAATATAGATAGCAAAAGTGAGAAAGAGACTGAAATAAAGAAAGGAATTTCGTCAACCTCTATGGCCCTCATTTTAATGTTTGCTTTGTTGTGAGCCTGTGATGAGTGGGAGTTGGATGTGCATAGAACAATTGTGTACAGTAAAACGTAATTAACACTAACCTGTGGCATAACTATACAGTGAAAAAGAATACTAAGTAATCGTCATGCACAAATTTGCATCTCGTAATAGCAGCAACAAAGAAAAAAATGCAGTGCCATAAATACTGCCCAACTGCTATATACCGACCACAAAGCTTTTGGTTTTTTATTGCACTAGCAATAATATAGACAGTCCCGGCTGGTTTTTGCGGTCACCGCTCCCGCTGTCATTCACGTGTATATATATATATATATATATATATATATATATATATATATATATATATATATATATATATATATATATATATACACGTGACGGCAGCATAATAGCTGCCGTCACAGGTTTTCTGAAGGTCGTTTCCAGATCACCGCTTGGCTCTTACGCGGTGCACTTTTTAAGCGCGCCTTTCGGAGTCTCCCATTGACTGGCGTGACTGACGGGTCATCTTTTTTTTTCTCTGTGTTGCGTTCGCCGCCGTGGCTGTCTGTTTGTGTGTGTCTGCTTTTGTGATCGCGTATGTGTCTCGACACACCATGTTTTCACTTCGCACCGGTACTTTTCCACAGCAATCGAGATGCCTGGAGATTCTTGTGTGAAACCATTGGCACGACAAGCTTTTGAAAGCCGTAAAAAATGGCCCTGTTTCGTAAAAAGTGGAACAAGAAGGTGCCGGCTACAAGTGCGCCTCTGACAGATGAGTTAGAGTTGCGGCCAGACCCATTGGATCTGCCGGAAACTTTAACGACACTGGGATGCTATCTACTGACAACGCCGTGGGACGAAGTTCGACAAGCGATACACTTCGGATTGATGCTGCGTACTACTCAACCGCGGAGCATGAGCATGCGAGTTGAAAAATCGGCGCAAACGAAGACCGTTTTGTTGATAAAGCCGGCTACCCAGCAAAAGTTCGACCTTCTTGGAGTCAGCTCTTATAGCCCTTGCATCCAATTTTTGGCAGCGCCTACACAGCCAATGAGCTCGGAGTTTACGCAAGCACTGATGACACTGTCATCATTGAACAGCAAAAGCATGCCGTGTAGCTGAAATCGGGGCAGACGTCATCGCGAACAAGCACAATGCCATTCAAAAAAGCATAAAATAGCAGACTTTTTTTGGGGCCAACTTGTTGACCATTGAGGTAGCACTGGCCCCATCAGATTTTTTTTTTAATAAACGGCTCTTTTCAGAGTCACCTAAGCAATGCATTCGCATGATTGCAACGGGAATATTGTACTCCTGCCATGAACTTTTCCGTGAGCGAAAAACACCTGTAAAAGAGGTGCATTTTTGCGTGTATTCGTTTTTCTGGACGGATGCCCGATTTTCCGGATATTTTCATGGTCCCTTGAGGGTCCGGGAAATCAGAATGTTGACTGTATATTCTAAAGGCTCAGTAGCTTATTACCCAGGGCAGCAAGCTACCTATCAGCTAGTCGTTTGAGCCTCGTACCTCATGGCTTTTTCAGAACCCCTCAAGAGCTTGCCATGGTGGGGTTCTGATAATGCTTTCCACATTAAAAATTTCTTTAGAAATGATTCCCAGGGTGGAATGAGGCATATTTTGTTTTGCTTAGCTGGGGAATAGGTGGGAAACATGTGTTTGTGGCAAAAGTCCCTTATAAAAAATTCTGCTGTGCATGTCAAAACTTCAAATGCGATTTTCTCAGGTTCACATTTTTTGCCAACCTGACCAGCCTTACAGAACTTTTCATCATGTTTTTGTGAAGTAATTTTACAAAATTTTATACCGTTGAACTCATAAGAAGCAGGACTGTGAAGCTATGCTATCTTTTGAGGCTAAGAGGGACATATGAAATGTTTTGTGCGATAATGTGAGCTAATTAATTAAATTTCAAAATTATGGGGCATCAATATAAATGAGAATTTTTATATGATGATGTATTTCAGTGACAATATAAATAGCATAGCTCCACATGGCAGGTCTTTGTCTACAGCTGCATCTTAAACACAACCTAAAAATATTGAGGGAAAGTGCCTCAACGACCCGTAATATATTATAAAATTAGACTTTTCTTATGCTCTCACAATTCTATAACTTGTTGATGTACTTTAAAACTAATTATATTTTTGAAAAAAGGAGGAACAAATACATAAACTCACCTGATTTCATTACAATATCTCCAATAATAAAAATTTTCATTTCAAGACCAGCGTCTCTCCTTAATAGCATAGCATCAGTGAAGTGCATAGATGTTTATTACGTGTATCTCTCCACTTCTGTTGCTTCTGAAGTTTTTTGTTAGATGCTAGTAGACTGAGCATCAGTGAAATTTTTAATCCAGACACCCTGTGGCTTCTTCTGTTGCACAATGCATGCGAGTGGTTGCAATGTATGTAGGATTTTCAGGGTACTGCGTGCAGCCTTTGCACTTTGTATTGCACGCACTTGTGCCGTAGGTTCCGCCATTCCTACGCGGCCTTAGATAAATGTGACTGGTATCGGACAAAACAACCTTTTTACATTTCATGTGAAAACCCCAGTAGTGTTTTAACTTGTAGCCTCACAAGTACTACTGTGTTGAAGCACATGTAAGAAATTTTACCTTCCCTTAGGATGGCGTGCTGTGGTAAAGCAAAATTTATAGGTGCTGCAGCCTTTCTGTCATTTGCTTGCAAACTTTTGAACTACAAGTCAATGTTTACAAAAAAAAAAAGTGGAGCCTTTATGTGAGTTTGTGTGGTACGTGAGCATGCACTACATTCAGAGAGAAGGAACAATGTCTTGGCAAACGTGTCTTGGTGTGGGGGCACAAATAGAAAATGTGCTGAGTGTGCTATATAAACTAAGGTGAATATATGAGTCTTATTTTTTGCACACGATGGAGAAAATTGCATTGTATAAACTCTTTAGAAAACAATTTAGATTTAATATTGGTTATCAAGAAAAAGGATGGTGAGCTTAAATCGAGAACTCTGCACTGAAAACTTATATTGATCAAACCTGTAAGCTGTATCTCTAGTTTTTGTTAGCTACACCTTCGTCTTTATGATGTTGTGCTCTACAGCTTGTCTATACACTTTAGTGCTGAAGACATTGGGAACTCTTGGATGTACAAAGCACGCGCGCTGCGACATTTGCAAACATTTTTTTTTTAATAGGGGCTCACATGGATTCGCAGGTTCAGTATAGAGTTCATTGCAGGGATCCGCAGTATGGTTCCCACTATAGTTGTTTGACAAGGGCCAGCCCAATTAAGTTGCCGACATGTTGTCCTTTGGTATTTTTGCGCACAACTGCAGCAGGTGTCTCGGAGGACAGTGACTACACGAGTGATGTGGGCTACCCAGTGTCTGCACAGCAGTCCCAACAGCAACACCCAAGTGCCTCAATGCACCATGCCAACAGTTCAGCATCGCAATATGGAGCCCAGAATTTGGCCCGGGGAGGAACCACACAGCTTCCCACCACATATGCTGACTCCAGTGCCGACTGCTACCAGGAGCCCCTCTACTACAACAGCCGCCCTCCGCAGAGAACCAGGGATTACGATAGAGAGCCATCTAGGTGGGCATGATTTCAAGTTCTTGTTCTACAGTGAAATCTCGATACAACGAATTTGAAGGGACCGCGAAAAATAGCTCGTTATTTTGAAATATCGTTATAGTGAAAACATCGAAAATTCGCATTAAAAATCATAAATGCAACAAAAAAAGTCGCCTACCTTTGCTGTGTACACATCCGCAAACGCTTGATTTTATGACGAGCGTGAAAAGAAACAAAACGCGAAGTATTCCGGAATGAGCGCACGTTTATTTGAAAAAGTCGGTGATCTTGGCCTGGCGGGTGCCGCTCAAGTGCCGCAGGACGAACGCTTCGAAGTTGTCCACATTGTTATGCTCTGCTTCGGTGGTATTGCTGCACCTGCCAAGGTAAGTGCGCATCTTTCGCACGCATTCCATGATGTTGGCGTTGGAAAGCGATTCTTCTGGTTGGCTAACGGGCGCGGTCTCAGCGTCGTCTTCGCCATTGGCGTCCTCGTCGCTGTTATCACCACGAACAGCACTGACGATGTCATCGGTCGTCAGTTCGGCTGACGTGCATGCTTCGTCGTCGCACTGCACATAGTCCTCGAATGTCACCGAGGCATCCATCGCGAGTCTTTCGACGACTTCTTGCCACATGCCACTCGCGTCGCTTTCTTCGCTGCCTTGTTCAGATTCAGATGGCATTAGTACTACCAAGCCTGCCTTCCTCCAGCAGTTCTGGATGGTGGTTGATGTAACGCTCCACCAGGCCCCGGTAACCATTTCTGTGGCCTGTCGCACATTGATGGAGGTAGGCAGCTTCATCCGAAGATTTATCAGCAATTGCTGAACCAGGCGTGTCCGGTAATGGGCCTTGACACTTTTTATGATGCCTTGGTCCAGTGGCTGGAGCAAGGACGTACAGTTCGGAGGCAAGAATTCCTGCTGTACATTTGTCAGCCTGACATTAACAAGATGCGCCGAGCAGTTGTCGGCGATAATCAGGATTTTCCTACCTGCGCTCCTCATCTCATTGTCCACCTTTAGTGCACTCAGAGAATAACTCTCGTGTCATCCACGCGCGTGAATTAGCCCGATAATCACACGGCAATGAAACAACGTTCCTCATGCAGCGAGGCTTCTTGTATTTTCCGATCACCAAGGGCTTCAGCTTCTTGGTGCCTGTGGAATTGCAGCATAACAATACCGTAATCCGGACTTTGGACTGCTTGCCGCCTTTGCAGCTGTTCCCTTTAAAATGCATGGTTTTATCAGGAAGCATTTGATAGAAGAACGCTATTTCGTCCGCATTGAATATATCATCTTCGGAGTATGAAGCGACGATTTCGCGGAACTTCTCGTCCCTCCATGCAGCAGCGCTTGCTGCGTCTGCCGCCTTCTCTTCACCAGACACCACTAGCCAGGTGATTCCATTCCTTTCACGGAAACGATGAAGCCACCCCGCGCTTGCTTCGAAGCCTGTGATGTCCAAAGCATCAGCGAATTGCCGGGCTTTTTCCTGCAGCATGGGTCCCGACACCGGCACATTTTGAGAACGCGCGTCCTTGAACCAAGTCAGTACTGCAGCATCCACTTCTTGGAAATTCCCAAGTCGGAGCCGTTTTCTTGACGGTGCGAGTTGGGACCCTCGGTGCAGCTCGAGGATCTTTTGTCGGTCCTTCAGGATGGTCGCGACAGTTGATGGTGCAACCCCCATCTCGTTTGCAATGTGGATTTTTTTTTACCGGCGTCCACTTGAGAAAGAATATCCACTTTTTCTTTCAAAGAAAACTGCCTCCGTTTCTTTTTCGCACTGCTTCCGGAGCTCATCGCGAACGCAGAAACGAATCACTCTAACCTTTAAAACGAGAAAGCCGTACGACAATCGTGCGACGTTGCCGGTCGACGTAACAAAACAATGGCGGCGAGGTTAGGCTCAACCTGGCTCAACGAGCATGCAAAAAAAAAAAACATCGAAAACAAGGTACTGGCGATGGCGATAGGGCTAGCCAGGCTAGTGCGCATTTAGCATAAGGCAACGCATGGAGAAATGAGCAGGAGCTCTGATGATGATGATAGTGCCACATATGGCGCTGGGCATTTAGACCGCCGCACGTAATTTTTACGCTAGAAATTCATTATTTTGAAGTGCTCTTAAGGTACCAGGGTGATAAAATTTGATACGTTATTCTGAAACATTCGTTATTCTGAAATTCGTAGTAGTGAAATATTTTTACATTGAACCAATGGACATTTGGTAGGGGATTTCCGAAATATTCGTTAATCTGAAAAAATAGTTAATCTGAGGTTCGTTATAACGGGATTTTACTGTATTACAGATACCCAAGTTTAGTCTCATTAAAGGTCAACTAGGCAGACTTGCGAACCAGTATGTACATAGAGGTCGTTGTTCAAAGCAAACTGAAGTATCGTCCTTGTTGTGATGCAATATTTTTGATTATTCAGAACTCCGTCATGTCATGTGTAGTTCTGTTTCATCATGTCACCAGAACTGTATAGCAATGCAGTCATGTGATGATGCACACCCTGGTGAAAATGTCTTTTGTGCACATGTTATAAGCGGAGTGAGCAAGCCCTTCTTGTAATGAAAATATGTAATAGGTATGAGGTATACTACCTATGATGCAAATGCAAAGTATATTCAGGTGCATAAAAAGTTCTATATGTATATGTTTATAATGCAAACAACTGAGAAGTACACATTTTAAAGGCCCGGTTGCCTATATAATAGTTGCTTGTTTAACAATGAAATACATCCAAATGCATTTTTTTCTTTGTTTCATCAGAGTACCATGTCTATATTGAAAGTAAGCACTTTGTGTCAATTAGCTGTGTTGCAGTGCTTTTGAATTTGCTATGTAGCATTGTGCATTTAAAGTGCAGCAGGTTCCCCCTTCAAATTTTAACATGACATTTATAGTTTTCTATTCTCAAGACCAAAATACTGCGACTCAGTAATGGAGGCACCTAGAGCACCATGTCAAGTGTAATCCTTCGTGGTTTGAAACCCTTTTTCACCTTATGTTCATTTCGGTCCAAAGTAAAAAAAAATTAAGCTCAAGTAAAAGAAAAATGTTTTTACCCTTTTACAGATGGTGCGCAATGTAGTGAGAAAACGCATGCATGAATCAACCGTGAAAGAACTTGACCAGCAGTGCCAGATCACAGTTCTCTTTGGCAGTGTTGTGTGGTTGAATAGGGGCCAAAAATGGACCGCGAAAGGTTAAAGATTTCACACAAAGCCAGTGCAGTAGAAAAAAAATTTTTTTAATACATTTAAAAGTGCATGTTTGTTGTAATTTACAATTAGTAATACCACTTTGCATGGCGAGCTACATCTGCTTATGGTATGTCGCATGAGTTGTTAAAATTATGGAGGAAATTTATTTTATTGGCTTCCTGCATGTGGTCTTGCAGGTTACTAGTACTGGAGGAGTGTACATGCACTGAGTACCCGAACTTATAACTCGTTTACTACAAAAACAGCCTGTCACTCACCACATTTTGACTTTTGTGAATAAATGGGGTCTTATGTTAATTGAGGTTCAGTCGGCATGCATTTCTACATTCACTGGAAAGAAGGTTGCCACCACACTAAGAGAATGCCCAGTTACTTTGGTGCGAATACTAGAAGAATTTAGTGCAAGTCTTATCGTGATACCTTTTTTCATTGTTGTCAACTCACCCGCATGAAGACCTGCATTTATTACTCTGATAACGTGAAACGCAGATTTCATTCTGACTGCTGCCTTTTTACTAAAACTTCACGGCATTGTTATATGTTCTCGCTGAATGTTCTAATCTTAGGCACCATGTTCAGCTTTTTCTTTTTGATGTTAAGTTGCCAGTGGGCCACATTGCAAGCCCATTTCCCCACAGCAGTTCGCTTCTGTGATGACAAAATTGTCATATAAGCCAATATTTTTAAAAGAATATCTGTGGCTATGCAGGTAAATATTAAGCTTGCACAATTATGTGAGCCTTTGAATATTTTAATGAATATAATGTACTCAACGTGCTTCGATTCAAATATAAATAATAGGAAATCTCGAAGTATTTGAAATGAACTAATAGGTTTACATAATCAGCGTGTTACCTCCTGTCAATGTGGTTTCACTGCAGTGTAGAGGTGCTGTAGCAAGATTACATCTTTTTTTTTTTTAATCTGTACTGCTGTGAAGCTTCACTTCAAGGTTAAATGAGCATTTTACCCTTACATAGATTTTTCCTTCATTATGGTTAAAAGCTTGTTATGCCACTTTATATATATAGTATAGCAAATTTTGAAATTGAACATATTTTACAGGTTATCACTTGTATTTTACCGAAAGTCGAATCTTGCTTTTATTCAAAGTTGCTTCCACTTTCTTCAAACAAACAAACAAACAAACAAGCAAACAATTAAACTTTTGCACATGCTTTGCTTCAATCTTAAAAATAATTTTGTACAAGTTAATTAGGTCATGACAAATATGCTCATTTTTTAACTAAATCACTATTCGCTTCGAACTTAAAATTTACTGTTAGCACAAGCCTAGTAAATACATATGCAGTGCATTTGACTTGAATTTTGTGAATCAGAATAAGTCATTTTGTTGTGAACTACTAGTGAAAACTGATCAGTGGCAAGCATCAAGTTTTATTTTAACGTTTGTCAGGATAAAGATGGAAGTCAATATACCGGGGAATGCCAAGTAGTTTGGACCATAATGTTGACTTTAGACCGAAAAGTATGTCTTTAGCAAAAAAAAAAAAAAAGACTTTTTCACTAAACCTCCGAAAATACTTCTCTTCAGTTTTTTTCCACAATTGCTTAATGAATTTGCCCTCCAAAGCAATAATGTATTTGATTCGAGTCATTGCTCATGATGATTTCCTGGCAGAAAAGAGAATTGCGCTCGGATGACGTCTGAAACCTGACCTCTGTTGCCCCATTACTACCAGTACACATCAGTTCTGTCTGCACTTTGCTAATGGAAGACTTCACTACGTTCAGTAAGGTGGGAATTTCCCAGTAGCTGTGGTACAACTGCAGCGGTAAGGACTGCTTGGCATTTGATTTTTTTGTGTCAACTTGAACATTTCCATTTTCAAACAAAGTATACTCAGTCTTGATGATTAAGGGTCAACCAACAAGAAGCCAAACACCTAAATAAATACGATAAGCCTGCTGGTGACTATATAGAGAAGGTATCATGTTCTCACATGGTACACATAGAAAATTGCTCATATTTACTTTTTGTTCACTTCAGCTTTATAGTTGTCTAATTATTGCAGCAATTTCACATTTTTTCCTACTCTTGCAGGAAGGAATGTCGACTGCAGCTATGAAGACTCTCCTCGAAGCTCAACACGTTACGACGATCGTGAAGATGGCCGGCGTCGCCAGGGCTGGGATGCTGGGCCTGACTCACCTGCCTATCCCAAGCGGCACCTGGCCCAGCGGCCAAGCCTGGAGCGTCAGGCCAGCTTTGAGAGGCATGGCTTCGATGACCCATATGACTACCCAGGTAAAATATGTGCCTGTTTGCCATTGTTCAGCCACAGCAGCAGCAGTGCTGAACGTAATATCGATCACTGCCACAAGGTCAACATGCCTTATCACAATATTCATCTGTTCTCACTCAAGTTCCAAAAATAAGTCACGACTGGAATCACGAAACAAGAAATTTAGTAATCATCTCTAATGTAGACAACTTTTTGGGAAGCAGCACAAGCCAGAATGAGGATACAGTTTTAGAAGTTTGTAGTATTTTTCCTTCAAAGGTGCACGTGAATGCATGCATGCTTTCACCACTGGGTGCACACTCTAGATTCACCTCTTGAGCCGAAATTCTGGTGACCTCTGCTTTGGAGAACATTGCCGAGTGTATGAATGGGACTATTTTTAGTTACAGATGCGATTGGCTGGCTCACTTGCGATTCAGCATTGTGTTCTAAGGCCTTCACATGATTGCTACCTTGGTTGTTAATATGCAGTATTGTTTCTGTAACTTAACGCATAGCCAACTGTCTTGCTCTTCTGTTGTTTGGTGGTGTGAATTTCTTTGCTATTTACACTCATTCTTTTATCTTTGTGTGCAGACACGCCTCAAGGGAAGGGCTACCCAATGCACCAAGACAGCTATGAAAGTTACCGTGAATGCTCCCCTCCCTTGTCGCATGTCGGTGACTGGAATTATCCGCAGGAAGACCACTACTATCCGCACGAATATAGCCAAGAACACAATTGCTGGACTGAAGAACGTACAACTCCACGTCGTGACCTTCCTCGCCAACCACAGCCTGGCGTAGGAGCAGACAGGCGAACATACGGTGGCTATGACCGTGCTGGTTTCTTCAGTGGTGCAGACCGGACTGAACCCTATGCACCATTTTCACCTGTCGATAGACCTTCTGCCATACCAGAGTTTTCACCTACGCACGATGATGAAGATGCTGCTACTTACATAGAATACCCAGATGGACAAATGGTGGTTGAATACCCAGACGGTAAAGTTGTAGAGTACGCAACAGATTCTGTGATGCCGCGGAAGGAAGTATATGGGGACATTGCCCCCACAGATGTTGAGTACAGCACCAGCCACGCTCTTGGAAAGCCATTGCCGGAACCTGAGCCTCCACCTGTTGTGGTTGATGAGCCGTCAGCTCGACGGCCAAGCTTTTATGGTGTGGCTGAGGCTGAGCGTAGCTTTGAGCCATCAAGCCCAGTTATCAAAACGTCAACATTGACTGTCGCAACGGAAGCGAGAAGACGGAGCTTCAATGAGCCACCAAAGCAGTTGACGCCCGTCTATGAATCGTCAAGTCCACGAAGCGAAACTGAAGTTGTAACTGGAGGAGGAGGAGGAGTAGTATGTGGTGAAACGCGAGGAGGATCATTTAGAAGACGACCATTTTACGAGACAAGTGAGCCGACGACACCTTCCTTCGAACCGAGAAGCGAACCCGCGAAGCGGAATGGGATGGTGCCGCACATTGAGGAGCCATCACCTCAGCTCACACTGGATGCTGTGGTACCTGCAGCCGAACCAGTTCCGGAGAAGAGGTCTGGTATTTCAGTAACATTCCATGAAGAAAGCAACCGGGTCTACCCTGGCCCAACCGAAGAAATCGTGGTGGAACCACCTGAACCGGAACCGGCTGTAGCCAAAGCCACTTCACTGACCGCTTCACTGCTTGGCGATGACGACAGGCCTCCCTTGGTTGCAGTGACAGCAGAGCCTGGCATGTCGAAAGCGAAACTGCACTGGCTCTCTGCATTCAACCGTATCGTCAATCAACTGAACGAGGTCTGTGCCCCTTGCGACTTTTCGGCATGTGCTTGCATGCCAGATCTCTTTCAGGTTGCTGCTCGAGTGTTCAGTCATCATCTTATTCATGAATCTATCCTGAATCATTGTAAAAGATTCTATACTACTTACTATAATAGCATAATAAACGTAACAATTTAGGGCAAATTAATTTTTTTTATTTGCAGGAGGCTAAGCATGCATATTATGCAGATTCATGAGCTTATCAAAGCATCTTGTTATTTATGCAGAATATTATGCAGATATAGGAGTTATCAACGCACATAGTTATTTTAATGGTACCTTTTCTTGTACAATTAGATCATTTGCTCTCTCAAGCCAGAACTGTAACATTATGCGAATACTGCAAATATTACATGGAATTGACACATTTGTATTTTTTCATGCCTTAACTCAAATGTAATGATTTGAAAAATGTGCTGAATGATTTATGATTGCAAATTGAAGTTGGGGTAGAATTTTTTAATGAAAATTCTTGCCTCAAATTCATATACGTAGTTAAAAACATCTAAAATAGTGTTACCATATTTACGTGATTGTGAGTCGTCTCGAATGTCGGTCAACACCCCTAAAATCGAATGATAGAAAAAAGAGAAAAAAAGAGCGCAAGAACATTTTACTGAAAAATTATTTACAGTGTCTCGGAAAAAGACAACAAAAAACAAAATCGAATTTTGGTGTGCCAAGGTGGCTTCACGGCAGTACTTGAAAGTTGTACATACAGGAAAGCTTACTTTGCAAAAATATGCGGGGATTATTTTTAGAAAGACTTTACAACCGACATTAGCATTAGATTTTAGGTCGACCCCAACTTCGTATTTCAAATTAAGACAAAATTAATTGAATTACAATCGCATAAGTATGGTTATTCTCAAACTTTTCATGCTTGTGGCTCATAATTAATTTAAGCCATGATTGACTTCTTCACCAACGTAAGTTAAGGTTGACTGAGTCAAGAGTACTTTAATAGCGATTTTTCTGCAGACACACCTGTTCAGAAGTGTTGATAATATCCTGTGTGAACGACAAAGTTCATTGCATCAGATGCTTCAACCTGCAAGTCTCCCCTGTTATAAACGAAAATGCGTTTAGGATAGGTAATAATACTTGAGCCAACCATTTGCCAGAATTAAAGATGCCATAGAAGCACCATAAAATCTTTCAGCAAAAGGTTTTCTTTAATTATTACATAAATGTATATTATTTCTAATTGCAATGTAAGTTATTTGTAATGACAGTACTGTACGATTTTTCAAATAGATATACAATTGCAAGGAGTTGTACAGACTTCCTTCAAGACTTTTCTAAAGTGATGTTAAGGCTACACGCAGTTTCAAAGATTTATACATCTAGATAATGTATCAACCAAAACTTGTTTTACATCCTTTAAGGCCATAGAGAGCCAGTCACTGGTGTTGTACATGTACAAGGATTCTTAAATATTCACTATCACTAGCTTATACACTATATATATATATATATATATATATATATATATATATATATATATGTATATATAATCTAACAGACAATAATGCCAAGGAAAGTATAAGGGAAGGTATCAGACTGAATTGTAATGTAAATGTGAAGAAATAAATGTGGGTGAAAACATAATTTGCCATGGACAGGAACCAAACCTGCAACCTTCGAATAACGCTGTTTCGCAGGTTCGGTTTTTGCCCAGGTCAAGTTATCTTTTCACCCACTTTTCTTTTTTCACATTTACATTACAATTCACACAAAATACAAGCTCTTAAGTATAAACTTCTTTCCCTAATATATATATATATACATATAAATACATACACGGAAGCAAGAAAGCGTGACTTGGGTTGAAACACTTTTTATAATCACAAATGTTTCGGCTGAAACGTTTGAGATTATTAAAAGTGTTTCAACGTGCGTTGTGCTTTCTTGCTTCCTTTTTTAGGTTTTATTACAGAGCCAGTGCGCTTCTTTTTCTGCTGCGTCTTCATATATATTGCCACCATTGATGAACGAGCCACTGTGGCTCATACGCGTGTTTGGGGACGAAGAAGAAGAGAACATCTTCGTTGCTCTGGTTCAAGTGAACTCCTGGCTGCAGGTCTTGTTTTGTTCGTGACATTACTGGTGGAGACGCTGGGTACGTGTACTTCGGCTGTGTCGGCCATCGTGGAGACAGCTACATCTCCCAGAGCAAGAATCAGCCGCCGCCTGCGTGGATTACCCCCTGAATTTGGTCCCTTGGCATCGACACCAAGAAAGATGGCAACTGCGATGACAAGCCAGGCGGTCCAAACCAGCGATGGCCATGATTCTCTTCTCGCCCATGTTTTTCACGTGCCACAGACACCAAAGCCGTTCCATGGAGACATCTTCGAGGACGTTGATGACTGGCTAGACCACTTTGATCGGGTTGCCAGTATCAACGAATGGGACGATGTTCGCAAGCTGCGCCGAGTTTATTTCTACTTGGAGGATTCTGCGAAGACGTGGTACGAGAACCACGAGGGCTCCTTTGCAACATGGCAAGAGTTTAGCCGACAGCTCCGTGACGCCTATCGCAACACCGAAAGGAAAGAGAGGGCCGAACAAGCCATATCCAGCAGAAACCAACGGCCAAACGAACGTGTATCCATGTTTGTCGAGGACATGCTTCGACTCTTCAAGCGCGCGGACCCTGCCATGCCTGAGGAAAAGAAGGTGCGCCATTTGATGCGCGGAGTAAAAGAACAGCTTTTCGCTGGGCTCGTGCGAAATCCACCGACGACAGTCGCCCAGTTCATCAGTGAGGCAGCTACGATGGAACGTACGCTGCAGCAGCGGTCGTCTCAATACGAACGCCAGATCCCGGCCGCCACATGCGCTATCGGCTCTGACAGCGAGAGACAGACCCTCGCAGACTTCATTCGAAGTATCGTTCGGGACGAATTGCGACAGCTGCAGGCAGTGGGATGCCATCCACCTGTGTCAGCCCTCGCGGATGTAATCAGACAAGAAGTCCGGCAGGCCGTCACACCCCTAGCCCCAATCGCACCGCCGATTCCCGAGGCCCCAGTCCTGACATACGCAGCGGCATTGCGATCCCCTGCGCCACCGGCTACAGATACTGCTATGCGGCCAAGGTACCAGGCTATGCAGCCATTTCACGACACTGCTTCAAGCCCACCTCTCGGCTCAAGGTTTTCGAGCCCACCCGCCTATTCGCCGTCTATCTCAAGACAAAGTGGTAGCAAGGCAAGCATGTGGCGCACCTCGGATAACCGTCCGCTCTGCTATCACTGTGGCGAAGCGGGTCACGTATACCGGAACTGTCAATACCGGCAACTAGGTCTCCGCGGCTTCCACCCTGATGCTCGATGCCCGCGCTACGGTGAGCGCCCCCGCGAAATTGAAGCCTATATCACGGGCCAACGTACTCCTTCGACTATTCGCGACTTCACCCACCAGTCGAGATCACCATCGCCTCGCCGGTCTACGTCACCCAGTTTGCCCTCATCGTCTTCCGCTCCTTTCAGGAACCGGTCACCAAGTCCCCACAGGGGAAACTAGGAACGGCGACTTCTGGGGGTGAAGTCGCGGCCCGGCGAACTGTAAAAGACCCTCCTTCGATGCAACGACCAGACAAGGGCGATTCCGGTTTTGCAGTGTTCTCCGACAGGAAAAAGATTGTTTCTGCCGAAATTGCCGTCTTCGTCGACAATCGTGCTGTTAACGCCCTCGTCGACACCGGTGCCGACTATTCCGTAATGAGCGCAACACTGGCGTCTGAACTGAGGAAGGTTACCACGCCTTGGGAAGGACCTCAGTTGCGCACGGCAGGTGGCCATCTGGTGACGCCTACTGGTATGTGCACGGCACGCATTCGAATACGTACGTCAACATTTGCGGGCTCTTTCCTCGTATTGCGCGTGTGCTCCCGGCCAGTCATTCTAGGAATGGACTTCCTTCGTGAATACGGCGCCGTTATCGACCTCCGTGAAATACTTGTGTCGTTCGAGGATCCTTTTTGCGCTGCAACTGACACTACGCAATTCCGGGAAAGAGCGCTCCGTGTTACCGACGATTCTCTGACTCTCCCACCTCGAAGCAGCCTCTTTGTCAAAGTAGAATTGGGACAGGACCTGTCTGACGCGGTAATTGCAGAGGCCAATTTGTCTCTCCTTATTTCACAACAAATCTGTGTTGCCCGAGGAATCATTCAGCCTAGCAATAGGCATGCTCACCTGCTGGTCACAAACTTCAGCGACGAATATCGCCACCTAACGAGACACACTGCCATTGCATATTGTGAAGAACTTGCCGATGCCGATGGTCCATCTACGTTAGCTTCATTTTCATCGAATGGGCACCCTGACGAGGCCTTCGTGAGCACTCTCGACGTAAACGAGAGACTACCTTCGGCTCAACGAGAAAGCCTTTTGCGTATACTCGGCTCATTTCAAGACTGCTTTGCCACTACGTCAAAGGTTAAACAGACGCCACTTGCTCAACATCGTATCATCACGGAACCTACTGAGAGACCCATCCGACAACATGCCTATAGGGTGTCGCAAAAAGAGCGAGATGCTATACGTGACCAAGTCCAGCAGATGCTTCAGGACGACGTCATTCAGCCATCGACCAGTCCCTGGGCTTCGCCAGTTGTGCTAGTAAAGAAGAAGGATGGTACGTTGCGTTTTTGCGTTGATTACCGTAAACTGAACAAGGTCACCAAAAAGGACGTTTATCCTCTACCCCGGATAGATGACTCGTTGGACCGTATACGCAACGCTAAATATTTTTCCTACATGGATTTGCGTAGCGGCTACTGGTAAATCGCAGTGGACGAGCGCGACCGCGAAAAGACGGCGTTTATTACTCCCGACGGTCTGTACGAGTTTAAAGTGTTGCCTTTCGGTCTATGCTCAGCGCCAGCTACTTTTCAAAGAATGATGGATACGGTTCTCACGGGGCTCAAATGGCAATCATGTCTTGTTTACCTTGATGACGTCGTGGTCTTTGCAGACACGTTTGAACAACACGTCCAACGCCTTCGTGCAGTTCTTCAGGCAATTCGAACAGCGGGGTTGTCCCTCAAACCCGACAAATGTCATTTTGGATATGAAGAACTGAAGTTCCTTGGTCACGTTGTGAGCCATGCTGGCATCCGCCCAGATCCCGAGAAAACCCGCGCCGTTGCCACCTTTCCCGCGCCCACAAATAAGCGTGACCTACGCCGATTTCTGGGGCTCTGTGCGTATTACAGGCGCTTTGTCAAAAACTTCTCGAAGATTGCTGAACCCCTCAACAAGCTTACAAAAGACGGTGTCTCGTTTGTTTGGGGTCCCGATCAGTGCCATGCGTTTGACATCCTCCGAAACCTCCTCCAGGCTCCGCCTGTACTTGGTCATTTTGACGAAAGCGCTGACACGGAATTACACACTGACGCCAGCAACGTTGGACTAGGAGCGGTATTAGTTGAGTGGCAAAATGGCGTCGAGCGCGTGATCGCTTATGCGAGCAGAACGTTATCCCCAGCGGAGAAAAACTATTCTGCAACCGAAAAGGAATGCCTCGCTGTTGTCTGGGCCATAACAAAGTTCCGCCCATACTTGTATGGCCGCCCATTCAGGGTAGTTAGCGACCACCATTCGCTTTGTTGGCTCGCGAATCTCAAAGATCCCTCAGGTCGTCTAGCACGATGGAGCCTTCGGCTACAAGATTTCGATGTCACCATCGTCCACAAATCTGGGTGGAAACACACCGACGCCGACTGTCTCTCACGTGCACCGGTCGAAAATGCCAACACTGACCTTGAAGACGACGACACTTTTCTTTCTGCCGTATCAGCGACCAGCTTAGCTGAGCAACAGCGTCACGACTCGGAGCTCATCCCGCTCATTGACTACCTGGAAGGACGCAATTCTCACTTTCCTCGAAGCTTTGCGCGCTCACTATCTTCCTTTTGTTTCCGTGATAGAGTGCTTTATAAAAAGAACTTTCATTCTACACAAGCTATGTATCTGCTTGTTGTGCCAACTACGCTTCGTGGTGACATTTTACGTGCATGTCACGATGAGCCATCATCCGGACACCTCGGCTATACGCGCACGCTGCAACGGATTCAACGCTCCTACTACTGGCCACGTCTCGCGAAGACTGTGAAGCACTACGTTCGCACATGTCGCGACTGTCAGCGACGTAAGATTCCACCTTTACGACCAGCGGGACTACTGCACCCAATTGGCCCACCAAAGGCGCCCTTTCATCAGATTGGCATGGACTTGCTGGGGTCATTCCCCACGTCTTCCTCTGGAAACCGGTGGATTGTCGTCGCTACAGACTACTTAACACGCTACTGTGAAACCAAGGCACTTCCAAAAGCCACCGCAGCAGATGTCGCCCAATTTTTTGTTAACAGCATCGTCTTACGTCACGGTGCTCCAGCTGTCGTCATAACTGATCGTGGGACAGCTTTCACCGCAGAGATGCTGCTGGAAGTCTTGCGATTAAGTGGCACGGAACATCGTAAAACAACGGCTTACCACCCGCAAACAAATGGGCTGACTGAACGACTCAATAAGACAATTGCAGACATGCTGTCAATGTATGTGGACATCGATCACAAGAACTGGGACACGATACTTCCCTACGTAACTTTTGCTTATAACACTGCTGTTCAAGAAAGTACCGGTTTCACAACTTTTCGCTTAGTCCACGGTCGCGACGTCACGACGATGCTCGACGCCATGCTCCTGCCCGACAACTTAGGAATATACCACACGGATGCTGCCAAATTCGCGCAGTGCGCAGAAGAGGCCCGTCAACTTGCTCGTCACCGTATTCAACGTCACCAAACCGCAGACGCGCGCCGCTACAATCTTCGCCACCGTGAAGTTATTTTTAAGCCAGGTGATGAAGTCTGGGTGTGGACCCCTATCCGACAGCGTGGACGTTCCGAAAAGCTTCTTCGCCGCTACTTCAGCCCTTACAAGGTTGTGCGACGTCTCAGCGACGTCACTTACGAGGTTCTACCACAAGGCAATTCGAGACGTTCCCGTTTCACCCCGCAAACTGAAGTCATTCACGTTTCACGTCTCAAGCCATACTTTTCGCGCTGTGAATCGCCAGTGAGTGACTGACTTTATTGCTAAGGTTAAAGCTTGGGCGAGTTGGTTCAAATACATGATTAAAGACACAGCGCAAACAACGGCAGGAAGAAAGGAAGAGACAGGACAGAGCGCTGTCCTGTCTCTTCCTTTCTTCCTGGCGTTGTTTGCGCTGTGTCTTTAATCATGACTTTATTGATAACTTCGCGTCTTTCTTTTTGTTTCGTCTTTTTCTTACATTTTTCCTATTTTTCTTATTTCTCATTTAACTTTTGTCCCCACAACCAACTACGTTATCCGCCTTACGCCATTCATTTTGCTCGCATGCTAATTTTCATCTAATTTTCTTTTCTTTTTTTGCCTTCATGTACAGCATCGAGACGATGCTTCTTGGGAGAGGGGGTAATGCCACCATTGATGAACGAGCCACTGTGGCTCATACGCGTGTTTGGGGACGAAGAAGAAGAGAACATCTTCGTTGCTCTGGTTCAAGTGAACTCCTGGCTGCAGGTCTTGTTTTGATCGTGACAATATATATATATATATATATATATATATATATATATATATATATATATATATATATATATATATGTAGTATTACGGTGCATAATCTGCTGAAAAGCCTGTAAATGTGTTGGCTATCCTAGAGGGATATCGAGCGATTATACAAATTTGTTACCTTTGTAAAATTGACGTACGCCTGTCAGATGTACGTACATGGACATCTACTGGATGTCGCTCTTGGTGCTCTCCTCTCTCCTACTCGATACGACAAGCGTATGGGAGGAGGGGGGATCGCAAGGCTGACGTCCCCGCCTTAGCAGAGCATTTGCGGGGGCCTATTAAGTACTGAGGATAGCCCAGAGGGGACCATGGTGGCGCCTAAGAAGCCTTAAATGAATATGTGCATAAGGATGCAGATATGCAGAGAAAGTTAACGATAGGATTCTCCTGAGGTAATATTAAGTGCAAAGTAATGAAAAGATGAGAAAGGAGAACACGACACGTGTCTGACTTTCAGCGAAATGGTTTATTGCACGCGAGCTGTTAAAGAGCGTTCCACGTGAAAACGAAGGACGCAGATTGCATCAGCCAGACATCTGTGTGTTTGCTGGAGTGTGAGTTTCAAGTGCTTTGCCACATTATGTGGTAGAGCTTTGGATAACTAACTTTCCAGTATGTGCACAGGCGCGCTTGTAAGGTACATTCTGTATATATTCTCCCCCAATTTTTTCGTATCAGTTGGCAGTGAGTGCCCGTCACCGTATTCTCGTCTCCCGTTTTCTCGCGCTCTGCTATGTTGAGAGAATGCAACAACTTGCCCAGCAGCGCATTCTAGAGCTAAAAACCCATGACACATCACCACTGCGCTTGTGTGTGTCAAGTCTAATATCTGTCTTTGTCTTATCTGCCTTCACTCTGTATCATAGAGTGAATATTAAATCTATGCCCTGTATCAACAGGCAACCTAACAAAGCATGTAGAAAAAAGGCACTAAAGGGAGAAAAGGGGGGGCGATCGCCCTCTCACTTCCTTCACGCCATCGCCTCGTTTTTGTCTTCCATTCTTTGCATTTATTAAGCTCGTTACTTTTTCTTTTTCGAACTCTACCAACGTGAAAGCTCCCCCCCTTCCCCCACCCTCTTCTAATAAAGGATTCAGTGCACGTAAATGTAAAGAATAAAAATTTTTGGTGATTCCTGAGGGGTGCCCATGTTTATATTAGGTTAGGTGTAAATGTGCTTCAGTTGAATGCTGTGCAGTGCATTACTTACTAGAAGAACTCCACTGCCGCAGCTGCTCAAGCAGCAGACGGTGCCGGCGGTGCTCGCAGGATCGTACAGTTTTGCGAGTGCAGTATCTTTAAGTACAATCGAGACGTCTGACAAAGTGAAAGCCGAAACACCACCGTGATTTCAGATGAGCAAATATCTTGTTATGAAATCCAATTTGCATTAGATGACGGGAACTGGCATTCTTTGAGGGAAATATATTGCAGCGCTGTTGAACATTGTTGAACTGCGCATGCACTGGCTCGAGATTCCTTGGGGAGCTTTCTCGGTTGGAGTTATCGAGCTGCTAAAGGCGCTCACTTGAGCTTGATTGTCACCGTGTTCTATTTTCGGCTCGCGCTGTTTCGCCGAATTTAGAAATTCATTTCTGACTGTGCACTGACAGGCCACTTAAACGCTCTCAATTAAGTAACTTAAGGTTTTCGCGACTGATATGTCTTCAACGGATTAATTAGGCTAAATGGGCAAAGCCTGCTCATCTATACCTCTGTGCGCTGCTATCGGCGAATACTTATTTAGTGGGTACAGGAACAGCTGCGATGGACCGACGTAACTAGAAAAAAACTAGTAACGTTGCGGTCGACGACCTCCATCGTCGCGTCGCCGAGAACATTTAGGGCATCGACGACCTTCGAGAGTGCGCCACGGGCTCATCTTGCAGGCCACAGAGCGTCATATATACCTCGCTTTAGGGTCGTTTGAGTGTGCTGGTGCCGGTTTAGATAGAACATTCTATATTTTCTTAACACGCAACATCCACATGCACGGACACAGCTTGTTTTTCGCCAGCTCTTTGAGCTAGTGGCCAAAGGGCAAGATACATTGAACGTGACATGAATTTAGCATTCTGCATTATAATCACTGAATTAACTTTGATCTGCTGCGTACTGTTTTGGTAAAGGCTCTGCGCTGTTCGACGTCTCGTTCGACCTGCTGCGTTCCAAGAGAAATGTCAAAAGTATTGTAAAATTGTGATTTTTTTCTCTCTCAATGAACACAACCGCATGCTGTATTCGAACCTATGATTTGACTATTTTTATGACAAAGTGGAACGTTTCCGAATCACTAGAACTTTCACAGAATAATCTACAGTTTTTCAGACAATGCAGATATTAAAATAAAAATTCTATGGCAGTTAGATTCTTGTCGTTTCCGCTTATGAACACCAAAAGTTGAGGCGTAAATACTTCCCCTCAGCTAGAATGTCATTGACTCTAATAATGTACAAATGTTTTTATTAACTTTTTAATTATTGACACGAGTGCAGTTTATATGAGAATGTTGTTGTGAATCATAATTTATAGCATGCTCACTTTTTGGAAATCCTAGAAGTTGCACGTAGTTCAAAGATCAGATTTCAAGGGCAAAATCGGAACTGATCGCATCTGGCGCGCACGAAGCAAGGCGAAACACTGGAACAGCCCGTGACAGGGAAGTAACGAAATTTAAATTAAGCATGCCGAAACAAAATCTGGACAGAAAAATAGGCAAACATTCGAATGGGTGTTAATGCTTCTTTTTTTCTTTCTTCTTTAGAAGCTAAAAAAAAAACTAAATCGCTTGTTTGCAAGAACAAGCGCCGCGGTGACAGCCCCCTAGTTGTATGCTTCCCAGACAAAGGAAATGTTGATATTGCGTTTTTTTTTTTTTTTCAGCACACTTCGAAAGAAAACGAAAAAGCATCAAAGCCTACACGCAAAGGGAAGGTTACGCGCCTGCACAAGTGATTGCAACTTTTCACAAAAACAGGCGGCTGCGGCGCGCCTTCTTTTAAACTTTCGTCGCTTTCTTGACTCGGACGGTTCCGACGTAAAGGCCTGACCAGAAGCTCCCGTTGGAGCGCGTCAGCGCGTGGAATTTTGACGCGGCGCCGCACTCCTCTCTCTCTATGGAGAGAGTGGGTGCGCAGCTTTGGGATTCGCTCGGAAGATTTCGAGCTGGACGGTCGTGCCCTCGCGGTGGTGGTGGTAGTGGTTAGAAGACGAGAAAAGGCACCTAATTTCTGCAACCCGGTCGGGAGCGCAGCTCCCGCCGACTGGTTCGCCCTCCGCGGTCTCCTGACGCCGTACAGCTCTCGCATTGTGGTGCCCCGCCCTTGGACTGCTTCGACCGGATCCCCACTTTCCTATCTCCTATTTTCCGTCGCTTGCCTCTCTGTTTCTTCATCTATTTCCTTTTATTCTTTTTATCCCTCCTTCCTCCCCCCACCTATAAGTCACTGCGCCGTGTCGCCCTTGAGGCAGACAGAAATTAGGTGCCTTTTTCCTCTTCCTTACAACCACTCACCACCACCACCACCACCGAGAGAGGGCGCGGCGCCGCTTCAAGGCTGTTTCACATGCCGCGATTGCAGCGAAAAAAAAAAAAAAAATCGTTCCGTTCGCTCCATTCGCGCTGTTCGCAACCGCTGCGAATGGCGGTTTCGTTTCACGTGGACCGCAAACGGTCCGCGATTTTCGCTCTGCGACTGAAGCGGCGAGTTGTTGCCACCGCTCATTGTGACAGACACGAATGGAATGTAATAATATGTGCATTATGATATCATGAAGTTACAGTGAACGTAACGAAGGGCTCGCTTCGTCGACTCTATTTCGACGGGTCCCGACCAAATATCGCTCCTGCCGCTGCGATCAGAGCGAAAATTTCCAACATGTTGGAAGCTCGCCGCGGACCGCTGCGGCGGGAGCGAAGTGCCCCCTTTTTTTTTCGCTGCGAGCGAATTCGCGCACTGAAAATCGCTACTTTTTGTGTCATGTGAAACGGCCTTCTGATGACGCGCTGCTGCGTGTGTGCGTGGTTAGGCCTTAACCAACGCTCTCTTAAAATGTAGGGGGTGTTGCCTTAACACAGCGGTCGTGCTCCGTTGGCGCTGGGTGCGATCAGTTTCGATTTCGACCTCGAAATTCCATGACGCATACGATATCTCTAGCTGCGTGCGAATTTTGTGATTTGTAAAGAAAGCCAGTACGCCATAAATTGGCACACGTCACAATTTTGTAATATAAACACATCAAGTATGTAATCAAACAGTTAATGAACGAGTTCTCGTTAATTAGTGTTGGAAATATCTTCGGAAAAATTTTTGGTTCCATGAACTTGCATACGTAATGTGCACAAAGAAGCAGACAAAACAAACATGTCAAGTGTACATCAATGTTCCGGCTCGCGTGGAATCGCGCTGTTGCTTTTCAAGACGTGGTGCCGCGGCTACGTGGATTCATACAATCCCTTGGTCGGTGGGTTGAAATGGGACTTTGCAAAGTTCTAAGAGCGTCGTGCACAGCGGCGGCCGACTTTAAGAGCCGCTTGTATACATACGAGAAGCGACTCGGCGCACAGCCGTGCGTGCAGTGCAGTACCCCTTCAAATCGTTTGCAGCGCAGACTTCGTACCGAGCAACCGCATTGCACTAGTGTGAATAACTGTTTCATTGCAGGGCTCATTTGAGGAGCGATAAGGTCAGGGGGCAAGGGATTGATCGCGGTCTCATTAGCCTTCATGCACGAATGCAAGGGCTCACCGGCTTGCAATGTTGTTTCTTTAAAGATCGATGACATCCAAGATTAATACCGTTCTGTACCAAATGGTGCGTGCTGCTCGAGTTGCAGACGCTTCATGTAATTCTCACAAGAGCGCACTGGATTCGCACGCGTCCGATTCAATTTATTCTCCTTCGGCTGTGCCATCAACGCTACTCATGCAGAGAGGAGGTATATGGTCGTTCAGCGTCTTTACTTTTTTTTTCTTCCTAAACAGATTCTGTGTGAAATGGGAAATAAATATTCAGTGGGTTGCGTAATCGCGTTGCGGTCTTACGTACAGTGGCTAACTGTGAAGCTGCTCAGGTACAACCTACGCTCGGCGAAAACTTTCTGTGGCTACGGAGCCAAAGTGGGCATGTGCCACCGCTGTAGAATATAGTGCCACGAATGCGTCCGTGTTTTCCCCGTGAAAGTAATAAAAAATGACAGCACTATTTTCTGATCGATGCAGTTTATAAAGAGACGCGGCACGCGCCGAGAAGATATTTTTATTTGTTTGCTTTCTGAATAGTTATTTCGCGTTTTTGCGCGTCTGAAAACGTCGCACGTTTTACGTGCACCTGACGGTCAAAATGGCGTCTTAGTTTTTATAGGTGAGCGTATGGTGGCCCCTTCTAGCCACCATAGTGAGCGCTCGTCGCCCTCCAGCTATTGCGACGACTCGCCGAATGAGCGTGTGTCGACTTTCTCTCACAAACAGCTGTGTAAGCAGGCGTATCTAATTGTGTGCAGTGAGATATTGATGAACGCGGCTGTCGTTCGAAACGCGAGCAGAACCGGACTACTACGCGGAGGAGGAGTTCAGAAGTAGCTCCGCCCACCTAGCCTTCCCTTCATTGCCACAGAAAGTTGTCCCCGAGTACAGCTCATGGTATAAAGTCGGTCACCCTCTGCAAAAGGCACACACGTTACTGTGCCTATTCCGTCAAGGCCACGTAGTGCGATGCATAGCAAGTTCGGAAAGATTTCATGCACCAAGTGTTTGAACTACGCACGAGGGACAGGATATCGCTGTTGCGTTCAACTCTTAAACGCGAAGCTTTAAGAGTCGTGCGATTTTTCTGTTCCTAGCGCGTATACTTAAAACACTATATGAAGTCGTTTTCTGCCTGTTGGCGTCGTGTATAGCACATGACCTTCGTTATCGGTAGTTGCAGGTTCGGTTTCTGCTTTCGGCAAGTTGTGCTTTCGGACACTTTGTTTGTTTCTTCACATTTACATTGCAGTTACTACATATGTAGAGAGGAAGAAGAATATGTGCCGCAGTGGGTCACGCCTTTAGCAAGAGAAGCCAAGCGCGAGCGTTGGCCCCGATTGCTGCGATTCCTGAGTCCGTTGCTGCCGCCCGATTTCCGCATCAATAGACCTACTGTGCAAGTGCTACTTGTGCCAATAAATCCAGTTTCAGAGTGGTGGAGGTCGTGGTGGAGTAGCAGCAACAGCAGCGTAAGTCAATGGCGTGGTGACAGGTGTTGTCTGAGAGACGGGCGGCAGTGCCTCAGAGATTTGCGCCTGTATTACCTGTCTGATGGCGGGCGCGAGACGCTCAGAAGAGGGTTCCGTTGCCGGTTGATACGACAGACACGAAAGTTGTCGGGCCACCTCCTCGCGCACATAGCGTTTGATTTCCGACATGATTGTGTTGTTGTCTCCACCTAGGGTCAATGCCGCGAGAGTTTCGCCGGTAGTCGCTGACCGCCGTGTCATGACCCGTTGCTTGCGCAATTCATCGAAGCTCTGGCAAAGCGTGGCGAGTTCAGACACGGTACGGGGGCCCTTGGCCAGCAGCATCTGGAAGGCGTCGTCGTCTATCCCCTTCAAGATGTGTTTGATCTTGTCTGCCTCGATCATTGAAGGGTCAAGGCGCTTGCACAAGTCGAGCACATCCTCGATGTAGCTTGTGAAGCTTACCCCCTGAAGCTGTGCGCGTCCCCGTAGGCGCTGTTCGGCACGGAGCTTGCGTACCTCGGGGCGACCGAACACATCGGTAATGCGTAGCTTAAAGGCACCCCAAGTGGCGAATTCCGAGTGGTGGTTGTTAAACCAGAGACTCGCCACCTCTTTCAGGTAGAAGGGTACATATTGAAGCTTCGACGGGTCGTCCCACTTGTTGCTTGCGCCTACCTTTTCAAATGTCGACAGCCAATCTTCTACGTCTTGCTCATCGGTACCGTCGAAAAAAGGTGGATCGCGCACGCGTAGCGAAGTGGGCACGATGACCATCGGAGGCTGGGTCGTACCTTGCTGGGTGGTTTCTTCAGCCATTTCTGGGAGGGCAGGTAGTTTCCTGTTGCGGAGTTCCAGGTTGAAGTACCCAGCACCTCCACCACTCTGAAACGGGATTTATTGGCACAAGTAGCACTTGCACAGTAGGTCTAATGATGCGGAAAGCGGGCGGCAGCAACGGACTCAGGAATCACAGCAATCGGGGCCAACGCTCGCGCTTGGCTTCTCTTGCTAAAGGCGTGACCCACTGCGGCACATATTCTTCTTCCTCTCTACACATATAACATCCCCTATACTTTCTGTGGCAGTACGGTACGTTAGTTCTCACTAATATTGTGTCTATAACAAGGTGAACGAACCCCTAAATTTCCACTTCTTTCTTTCATTGTATAGCGACTTAAATTCTCTCCAGTAGGGGAACCGAGTTCGAATACCAGATGCGACAGCGAACATTTTTTTTCTTGATTTGTGAGGTGGCCTCCGTTTTCGCACCTTTCGCGCCCAAATCATGCATACTTTTTCATCACGGCCCCTGCTGCTGCCCGCAGCCTAATTTATATGCATGCAATAAGCGTTCGAACTTTCAGTTCCTCCACTGCTGCTGTTTTCCATAATAATCCCCGTGGCTCGCGCCAGTCTCACGACGAACATCGTTTGAAAGTTTCTCCGATGAGGGCACGTGCTCCCGTACGTTACGCAGAACGTGCACGACTGACTGGTAAAGAGACCCGACGCTTTCGTTTTCTCGTTCGATGTCTCAAAGTTCGGAATTTGCGGGCTGTTGGCTTTCATGCGCGAGAGACGTTCTTTGCCTAACCGACTGCAGACTCCTCGTTCCTTGTCAATATCTGGCCGAAGAAAGTGAAATAGAGTACAAATCAAAGCAAGAGAACAAATGGGGGCAACTTTGCGTTCTTGAATTCCGCGCATAGGCGGCGCGCCCCGACTCCGCGGTGGCGCGCGCCGCAGGCGGAGAGTTAACGAGCCGTGTTCCCCGTTCGCTCGCCTTTACCGTTTCTCTCCTATGCGTTCGCATGCTGCCCGTTTGCCTTCTCTCCCCCCCCCCCCCCCCCCCACTTCGCCTTCCGGAGATCTCTTATTTTCCGAAGCGGCCGCATTGCTTATCGATCAGCCCAATCCGTGCTTATGTAACCGTGCTGTGCAGACAGTCGTGACTGGATTCTCATTTTTCGAAAGACGCGCTGAAAGAAAAGCCTGAGACGTTCGTATTTTTTGCCAGCGCATACGGCTTTTTTTTTTCTCTCTCTCTCTCTCTCTCTTGCCTCGCTAACGCTGCAGCCTCCCAGGAAGAGGGTGGAGGCGGTCGACTCGCACACTCTCGCACTTCTCTCAAAGCAGCTTGCGCGATATTACGTCCGAACATTTTCGGCCACCGTTTCATGATGAGGTTCGACCACTGATTGCCAAAGCCCGACGGCGCCGCGGCCGCTCCTGTGGTTTCACCATCGGAAACTTTCGCATATGGTCCACGCAGGGACGTAGCCAGGCGCTTTTTTTACGAAGGGGGTGTGGAGATTATGTTCACGCGTGCCCTTAATGTGTGCGTGTATGCAAATCCGAAAATTTTGGGGAAAGGAGAGGGGAGCCAATACGACGTCATCGAGCTGGCAATACGACCTGCCAGTGACAATGATATAGCCGATCTTATACTCGTGGTAATCTGGTGTGTGTGCGCGCGTGCGTAGGTGTGTCTGTAAGTTTTGTCGAAATGTTTCTCCCACCTAACTTATTTAGTGTAGTACATCTTCTCTTCTGTGTGACGGTTTCGTGAAGCTTTTATGCGACGAACATAAGGAGTGCCGCTGGGGCCAGCATATCGACAATGTGACACGTCTGCGTCAGGATGAAGTAATGATTCCCGCGTCGGAGCGTTAGTTCCAGTGACATTTGGGTAGATCGATTACCGTCGATTCCTCCGAGTCTCCATCTTATCTTGTTAGATACGACGAAATCAATCCAACAGACAATTTGCTCTCTTTTTTTTTTTCAAACAGTACTGTAATATTAAATTATAACGCATTGGAAGGAAATAAAGTGGATAGTTACTGCACTATTGTTAAAATAAACATAAATAAAATAATGCCCTCTGTGCTCTCCTTGTCTTGACCGGTTGCTCAAAAAAAAAAGAAAAAAAGCACGACTAAAAAAAATCCTCCTTCCTGCGTATCTTCTATCTTGATCAGATATTCCTTAACACTTTACAAGATATCATGTTCTACTAAATGAATATATCACAATGGTCTTCGGACAGACTCTACAGCACTTGATAAGTGGGGTTGGCAGTTTTGCGAGGATAACCCCCGTATTCTGGAACCTCCCTTCACTCAACGCTTCGCCTTCACTTGAGGCCCCGCCGCGGTGGTCTAGTGGCTAAGGTACTCGGCTGCTGACCCGCAGGGCGCGGGTTCGAATCCCGGCTGCGGCGGCTGCATTTCCGATGGAGGCGGAAATGTTGTAGGCCCGTGTGCTCAGATTTGGGTGCACGTTAAAGAACCCCAGGTGGTCTAAATTTCCGGAGCCCTCCACTACGGCGTCTCTCATAATCATATAGTGGTTTTGGGACGTTAAACCCCACATATCAATCAATCAATCAATCAATCAATCAATCAATCGCCTTCACTTGAGCAAACCGAAGGGAGCGCCATCTCTAGGCACGACAAGTCACTACATTATCAGCAATAGTGTGCTGGGATTCTTGAGTTGCGCAGCGTCATTTTCAGCCGAGTGGTGGTGCAATGCTCAACTTTGTCAAGTGAAGGGTGGAAGTTGAGTAGAGGAGTGTTTGTGAATACCGGGGTTGATCTGCCGACTGCGTGCAGCACTATACCTCGCATTCCTGGTGGACTTTTCGGCGTTATTTCGCAGTAGCAACGTGGCCACCGCAGTCTAAAAAAGAAACGCGCGTCGTTTTTTTTTTTTTTTTTGAACTGCCGCAACGACTGGCAATATTCGTCGAGTTGCCGCGGTAGGCCTTATCAGGGAAGTTGACGAAACCTTCCATTCAGAGGATGAGGGAGAGGGGGTTGTCATTTCACCACCTGAAAAAGTTTTAAATTTTACGTGCTATTTGCACGTGTTTGTGCATGTATAAACGCGTACTCGGAACACCCGTAAGAACTTGCGTAAAAATGGCTCAACCCCCCTTCCCCTCGATAAAAATTTCTCGCTACGCAGTTGCTTCCATTCGTGTGCTCGGAAATTTACCATTATTTCTGCGCGTTTACTTCGTTACTGACTTCTCCTGTTTTCGTGATTAAAATCAGAAAACGTTATCTAAATATGTAGTCAATGTATTTCTCTTCCACCTGACAAAAAATCTAAACGTTCTTTAGCAACATGAAACAAATCACAAAAACTATAGTCAGTTCAGTTACGAGGGCCAGAAGGTAAAGTGTGGAGCCATTGCTGCAAGAAAGAAAAAAATTAAAGAAAGTGGTAGAAATGAAAAGAGGAAAAAGAATGAATGAATGAATGCGAATAGAAAAAGGAAAAAAAAAAGCAAGCGTTATCTGGGCGAAAAGGGGGAATGAAACAGACGATGTGGAGTTTCCATCGCACGTTGTGGCTGGGTTCGAAAGGCGCCGAGCCAGCTCCCAAGATGGTTGCAAGAGTGATTCGGCGCCGGCGTAAACGAAACACGCGGACGGCTGCGAACCTTTCGGCGAGGCTCTCTGGGATTGAGTTTACAATTCGCGCGCGAAGTGCTCGTTCAATAGGCGAGGCCGGAATGCGGAGTGTGTTCGATTCTTCCCTTTACACTCGACGATGGTAGATGCATAGGCGGACCCCGTTTGGAATTCGTACACTGCGGAGTCCCCGTGCAGCAGCGGTTGAATGCATCGTGCGCACGTTTCGTCGTCCCTGTAGTACGGCTGGGTGTGTCGAAACGTTTCGTTTCTTTCATATATGTTACGCGTTCACACGTCGGACGCGTCTCTGTAGTAACGCTTGACGCATAACGAGCACGTGAGGTGCATGCTGTAGATAGATCTAGAGTAGGGTATACGCAGAGATAGCGTTCGTTGGGTACGATACGCTATTTGTGGCCTAACGTGGGTATACCCATCCTCGTGTTTTCTTGCGCTATTTCACAGTGCAGTACCAGCTAGCTGGGCCTTCTGTACAAAACATAAAGTAAAGCTTTTCGTATGCCATATCCTGAAATTCTTTATTGTGAAGAGCCAGCGGTGATGCCCGATTCATACCGAATGCGTGGTTTGTTTTTTTTTTAATTTTTCACACCATCGCTTGGGTAGCCTAGCGTCCCCTACAGGAGAGGTGCTGGATGGGCTCACTCCCTCGTATTGAGGCAGTCAAGCACAGGTATAGAAAACATGGATGAAACTATTCTATATGAGACACCGTTGCTCACGTAAAGTAACTCCCTCGTCACGAACTGGACATTGTGTATCGAACGTTGGGCGTTCGTCACCGGCGTCATAAAGCCCCTAAATCCCCCGCACTGAAAATCGAGAATGCCGTCTTTAATTATTGACGGCGATCTCGAACAAACCGGCAAAAGACACTGCACGTTATTACACGTATAGCTTTCTTTTTTCTGCATTGGCGCTATGATGAGCACGCCTGCACAATATAACTAAAAAAAAATATATGAGCATAATATCAAGTGATCATATGGTTAGCAAGAAAAGTCATGGATGGTTATCATTTTATTTCGCGCCATGCAGATATGTCGTCACTTTTGTATCGGCGCATATGTAATTCGCGTTCGTAAGCCGCGTTGGTAAGCTCGTTCCTGCCTGTGTGCTGTTTTGTCATTTATAATAGCGCACAGAAGAACGTGTGTGTGTCGCCATCTATAGCCCCGTTTGTAGGCTCTGTTATGTAAGCTCGTGCCTTCAGAAGCGTCTACTGCTTCTGTGTCGCGAGTAACAAAGATGAGCTAACGTGGCATCGCATTGTGACCTATAACAGTGCAGGAAACGAAACGGAGGGCACACAATTACTTCGTCCCGTTTTCTGCGCTGTTCTGCCACTATACGTTAATGGGTCACATAGCCCAAAATCCTTGTGGTGTGTACGCCGAGGTGGTAAGAAACTGACCCGCTGCTCGCGCCTTCGCGTGTCGAGGAAGGATTGGGTTGTTCTCAGCACTTTCGAAAGAGAGAAAGGAGCTGCGACTCGGTGAGGCATATGTTTGCACATTGACGTGTGTACAAACTTGTGGCTTCGCTCGCTTCACTGACGGACTGGGAGTGGCTGGCAGTCATGGGCATTGTGCCGTTGCGATAGCGTGGTCTGTTGAAACCACGCAGATTGCGGGAGGCATCGTTCGTGTGCGGAACTCATTAAACGGGTGGCTGTATGCTACGCTCATTGTTCGACGCCCCGCTAGAAGAAGCCGTCTTTTATTGTATCCCGTTCTTTTGACGGCTGTATGCTGCAATTGACGGGCATTGTTTTTTTTGTTTTTTTTACGTATGTGCCGCACCTGGATGTTATAGAGACGAGGTGCAACTGCTTCCTGAGCTTGCCTCGGGTTGAGCGAATGAAGCGCTCAAGACAGGTGAGGCCACGGAAAGACGGTTTGAGTTGCAGTTATAACTTGGTGGGACGCGTTCGTAGAGGAGTGTACTGTTCGCTTTGCCCGCGCATGTGTCCGTGGAATCTCTTCGCTTCCACTGCGGAGGCTGTAAGTGTGACACGCTGAGTGAAGCATTTGAATCTGTATTTGGAACTTCGTTTGCTGCAGGTGTAAAACGCGAAATGTTGACCCATTGCGGTTCGTATATACTCTTCGATATTTTCGTCAAACTTCGCCTAATCTCGATGGTGACGAGTGCGGTGAAAATAACTGTGCCCGTAGTTTGCGTACAGAAAAAAATAATAAAAAAACAAGAAAAGATTTAGTTCCAACTTTTGATGACATGCTCGAAAACTTGTCCTGTTGTGGAACTGGTATCGCCCCAGACACACTGTGAGAAGGATTCGAGAACGTGCATGATTTTTCCTTGCACGATCCTCATACAAGGTACACTTTATCGGCTGCCTCTTTTTCTTTTTCTTGAATGCGAAATAACCCTTTAAAATATCCTTACCATTGTTGCATTGTGTCTTGCGTCTGGCGGGACCGGATGCCACGTACAGACAAAAGCGCTGTAATATATGTCCCTAAACTCGCTAATCTCTTAATAGATAAGGTTTATACTCTAACCACGCGTTCCGCGAACGAGCGAAATGAATGCGCGTTTGGTGGTCATTCTTTTATCATTATTTTTTTTAACTTGCATGTAGTATATAGCAGAACTGTGTTGATTGACGTAACATAGAACAGGTTTTTCCTCTGCAGTGGGCGTAGTCAGGATGATTATGATGATGCTGTTGACATGGGTATACGCCATCATCATGCCACTAACGAACGTTGCTGAATAACGTCGCCAAGCTCAGAAGTTTGTGACGTGTTCGATTGCTGGTTATCTTTAGTAACACGCGTGCTATTCGTTGTGATTCGCTCCAGGACAGGCGTGCAGGCATAGGGTGTGTTTGCGAATGATACAGTGGAATTTTTTTTCTCTTAGTCTACGTAGCCTTTTGTTCTCGTCGTCGACGCCGCTGCTTAAATACGCATCGTACGTATAGGTGCTCGCCTTTACGTCTTTATACATGAGCCGCTTTGTCACGACAGTAACCGCGATCTGTTTCTAATTTGCTCAAATAGATGGGACAGAGAAAGATGAGAACGCCCCGCTGCTTTAAGAAGCAGTCAGAGCTTTCGCATTGTCTGCATACCATGGCAGCAGATGAATTATCGTCGGCACCGACACTCCGAGATTGTTCCCTCGACTTTTCAGGGCTGACGCATATATCGAGAAACGGAAGCACCGCGCAGAAAGGATACAAGGCCGTCATTCGTCTGCGATGTTTTCGTAACGTTTTTTTTTTTTTCATTTCCGAAAGCAAACTGTTGGCAAAGCTATATATACAGCTTGCGCAGGCGGTGTCCTTCGTCCGCAGTGAAAGTAAGAATGGCGAACCCAAGAACAAAAGAAAAAAAAGCGTATACAAGCTGCCGTGCGGGCCGAACCAGTGTGGCCGAACTCTAAGCACATCCTTCGCATAACGTTCGGGCCGTATACACGTGATAAATCACCAGTTCCCCGTTCAACCGACGCGCGCGTGTTCTTTACGCGCCAGTAAGTGAAAGTACGGCTCCGCGTGGTACCGCTCGAGAAAGTACGCGTATATATAAAATAACAGTACCGGTGTATTGTATACGTATATAGTATACACCGGAGCCGCGCACGCCACAGGCAGATACGTTGTCTTTCCGCTGAAACACCGGAGCTTCACGCGCTGCGTCATCTGTTTTTTTTTTTTTTTTTTTGTGTGTGTGTGTGTGTGTGTGTGTGTGTGTGTGTGTGTGTGTGTGAGTGAGTGAGTGAGTGAGTGAGTGAAAGAGAGATAAAGAGAGAGAGAGAGAGAGAGAGAGAGAGAGAGAGAGAGAGAGAGAGAGAGAGAGAAACGCATTAGTTCACGTCGGTTGCGTAGCCGTATAACTGCCGTTGTGGCTGCAGAGTGCATTAAGTCGAATGTGGCAGCGTCTGTTCGCAGTCGTTCGTCTTCGCAGCGACGGTGACGAATGCCTGGCAAGTTCCAAGAGGACGGTTGACAGACGTGTGTTGCCGCAAAAGTTCAGAAAGAAGGTCGCGGCTGGCTGTCAGTGACCTCCTGAGCGTGTTCGCTCTTCTCAGTATTTCTAAATGACGAGTCCCGAGTGCTTGCATAGCCAACGTTAAACATTTGTGATACATGATACGGTCCCTGCCAGCGTCAGGTTGTCTTTGCGTCCACTTTTCTTTCTTCACATTTACATTGTAATTACTTCTAATTACAACCCGCCATATCTTGGCTGACATAATTGTTTGTTAGTTCTCATCAATAATGCGTCTATAACAACGGAAAAACGATCCCTTAAGTTTCCACTTCTTTCCTTCATTCATGTTAGAACTGCAGCAGGGTACAACGTTGCACTAACATCGTGACGCAGTCGATGCTGTTTGTTGCCTGCCTTTGTTCTGTGTTCCTTAATTGTTTCTTGAGGAGGACTCCTGTGCACCGTCACCAATAATCAGTTCACGTATAGGTGCTGCAACAATGTTCACTGCATAGAGAAGTCATTGATATTTCAGTCCTCTTTTGCATTCTGGTTATTTTTGTTTCCACATATATATACGAGAGTCCATGGATTCTCATATCTCTATGTGTATATATAGGAATGGAGCACTGAAGCCTAGAGTGATTACTTACCTGAGGTGGCTATTAAAATTAAGCATGTTAATCTCTGGAGCATCACGGGTCAGGAACGCAGTCTGCATACAGGAAAAAACGCTGCTCTTAGCTTCAATTGCAGCTAGGCTGCCACGGTCGGCATTGAACGCAGTATACATGTTCTTCCCATTAGCGTGTTGTATAGCCACTGAACTACACACCGCGGCGAATCAAGGCGTCTTAATTGAAGCAGAAGGTGGTTCTATAATAGCGAACAGGTGTAATGGTGCGATTGTGAAGAAGAAGAGGCTTTATGTGAGTCCTTTCT
This sequence comes from Rhipicephalus microplus, assembly GCF_013339725.1. Taxonomy (NCBI): domain Eukaryota; kingdom Metazoa; phylum Arthropoda; class Arachnida; order Ixodida; family Ixodidae; genus Rhipicephalus; species Rhipicephalus microplus. The sequence continues at coordinate 248,104,614 of NC_051165.1, forward strand.
AAACCCATGGTGTTCCACAATGAACTGAAACATGCACAATTAAGCGGTGGCTCGCGCATTCATCAAGTTTGCGGCCGTGTCCAGTAGCCGTCAGTCTTATTTGCCAAACTTATACGAGATGCAGTGTGCAAGCCGAGTGTTCCTTGAAGACGATAATTGCACTGCGTCGTCGTCGGATTGCATTACGAGCGGTAAATGAGTGGCACGTGACCGTGCCACCTTTAGTGTAGGTCGTGACAATCGCTAATAACCACCTCGTGCTCAACCTTCGATTCCGACGTGAACGCCGCGCCGTACAGTAGAGCGAGCCGACGAAGCAGGTATATCTCGCAAGTTCGTGTTACAGCTTAGCTGTCCATTCCGGCCATCGTTCATAAGGAGGAAGGAGTTTCGAGCAAAGCTTGGGTTCTATCGTGTTTAACGTCCCAAAGCGACTCGAGCTGTGAGGGACGCCGCATTCAGTGGAGGACACCGGATAATTTCAGGCATGTGGGTCCCTTAACGTGCAGTGACGTGGCAAAACACAAATGCCCTATTTCTCCTTTTTTGAGCGCTGCCAAGCATGTCACGACACATGTCCGTCCGCCGCGGTGGTGTAGCAGGTATACTCGCCTGCTAACCCGTAAGTCGCAGGTTCGACCCCGGTTGCGTTTCGGTATGTCGATATGCTATCAGCGCGACGATAGTTACAGCGCGAGAACTGAACGACGAAACAGAGACAAGAAGGACACGAAAAACACTTGTCTCTGTGTCGTCGTTCTGTTCTCGCGCTATAACTATCGTCATGCCATACCAACTAGCCCAAGCTGCCACACTGCTATCAGCGCACGTTAAAGAACGCCAAATGGTCGAAAGTGGCATCCCTCATAACCATATCGCTGTTTTGGGGCGGAAATCCCCTGTTATTATTATTATTATTATTATTATTATTATTATTATTATTATTATTATTATTATTATTATTATTATTATTATTATTATTATTATTATTATTCCACGACGTGGGCAGGCCTCCGACACTGTTCAGAGCACCGTGTAGTTCAAGTAGTCGGTGTAGATCAAGCAGAGCCAGCCGTATGCAGCAGCGCCATCCAGCCATAGTACAACGCTTTCTCACCCTGTCTGAGATAGCATTTACGTCGGATAGTTTGTGGGCTTCTGCAAAGGGCCCAAGCGGTTCTCGGTCGATTCTGATTGGGCGCCGTGCATTCGTATGAGAGGACATGGAACGTTGGGAGCGGGCTCAGCTGTGCCGTCCGTCCGTTGGGTTTCTGCCATGGGCCATCTTTATCCAAGGCGGCTAGAAGGGAGATGTGGCCTGTCGCTTTTCTCTCGCTATAGGACTCGCGTTTCCTTCTTGACGCCGGAGATATTCGCCAGCCGGGTCATTATACGCTTCGCTCGCGCAAGTGTCTGGCGTTTCCGCCCGATTCCCTTGGCGTTGAACGCAAGAGAACGAACGCCCACCCGCTCCCCTCTGTGTGGAGATGCGCGAAGCGCAGGTGTTCCGGTCGAACAAGAGAAAACGGCCTCGCAAATGAGTCGGCGATGGGACGATTTAGTTCTCGAGCCTTGTACGTATAGTACACGCCGGTCCCTTCGTGTTATAGTCTTGTGCTTGATTTGCTCGCATGTGATATTACCAAGTTTTTTTTTTTCTTGTGGCGCGAGTAATGCTGTTCTTGCTTTTTGCTCTGTCAGCAGTCACAATTCTGTCGTTCGAGAAGTTCACACCGCTGTCACACAGAGATGATACATGCCCGCACTCATGACGAATGACATTTTTTTTGTGTGTGCAGTGCAGGTTGTTGTTCTGACGTCTAAGAGGTGCCACACTCTATAGAGATCGTGCGGTCGCTGATGGATAGATCGCGAGAAAAGTGAATACCACCCAAAATGACCCGTGAACTATATCGTCGACTTCGCCGATATAGCTCCTGTTTGAAGTTTTCCTTCGGATATGCATATAGCCCCCGCCGCTATACATTAGATAGCGTCATGACTTTGGCTACCGCGTGTTCTGTACCACATTGCGCACGTGCTCCCGACAAATGAATGATTTTTGCGGCTGCGATCGCAGACACCTGACTAGCGTATATCCAGTGGACTGGAAAACATTGGCTCTGAACTCGGCCGTCAGCAGTTGGCTCTGGCCCGTGAAACAAAGTGGATATGACCATGGAGCCTCCAGACTATTTCAGACCCGTATAAATGAACATCGTGATATAAGGCGACCCATGCATGTTCTTGATACCAAACTTCTCAGTTATAAACGCTCTGTTTTAAATCTTGAGACAGATTGTGAGTTTTCAGCTGTGTTAGCGATACATTCAATCGGAGTTCTGCCTCCAGCATGAGGTAAAAGTAAAAAAAACTGGGGGGGGGGGGGGGGGATGGGTATCCGTTCAGTACTATTCTTCTTTTTTCGCTGCAGAATTTTTTGATATGGAGTAGCCGAGGCAATATAGAGCTCAGCCTCTCCACAGCAAAACAGAACAGAACAGCTAGGCTGTGGCTGAAAATTGAACCGCGTCCTCGTGTAGGCCCTATGTCAGTAACGCATCTTGTAGCCGCGACTTGGCAGTATTTGACAATTCGTCTCTTAGGTGCGCGCAACAGGTTTAATTCAAACCGGATATGTGATGAGCTAATGACTACGTTTCTGGTGTTCAACGCTTCTTCCTATAAATTTGATATGTAGGGTTTAGCGTCCCAAAACCACCATATGATTATGAGAGACGCCGTAGTGGAGGGCTCCGGAAATTTCGACCACCTGGGGTTCTTTAACGTGCACCCAAATCTGAGCACACGGGTCTACAACACTTCCGCCTCCATTGAAAATGCAGCCGCCGCAGCCGGGATTCGATACCGCGACCTGCGGGTCAGCAGCCGAGTACCTTAGCCACTAGACCACCACGGCGGGGAAGACACTCGACATAAAAGGCGTCTTATTTTCGGCGCGGACGCAATTCAAGCACCGACTTTAAGTATAGAATCACTGAGTTCGTGTTCAAGGATGGCGTGCGCGTACTTTAGCGCCCATCGCGGCGCCGCTGATTTACGCAGGCTGCAGCATCTGCTGCTGCTAAGCGCGTGCGAATCGAAGTCACGGTGGCGAGAAACTCGCTTCCTGATTGTGTCTCGCAACGCGGCCGCAATTATCTTTGAATCCGAATACCGTTCCGCCTGTTCTGAACGTCATGGCGTTCTTAGCCTCGCTTTTTCTCTGTTAGTCATGACGAAGCTTTTCGCATTTACGAACGTAAGCCTTCGAATGCTGTTGGTTTGGGCTACTACTATATAATTGCAACTCTACATAACTAAATGGGTAGGCGCGGTACTATTATAGTAAGTCAGTGCCAAAAAAAAAAAAGATTTTTGTCATTTACGTTTTGCTCGATCCTTAGCAATTCAAATCAATGTCGCCGTGAAATTCACTGGATATCTTACGTACTTATTGAAGCGATGAGATCATCGTCCTTAATTAGAAACTTTCCGGGGGACCTTGTACGTTCTGATGCAGAGAAAACTCTCTTTCCCACCGATTTCGGTCACACAAAACTGGAGGTGCTTTGAGAATGCGCGCTTGCCCATGATATGGCGAAATGACAGTACATAGAGAAGAGTGCATCGGCAGCATCGTCACCAGAGTGACCATAATCACGCATGTGGTTGCTGTGCTTCGCCGAACGCTTCTGACCACTGTCCGCTTGCCGGTGATCCCTTAATGAACCGCTTGGCAGAAGATGCAACTCAAGGTACATGAACCAAGAAACGCGAATTAGCACAAGTACTTTTAGTTTTGTTTCTTTTGGCCAAGAAACTAGAGAAACTTCGCACTATTGCATCATAGTGTCTGTAATGTGTAAGGTGTAAGTAAGCTTCAGACATTATGAAAACATTTCTGACGAAAGCGTAGTTAGTATACTGTTGCGATGGTTTCTTTCGTCAGCGCAAGTGTAAAAGCAAACGTGAACAGTGCAGCGTTAAGACCGCTCATTAATATCAATGTTATGAATGTCTAGTTCTGGATCGGTTGAAGAGTGTGCAAGATGCCCTTCTCGTATAGCAAAGCTGATGATTGACATGTGGGCTCCAAAGTTCCAAACCCACCATATGATAATGAGAGACGCCGTAGGGGAGGGCTCCAGAAATTTCGAACACCTGGGGTTCTTTAACATGCACCCAAATCTGAGCACACGGGCCTACACTCTTATCGCCTCCATTCAAAATGCAGCCACCGCAGCTGGGATTCGATCACGCGACCTGCGGGTCAGCAGCCGAGTACCTCCACTAGACCACCGCGGCGGGAAAGCTGAACCTCAAAACATACTTACTCACTCCCTTACTGTTACTATATACGGTGGATGTTTTAGGGGCGAAGCTCCTTATGGCGTGGCTTGGGCGTCCCTCGTATGTAACCACCAGTGGCACATACCCGAAATAGGTATAACACTTGACCTCCAAGGTGGTGCCAGTGAGAGATTTCTTCTGTGCGTTGTTTAACAATAAAAATAGTGCTCAATGTACATGCCAATGGCTGCTAATGGGGAATGAGAGACATGAGCATTCGGCTTTTAGTCAACGCGCACGCTGCGATCCCCATTAGCAGCCACTGGCATGTACATTGAGCACTATCGGACAAGAAAGGGATGCTACATTATACTCGTTGATTGTAACCTCCTTAGCTTTAGAAAGGTTTAGCGAGCGTTGAGCCGCAGTGCCATGAATACAATGAACTTGTATATACCATGAATGAACTCAAGGTGGTTAAAAATGAGAAGTAGATACGAAGCGCAAGCCGTAAGAAAGTAAAAGCCGAATTCTCCTGTCTCTCATTTCTCATTAGCAGCCATTGGCATGTAAATTGAGCCCTATCTGACAGGGAAAGGTTGCTACGTTATACTCGCTGGGCGTAACCTCCTTGGTTTTCGAAAGGTTTAGCGAGCGTTTGGTCGCAGTGCAATGAATACAGCGAACTAGAATATACCATGAACTCGAGGTGGTTAAAGGTGGGAAGTGGACCCAAAGCGCAGGCCGTAAGAAAGTGTGCGTGTGCCACCTCTCGTTTAGTCCTTGGAATGACCGCTGGATGGCGGTGCTTCTATATGGGGAATATATGATAAAAAGATGCGAGATGGTGGGACTTGGAGTGTTGAACAGATGAACGAACGGACACACAAACAGATGCATGGATGGACGCATGAACGGACGCAGGGGCGGATGCATGAAAGAACGCAGGGACGGGCGCACAGACGCATGGACGGTCACACAGACGGACGCATGGACGGACGAATGCTTCGCCCCACTCTCCATCATTCACTCCGTGGATATGCTGCCATTTTTTTGATACTTATGACATCGGTATACTGTGGGCTCTACTTGCGTCCAGTCTTGCTCATCTTTTTACCACGTTTATTTTAAAAAAAAATGTTGGTAGTGCTGAACGTAATTAATCTCAGTTCTAAGCATAAAAACTGTTTAACCGAAAACCAGCGACTCAGTGGAACATTGCAGAATTGAATCGGCTATATGTTTACTGGTATACCGTAGGCTCCAATCCTAAGAAGACTGCGTTTCGCAACGTCGTTGGCTGTTCCGGCAGCACGGAAGAGGCGGAGCTCATCAAGAGCCTCGCAGACGCGTATTGAGTTATGTCTCTGCGAGATCTTTGTTTCGCCATGAAAGTTGTGCGCTTTGGTGATGTTTCGAAGCTCCTCTCATTGGTCCAGCTGCGCTCCATGGAAAGATGAGGTCGTCTTCCACCTCGACTAAGGGTTAAAATAAAGGAGCGAATTATACGAGAAAGGACGGTAATCACATACGCGTGCCAAGATACTTCGTTCGACTCAGACTTCCGAGATTCGGCATTCAATGCATTACAACGCGGGAAAGCTTGTCTCATCCGTACGAAAGCGCACTTCTCACGTTTACGTTATTTGACTGCGATTGCAGAAGCACTTTTAATGCATGGGCGTATGTTCCACAAATTGCGCTATTCTTAATCACGCGTGAGTCATGTCGTTTGTTTCGAACCTGTGCACATCCTGCCGGGAGATTGCTGCGGGAAAATTTCATGACTAGGGGAGGATGAAACAACAAAAAGGGAGAAGGCAGGGAGGTTAACCAGAAAGACATCCAGTCGGCTACCCTACACTGGGGGCATTAGGGAAGGGGACAAGAAAGATGAAAAAGAGGGAAAAGGAAAAAAGGGGGAGAGACTGACAGTAATTTCACTGCAGCGTGTAGAACTCCGCCGCATGTCAGAGGCGTTTCATGACATTTCATGACAAAAGGTGTATTTAGCTGTGCAGAGTCCCTGGAATTCGCCCTCTTTCTCGTGACCGCCGTTCCTTTCACCTCCGCCCGTATGCGCGTCACCGTGCGACTAGATATCGCGGCGTGGTGGCCGCACCGGCGAAGCTGCGTATCCGCGCGCGCGAGTTCGCGTGCATCGTCAGCGCAAGCAGCCCTGCAGAGGGGGAGCGTGCACGGGAAGACGGCCTGTGACGTCGTACACTCGCGCTGGCGGCAGTCGTGTTCGCGAACATCTGTGGCGGCCCGGAAAAAGAAGTCTCGAGGAACCTCGTTTGCCTTAGCCGCGGTGAGCCTGCGCTCCAGGTGGGGCCCCACGAGCTGCGTGTGTGCCGGCCGCGACGGCAGCTTCGTCGGCTGTGGCGCCATTTGTCCGACGCAGCAGCAGGCTGCTCGCGGGCAGTGCGTGGTTGGTGGCGTCGCGGTGTGCCTGCTGTGATTCGCCTGTCCAGCTGCTGGGTTGGAAGTGCCGTATTGAGAGGAGCAGTGCGTTGGTGGAGCTGCAAGACAGCGATGACAGCGGCTTCCCGCGCTGTTTCTGGTCGCTGTCCTGGTGGAGATATACGTTAGCGGCTCGCGCGAATTCTTTATTATGCTGTGTGCGAATGTGTTCGCGGTATCCCCTGCTGCCTCCTTGCGAGAGGGCGCCTTTGCGTCGGTGTGTGTGATGACGGTTGCAGCGCTCTTCGTTTTGTGACCGTATTTCACTCGATGACCTGCCATTTCTAGCGATAAAATTGTCCGTTCCGCCCCTTGGGCGGCATTGAGTTTCAAGCGGGCCCTGAAAGCCAGGCTGGAGGACCTGTCACGCAGCTGGTCACGTGTTTCCTTTTGAAGCCTCCGACAGCGTCTTCTAAATGTTCTGAAGTGACTACATTGCAGCCTTATTCCTCTTGCTGGTATGCTGCCTCCCCGAATGAAGCGTTGCGCTTTCGCTTCTGAAATGACGTAAGGCGGCACTAACGAAGCTTCAACTTCGCGCTATGAATTCAATTGGGCCAAATTTCTTTACGCGCTTTAAAGCAGCAGCCACTGACGAATAACCCGAGGGTATACGCCTGCTTAATTTGCTTACCCAGTGACCGTGATTTGCGGTAATATCGAAAATGTGCCGACAATGAATTGCCTTGAAGGAGTTGCTGGAACTTATTACGTACGGGCAAATGTTGCATAATTGAACCCGTAATAACCCGAACGGAGTTACTCCCGTTTTCAGGCCTGCTGGAAGTAAACTTTTTTTTGCTTCAGCGTCGACGCCCATATAGCGCTTCGGAATCAACCATAGACGATATGAGCCTTCCGGCGCCGACTACAAGCTGACGTGTCGCACCTTCGGTATTGAGTTGGATTAATCGTGGCTGAAGAGATAAGCTCGTGAGTGACAACGATGGCGAGCTGGCGCCGTGCTCAGTGTAGAACCGTTGTGTCGGCCTCTGAGAATGACGTCAACAGGGTCGTAGCGCCTGCGCCGCTGGACGGATACACTTCGTCGACCGTGGCGTCCGAACTCGGCTCGGAACTCACGCCTGACGAAAAAAGTGAGCAGTACGACAACTTCGACGAGGTGAGTGCTCGTTTCAGTTAACGATGGGATACAAGCGCGCGTTTGCGGTAGAAAGATAGCTCTGATGCGCAACTGTTCATTTAACGCCACCCCGAATATGCACTCGTGCTTCCGCAAGCCAAAACGACGAACACGTGCAGGTTGTTAGGATGCATACGATTCCAACGTTTGAATCCTTGAACGTGTTTCTGTAGCCAACGTTTGGAGGCGCGAGCTTGTATTCTTCAAGGCTTCAACCTTGAAGAAGACTTTGAAGCCGTAACGTCGGCTCCAGCGGCACACAGTGTTCACGAATCCTCATCTCATCAAACTTTCACCTTCTCCTTAACTTCTGCCACTTCTGAATCTGTTGCATTTCAATAAGCGTTGAATTGAAGGGCGCATGGCATTAGTTTATTTGTCTTTGGTAAATTCGTTTCTTTGATACAAGTTCTTTTTCTTGCAACATGTGACCGCAGGTTCGTTCATATGTGAGTGGACAGTATTCTGGTAAATGATGTGCCGCGAGAACTTCCAGTCGTACGAGGTTTGGTACGATTCGTGCGGCGAGGGCAGGCGTGTGCGTTTACACTGTGTGGCCTGTTTGACATTTTTGGGCCAAAAGCATGTGTATACGTTTTCGTCGCACCTCTAGCTGTATTGCCCCCCCCCCCCCCCCCTTATGTTGCTTCGTATAATTCCTCTCGCTCAGCTGAATAGTCGCCACTTTCTGACATATTGTCATGTATGTTGCCTACTTCTTGACTGCGAGTATACTGAAAAGTCGCGGCGTGGCTCACTAAAAACGTGCGGACGGGCGGATGGATGGTTGTACGGATGGAGGGACATATGGGCGCGCGGATGGAGGGACAGACAGACAGACAGACAGACAGACACAGACAGACAGACAGACAGACAGGCGGGCGGGCGGACGGACGGACGGACGGACGGACGGACAGAGGATTCACGGTTTACCGATAAAACCCTACGAAGCTTCGTCCCGCTCATCATTCACTCCGTGGATATGCTGTAATTTTTTCTCTTTTAGAAATGCTGAATAACAAATATATGCCACTTGGCCGAACTTAGAGAAGCGGTAGCTTGTATTTTGATACGTTGTAATGTATTCGTTTGGTGAAGATCAATTCGTGTGTTCGAGAAAGAAGTAGGGTGCGGGAAACAAGCGCTACATAACTTTTTAAGCGCTTGTTTCCCGTAGCAAAGTTCTTTGTATCAACTTTGTAAAGCATGAACTACTCTCAAGAGTACGAAACCTTGTTTTGTACTCTTGTTGTCGAAAATTTTATCGCAGAATTCAGTCCCCCCAAACTTGGAAGGCGTTGATAAAAGAAAGCCAGAGTGGTTTACGGGGTTGGCACATGTTGTTACTGGTGCAACATATGTTACTTTTTGTTCGGTAAGTTTATGCATGAGGGTTATCTTATTTGGTTTGCGTGGTCTCACGGGATGTATTTTGTCCTCGGGTATATATCTGCATATATGTATTGCAGCACCCGACCAGTGCCGTCCAAACAGGTGCGTTCGCCCGTTGAGTTGGGAGATACATTGTTTTACGGATGCTAGAGACGTTGTACCGGCCGTGATGCGCCGAATGACAGAGGGTGACGCACGAAAGAGACCTAATAATAAATTACGCGTGCTCAGCACACAGAACCAGGGGCACTGCTCAAAGGCCCAGGTGTCGTGTCTCCTGTGCTGCTCAGTGAACCGGCCACGTAAACTTCAGGCAGATGTGAGAGTACCTACCTCTCGAGGATTCAGATCAGACGAATGTAACACTGTTACGATCGTCTCAAACCGTGCTTTATAGTTGCGCAGCAGCGAGGATTACGTCGAGTGCTGTTTGATCGAGCAGTTTACATGGGCGTCACCCAGCCGAGCACGGCCACGCACTGGCGCGGATTGCAAGACCGCTCGGTTTGTGAACGCCTCGTCTGGAGCCCGTACCGAGAGTTCATGCGGTCTTTACGCACTATACCAAGCACGCTGAGAGCGAAATTTGACAGCGCACTGCAGGGCTTACCGGGTCTTGGCATGGTGTGGACACGAGTGGTGCGTATGTTGAAAAGAATTGTCCTCACGTTTTTTGGTGCTTTACTCTTGTTTTTTTTTTGTTCATTATGAGATACCGATGGTAAAGTGGGTGCATGGTTTTCGCTATTCAGTGATGATTGGTTAGAAGAACTTGGAGGATAATGGCGGCCCCCTTCGCGTCACCTTCTAGTTCAATTGCTACGCTTCGCTTATCGGTGGACACGTCAACCTGGCCTCGAATGTTGGATCCTCCGTGCGCGTGACATTGGCCGTTTTGAGGTCTCTTGCAATGCCCACTTTTCTAAAATGTCTCACCTGCAAGTACAGTTGCGATGTGCATGCCATCATAATTTTGCGAAGTTTCAAAGCACGAACTGCGAGTCCGCGAGGCAATACACGCTGTTACGCAGTTGCACATGCTGTGGCTGATGATGATGATCAGTTATGCCTGCAAACTTTGTAATGGGTTGGCATTCAAAGCACCTACTCGTCGCGATGTTCGCCTGGTAAAATGAACACGATCTACATTTGTTGTTAACTTAATCTAGGGGTTTAGCATATAATATACAGAAACATGGCAGTTTTAGTTACATTCTACACACACGCACTAAAAAAGACGTTTGCTGTACTTTTCATTCAACATTACTCTTCGACGAAGTTTTACAATTAAGACAAATATACATGTATATATAGTGACTTTCTTCTCGCCTCTTCTGCATCCGCTGCACTGACCGACGTATCGAAAAGTGCAAGGGTTTCGCTAGCCGTCAATATCTGTTGAGGTCTGTCCTGCATAGGAAAATGGGGCTGTGCGCGCATGCCTACTTTCCGTGCAGCAACTCACATCCGCGTTATGCTGTGGTTGTCACTCTTCGCTGTCGGGCATTTTTGCACTAGCTCATGCCAGCTAGACGTTGAGGTACACCTTCTATGTCGAGGTATCCGAAACCACGGCTCTTCCTGCGCTTTCGTACACTTTTTGTAGCGTGTTATTATGACGGTCATTTCTAAAGGAATTTAACATGCCTTGAATAGAGGTATTCCTTCATAGCCAGGCACAATGTACAGGCCATTAGTATGTCTGCAGTATTTATTCACGGACGGCCAGCACCAGCAAACGTTGGCTTAATGGTGGTTAAGTGATGCGTATATAGGATAACGTTCGATGTCTATCACGACATGTTGGCCAAGATCGACTGTAAGCTACCGTGGTCATCTAGCGGTTATAGTGCTCACCTACCGACCTGAAGGTCTAGGGGTCGAATCCAGGAAGTGGTGGTCGTGTTTTGAAGCAGGTGAAATGCTTCAGGCCCTTCTACACAAATTTAGGGGCGCGTGCATGAAGGAACACCAGATGGTAGAAATTTCCGAAGCCCTTCTCTGCGTTGTCTTTAAGCATATTGTGGTATTGGCACATAAATCCCCAACAACGAATAATTATAAGTTCAGCTGTAGTGCTAGCTATTTGCTGTTATATAGCAATCTGATGAATTAATGCGTGTTTATCTCCACGCTTATGACTTACTCCCTAACCCCTCTCTGTCCCGTTGCATGAGTATACTTGGAGCGACGTCATGTAGAAGGGAGTGTGCGTTTTGAGTCCATTCGGCACAGTGGCTTCCTCCCTTTTTATTCGCGATTAGCAGCCCTTTCATCTTTCGGTCCGTCGATCTCGATCGTCGCCTCCATCGACGTTACGTCAGCGTTGTCTCGCCCTTATTGGTGTCGTGGTACGTTCTCCGCATCGCCCTCGGATATGCACGAAGAGCCTCGCCGCGGTTCGGCAGGCAGCCACTCTTGCGCGCGTGCGTCTCTCCACAACCCGCTGTATATGCTGCCGCGTGACGTTGGCGCGCCTTCTGGGAAGCAGGCGCAGGTGTTTTGGGTCGATTTCGTATACACGCCATCGACGTCCGTTTACGTCACCGTTCCGCAAGCGCGCGCGCGTAATGAACACGACTCGTTGCGCGGCCGTGGCTGCGACACAGTTTGGGCCGTGGTTTCGCCTTTACGTTTTGTCCGAATAGTATTGAAAAGCACTACTAAGAGAGAGAAAAAAAAACAGACTTAAGAAAAAAATAGTAAGAAGAGCGCCGACCATAAAAGAGTATACGCGCAAGACGGTTTGGCTCTCCATGAGGGGAGCCTTGTTCGCAGTGACAAAGAGGATGCGCGTGATATGACGCTTATGCGGCTTTTAAAATGTGGCATAATCGGCTGGTGTATGAGGAAGGGCTCTGTGAGAGAAGCACGGTATCTTTTTCAAGCGCTGATTTTTTTCGCGTCAATCTTCTAGTGATCTGCGTAGATTTCATGGTGGGGAAGTTGTAGTTATGTTTGCTGGATCCGAAAGTCGCATCGGATGCTCATTGTGTTGCGATAAAAAAAAAGAGTAGCGACGAGCTTGCGCCTAATATTGGGAAAAATGCCGAAAGTTACTATTTTTTTTATTTGGTGCAGCTCTAAAGATAGGTTTTGGGTGCAGGCAAGAAGTGAGGCGTTTGGCTTGGTTATGTAACGGTGTGTTCCTATGCTTTTTATTTGTCAGTGTTCCGAGTTCCGCCCGGCCTATATATAATCATCGCCGGACGACCTCGAACGGTGAAACTTGGCCCTGGCAGCGCCCAACAGCGCACTGCCGGAGCTAATCACGGAGGCCGCGAGTTTAACATAAAAATTGTGAAAGGGATCCTTCGCTCACAGTGGCCCCGAGTTGATGCGTCCATTTTTACGCCGAGGTGTACATAATCGCTCAAATGTCGTATATCCATCTTTGCGTTTACTTACGCCCTTTACTGCAACCTATAGGTATAGGTGGTGAGCGTCGACTGTGTATTTTTAAATAACTTGGAAGCCTTACATACCTTTTCGCCCACATAATTGAGGGCTGGTGTGATGTGGCTGCTCTATTTCGCTAGACCATCCAGTTTCTTTTGCATCATGCGCCGTTTCCAAACGGTCGATCCCGACTGTAACGCAGCCGCAATACCGGTGGGACTAATGGAAAGCGTACACTCGGAACGGGATTACTGCGTATATAGCCCTGGGCCTGTTTGCTCTGTCGAGCGTTGCGTCATTATAATGCGATTCGTCCTGAAGCAACAATCTGTGCGTTGCATATGCGACACGCCTCGGGTTGTTTGCAGAGAGGCTCTCTTCGTATAGAAGTTAACGCCGCTCTGCAGCGTTCGCGAGAGAAATCCCGCTTCGCGTGGCGATGTCGCCGTTTCACTAAGCGGTACACTATAGAGTGCGCGTATGACTGCAAGTGTCGCTGCGTATAGTGACAGAATTGAGTGAGCAAACACGAGGGCGGGATTCGAAAGTAAGCCGTTTAGATTTTAGACCATGGTTTGCGTTAAGAGGACGTGCATGCTTTGGAAAGTCCTGCCTCGTGACGCCGCATGATGATGACTGGTTTTGATGTTGTCCAGCGCAAACAAGAACGACAGGAGCGAAAAAAAAAACATACTTAGGTGTCGCTGAACTTACAGATGAGTTTCAATTTCTTGATTGCATGCCGAATAGAGAGAGAGAGAGAAGGAATATAAGAAAGGTAGGGAGGTTAACTATAGACAAAGTCCTCCGCTACCCTACACGTGGGGAGAAGGGAAAGAGGCAGTAAAAGGGAACGAGGAGGAGATACACACTGCACACCACACGCTGAATAAATATGCTCTTCGCTGTAGACCCTGTCCATACCCTGTCCATACAGCTATAAATTAGGCACAGCTCCACATCATCCTGTTATGCAAGACCCTCTTCGCTGGACTTCCAACCCTTTTGATTAAGAACCCGGTCGTGCAGATTTTCGTCAGACAAGCGACGGTGGTTTAGTGGCTGTGGCTAAGGTACTCGGCAGCTGTCCTGCAGGTCGCGGGATCGAATCCCGGCCGCGGCGGCTGCATTTACGACGGAGGCTAAAGTATTTGAGGCTCGTGTGCTTAGATTTAGGTGCACATTAAAGAACCAAAGCCCAGGTGGTCGGAATTTCCTGAGCCTTCTACTACGGCGTCTCTCTCCTAATCGTATACGGTGGCTTCGGGACGTTAAACCCCAACTTATTAGACGATCATCAGCAGGTGACCCGAATACACGTAAGACGTCCAGTCACGCACGCAGCGCGTATATAGATCGCGCAGGGGTTCGTTCCAGTAACGCGAATGTCAAGGAGAAGGAACGCTTCTTTTAATTTTTTTTTTACCGCTGTCGTGAAGTCGAGCTTATATCGAACTAAGTGCACCGACGCTGTCTTTATTGCCGTTGTTACTCCTTCCTCCCACCTTTTCTCGTTCCTTTTCCGCTCTGAAATTGATCTCCCTTTCTGCAGTGAAATTTCTATAGATGTAACACTCGTCCAATCGGTCGACATTTGTCAGAGCACTGTGACGCGCTTCATGGCGTCAATGGACAGATTTAAAAGTCGCCGCGCTGCTTTTATCGGCACCAGCGTGGCAGCCGCTTCTTTATCGTGTGCACATACATTTGTCGTCGCCGTGCCTTGTTATAGACGGAAACGACCGGGCTTCCCCTGCCGAGCCCGTGCCGAGCCTATGTTACTATAGGTTTCCCTATACATGACCACTCCACTCATCCGGCAACAGCGCGGGTGGCGCAACCGTAACGACGAGCCAATACGCGGCGACGGGGCCGCTTTCGTGCCCGTTGACCGGACTCTTTGGCCCAGATTCCTCACCGATTCGCGTTGCTCCCTGCTGGTCTGGTCAGTGTCGGGGAACGAATGATGTTGACGAGGTGGCGTTTACTAAACGGTCGTACGGTCGTGTGGTTCCTTCCTTTCTTCCCTTTTTGTCTTTCCTTCTTTTTCTTTCTTTCTTTCTTTCTTTCTTTCTTTCTTTCTTTCTTTCTTTCTTTCTTTCTTTCTTTCTTTCTTTCTTTCTTTCTTTCTTTGTCCGCCGTGGTGGTGTAGCGGTCACGGTGCTCGGATGCCGACCCGAAGGTAGCGGGTTCGATCCCCGCTGCGGCGGTCGCATTTTGATGGAGGCAAAGTGGCAGTGGCTTCGCGTACTGTGCTATGTCACTGCACGTTAAAAAACACCACATGCTCAAAATGTCTTGAGCTTTCCACTATACGGCGTCTGTCATAATCGCATCGTGGTTTTGTGACGTTAAACGCCATATTTTGTTATTTTTTTCTTTGTTTTTTGTTCTTTCTCTTTGAGCTTGCTTCCATCTGTCCATCTAATCTGCTTTGCTTTTATGACAGGTAATCGCATGTGTTTTTCTATTCGGCTTTTTGTACGGTGTTTCATTGTGATTTTATATGTGTACATGCGACTCAACAAACAAGTCCCCGGTTAGTTCTTGACTCTTGATTAGGTGGAACACACTCCATACCGAATTCAAATGAAGACGTCAAGCACGGTAATCAAATCAACCCGAGGAGGACTTCAAAAAGACGTGCGGTGTTTTCATCATTCAGGTTCGTACAACATTAAAGGTATTATAAACTCCAGTACGTTGGCCGAGGAATTCGAAAAAAGTATATATGTCGAATGCAGTCGCATAATGGGAAGCTGTCGAAACAACGCAGGTGTCACATATTCTTTCCATTTACGTTTTTTTCTTTTTCATATATCTTAGCCTTTCTCCTCCGTCGTATTATTCGCTCATTCCTTCCCGCTCTTGTTTCCTTCGTATACTTTTTTTTCACGGTGTCACTCACGTTTCCCGGCTATGCCATTTTAGATTCTAACAGTACCCGCCGGATCGGCCTGTCAGATTTTAGTTATTTTCAGCGCCACAACCCGGATAGATAGATTATATGCAGTAGGTGACTAGATTTGCACACGTAATGGCGCGAGCGGCGGGCATGAAACACATGTATAGCTGGCGGTTATATCATTCGCGTGACGGTCGTCATCGGCGAGGTGTTGGGGCGACCCTGTCATGGAGAAAAACTGCGGGGGCGTTAAGACTTTGGCGAACTGCCCGCACTTTATTCCCTTTTTTCTTTTTGAAGTCGAAGCACTGGTTTTCATATACTTTCGCAGCACGAGCCTCCGCGTTTACGTCGTGTTTGACGCGATCAACTGAACACTTCGATCCGCGCGACTGAAAAAGGCTGAAATTGTTTCGATCGTGCCTTCGCGTATAGGAAGGATGGAGATTTTTGTACTTTTGCCGAGGCTATATGTTTGCCGCCATAGCCTTGCCGAGGCTGTACCGATATACGTATCGGTATAGCCTCGGCAATGCAGTGCTGGCCCATAGTGTTTCAGTGGAATGCCGGAATACGAGGGGTGTGCTGGTAGTGAACTTTAGGATCGAATCGAATTCGAATGGAATAGCGATGACAGCGAATCGAATGCGAGTAGGAATCTAATACTGCTCGAATAGTTTTCGAGTAGTAAAGGCAGTCAGTTTAAGAGCGACCTTAAACTAAGGTAACAATTTTCAAAACAGCCCAAGGAATCCGCATCATTTTGTTCGAAACAAATATTCAAGGACTTTTACAAAGGTGCATTACGATTACTTTTCACCGACGAAAATACCACTATTATTTAAACTGAGGCAAGCTCGTATACAAAAGCAACTAAAGCCTTCGAAATATTTTGTAAATGCTGGCTCAAGTATATCAGTGATTACAGTATTCAAGTGTTTACATTGTCAGCGGCCTGTAAATAAACTGATACATAAAAATTACGCTACTTTTTTAAATAGCATCATCACGGATGTTGTGGTGAGGATAGTGGATTGATGACCCTGTTGCTTCGGCGGTGCTGCCGTTCTAAAAACAAAACGCCTTCATGATGTGGTCATTGTATAACGCCAATAGTCCAGTAGGTACATAGGCTGCAAGCACCTCGGTAATGCGACGATGGAGACTGTAGAATTGACTCTTCTCTGTTCCAACGTCTCGTTTCTTTGAGTATTTTTTGCCGTTTCCGATTGTTCGACAGATGTTCAGCATTTCAAATACGCACTTTGTTCCAGTGCTGAATGGAATAGAACACTATTCGTTATTTAGAATGATCGCGCGGCGTCTCTACGGGATACCCTATATAGTTCAAATTAGGATACATTTTTTGATAGAAGCCTAAACTCAGAGCGGGATGTTCTGATTTCTCCGATTACCCGAACACCTCACTTGGAGTGAACGAACAAGGATAAGCAGCCATTTTTTTACGCATTTACTTCATATATTTTACTTCTGAAACATTATTTTATGCTTGATTCCTCATAATTCCACCACATGTTTTCTTTACCTATCTTTCTGTTGGCTGTTGGTCGCTGCCCATATATATATATATATATATATATATATATATATATATATATATATATATATATATATATATATATATATATATATATATATATATATATATATATATATATCCCCACGTGGTACGATGTCGGTAACATCGCTCATTCGGTTTGCTTTGGCAAACCAGGCGACACCACAAGCCTGGGCGAGAAATAATAAGTCGGTTCGCGGTTGACGTCAATTATTGAACATTACTCAACAGTGTGATTGGAAACATGCATCTCGGAGACTAGAACGATTTACCACTTTCCTTTCACATCCGCAGTCTCTCATCATCTACGATGCTGGAAGATCGCGGCAGCGTAAGGGAACTTTCACGTGGTGGTTCGTGGTCTTTTCATTGTCTACGGTTCATGTTCTGGCGGTTCGTTATTATGAGCCTCTCGCATGGGGTCGTAAACTGCGCGCGGGATCTCCTTTCTTACTATTTCTCGCTTTTTCCTCTCTCTCTCTCTCTCTCTCTCTCTCTCTCTCTATTTTTTGATCAAGTGAATTTGGCGCCGATAATTCACTCTCCGCGCTATAAACTAGACCGTCGAGCCCCTTGAAGTAGAGGTACATCGCTGCTCCGCCAGTTAATTGGAGTACGCTGCGTCTGCGTGACAGCGGCCGTATAATAGTATATTAGGGCCGTAATACGCGCGGCAGCCTCGTCTGGGGTGGCGCGATGTTTATTAAGAAGAAAGAGAGATATAGAGATCAGTGGATGCTTGTGCTGTGTGCCAAGGGAGCGTATAGCTCTAACGATGACGTCGTTCATTGCGGCCGCTGCAGCAGCCTTTAACGTTTGTCCTCGTCGCTCAAGTAGCTGTCAGTGGGTTCCTTCCGATGGTGTCGCGTTTAGGTTAGGCCGATGACTTTCTTTTTAATTATTTAGGTAGCACTATGTTTATGGCAGATGGGATCTGAAAAGTGCCGCCAGGTCGTGGAAGGGTTATAAAAGCCGCCTGCGTGCAGTACAATGGCACAAGGAAATTCATTCGGATTTATCAAGAACGAGAGTCGTGAAAAAAAAAAAGTCTCTGCCCGAGAATCTAACACGGGACTAATCGCTTTCCTGGGCGGCCGCTCTACCAATTGAGCTGAACAGGACGCTACCACTTGCCAGCGTGAGGGTGAATTAGTCGGCAACTCGAAGCACGTGAAACCATGTCCTGGTCCGGGTTCGATCCCCGGAGACTAAATTTTCTTCAACTATCGAAGCTTTCCTTTCTTGAGAAATCCGCATGGATCTTCTTTCGGCTTCGCGCTATACGAACATGTGGTTGTTAGTCATTGTGATTCGGAGAAACGCAGTTCTGTTCTTGGACGCTACGAGTTGGCGCTGTCCTCTGCAGAGTATAAATAAGGGTTTCGAACGAAACGCATAACGTCGCCATCTTCTCTCGGAGGAGACTAAACGCGAAAATGCAGCTGTGCCACGCGGTTTTATGGTATTTCGAGCAGGTGTTGTAGAGGCTCTTAAATGTTTTAAGGACCACGTGTAGCTTGCCGCAGGGCATTGTTTTCGACTTTGTAAAAGAAGAAGAAGAAAAAAGTCGTCGATCAAACCACTTCGTGATTGATCATCTCATAGTGTTTCATACACGGTTACGAACTTGCCATTGTGATACGCCCTTCGATATTCTCCCGGCCACTGGGCTATACGTTGTGTATTACAGCCCTAGACGCTGGACCGAAATGTGTGGTTCCCACTTCGCTTATTACTTCTTGACCCACTTGATCTTAGCGGACTGGTGTCCGCCTTACTGTATCATTGTTTGTTGCCTGCTTGATAATATTTTTTGTTTGGCTTTTTTTTCTTGCTTGCTTGTTTGTTTTTTATAGGCATTGATTGCCCCGCCGTGGTGGTCTAGTGGCTAAGGTACTCGGCTGCTGACCCGCAGGTCGCGGGTTCGAATCCCGGCTGCGGTGGCTGCATTTCCGATGGAGGCTGAAATGTTGTAGGCCCGTGTGCTCAGATTTGGGTGCACGTTAAAGAACCCCAGGTGGTCAAAATTTCCGGAGCCCTCCACTACGGCGTAGAATAACAACGGCGTAGTGTTGGCTTCTCCGCAGTCCAAATGAACCACCTATGACCACGTGATGGCGCTCGGCGAATAGGGGCGCTGAATTCCTGTAGGCGGAGCGAGCGGTGCCCGGAAAACAATGGCGCAACTCTGCTACCTAAAGGTAGCATATACAGTAACTCTAGGGGACATCTGCCCGTAGCGCAATCTCTCGTCAGCAGCATTGGTGGCCTGCCGTACCTGAATAGAAAATAGGCGACAAAAAATCATATCTGATTAAAAAAAGCTACTTGTCAAAAACGACTCCTGGTTCTACACAGCAGTTACTTATTTGAACAATCTGGCAAAGTTAGTTTCGCCCTACAAAGCGTGTGGTTTACCCGAGTGTTTAAAATTTAATAGCGACGTCCCATGTGTTTCTACGGGCGGTGTTAAATCGTCCTGGGTAGCCACACGCCAATAGTAGTGCGATATCATAATTTTACCCTAATGTGCTAGTGGGTCTCTGCTACATGTAACTCGGAGTCGTTTTTCATAACTAAGTTTTTTTTTTTTAAAAAGATAAGATTTTTCTCATCCTCTTCTCATTGAGTTAAGGCAAGCTGCCCTTCCTGCTGCCAATAGATGACGCCACGTTCAGATGTCCCCGTTTCTAGGGAATGGGTAAAAAATAAAACAATAAACAAACAACACCAAGGAAAGCTGGACGTCACTACATTTCGCTGCAGTGAATGCGCAAGCTTCACGAACGCGCTTGGTAATCTATAGTATAGCAATCGTAGATTACTCGTCTTGTCACTGAAGTGAACATTGGCGAGAAAGAGTAAATACATAATCAACGCTAGGGGAACTTAAGTTCTCTGTCGTTATTCTGTTCACGCGCTGCTTTTTTTTTTCTTTGAGAAGGGGTGGGGGGTGGGGGGAGGTTTTTATGCGCTGAAAAACAAAAAAAAAATCCATGAGCGTAACTTTTTTTTATCCGGAGCGGATAACGCTTAAAACTAGCGTTTACTCCCATCTGAAGCTCGATTTATCACTGTCAAGTTGTCGGGAAACGCGGCTGCACAAATTTCGCCTGCTTTTAAATCAGGTGTAGCAGTCGCCGAACGGCCGAGCAATGAGCGGTACGTTCGCAAAGGAGGTCATTTGTACTCGTCAAGGCGAAAAGAAGCACCAGTGTGGTTTCCCGAGTGTTAGTCAACGCCCAGGTGAGATTCTGGG
The DNA here is from genome assembly GCF_013339725.1 of Rhipicephalus microplus. Taxonomy (NCBI): domain Eukaryota; kingdom Metazoa; phylum Arthropoda; class Arachnida; order Ixodida; family Ixodidae; genus Rhipicephalus; species Rhipicephalus microplus. The sequence goes on from NC_051165.1 coordinate 248,125,048, forward strand.
ACAAAAACGCAATGAGTATTTCCTCTGGTGGGATTGAGTACGAAATCGTGCGTACTTATCATTAACAACTTCAAGCACGTCTCTTATAGTGCTAGAAGAACTCTCTGTCAATTCGCCGCAGTAGTAATATTTTTACGTTTCAAAACTACGATGTGATTATGAGAGACGCCGAAATGGAGGACTCCGAAAATTTTGACCAGCTGGTGTTTTTTCACGTGCACTTACATTATACAGAGCACACGCACGGGCCTGTGGCATTTCGCCTCTACCGGAATGTGACCGCTGTAGCGGGGATCGAGCCTGCGACCTTTGGGTCAGCGGCCGACCTGGTAATCAACCGCGGTGGGCTTCGCCACAGCTTGCATGCGCCATCAGGGAAAGAAAAAGAAATCATGCATAAAGGCGAGGCGGCGCCTCGTATGCGCAAGGAATTAATTAACCAACCGGCCTAAAAATTGCGCACATTTGCCCAGTAAATACTTAAATTGCATTTTGGAACGCCATTTGTGTAGCTTAGAACGGACTGCAGTGATAGAAACTGGTGCTTCAGTTTGTGAAGAAAAGGCAGGGGTGGGAAACTGCATCATTATATCTGGATTGGTCTTCTTCAATACGTTTACCCGACTTTGTACGCCTGTTTATAATACAGAATTACTTGGCATTACGATAGCTTTACGGAAATTACGCCTATAAATATGAAAAGCTAGTCATTCTAACAGACAGCCATATCCGTCTGTTGCTCATTAACTGCTCCGAAATTTTCAAATTTTTAAAAGTATTTTATTATCTTATTGCAAGACACGTATTATTCGCTTGGTGTGGGTACGAGGGCACAAAGGTATACTTCTCAATTAATACGCGGATGCACTCGCACTTGCTTCACATGACGGTCCTCTAATGTCTATCTTGCCGATGTTAGCGTTTGTAACTGCGGCGCGATATGAAAAAAAAAATGGCCGCGTCGGACAACTTTATTAAGTCTACGTTGTCAGCTTCTGAGTACCCTCATCTCAGTTATTGTTGGAAAAATCGATGGAGCTCCTCAAAAAGGGCTGAAGAATCAGTCACCAGAATACGATGCCGGGTTCCCCACTGTACTTTTACCTTCACAGGTCAGGTCCCCTTTATGCCTCCATTTCAATGAAAGTGAATCCCAGGATCATTTCCTTCTAAAGTGCAGATTATTTCCAATCAGAGGAGAACACTTCTAGTTGAACCGCTTCGAAGGATGAGATTAAATTTATCCCTTCCGGTCGTTCTTTCCTTTGGGACTTCAGTGATGGGTTTTAGCCACAGGAGCGCTTGCGAGGCCTTAAGCGATTTCCTACGTGAGACGAGACGAATGGAATTCTACGTTTACCTAAATTAAGCATATTTTTCGAAAACATTTTCGTTTATTGAATCGAATTGAATTCTAAGGTCATCAAAATCAAGTATGTTAATTAGAAACATTGGTCTGTTTTCTTTTTTTCCTTTTTTTTCTTGTGAATGAATCTAACAAGTGATTCCAAACGTTCTATTGCCTAACATTTTGACATTATAAACAAATTCTTTTATATTACAAGGCACCGTTCGTTTTACGGCTGATACCCCATGGCAGGTTGCTCCAGGATAAAATGGGCGATCAATCAATCAATCAATGTACAAACACATCCGTCGCACTGAAATATTGATGTGGTCCGCCTTTACCATCTGTCCCAGCTGTCGGTACTTGGTGGGGTTTCTCAGCGCACTATTTTACCATAAATTGCGAGCCAAGGATTGTGGCGTGTGTGCGATGACTCTGGAGTAGTGTTTCAGATCCTACGGAGAAATTGCGGTCAGTTGAATGGTAGAGTGACAGATTGATATAAATGATCATATGTTGTTGGACGAAACCAAAAATGAAATCACGAGACGCATAAGTTAGCGCCAGGAACCAACAATTAGTGCAGTATTCGTAGCACCGACGAGAGCTTTTGTCATAATTCAAGCTTGTGTGTGAGGAGAACGCGAACGTTATTATTTATTGAGCGTGCGTGCAATATTCGCTCGCCATCTTCATTTACACGTATCATACGAGTCCCAATGGCAAAGAAAGCGCGATGATAACCATACCGAATTGTCAGGCGGTACATAGTAAACCAGTTCGCGCCCTTAGACACCAAAAAAAAAAAAACCTATGACATGGGTGTTTTGGTCTGTCAAAACGCCCTTATTGTAGAGTCTTTGTTGTAGACACGGCAAAGCACCCGTGAGGGTGCGGGCTGGTTTACTGTGTTTATGAGTGCTAACGCGGTTTCATAACGCGGCTTACGTGTGGCAGTTTGGGCTAGTTGGTACGACATGACGATAGTTATATAGCGCAAGAACAGAAGGGCGACCTTCTTGTATTTTCGTCGTCGTTCTGTTCTCGCGCTATAACTAGCGGCTTCCGTGTCTGGGCGCTGCGACATTTTACCTATTATGCGCTGTTTATATATCTACCCGTCGGCAATATACATTTTATCATAAGTGACATAACATAGCGCTGTAAACTTATCCAACTAATTAAGGAGCTAGTCAAATTTTTCTGAATGAGAACGAGGTTCTTGACTAAATTAGGCTGAACTTCTATGTCTTTTGCATGGCACTTTTCTTCGGGAAAGCTTGTGTTTTCGTTTTTATACATTTTCTTCAAATAACGAAACATTAGGCATTGAAATGCTGTCTTGGAAAGTTGCATGATCCTTTCCGAGTCAGCCACTTTTTATTCTTTCGCGCTGTATACAGGTCGCGCTTATTATCGCTTCGATTTATTCCGGCGTGAGCGAACTGCAGTGAAGCCCGCTGTCCATCGCCGCTTGTATATCCGCTGCCCCGAGCTTGTCTCTTCGCATAGTCTCGGTACCGGACTATGTGGAAATCCTTGCCTACATGCGCTGAACATCCTGTTGCCGCTGCTTTTGCGGCTTTTCTCTATTGAATATTTTCAAGAACCGCGAAGCACCTCGAATGGGATCTTTTCTCCTCTTGCCTTGTCGTCGTCGTCCTCGTGTAATCTCTCCTTAGTCATGTCCTTTCTCTTGAAACACGACGTTTTTTTCTTCCCTCGCACGGCTTCGGTCGCCGTCCTAAACTATTTTTTTAACCTTTTATATTTAGCTTATTGCGTGGTTTCTGTTGCCTTGCCCGCCTCGTCATGCTAATGCGATCTCTGTCTTGCGGGACCGATAACGTCGGATTTTTGGGAGACAGGCCGCGTTGTTTCTGCGCAATGTACTTCGTTGGGCAGTGTCCACGAAGCAAAGCGACGTGGAAAGATGTTTCTTTTATCGAGCGAAGCGGGTCAATCCGACGTGGAGCTTCGAGCGTTGCTCGAAGTAAGCGATGTATGAGAGGCTGAACCGGGATTCGAAGCAGGGAACAGAATGCGTGGGGTTGGGCTGTTCTTTTATTTTTTTTTGGCTGTTTGATCATAAACAGGCAGGCTTGCGTGAAAGTTGCGCAGTCTTCGGGTTAATTCCCCTTATACTTTTCTTGTCTCACAGTCTGCCTAAAGCTGTAGTTCTTGCTCCTCCATAGGCTCGACGCACGCGCATAAATGTATGCCCGGAATGTTGCGCTTGAGGGCCGAAGTTGAAAAGTTGAGAGCGTACACTCTTCGAAAAAGCTTTTAGGCCCGTGTGCTCAGATTTGGGTGCACGTGAAAGAACCCCAGGTGGTCAAAATTTCCGGAGCCCTCCACTACGGCGTCTCTCATAATCATATGGTGGTTTTGGGACGTTAAACCCCACAAATCAATCAATCTTCGAAAAAGCTGCGGACTCAATTATGTCATACTTCCGTAGGTATAAAAGATGAATTCTCGCAGTGTTTCGGTAGAAGCGTTTTAGTGGTGACGTAATGCATCGTTGCTCAACTCCGCACTTGAGCGTCAACGAAAAGCTTGAGGATGTCATTTTCGCACGGGAGCCAGTTGCGAAACATTTTTCGCGCTGAACAAAGTAGGCGAGGAGACGGAATTTTAAAAGCGTCCTGACTTATTAAAGCTCCGAGTCGTCCTCGCCGTCCTCAAATTAAAAATAGGTTCCTGATAAAGTCGTCGTGGTCCTTGCCTAGATGGAGCAGACGCGGCATTTTCGTCCTTTGTAAAGGGCGTCGCTCCGCGGTGCTATAATTAAATCAGTCTCATAGAAAGCTCACAGAAATAGTTCCTCGCACAGTCACTCGCAGACGCCGTGCTGCCTTAACTTTATTGAATACGTTTCCTGAATGCATAAACCTGAACTTAAGTGGTTCCTCTGCTAGCGAAAGCTGTGTTGCTTGATAATTCATACATTTTCCAGTCGAGAAAGCTTGCGTATCTCCTGTGCTCTTGTCCAAGTATTAGCGGTTTGTCGATCTGTCTTGATGTCGATGATCACTAACCTTGACGGGACACTAACGAAATACCTCTCAGTCGATGATTAAAAGCGGGTGAGGCGGCGGTTGTGCCTTTCAGACAGTCGTGTTCAGTCAGGTTGTTTTTTAACGAGTACGCCTCTTGATAGCTCGATGTTGAAGCTCGCCTTGTTAGCTCACTTTCTCTTTTCTTATCGATTCGCATCCTCTTCATTTTCTTATGGTCACTTCTCTCGGTTGCGATCAGTCGTGTCGCCTGCGCTCTCGCATTCTAGTTTCTCAGATAGCGCTCTCTGGCTCCCGTTGAGCAAAGGCAAACACGCGCTGATCTTAAACACGGCGTGCGAGAGCCTCTCGTAACGCGGCTTTCCATCAACGCGTGCCCTCACTTCGACTCGTTGTGTTCTAATTCAATATCGCGTCACGGCTTAAAAGCTGACCAAATATTGCCTTTGCCGACCACTTCTTTCTTGCGTCCCCTCTAAGCTCCCAATGCAGCTTTCTTTGGTTAGGCCGTTGGGATTTCCTCCGTTTATTGTTGCGCATGTGTCCTTTCCTTTCGCGAGTGGCCTGTATCGTTTATACGTCTTCACCGTGTTTGCGCTAACACGCAGTGTTGAGAACGGAGTTTTTCTCGTATTCGATGCTAGCAGATGGGTTTTCTCGTGTTCAAGGTTCTTCCTACCCGTCTGTTTCTCGTTCTCGTGGTATTCTTGTTGAAGTTTTATTTTTTTTTCTATTTTGGGGGATCTTCTATTTCTGAGTCGGCCAAGCTCGCAGCTATGACGAATAAATCAGAGGAAGAGCGACGACGAGGAACGGAAGTTTAGCCGGCCGGGCGCGTTTTGAAATTCTCAGCTATAAGGGGGCGCGGAAAATATTTCTCGCCGTTTGGAAAAAAAAAAATGGTTTTATTGCAGCACCCCGGTGGAAACGAGAAAAAAAAACAAGAACAAAAAGAAATCGTGTCGTTGCAAAGAACAAGAGAAACAAGAGCGACTGGTGTTGATGGGCAAGCAAATCTCTGGAGACACGGAGGAGGCTGTGTAATGATGACGTTGCGTAATAACCCACAGATGAATGTGCGTCAGTGCGTAGCTTAGCTAAGCTTTTCGCTTCAGTAGCTGTGTCGCTTTCTTCACCTTGGCTCTATTATAATAACCAGTGCGTTGGCTAAATTCGTGGTTACTTTTTTTGTACTTATTTTTTGTTTTGAAAGAGATAGAGAGAGATTTAAAGATGGCATAGTGCGCTTATACTCGTTTTTTTTTTTCGCGGGAAGTAGGGAGCACGTAAATGTCGTCACGGCTTTTCAGAGTTTATACTGCGCACGCGATCCATCTTGCTCTTTGTGTTTACATTTGCTCTCGTTGTTTTGTTTCGTTTCTGTTCTTCATTTTGTGGACTCCCTGTGCGCGACCCTCGATTAAGAATACTGCTACAGGACCCGCACGGCGAAGTAGTATAGGGCTGGCGACGAGTAAATGCGTCGTATATACGTGGGCGTCGTGCTGCATACTTTATCCTCGTTCATGAATTGCTACTTGGCAAAGTATAAAAGGAAGCAGGGAAGCCGGGTCTCGCCCGAGTAATTCATGACATTCTGCGAATGACTGCATCATTCGAAGCGAGAACTCGACATTATTCTGGTGTGTCGTCAAGGGTTAGGAATGCTGAAAAGAAATGAAAAAAAAAACTGCTAGAAACACAGTGCGTGGGTGTCGGCAAGAAACGCTTTTCTTCTACCGAGCACAATCTTATTTGGCCTACACATACACGCGTGTTTGCACATCTTTGCAGGGCACCACTATACGTTCATTCCGTGCTTTTATTGCGACAAGTTCCGTTAGAAGCTCGAAACCTGATTCGCCTATAGTTCGCTTTGTTTATACGTATCAGCTGCTTGTAATGCTACGCTATGTTAGCGCTCTGCTTGTTGTATTTAGATCCACGTGAGTTAGTCGATCGCGTGCGCTACAATCTGGGTAACCTTCACCTGCGACTCCTGAAGAATGGAAGAGGCGATTCAACACGTTGTGTGCAGCAGCGCTTCCCTATGGCAGCCAATGATTCACGCTTAGGATGCTGCATCACCGACTATACCTGATACTATTTTCTGCATCCAAGATTCTTGGACCATTCGCATGTGACTTAATGGCAGAGAAGGCGACGAACGCGTTAGTGAAGCGCTCGAAAGTCGACAGGTTATGCGCGAGCGCCTGTATAGGCTTGATGTGTTTCCTCGTGCATGGGCTTTATTCTGAGACCACCTGTATAGGCTTGATGTGTTTTCCCGAGTGTGGGCGTAGCTCTGTAAATCTCTCTCTCTGATTCTGCTCTCTCTGTTACTGTAAGGAAAAAGCTGCAAAAAAGTCTTCCTTGCCTCCTTTGCACTTTTTGAACGAAATATGGGGGGGGGGGGGGGGGCGTTCGTGGAGGGCTCCTTTCAATCAATCAATGAGTCAGTCAATCCGTCGCTAAATAAGTAAATACATGAATAAATAAACTAATTAAATAATCAGTGTTTGTTCAGTAACCTAATACAGAAAATGGCTACAAAAGTATTCTGTGAAACACAACGTATAGTGAAGCCAACAGAAAAAGAGACGTAGTTGTACGTTTGAACTCTGGTGTATAGTGGTTATGACACAAATGGAAATTAATTAAAGGGAAGGGAAAAAAATCAAAGAAGCAGCTGTAGCTCAGTCGGTAGAGCGTCGGGCGGGTTATCCGAAGGTTGTAGACATTCGATATTCGTGCGACAAGTTGATTTTTCATAGGCTTTAATTTGCTAACATGTATGTCATAGTTGCTTTTACAACAATCTAAGCATACAATATGACGTATAGCGCATGACGAGAGGGGCAGAGAATGGCACGCACGCACACACACAGCGCTAACCAACTAGCCCGGCAACGTGCCGTTGCAAGTATTAGTGCCTTATACCATCCACAGCTTCATTGACGTTTGTTTTCAATCGGTTGCTCTTCTCGCGCACACAGGTTGACGTGCCACGCATATGTAAATGACATTTGTTAACGGAGGCGCCTGCCAGTGGCACTTTTTCCAGGTTCGCTGCGCCAGATAGGGTGGCGACTTGTTTGGCGGGCAAGTTTGGCGGGACCATACATTTGAACTACTCTCTTTTTATCTTAGCACTGTTTTCATAAACTATTTGTATCACTTTTTTGTGATGTTATACCTGTATGTTTATTTTATATTTGTTGTACATGATTGACTACCATTCCTGCTGCTTTGTCAACTTGTGAACGGGGTCAGGACCTCGTCAAGCTCTTGAGCTTTTAGTCCTGTACTCCACCTTATCTAAAGGAAATAAAATGATTGATTGATTGATTGATTGATTGATTGATTGATTGATTGATTGAAGTATGACTCGCGCTATCGCGTCGGTGGTGTGCGTGTGTGTGGCTGACTCCGTGCAAGCGAGCGAGGCCGCCGAAATCGAGGAACACGGTGGCCGGTCACCGCGGATCGCTTTGCAGTTGGCGCACGTTCGCCTTGTTTCCTTTTTGGGAAGCGTGTTATCGATTGGGCATCGAAGCCTTTCGACTCCGCCCATCGCCTCATCCGACGACATGCTCCGCTCCGCTTCTCTCCTCAATCTCTCTCTATATACCCGTTTATTACTTCGCTTTGTCTCTGCGCTTCGTTTTTTTTTCTTTTGCGTAATAATTCAGGGAACGCCCGCGCGTTCTCACAGACACGCAGGCACACGCGCGCTTTTTTTTCTTTCCAGCTGAGGCTTAGGTTTGAGAAAAACGTATTGTCCTTTCGCGAGCTACGGGATGAAATTCGCGGAAGGCTTCAGAGGGCTTTTTTTTTTTTCAGTGATTTTGTGGGGGAACGTGAAATGCATTAAGGGAGTGCACTTTAAGGCGGCATCTGAAATAAGTAACCGAAGGCGGGCAGCTATTACTACTGCCGGGGCCTCGGCAATTGCGTCGAGCACCCGGCTTTCTGTCGGCAGCAATGCTTTGTGAGCGAGCGCTTCTCTGCTGCCTCCTTTCAATAGCGTTCGACGTCCATTTTGGAGATCGAAGCAATAATAAAGCAGCATGTGACAGCTGATAATTCGATTGCGAAACGCTTGTTGTTCGAAGTTCGTAGTAACAAAAGTGAAGCACCAGGTCGGCACTACCAGCGTGTCCATTATATATATATATATATATATATATATATATATATTAATGGAAACAAGTGTATACCTAAGGGCTCGTTTTTCCGTGTTTTGACACAATATCAATGAGATCTAACAGACAGTAATGCCAAGGAATGTACAGGGGAAGTTATTAGAACCAATGGAATGTAAATAAGAAGAAAGAAAAGTGGGTGAAAAAATAACCAGCCGTGAGCAGGAACCTACGACCTTCAAATAACGCGTTCGATGCTCTAACCACTGAGCTATCACAGCGGCCTTCCCTCCATCCACTTTTTTGGGTTTATATGTGAGTTTAGAAGTAGGAGTGTCAGTCAGCGCCGTCTATAAGCCAAGCGACGAGTGTGAAACACTCTTTTATGCGCATATGTGGCGTCACGTAGCACATGGACTTATTACTAACTGGCAGCTGACCAATAGTCCCTCGTATACAACCTAATGACACCAAGTCTGCCAGTACGAGACCCTCGTTAATGAATAAGGGAAAGAAGTGTATACCTAAGCGCTCGTTTTTTCCGTGTTTTGACACAATATGAATGAGATCTAACAGACAGTAATGCCAAGGAATGTATAGGGAAAGTTATTAGAACCAATGGAATGTAAATAAGAAGAAAGAGAAGTGGGTGAAAAAAATAACCAGCCGTGAGCAGGATGGTATATATATATATATATATATATATATATATTCTAGCGCTGAGCGTTATTTTGTATTCATTGCGATGCAGCGGCGTTGACTTGTGCTTGACGTAGGTTCGTATTCAACCGTAATCTCGAAGCGATGAAACACAACTGTTTCAAACTTCTGATTTTAATGCTAGAAACACAAGCGTAGACACACAAACATATGTATTTGTATTCGCAACTTCAATGTTGAATAAGAGATCTACGCTCTTCATGAAGAGCGTAGATCTCTTATTCAAAATTGAAGTACGTGAAATTTTAAACTTCTGTTCTTTGGAACAGTGCCGGGTAATTTAAATGGATTAGCTTGCCTTTCGTAACTGCCTAATTAATCGCCCAGCGTTTTACGTCCGCAAGTAATTACGCTTCTTAATCAAATTTTATTCAATCGCATTTGTCTACGAAAGGAGAAGAAAGAAAATGAACGAATGGCAGGGAGGTCAACCCGACACACTCGTTCGGTTTGCTACCCTACACTTGGAAGAAAGGTTGAACGATCTAAGAGAAGGAAAGAGAGAGGAGTGGAAGAAAGTACCGTCGTGGTACGTGTGCGCCTGTCTATTACACACCTACAAGTAGCATTGTCCGCGTCGCTTTGCTGGCCTGCGACGCGTACAAGCACGGTCCAAGGGCCTTCTCTTCGAAAAACGTTCTGTCGTCTAGTTTGTACGTATTTACACGCGTGTTGGCGACCTCTTCGGCAGCAAATGTGCCGAGAAAAATGTAAAGCGAGGATTAGCACACAGGTTATACCTTCCTGCATGCTGCGTTCTGAACGGCTAGATAGCAGGAATGTCGCTTCGCTCGCAGCTGTGACCGCGTTTCCTTGCAACAGCGTTTTGTTTGAGTTACGCCGGGTTATAGAAAGGTTGTATGCTAAAGGAGTTAGCCTAATATTCTAATTTTTCGCTATTGCATCAGTTGCTTCTCCCTAGCTGCGAAACATTAACTTACCTCGGCATTGTTTGTGAAATGTTTCGCTCTTGCTGCGAAACTGTTCACTTCCCTATCGTTGAAAACTCATTTACAGCGAAAGCACAAGTCGGGTCACGCGCAGTTGTCTGCCGCCGATGTTCGTAACCTAATCGCTGGAATTAAAAAAAAAAATTAGCACCATTGACACAGTGGGGCTCGAGCCCGGGTTAGCTGGGTGCCAGCCCGGTATTCTACCACTGAGCTACGCCAGTGCTTGTGGCTTGATGGCAAACTTGCCTCATGCAGGCTTGATATCGGGAAAGCAATCGCGTTAATACGACTTCTAAAGCGTTTTAAAACAGCGAAATAACAAACAGTCGTCGCACAATGGGAATAGCGTAACGAGTGGGCCGTCCAATGCTCCAACCCATTATATAAGCTTGTTCTTGTTTTCCTATTAACTGTAACGCATACCCACTTCAGCCATAATTCCTCATCGTCGTAAGCCACTGCATGAACAACTGGCGCAAAATTCCTTGCAAGTGTTTAACGGATCGACGCTTCTCAGAAGAATAACAAAAAATAGCATATACTATAGCGAATTCCGGTCTGCTACCCGAAAAAACTTCATTAAGAATGCCCTAGTGGGTATCAAGCAAGTGTGGCTTGCAGTAGTTACCCAATGAGTGTTATGAAAATGTTTCGAGAGGTCGCTATCTTTCGCTGTGACTGTGCTGCGCCTTCCGCGCAGGCCTGGCGGTTTTTTTTTTTTTGTTTTTTTTTGTGTTTAAGTGAGTAAGCAGTTTTACATTGTTCCGGGTTCAAAATTACTATATGCAGTCAATTCAATTTTTATTTCTTTTCAAACCAGGCGATAACAGCTGCAGAATCTTCTCCTAACCTATAGTTTCGCCGGAAATCAGACATCGCCAGTGCGATTCGCTACTTGCGTCACGCCTGTATTAAAAAAAAAAAACTGTTTTTTTTTTTCATTCCCATGCATTTTAGCTACGCACCAGTGAGTTCCGTATTATAAGAAGGGGCTAAGATTTTCGCTGGTTTCACCACACTAATGAGCACACTTCTCTCTCCAAGGTACAATACTTGGCTGAGCTGTGTCGCAAGAATCTGACCTTTTTACGCGTTTCGTAGTCTACACGCGTGATGTACGATGTGTGCTTAACGAGCGAAAGCTCGTAAGAATCTTGCGCGCTTAATCGTTGCACTAAAGCTCGCACGTCCTTGCGCACGATTTGGTTATTTTCTTTTACGAATCTTTTCTTTTGTTTTGTTTTTCTTTGTGTAATCCACTCGCTCTTCTCTTTTTATCGAGGTCGTTAGAAATATGGAAATGTACCACTGTCGCGGGGCGTGCGTTTTAACGAAGCACTTGTCGCAGTTATTAAGGCGAAAGCCTTATACGTCTCATGAGAGCGCGGCCTTGAACGAAATGCCGGCGTGAGCGAAATGAAGTGAGCGCGAGCTGCGCGATCACTTTGCCTTTGTGGCGTTCGCGTGATTAAATAATTAAATAAGAAAAAAAGTGGCGTTCACCGTGGTATGAGGTGCACGGTAAGATAGGCACATCGGATGGCTTTTGCTTACGAGTCGCCTTCGGCGAATGTGTAACGGACTCCTGTGAGCTTTTAACAGAGGATGTGTATAAGCTCGAGCTTGTCTGTTGGCGTCGGCAAAAACTCGTTGACGTCACCATGCGTCGCCTAGCAGCACGTTGGAGGAAGTGAAAGAGGAGTAGAAAAGGAAAAGTGGAAAGAAGGAATGAATCGAATGAAGTTCTTGGCGAGTTGGAATTCGAACCCGGGTACTCACTGTCCTATAAGGTGAGCGTCGTAACCTCTCGGCTATTTAGGCAGCGCTAGCAGAACAAGCATTTGCGAAAGGAGAACAAAACTTTATATTGAGGGAACGGGTTGGAAAGGCGACTCAGAAGCATGTTCGTCGGGCCCCCAAGTCAAGGACCCCGTTGGCTTGCGCCGCTTGTGTAACGTGACTCAGAAGCACTGATTGCACCTCTGGGTCTGAAGCTCGCAAGTTGCGCCTCCCACTGAACTATATGATGGCGTTGCTATAAACTAGATGAGACAAAATATAGAGATAAGAAGAAAGAAGGAGATAAATTAAATAAAGGAGCATGGACCAGAGAGAAGGAAACAGAGAGAGAGAAAGAAAGAAAAAATAGAAAGATACGTGGACGAAGAATGGGTTAGAAAGGAAGGGGGAGAGAGAAAAAAACGATACATATAAATGTAGAGATAGGCAGAGCCTCAACCTGTCTTTCCCGGGCTTAGCTGCCCCTTTCTCTGTTCAGGTGACTATATCTCAGCTTAACTGGCTGTCTTCGGGCCATGGCTGGTCCAGAGATAACCGCTGTTCCTTCAGGTCTGGCACCATCAGTACTGTTCAGCCTGAACTTTTTTCTCTGTTATTTTTTTCTCTATTATTAGCTCTGTCATCCACGTTTCTCGAGTAACGTTGCGTACGTGTAGAGACGAGGGAACGTCGTCATCATCATCTTCACGATAGTCATAATATTCATCGCCATCATCACGGTCGTTACCTGTTTTCCCTAAAAGTAAGAACTTCACGCCCGTGAAAAGATAATCGCAGTCGCACTAGGGACATTCTGCGCAGTTTCCATTCTCTGTGTAGAAGGGCTTCAACTCGTTGGCAGTAATGCCGCACTACAGAAAGGCGGGGAAAATAGCGACGAAAGAAGGGAAAGAGTGTTTGCCTCCAGATGGGTGGAATGTGTTTTAGTCCGTTTTTACACCCTCCCGTCCCCTCATCTTTTTCGGGGACCCCTGGCTGAGCAAAGTGATTTAAAGAATGCCTCTACGGCTACAGTTGGCATTCGTTTTTTTTTTTTCTTCTTTTTTCTCGTGTGTCCGCTGAGCTTCATGTCGCCAAATTTTGCGGCCTGTTGTCAGTGGTGCCTTCGACAAAGAGAGAGAGAGAGAGAGAGAGAGAGAGAGAGAGAGAGAGAAAAAGAGAGAGAGATTGGAAAAGAAATGAAAACGGCAATGTAGGGCGACGATCTATGGGTCAGACGGCCCCTCGACTTCCCTCGGAGTCGCGCTTTTTTTTTTCTCCACTTTTGTTGTTTTAGTGTGATTGATGTCCGGCTCAGCGCGATTACGACGTTGGCGCCTGTGAAAACGGGTTACGGGCGGTGGCGCCCGAGTGTGTCCCATACAGAGGGGATGTTGGCAGCCGAAGTTATAACGCGGCGGCTTCCGTTCCAACTTCGACGAGCGCCTCCGCGGGGCATCGCTCGCCCGCGCCGCTGCGCAACGCCGGAAACTGGCGCGCTCGCTTTAGCGTTACTTCGAACTATCTCTGCCGACAGCGGCGAGTAGACGTCAGCCGACCAGGGGGTTTGTAGTTACGACACCGCATTCTGCCGAAAAACGATCGATCACTTTTCGTAATGTACGCGTATAGGCGAGATCCTCTACTCGTTTCTCTATCCCGTTAAAATCCCGTTTTTTTTTCGTTTTTTTTTGTGCTCTAATTGCTACGTGCTCTAAATACTATTTGCTCTAAGACAATTACGTGTTTTAATAACTATGCACAATGTAGAAATTATTATCAAACTTTATTTTTGATCATACCAATCCGCGGTTAGCAGGTCTTCATCTTGTGAAAGTATACGATCAGCATTTTGTAAACCTTTCCGTGATACCTTCGTATGTAACGCGTCGCTCTGCTAAGCTGGACAGAGTAAGTTGGATTTCCGATCGTGGCAACGGCGATGGGACTGACATGCAAACATCCTCGTCCTTAGATTTGGGTGCACGTTAGTAAACTCCAGTGGGGTTGCAAATAATCCGGAGCCACTTATAAGGGTGCGCCTCTATCGTAATCGGTTGACTGAGAACGTCGCGAGTAATGTAATGAATGTCACGTGATATAGCATACACTTTCCCCTCTTCTCTCGCTGTCCCTCGTTTTTTTTTTTTTTTCTCGGTCAAGCCAAGTATTCGCTATTTCAGCACGGTTAGTAGTATGAGTAACGCTTGAACGCTTACTTTCGCGATTTGATTGTACTTTTGTTCGCTTGATTTTGTCTTTATTGCCCAAGTACTTTAATAAATACTATGAAAAAAAAACGGTTAGTAAGTTATGTCCAAGCGGCATTCTGGCGTCTCTGTATCGACAGAGACCGATGAGCGGGGCGGGGGGCGATGCTTCGTCCGCGTCCGGTGCGGGTCAGCGGACGCTGTTGGCGGCGGGGCGGCGCGCGGAGTAATCTGGGCCCAGCCAGTGCGCTGGCATCCTGTCGGTAAGCGATAGGGCACACCCCCTGTGTTTCCCCCTCCTACACCCTCAACTTACAACGTCCGAAGAAAACGAAAACTGGCGCTGCCTTTTCTTCTCGATCACCCGCCGCCGAACGTGACCGGAGCCCGTTTTTGTGCTGCCGCCGACGCTCGCTGTTGTTCCTCCCGCGCGGAAATGAGCTGTGCTTGTCTTCCTAGAGATGTTCCTGTGTGTGCAGTCCCCGCGCGTCTTCGGGTGCTCGCGTCGCTGCTGCCCGTGCTTCTGCTGCAGCGAAAGGAAACCACCCAAGAGGAGGCGCAGCGAGCGGCGTAGCGTCGTGATCAAGCGCCTGCGACCTTGCGCCATCGGCATCTACCGTGCTCGCGGCGTTGCTCGATAGGCTAACCATATTCCCGCTGGTAATGGCGTCGTTCGAAGTCGTCCCGTATAGGCTTGTATAGCCGTGTCATTCTTCGTGTTTGGGTTGTTGGGCGGTGAATCGAAGGTTTAGTGCTTCTTTCACGTGATAATTCAGGGAAGTAGGCGCCAGAGAGGGTGCGAATGACCTGTCATTCTTCGTGTTTGTGTTGTTGGGCGGCGAATCGAAGGTTTAGTGTTTCTTTCGCGTGATAATTCAGGGAAGTGGGCGCCAGAGAGCGATAGCTTACGAAATGTTTATCCCGAACACCTACTAAGGGAAACATGGCGAATGGAAACACGACAACAGCGTTCTAGAACTCAGTCATTTTTACAGTGTCCGTCGCTTTCGCTTGTGGATATGATCGCACTAGAATATTACCATGTAGCGGATTTATGTGCGGCAAATAAGTCGACGAAAGAATCTATTGCGTCGATAACGGTTTCGTAATTTGGCGAAAGAGGACTATAAACATGTTTAGATTGCATGGCCAATTTTCTAGAAAACCCGATGGTTTAAATTTCTATAGCGTACTTAATGAACGAACGAATTAAAAATTTTTGTGTCCTTACTGAAACCTAATAATGTATACCCTACTCGGGGAACACAGAATTGAATTCGCACAAGATGACTCAGCTCGCGCATCTATATATAGGCTTGAGGTTGTTTGGCATAACATTGCATTCGCGCTTTTTTTTTACCGATGCTTATAAACTGCCGCAACCTAATCCCCTGACACCCGCCCAGTCTGTTCTTATAAACCGACGATAGATAGCGTGGAAAGGTTGGGGGTTGAACGCGGAACTGATTGACCGCGTGCTGGTCTTCTATATCACTATAGACTCAGGCCGGGCATTTTTGCCGAAAATGGCTGTCGTGATCACGTCAAGCCACTTGTGCCTGAACTTACACCTATGCCCACACCCACCTTATATGGCCGAGACTTGCTAACCTTAGCGCTCGCCTGCGCCGACTCGTACTCGGACTCCGTGAGGATCTCGCTTCCATAGATGACTACGAGTATGAATGAGTCGACTGATGAGTAAGTTCGCCGATAAGCGCCGCCTGTTCGTTCGTGCTGTCAAAAGGCCCGTAACCATGATATGAAAAACGAGTGCGTTACTCTCTCCCGGCGTTCCTTCTTTCCGGCACAAAATCGTGACGCCAGCTTTTTCTTCGCGTGACGTCAGGATGAAATAAGCTCTCGATTGGTCGATATACGAAATGTATCCGTTGCGAACGGTGGCCTAGCCTGCTTTGCCGTGCGGTCGCTTGCCCGTTCCGCCTTGCGTGGCATGACTGTCGTGCGCAATAAACGTATAAACGTACGCAATAAACGTAAACTACACTGTCTCGCCTTTGAACTCGGTGTGATTTCCGGACCCTTGAATGAGTAAGTTCACCAATCAGTGCCACGTGTTTATGCTGTATACTGAAACAAAAATACGTTTAACTAGAAATCTGAGTTAAGATCCATCAAGCTCTTTTTGTGAACCCTTATTTCTTCTCCGGGAATTTAATGCGGAATCGTAGTTACTTGGTCAAGATAGGTTGCATTTATCCTCCGAAGTACAGGGTACTACTTTATTTTTCTACATAAAACTAAGCTAGGACTGGCGGGACACGAACAAAGACGCGGGCTTGACACTTATTTGCAAGCAAACGTCGTGCTTTCTCACTTATTTCGTTAATTCCCGCTATAGCTCTTCCTGCTCTGAATTGATGTTGCCTCCTGCGTTCTCTAAGTGAAGAAAACGCTTCCTAACTCTAAACTGGTTGAACTAACCCGCCACAAACGCTCCTCGACTCGACTTTCACCCTTCACTTGACAGAGTTGAGCAGTGCGCCACTTCTCGGCTGAAAATGACGCTGCGCTACTGAAGAATCGCCGCAGATTATCTCTGATATGCAGTGACTTGCCGTTCTCAGAGATGGCACTCCCATCTGCTTTCTCAAGTGAAGGTGAAGCGTCGAGTGAAGGGACGTTCTAGAATACGGGGTTAAGTCTTCTTTCAGCTTTTTCATGCTTCTCGTGTGTTTCTGTGTGTATTTTTCGGTTGGCGTTATTACAAGTTCGGCGCTGTAGCTTCGTTCGTGGGCAGATATGTTTTTACGGCTGTTCCTGTACAACCGCCTGCATCCAAAGCACTGTAATCGTGAATGCTTTCGGCACGCGAGCGCATGTCATCGCAAGGAATTAGTGCGCATTCTTCCATGGACGGCCAGAAGGTGGCCGCTGGTAAACACGGTGCGGCTCCGAGACATCCGCGCTAATTGACGAAGACAAAGACACCCATTTCTGAGAGCGGGTTGGGGCTGCGCGGGGCACCGAAGGCAACTCACGCCCTGTAGCGGGACTCTAGGGGAGAGGATGTTCTCGGGGGAGCCGAGTGGGAACCAGGGGCGTGCAGGCGTGATGCGCAAGCGGACGCCGCCGTGTGTGGCGTCCTCAATTAATTGCCTCGCCGCTCATTTCGCAGCGAGGGCACCCTGTATAAAACGGCCCGTTTCGCGCGGCTACAAGCGCGCCCCCACACAACCCACTGCCGAGCTTGGGTGCTGGAGGAGGGAAAGGGCATCTGTTCTGTTCGAGTCGGTCGGGCCAGAGCTCCGTTTTCAGTTTGACGTATGCTACACCAGGTGTCCCCACCTGGCAAGAAATGCGCTCTGTGCTGCTGCTAATGCGAGCTCTAGCGCTGAGCCATCAGCGTGTAGTTCTGGGCTTCACTTTTGTTTCTTGCCGATAAGGTGCTGAGGCCACAAGATTTGAGAATGGGGGTCAGGCGAAAGTGCGTCACTCCCCTTTCCGTCGGTTTTTTATAAATAGCGTCCGTATGTGCGCGAAATTATTAAAAGCGAGGACACTGACTTCGGCCTTTCGTTGGACGCCTCTGTGCAACACAGCTTGTGTCACCCTTTTGTCGGTTGGTACCAAGTTGGGTTTAGTGTTCGTCTCGTTTACATTCGTGTGGCTGCGGCTGCATTTAGGGCCACTTTTCTGGTCGACGCTTTCGCATTCATTCATCGTGCTGGCCAAAGCCTCGTTCTGATCACTTCCTTGTCGCCGGTCATTCATCTTGGCTCGTTCTAGTTCCCTCGGGACTGAAAGTAGTGCCTTTGCATTGTCCTTCATTCATTTACTCCCTCCTGGGCCCAGTTCTCTTCTTCTCCTCGAGCAGCCGTGCTTTTGGTCGGCACTGCTGAGGAGGGCCTTTCATCCTCTCCTTCCTTTCTCGCGATCAATAGCGATACGGCTTCGCCCTTCCCCGCCTCTCTCCCAACGCGGGATGCGGGCCCCGGAGTAGTAGGGTGTAGGGGAAAGGCAGACCCCAAAAGAGTGAAGAGGAAGGGTCCCCGGCTGGCGCATGCGCCCCGCGGCGCAGCGTTGGTGCGCGGCAAGGAGCGTGTGCTTGCGTGTGCGTGCGGCCGTGGCGTCGTCGCCGCGGAGGAGCCCCTAGGCCCGCTTGTCCTCTGCGGACGATGCGAGTCGGCTCTGCGGGCCGGCGATGGCACCCGGCGCTGCGCTGACCTCACCGACATGGACGGCGGCGCCGGTGGCAGCGGTGGCGGCGGCTCGGTGCCGCCGCCCGGTGCGCGGGCACCGGCCGACTACTATCAGCTGCTCAGCGGCAGGATTGAGGGTGCCGTCGACGCCTTCATGGACCGCCTCGGCGGCCGGCTCAGTGAACTTGAAGTGGAGCTACGCTACGCCTGGCGCGCTGTCGACCTGCTCTCTCAGGAGTACGTCAAGATGTGGGAGAAGTTGGAGCGACTCGAGGTGCTGCTCTTCGAACAGCAAGCGGTCATTGGTCAGCTCATGGGCCTCATACACGGCGAAGCAAGGGGCCGTCGAGCCGATCGCCGAAGATGTGCTGCTGCAATTGGAGCGCCGGCTCCGCGAGGAAGTTGGCGCCGAAGCGGGACCGGAGCCCATGTCACCGCGCGAAGCGGTCTTCCTACGTCGGACCGTGCTCGAGGCCGTGCCCGAGGTGGTCTCGAGTCAGGAAGAGGCTACCTCGGAGGAAGGCTCGTGTTCGTGCGAAAATGAGGAATCGGACTCCGCGAGTGTGTTTACCGCGTCGGACTACCGCAGGTACCGAGGTGCTGCCGGCGGCAGCCTGGTGAGCGACCGAGACCTTTGTGAACTGGGTCGGCTCTCTGAGGACTTGGGCCGAGCTTCGGCGCTGGCCCGTGTCGAGGAAGAGGAGGACGTACCCTGTTGCGAACTTCTCGAGCCGGAGGAAGACGTTGAGGTCAAAGAAGACAGACGTGCTCGCCAACTGGCGAGGTTGCGTGAAGCGAGCCAGGAGTTGGCTCTGGCCGTCCAGAAGAACCTCGTGTCGGCCTCGGTTCTAGTCCCTGATATACCTCCGTCGCCGACGCCGGGTGGCCGTGAGGTGGGCATGGCCGTCGGCGCCTTCATTTCGGACACGTCCAGCGAGGCGTCCACCCAGCTGGTGCCGAGCGTCATCGAGGCGCAAGTTCACGGCGAGTCGCCGCAGCCAGCGATGGTAGAACCCGCAGCAGTGACGAAGCCCGATCCCGAAGTGCGGCCTGAGCGCCGGAAGACAACCGGGATGTCCTTCCCGAGTCCTCGCAAGCAGCGTGTTAAACAGGCTCGCGAGCGGAGGCACACGACGGCGGCCGTGCCTCCGTCGACCGTGGCGGCGGCCACTGAGCTTCTTCCTGACGTGTGTCCAAAGCGGACGCTGAGTGATGTGACTGTGTCCTCGGCGGAGCAGCAGACGCCGTCCAGTTCTGCCCACTCGCCATTCGGAGCCGGGCCCAGCGCTCTGCTGACGAACTTGGGATCCAAGCTCAGCATGGGCTACACCAAAGTGATGAGTTCGAGCTTACTTAAACGGGATGGTTCTAAAGAGAAATCGCAGCGGGCTAGGGCGAGGCGCCTGTCGCTGTTACGCTCCCAGAGTGCGCAGAGTGAGAGTGAACCAGCACTACCTAGAGAGCCACAACCACCGCTTGTCGTGCAGAGGTCGTTGCCTGAGATGACGACGACTCCGCCCGTCACACCGAAGCCTGAACATCCGGAACCGTTGCCCGACTCTCCTTCGGGGGAAACAGGACCTTTGGTGGGCACCTCTCCTTTACCGGGACCCTTGGAACTGAAGCCCGAGGAAGTGTCGTGCATGTTCCCTACCATCGGTGAGCTGCGCCGATCGAGCAGCGGGCAGCCGCCATTTGAAGAAGAAAACGCCGTCCAAGAAGAGGATTCGCGCCGTCCGAGCTCTAGCCTCGCCTCGTCCTTCACCTCGGAGTCGGAGGTATTTGCCGAAGCTGAGGGTGCCTCACCGCAACCGAGACCTCGCCAGCAGGCGCCACGCTTGTCAGAGCGTGGCTGGAACGAGGACTCGGTCGACTCGGAGGCTTTTGTGGACGCCGAGTACGGATCGCCAGCTCCGGTAGAACGCCCTTACCGCCACCAAAAACTGCCGCCTAACGACATTGGTTGGAGCGGTGAGGAGTTTTTCGGATCCGTGTCGTCTGTGAGTGGAGGCGAATCCGATCTCAGTGTGCTAGAGAACCAACGCGACGAAGGTGTCAGCTCCGACAGCCGCGCGCGTCTTCCCTCGCAGCCGAGTGACGAGACGGCGGAAGCGTCCGAAGACGGCAGGTATTCGAGCGCGCAGTTTGGAGACGATCGTTATGACGATGGCCGATACGGAGACGAACAATATCAGGACGATAGGTACCATGATGAAAGGTACCTAGATTCCCCGTATCGCGAAGAGCGATACCAGGAGCATGCGAAACAGGACGCATCGCGGGAGTCCGACCACCGCGTCGACTTACGGCACTCGCCACTAGAAGATCGGCTTCCAGAGGCTGATCGCAGTCCTGGACACGCCGTGGGCGGTGTGGATCAAAGTGATGTTGTCGACGGTGCAGTGCGCGCTCTCGACGACGTCATCCCTTGTGCGGGAGACGCTGGCGACGAGGTGCCACAGGAGGAGATGGAAGGAGCGGCGGGCGTCGTCGCCGGAGATTCGGGACAAGAGGGTGCCACAGAATCAGCAGCAGCGGACGAACAGCGAGGGAAGCCCGAAGGGAAACCGGTGCCCACGACGTCGGAGCGGAGGGCGGGGGCCCTTCTCAGCCGTCTGGGCTCTTCGTCACAGGACCAAGGCGATGGAACACCGGGAGCGGCAGGTGGCGTCAAAGGAAAATGGATAGCTCTCGTGGTAAGCTCTTCTTTGCTGCATTTGACCTGAGCCCTAGATGCTGTAGCATTTGCTATGCTTTTCTCGCCTTTGGCTCACATCGGATATTTCGATGATTCTATGAAGATGATGATTCTTCTGACAAGTGTACACGCTGTCTTTGTTTGGTTTCGGGTTGGGGAAGGGGATGGAGCAGGATTCAACGTAATGTCCCCGCTGTCAAAGCTTATCACTTGAACGTTTCGCTGTTTAACTTTTGTTGTCTTTTCTATGAAAACAGCATTTTATTAGGAACTCATTCATGCAGTTGCTGGTGGTAATAAGAAACCGGTCATACACACGTTTGCTATGATCAACAGTCGGCTCATAGTGTCGATCTACTCTCTATAATCGGCGTTCCGGTCTGTCTGTTTGTAGCCGCATTTAAATTAATGTTGCTACATTGCGGCGCGTATACTAGGACATCGTCATAATGCGGTCGTCCAAAGTTTGCTTTTTTGTGCGTGAGATATCAGAAATATTTCCCGTGGCACGAAGTGTGGCATTTGTTCCCAATGGGCGCAAAGAGACCGCGCACTGAGGATCGCAAGACGGTGGTATCGAAGCCAAGCCCGTTGCCAGGAATTTTTCTGGTAGGGGGAAGGTGGGCGCCTGTTTAAGATAAAAGAAAAACCGTATTTTCATTATATATTCCCGGTAAAAAACACTCCCTTCCATTCTAACTTCAAGCGGAGGGGGGGGGGGGAGGCAGGTCACTCCCCCCTCCCCTTTAGATTCGGGACTGATTGAAGCTGTTTCGTGCCGCTCATTGTGAATGGTGCCCCATAGCACTTTGAGTGAACTCATCTGTGACGGATTCTGATGTTTAGATAGTCTTCGTGCGGCTTACGTGTCAAAAGTTTTGCAACTTAATTGATGTCGATTGGGCGTAAGTTATTTAACACGCCGCGATTAGAAAGATTAGTAGTAGCTGCATTCCTAATATGGCCAATTTATCGTGACAGCCTACAAGTTTTAACACTGCTCTGCCTTTTCTTTTCCTACGCGACACCGACTTGAACAAGCGACTGTAACAGCAATGTCACACACCGCGAAAGACAAGACTGGACTATGATCCCTCTCCCATGCGCAAGGTAGCAAACCGGCTGCCTATAGGCTGGTTAACCTCCCTGCCTTTCTTTTCCCTCTATTTTTCTTCCTTCCTTCTGCCTTTTCTTTACTTCTTCTCCTCACGATATTTCACGTTTTGACACTAGGGGAGCCTGTAGACACATATACGGGCGGAGGCACTCGCAGCTACTCGCGTAATTTTGCAAGTCGTGCACCGACTGTGCGTTCCATCGAATACGGCCAAGATTTCGTTACAGCAGCCCGAATAAGAGAAAGTGCGGTAGCATTCCCGACTAAACCTTTAAGTGGTACCAGTATTATTGTGTAACTTTTTTTCGTAATTACTTTCCACTACCATTAGGCTGTCGTATTTTAATAAAACAAGTGAACAGTCGAAGTCGCAACTAATGTCGATGAATAGTCCGCACTAGGCGAAACTTCGAGAGTTGTCGTTTCCCAAGTGAGGGAGTTCGAACGTTCCTTTTTTTTCCCTAAATACTTTAGTTTTTCTGTAATCTATATGGTGATTTTCATATTGGGACTCCGTTTTATTATACCTAAGAATACGCAACAACAGTGCTGACTGTTCCACTCTAAAGCTACATTGAACTTGAGCAACATGTTTTTGGCGCAGCATATGTTTCGGTTTACCGTACGTTTCAAGCGGGTGCGGTAGAATTGAAAATACTTTAAATTTGTTGTCGCGATACAGCTGGCGTTCGTACTCACCAAAAAAAAAAAAAAAAAACCTTACGCGAAAAGTTTCAGTACGAGCATACTTGAGCCAATCAGGATGCGGGACGTACCAGTATAGTGAAGCCGGTTGAGATCAGAAAACGCACTCAGCAAACAGGAACTCTGTGAATTTGGCCCCAGGTCTCTAAATCTATACCGCTATCTCACGATTCACTGTGTCGCAACTGCTGTCATGACATTCTTAAAATAAAAAAAATAATAGAGACGAAATGGAAAAACTGGCGAATACGTTACAGTCGCCCCTGTTCCATGAAATCCAAAAATTAAATAAGCGCAGTGTAGCTCATAGGTACGTTTTTCGTAGCTAGTAGAGAATATGCTCGCGATGATTTACAGCAGTCGAATGTCATTACTCTGTCACCCAGCGTGGTGTGACGCGTGAACACGTGTAATCGACCTCCGATCCCACTTATTATTAGTTGATTGATTTGTGGGGTTTAACGTCCCAAAACCACCATATGATTATGAGAGACGCCGTAGTGGAGGGCTCCGGAAATTTAGACCACCTGGGGTTCTTTAACGTGCACCCAAATCTGAGCACACGGGCCTACAACACACTTATTATTAGTGTACTCGTGTCTCGAATGGAATGCCTGATAAGCGGATAGAACGAAAAATGTTTGATACAGAAGATACTAGCGACAATTTGAAAATTTGAACGCTGTTCTCGAACATCCTCCTCTGCGTAATGTACAAGAACGTCGTGGGTAAAGAGACAGCAGCTGTTTACACGCAAGACCTCTCGCTGTTGCCGCGCTCGCAGTGAGTGTATATCGAGCGGACCAATCGGCGCCAGAATGATTGATGGCCCGCAGAGCACCTGTTTGTTGTCGGCGCGTTTGTGCTGCCCGTGCGAATCTGCCCTTTGCCGAACCGAGGGCATTCGGCGAAAAAAAACCACAGCCGTCGATAGAACGCCCATATCGGCAAGCAACGCGCACGACCTCGGGCAGCCCATGTAGCATTGTCTGTGTCAAGTGTGGCGGGAGTCGAAGTTGGATTTGGTCGCGCCTCATCGTCGAGCTTTCCAACTCGATAAAAACAAAGGTTAAACGAGCGAAGAGCGCGCTTCTTTCCATGATATATATATATATATATATATATATATATATATATATATACGTAGTCAAACATGCTAGCATTTATCACTCGTTCTCGTGGTTACCCTAAAGAAATAGAAGGGAGAAAAAAAGGACAGGGAAACGCGCGCCCGATTGGCTATTCTGCACAGAAAAAAAAAAAGAATGGTAAGGAAACAACAGAGTGAGACGCAACCCCAGGTAAACCTTCCTGCGTCACGCGCAAATAACGCGAAAACAGGTGTGGAAATCGAAGCGTGCGAAGTCGAGTTAGCCGAGTGAGTATTTCGATATGAGAAAGAGAGAGCTTAGTCGCAACTTCTAAATTTGCTCTGTCGGCGTTTTGGGCCTATAGTTGCGTTAATCGGAGTAGCGAACAAGATGGTGAAGGAACGATGGAAAGGAAAGACAGGGATGTCAAGTTCGCGTGAATTTGTATTGGATGGTCAAGGCACGAAGTGCCAATATAAGTGAAGAAAGGAAATGCTTACTGCCGCATCCTTCCGCAGGATGACCGGAAATTCCCACGCGTGCATTCTTGGTTCTTCAGCTTTGCTTTTGGTGCAAACACGTATAGTTATATGCGAGACGTCGGCAAGACAATGTGGAGCTCACACGACCCCCTCATGGAGCGTACTCACACTCATCAAAGTCTTCCTCAACCGGACTCACTCACACTCGCCGAAATATTACTCACCTCGACTCACTCAGACTCGCAGATCGATATGATTGATTGATTGATTGATTGATTGAACAAATAATTGATATGTAGGGTTTAACGTCCCAAAACCACCATATGAATATGAGAGGACGCCGTAGTGGAGCCAGGCTCCGGAAATTTCGACCACCTGGGGTTCTCTAACATGCACCCAAATCTGAGCACACGGGCCTACAGGATTTTCGCCTCCATCGAAAATGCAGCCGTCGCAGCCGAGATTCGATCCCGCGACCTGCGGGTGCTGCAGCCGAGTAGCCTTACCACCGCGGCTCGATCTGAGCCTGAGTGAGTCGACTCATGACTGAGATTAACGACTATATGGTTATATGACGGTGAAACTAATGACAGTTCATTTATTCAGATATAATTTATCCGTAATAATTAAATCGCGTTTTCATTTTAATGCCCCGGTAAAACATACGTTGTCGAAGGCTATAGCGCTTCACAGCACTTTTCGTTGCGTTGCGCTTTTTTTTTCACGAGCGTCCAATCCCTTCTCGCGTTTGTGTTGTAATGACTTGCCTTGCTCGTGCGTAAGGCATCTCCGCTCGTGACAGCCAATTTATGGAAGCCAGTGCCTGCGAAGCCGTGGCGCTCTGCAGCAGGCGCTGTATTCCCCTCGGCGCGACCGCTTCCCGAGCGAGGCACCGCGCTGCGTCCTCTGGTGCTACGAGGAAGGTGACAAATGATTTCGCGAGTGATTGCGGACGCCTGCGTCTGGCAGGGCGGAGCGCGACGCGGCTTCGCATATGATGTACGTAGCCGCGCCATCGATGTCCATCTAATGGTCGTCGGTCGAACATTCTTCCGAATTATCTGGCACCGAAGGAAGACAAGCGAATGCCGGTAGATCGGTGGCTTATTAGTTTGCGATTGGTGGCCGTCGCGGCGTCACTTGGTATATAGCAACGCAGCATCAAAGAATGAGGGTTTGCTCATTCCAGGCCGCTCGTTGAAGCGCGATTTTCTGGAACTAGTATTGACGAAGACGAAAAAGGCTGAAAACTGGGATTGAGCACGGCGTTCTTTACACTATTCGTGGTGCGGACGCTTATTTTGCGAATAGTTTGAAAAAAGCTTGCTACCGCGAAAGTAGAATACGAATACACGAAAATAAAGGTAACAGCTGCGATATATCCTGGTACTCACCTGGAAACTTTCCAACTCTACGAAGGGGGTGAAAAACGTTTTTAACTAAGTATAAATACGGGAATAAGATAAAAGGGATAATCGTGCCCCTTGCGAATATCCTCTGTGGTACCGTAGCACGTAAGGTGTCGCGCTGATCAGCTCGAGGCCGTGGGCTTTGATCCTTCCATCCAGTGGCGGCATTTCGAATGGAGGCCAGAGGCAAGGGACATCTGCGTACTTAGATCTGTAGGTTTTGTCGTTTTACTGAACGTATGTTAATTATTCGAAGCCTGGTTCTGCAATCTTCTCGTACGCCGCTGAGTGGGCTTACTTTTGTTCTGTTACGCATCTAGAGTGATCGGCTTCGCAAAAACAACTCTAGTTGGCCTTTACCCAAGTTTTCTTTTTGTGTGTGTGTGTGTGTGGCGAACGCCTAAATTAATTACACCTCACGCGCGACTACACTCGCTCCTGATGTTGCTTTCCCGCACACATGAACCACGGGGCTGCACACCGCAGTTCCGACAATTGGTTTTTCGCGCGGGCTGTTCTTCGTGAGGCGGGAAACGCAGCGTATATATGCGCTTGGCTGCGGAAGTTGCCTGTTAACTGCACTGTCGAGCATCGCCGCAAAGCAAACAGAAGGTGACGTGTGCTCACAGTTCTTCTTTGATGCTTTTATCTTCTTCGATATAGACGACGGATCTGGAGAACTCGAAATTAGCTATATACCACTAATTGCCACCTGTACGTACGTATTACAAGTTACAGGTTTGTCATTATTGCCGAAAACGTTGTTTGGCTTAGCAGTAGTGTCAGATGCCCCGATGAAATTTCCTAAAACACCATTTCTTGAAACATATCTGCAAAATGACGAGGCTCTACTCGTCCACCGCGCCACTAAAAATCACTAAAAAAGGGAACAGTTAGCTCAAGAAATAGCAGGCTATATACGTTAGTGGAATCTAAACACGCTTCCCCCCGCTTGCCATAGGAAACTGAAACCGGACACGTAATGAAGAAGCAGAAGAAGAACCTCTGGGTCAGCTGGATTCCGACACACTTTTCCGACGAAGTTAATGGGGCTGAAACACCGTTCCCTACGTGCCCGTTTGCAGGCTTTGCATTACTAATGCCTCACCAAAGTGATCTCTCTTAAACAATGTGGCGATTGGCCTCGGTCAAGTTTTTTTCTTCTCCTCTCATTGTCCATTAGCAGTGATTTCCCCGCAGGAAACACAGGCGCACACTGCATGCTTTCTCCCCTTGCCCAGTACTTTTCTTTAAATTTATTATCGCACGGGTTTGAGCTTCGTAGACTGTCCGGCTGCGCCTGTGATAATAAGCAAAAAAAAAAATAAAAACAAATCAAGACACTAAAGCGAAAAAGAACACCGTGATTGGAAAGCCACCTGAACATTCTTTTCCCGTCTAGTCGTTGTAGGAGTTTGAAAGCCGGCAGACATAATCGACAATTTATCTGTCCTGAGGTCACCTATATATACCACTTTTTCTTTTGTATACATATAAGACGCTGACAGATTTTTACTCACGTTGTTTGCTTCGTGTATCTATTATCCGCGAAACTTTGCGCCTTTTAGCGCTGACCACCAAGCTGCATTCTTCAGAATACACAGTGTCGCGTCCTGCTTTCCCTACCCTTTTTTTCGGCGTAACGCGTTTCATGTCGTTATTTACCACCGTTGCTTCGAGCATTCCAGTATTTGCCACAATGTTTGTTTTTCGCAGCTGCGTCGAAGTATTAAAAATACTGTTGCTATCTTTTTCGTTGCCCAACTCGTTATGCGACATGTTATGTCTGGTATGCTTTTGTTTCAAAGCGCTTCAGAAAGCGCCAGTCAAAACGCTGTTTGAAAGCGTTGTAATGCGACACCGGAGCTTTTTCCTGTACGTTTCTCCTTCTTCGTTGCCCCGGAGAGCCATTCTATACCCACGAAAGCATGTTCGCCTTCCGTTCAAGAATACTTAGATTGATTGACATGTGGCGTTTAACGTCCCAAACCCACCATATATATGATTATGAGAGACGCCGCCGTACTGGAGGGCTCCGAAAATTTCGACCTCCTGGCGTTCTTTACCGCGCACCCAAATCTAAGCACACGGGCCTACAACATTTCCGCCTCCATCGGAAATGCAGTCGCCGCAGCCGGGATTCGATCCCGCGACCTGCGGGTCAGCAGCCGAGTACCTTAGCCACTAGACCACCACGGCGGGGCGTTCAAGAATACTAAGCGCAATGTTCATATCATTAGCCGTTTCATGCGAAATAGCAAAAGAAAAAGAAGGAAAGAATGCATCAAGTGTCACGATCGCTTCTCTAAATTGGATTTTTAATCCCGGTTTCTCCGCTTAGCTTCAGGTGCACTAAAGCGAGGTCAAACGATGCTACGCTTGCCTTTTTTTTTTTAACTTGCTTAAGTTAACTTAAAACGTAGCCCCTTCATCGTCGTTACTAGTTTTACTTTCTTGTGCAAGGTAACAGAGTTTTATTTTTCTCTCGATCTTTGAGGCACTCAAGTCTGCCCGAGCTAACCGCTTTTTAGCCTTTGTAACTGATACGTTGGGACAGGTTTAATCCAACTACGCAACTTTCGAAGCAAAGTTCTGAGCGAAAAGTTCACTTTCGGCGTAAGGATTTCAAGGCTACATGCCATAACGAGCACATTGACAATGTTTGGCTAGCGGTTCGCCTAACGTAACCTAATCTAACCTACCACATATCCGTGGCGCGATCGGTGAACTGGATTTGTTCGGCGATTATTGAAATAAAAAAAAAAACAATAAACATATTGTCATGAAATTTTCGCAGTTAAGTTGATCGGGACATCTCCAGATTCTTCCGAGGTGGACCGGAGATGTCTGTAGTCAAGGATAATAAGCGTTTTTCGCACTAGCCTGCAGGAAATATATATTCATGAGCACCAATGTATTTCGTGGCCATTTGGAAGTATATATTTTTATATGTAATTCCGTTACGTGTGTTGCAAACACTCGGCTGCCTCCTTCATGTGGCCGGCAGTGGTGCTCCCAAAGACACAGCGAATTCTTTGAGCATATACTGACATGTTCATTGTGCTTGTCTCAGCGAAAACTCCGCGGACTGTCTTGCATTTCAGTTGCGATACATTGTGCACTTTGATCCTGGGTTCTTGCTAACTAGCTTTCAAATAGTCGTAAAATGGTACGTGTCTAAATGCTCACACAGTCTGAATTCACGTATTGCGAATGGTCTTCATGCGCGTGCAATTTCGCCGCCTTGGACCTTGGTCTTCATCTGTTAGCGGTGTTTGTCGCGGTTCAGTTAAATATTCCTCCGTGAAACGGAGAAATTTCTGCACAAACACGCGTGCAAATTCTTCTGTGAACACATTTGTGCGTGGATATTCGAGTTCGGAAATTTCTCCGTTAAACAGAAGAACTTCCGCACACTTACGCGTGAAAAAATTTTCTGTAAACACTCACACGCTTATGCTTGGATATTCGAGTTTGGAAAATTTATCCGTGAAACAGAAATAATTTCCGCACTGCGATCGGAGAAAAACAAATACGCAGGCGGCCCGATAAGTTTCCTGGTCTTCCGCGATATCCCCCTTTGGCCTAAACTGCAGTGAGAATAGTACCGCGTCAGCCGAGTGCGCTGATTGTTTATTCTCTCAGCGTGAGTGTTTTTCCAGCGACGACTTTTCTTCTAGTGTATGCGTCTGGCGAGGCTCCTAACGTCCTCCATCGCTTTTAAGCTTTTAACTCTTTTTTTGTTTTTTAAGCTTCGCTTTTCTGCTTGGCCATTTCCGGTAACCCGTACTCTGTTTACCTGCTCTGCTTGTTTTGTTGTTTTTCTCCCATACTTTCGCTTTCCTTTAAGGCTCATGTGGTTTGCCTACTCGGTGGCGAATTTGCATTTCTGAATAGCGCTCTTTCTCCAAACTTTCGTGCGTCTCTTCGCCGTCTGTTTATTCTGGCGGCACGAAGCGGGCGTGGCGAACGACCATCGGACTGGCTTCTGTGAGCCACTCGCGTCGGCGACCGCCCTTTATTATTATTTTTATTATTATTTTTTTTCTGCATCCATTTGCGCTGGCCGCGAATCGCGTTGCTTCCCTTTCGCTGTATTTCGGAAACGCGCAGCTGTCCGCCCACATTCTGCCTGCGCCCGGGTTGCCCCCTCTGTGCTGCATTTGTTTATCATTGTTCTCCGCATATCGTCCTAATTCACCTGCTGCCTTCTACCTTCGAGTCCCGCAATCCGCGCGCGAGGCCAAACAAACGCTTCGCGCGCGCAACTGCAGTTCTCAGAGTTGGGGGAACGGTGCTTCGTGCTGCGCAGAGGCGTCCCTCCATCAAACCTGGGCCGGATCGGACCAGTCCGCGGCTTCCTTTTTTTTTTCACTGTTTTCTTTTTTTTTCGCCACCTTCCCCTCTCGCCTCCTCTCTATCTTTCTCAATCCTGGTTGCTATATATCTTCCTCGTGAGGTAGTGCTCTTGAAGGTTTCGCGTTCTGGTTGTCTGCTGTTTGTTTGAGTCATTCGTTGGTTTACAGGCAATACTTTATTGTCTCTCTCTCTCTCGCTTTTGCTTTCCCTTTACTTGGATGTTGTACATGCTTCCTTTATTTCTGTTATTTATTTTACCGTGCAACCAAACAAAAAGAGTTCAACGAGTCCCAAGAGGTTAAAAAAAACACGCCTGAATCGGGTGGCCGTTGAAGGAGCCTGGGATCGCGCACCTAGCCTGCCAACAGGTATACGACTCCCCGGTGACGAGAAAAAGGATGGCAGAGAAAAGGAGAGAATCAGCCTGAACTGCCCCGTTTTCTTTTTGGTGGGTTCTTCTCGATCTCAGCATCCGGGTGGGCTATGTCAGACGGCGAAGGTAGGAAATGGACTGGACGCGGGGGCCGTATCGGTGCCGTCTTCGAGGTTATGCGTCTTCACAGGCGTACGTAAACTGGCGTCCATTCCTCTGACACTACGCGATTACAACGCGATTTTTCACTCGTTGTTGCTCTTGCGTCGCCGTCGACTCGTTGGCGCAAGCCTAGTAGTCAGGGAATATCATTTATTATATGCATTATACATACGCGTATGTACTCCAGGTAATATCGAGCTCTCCCGTATTTTTAACGCGACAAATATTCCCGCCGTTGTCTGCCAAGAATTTATGGATGTCATTTTTGTCACGGAAATGACGTCAGTAAAAGAACGCGGGGTTTCTTTTCCATGTCAGGCGCGAAATAAGAGAAGAGAATTACTTCGCTGGAGTCAAGTTATATCACAAGGCTTTTTGCAGGACGTCATATTACACAGATTTACGAAACGTAGTAGCGAGTATTTCGTCTCTATATTAATAGCTTCTACCTCTGTCAAAATATTTAAGGGGCATTTTCGCCGTTGGGTATGACTTTTTTCTGAAGCTGTGTAATGTTTCACGCAAAAAGGAGAAAAATTTTCCTCGCCATTATAGATATGAGCAAGCTCCACGCTTAAAATACGTCAATAAAGGGGGACCTTGCGTTATATATTTAACCTGCGTGCGGTATTACTCTCTCGTATTAATGAAATTAGTGTTTGTTTAACTTTCTACGAGGCATTTCGACCCGACACTTTAGCCCCTATTTCACATCCACGCCATATTATGTGTTTTAACAAAACGCCCGATGAGGCGTGAGTTGTCACGCGTGCCTTTAAGCGCGTTCAACGCTTGGCACGCGTTCTACAACACTGATTTTTTCCTGAAGAACTTAATCCGTGTAAGCCATCCAAAGCGTCGAGATGATTGGTGCCATTTCACAACACCGATGGAATGCAGCCGACTAGTCGTTCAGTCCAGTGTGTTCGGAGATTGGTACTTCATCGGCGGGAATGCTACAGTTTCGCAGTAATCATTGGCGAAGTAACGCGTAGATGTTATTTTTTCTTTCTTGACGAGCGAATGCGCTTTTGTCAATAAAATATGTACGAAAAATTACCGGGAAGCTCGATATTGACGAACCGTGGAAAACACGAAGAATCGACGTTAAAAATTGTTTTGCCCTAATGCCAGCCGACCTTTCACAACACTGCCTAGCCGCAGTGGTCTAGTGGCTAAGGTACTCGGCTGTTGGCCCGCAGGTCGTGGGATCGAATCCCGGCTTTGGAGGCTGCATTTTCGATGGAGGCGAAAGTGATGTAGGCCCGTCTGCTCAGATTTGGGTGCAAGGTAAAGAACCCCAAGTGGCCGAAATAATTTCCGGAGCCCTCCATTACGGCGTCTCTCATAATAAAATTGTGGTTTTGGTACGTTGAAGCCCACATATATATCCGTCTGTGTCCGTCTGTCTGTCAAAGTCAGGAACGCAAGTTCTGCCTCATTGCTGGTATTTTGAAGGTGAAGCACGCTATACAGGCAGAACTGGCTCTCGTCAGGAGAGCAGGGACGTTAAAGAACACATGGGGAATACATTGTTCCTTTTTTTCCTCGGTGCTTTAAGAAGTAGCTGTCTTGCGAAAGTTTGCGAAAGTGTTCCGCATTTGAACGACAAAGAGTGGCACTGCGGATGGAGGATTTTATAGACAAGTGTTTCACTGGCGTTGTGTACAAGCTCCTCGTAGATCATTTGCCCTCCTCCTATTTCTCTTTCTTTTTCCCGCTTGGCAATGGAATGTTTTGCGGGAAATCGCCTGGACATGGAGAAAGAAATAGCGCAGATACAAATTAATCGCGTGGAAATGTAGTTCTTTATGTTGCTATATATATATATATATATATATATATATATATATATATATATATATATATGTAGTTAGAGCATTGAACGCGCTATTCGAAGGTCGTAGGTTCGATTCCTGCTCACGGCTGGTTATTTTTTCATCCACTTTTCTTTCTTCTTATTTACATTCCATTGGTTCTAATAACTTCTCCTGTACATTCCTTGGCATTACTGTCTGTTATATCTCATTAGTATTGTGTCAAAACGCGGAAAAACGAGCCCTTAGGTATACACTTGTTTCCCTTTATATATATATATATATATATATATATATATATATATATATATATATATATATATATATATATAGAGAGAGAGAGAGAGAGAGAGAGAGCGAGCTGTGTATGAGCATAATCTTTAAAACATTATACGCATACTTGTAGATGTCCCGTTATTCTCATCAAAACTGCTAGTTTACTGTTTTATGGCTTATGACTTTTTGCACGTGAATTTGAATTGCATGAAAAAAAATGAATAGAGTATTAATGCGATAATTTGTTCAGTAAGGAAGCCCAAAGTTACGCATTCACTATGGCGTGGTAAATAGCATTTTGTCGCCGAAGAAGTTTGCTGCGATTCGTGCCCGAATCCGGTGTTCTCCAGTGTGCTTTGACGATGCACAAAAAGTGATCAGCGGCACCGAAATAGCGTACGTGGCTCTCCCATCACTAAGTCGCCTTCGGAGGCACTTTTAATTTGCCACCTTGCTTGTAATAGAGCCCTATTATCTGGGCCCCGGTTGCTGGTCTTTTCTTATCGGCTTTCGTCGCTGCTCAGCAAACAAGCGGCACTTGTTTGTTAAACTGCTCGAGCTCACAGTCCCAGCGAAAGTAAACTCGTCGCTCCAGTTAATTTATTCCTGGCTGACTGGGCGGCCTAATAGTAGCATCGCGCGAGCCGAGAAAGCGATCAGTTGTTCGCATTCCTCGCTGCAATTTTTTGTTTCCTTCTTCGTCATTTTGCGCGCGCACCACAAAACTGCGAAGAGGCCTTTCGTTCGTGTATTTAATAACGAGCCTATTGAAAAAAAAATGCGTGGTTCCGGAGCACGAACAGCGGCTCGATGCTTCTTTCAGGCATTGCCGCTTGCTACTTTCCCTAACCACCGCGCGGAAACAAAAGGGCACGCATGCAAATGAGTGCTGAGCTGCAAAGAAGAGGTGCAGGAAGGCGACCGCCGGGCTCTTTCGGGGATGCACGCCATCAGATATTTAGCGAGGCACGGCGTCTCTCGCTTAGTGTACCGTCGTCATCTTTCCGACGGCGGTGCTGTGTATTTTTTTTTTCTTCCTTTTCTTGGTTAGCACGGGCCGGCTAGATTATAGCCTCGTAGTACGTGACGTGCGTCGGCAGCCAGGCTGCTTTGTTTGTTTGTTTTTACAGCGAAAGTTGTTATGATATCACTTTTCTGGTCATGCGCAGTTGTTGTTGTCCGCTACCGCCGCCGGTGTTTGTAAGCACATCGTGTGAAATTAGGAAAAGAAACCTTCCAGCAATGACACATGATTGATTTGTGGGGTTTAACGTCCCAAAACCACCATATGATTATGAGAGACGCCGTAGTGGAGGGCTCCGGAAATTTTGACCACCTGGGGTTCTTTAACGTGCACCCAAATCTGAGCACACGGGCCTACGACATTTCCGCCTCCATCGGAAATGCAGCCGCCGCAGCCGGGATATGAACCCGCGACCTGCGGGTCAGCAGCCGAGTACCTTAGCCACCAGCTATGACACAGTGGGGCGTGAAACAGAGTCCGCTTAGTGCCAGCCCAATATTCTACCACTGAGTTACGCCGGTGTTTGTAACTTGTTGTCAAACTTGCCTTAGGCAGGCATGACCTAGCACCAACGGCACAGCAGGATTCGAACCCGGGTCCGCTGGGTGCTAGCCCAGTATCCTACCACTGAGCTACACCGTTGCTTGTGACTAGTTAGCAAACTTGCCTTATGCAGGCTTGCTGTCGGGAAAGCAATCGCGTTAATACGACTTATAAAGCGTTTTACAACAGCGAAAGAAGAACCAGTCTTTTGTTCTAATGCTGTACTACAAGTGTTAATTTCTCCTGTATACTGTAAGGCACGATTTATTTGCCTTTAATTTTGCTGTTTTGTATTCTATTTTCTACTGTAACCCCCCTACAACAATGCCCAATAGGTGATGTTAGGTACTTGTAATAAATAAATAAATAAATAAATAAATAAATAAATAAATAAATAAATAAATAAATAAATAAAAACCAGTCGTCGCACAATTCGAATAGCGTAACTAGTGGGCCGTTCAATGATCAAAACTATCACAAAAGCTTGCTCTTGTTTCCCTATTAAGCGTGGCGCACTACACTTCAGACATAATTTCTCATCGTCGTCAGCCACTGCATGGGTAATTGGCACAAAATTCCTAACAAGTGTTTAGTGGATACCACGCTTCTCAGAAGAATGACGAAAAACGGCATTGCGAATGCCGGCCTACTACCCAAAAGTTTATTATTAACGCCGTAGTGGGCACCAAGCAAGTGTGCTTGCTGTAGTTTTTCAAAACATTCACCAATCAGTGTTTTGAAAAGGCTCCGAAAGGCCGCTAGCTTTCGCAGTGGCTGTTCTGCGCCTTCCGCGCAGGCCTGGCGTTCTTGTTTTCTTCCTTGTCAGACAGTCTTCTGAAGAAGCTTAGTTGTGTCTGACGTTTTTGCCATTAGGCTTTCGTTTTTCATGTTTATTATTCTTTTAATCGGTGAGCGTGCGCTAGCACTATTCACATTGTTTCACTGTCCCGCACGTTTCTAACGACGTCGGATTCGTATAGTTGTTCTTGCTGAGTGCGTACATTGCGTCTACTTACAATTGCATGCACGTGCAGTCGTGAACAGTATGAAGGGGAGCACTGAAATTAGCTTCGAGAGGTCCTCGTGGCTTAGCGCAGTTGCTAAGCGCAACAGGATTCGCAGCACTAAATATAAATGGTCTTTACCCAGTCAATACGTAGGATTCCGCACGTTGCGACTAATTGTTGCCGATGCACAAACGCCGTGTTTCCTTTCAAATTAGTCACAAATCAACATACACATTTTCAGTAATTCGAGATATACTTAAATTTTCTTTGCGCTTATCGATTAGCGTTTTGGGAGCCAAAACAGAGGGGAAATCATTGCCTGCCTATAGTGTCGCTCGCATGTTGAATATTGCGTGTTCTTAATTATATGTTACTTATTCTACTTTTGTGTTCGCTATGCTCTGCCAATACATGTTACAGCGGGACATTACGTGATTTCTGACGCTTCAGGGAAAGTGAGACCAGGTTTGTTTTGTTTTTTTTTTTGCACTAAATTCATTGACGCGGACTGATAGTATAAATATAGCCCCATAGGTAGAAACGTTAATTTTCTCCTTTTTTTCTTTTACAACCCTTATTCCCCACCCCTGTGCAGGGTAGCGAACCGTCTACTTCTACCAGGTTAAGCTTCCTGCGTTTTCCTTTTCATCTATTTCTCTCTCTCTCTCTCTCTCTTTGTGATTTCTTGATGAGCATGTCCTGCACATGATTTATTGAAAACGCAGTCTATTTAATTTTTATGTAGTGAATCAGCTTTTTGTGCGAACAGTGTGTGATATTAGGCTCGCGATACGACGGTTGTCTGTTTAGTTATGCTCATGGTCGTTATCCACTAAGCTTAGGATTACCATGGTTCATAGACCAACGTTTGTAGAACCACAGTTGCTGAATGAATGCGTAATCTTATAGCTAAGTATGCACTTTTGTAGGATTCTGTGTGCACTTAGACACAACATTTTCGGAAGATATAATCAGTACAGAACTCGTGTCGGCGTTTGAAACCCAGCAGAT
The DNA here is from genome assembly GCF_013339725.1 of Rhipicephalus microplus. Lineage (NCBI taxonomy): Eukaryota > Metazoa > Arthropoda > Arachnida > Ixodida > Ixodidae > Rhipicephalus > Rhipicephalus microplus. The sequence goes on from NC_051165.1 coordinate 248,161,460, forward strand.
TTGTTTTTCTTTGATCACAGTCGCTCTTGCCGCTGCCGCAGAATCCCGGCTCTGCGTTCCATTGCGTCGACAGCAGAGACAACGTTGTTAAAATGCAGCAACTCTCTCGATGTTTCTTGGAACTCAGACTACTAGCACCACACTCTGGGCGAAAACACGTACAAGCTAAGATAGTTATTCTTTCTAGCGCGACACAAAAAAGGGCGTCATGGAACGCCTCGGCATGCAAAACTTTGTTGACGTTTTACTGTTGCGACGGGTTCGTGATCTGGATATCTATCTCCGTTTGCTCGGGAAAGGTTGGTATTTCGTTAAAAATATAAATAATGTCACGATAAAAGGGATAAATGAAGCTTCAGCGCTGACAGCTCGTGGTTGCAACATTTTGAGTCGCACAAATGTCTTGTCTTGGCCATTTAGTATTACGGGGTTTTCTTGTACCTCACATTCGTTCGAACGTTCTATCCGCGCTAAGGCGCGACACGTGCCTTCTCGCTTGTGGGGTGCCTCGCATGCATGGCGCTCATGCCGCGGAAACTTGACCGAACTTCATTGCAGCAGGTGCTTTTCCCTTCTCATCACCCGCAATTAGCGCCGCGTGTACGCAGACGCCGAAAATGTGGACGTCTCGCGAGACAGGCGCGACGTATTTTTGAAAAGTCATTCCCCCGGCGTACATACGCGCGCACTTGCAAGCGACTGTCAGTTTGCGCTATCGTCGACTTCTCCTCTCTGTATGTGCGCGTTTGTCATCCCTGCAAGTGATTTATGCGCCTTCTATCCGCCGCGCTGGCTCCTTCTACAGCTGGCAGTGGCGCCCGACTGAGATGCCTTCCCGCAATGCACCGGTGCTGGGGCCTCTGTCGTATAGGAAACGAAGCGACGGAAGGGGGCCGCCGACGAGGTGTGGTGCCAGGAAAGAACTCGGAGACGAGCGCGTGGAAGATCTCACTGGGTGACGCGCCGGTGTCAAGCCGCACTCGCGCTCATGTTTTGCGGTAAAACGTGGATCCCCCCACCCACCCCAACCCTAAAAAAAAAAAAAGAAATGCAACATACTTGAATAAACGACGGCGTTCTGTGCGCTCAGCTCTGTGCTGACCTTTTCCTTCGTCGCGCCCAGCTGCTGGCCTCGTTTGCATGTTCCGAATGACAACCGTCTGGCGCCCATTCTTACCCACTTCGCTCTGGTACGGCGTTCCGTCTCGGCTTCGCTTTCGTCCGTTCTTGCTCTAGCGCTTCGTTTTTTTTCCTTTGCGCGCGCTGTGTTTCACGTTGTCGTTGCCATGTTTGCTCTCGTCTTTCGGAGCTTATTTCAGCTTGGCGCGTTTTTTTTTTTCGAAACGCGCGAGATGGGCGTGTATATAGAAAGTCGGTCTTTCCTATCGGCTGCGCGCTTGGAATGGCGGCTACGCCACACTTCTGGTCGTCGAGAATGAAATTCAAGGATGTGTGAGGTGCGAGACGGTGCGCATAAGGTGAAAATATGTAAACGGAATAGGCCTCGCGAACGGAGCTTTTATTTTCTTTTTTCCTCTGCCTGGCCCTATACCGCGTATTGTTTTCTTTCCATCGCCTCCTTCGTTCCTCTGGAAGCCGGCCGAGTGAGAGAACATGCTGGCTATGGGCTCCGAAACCGGGTCCGTGTTTGTCTCATTGCCTATGCTATCAGATTCTGCGATTCTGCTTTTTGTTTTTTTTTCTATATAACGCTTTCTCGTTTCCCTCACCTTGATGCTGGCACGCCCGTGATTGCTTTCCTGTGTTTCTACTACTGCGCTTTCATTGTTTGCCGTCGCCGGTCTCCCATCGCGAGCGCCACGTTGCCATTCTTGTTTTTGTTTTCCGAACCATCGTGAGGCACTCAGTGCGCGCGGACATTCCCGTGTGAGCTCAAGTTTGGACGCGTGGTACGTCCTTCAGTGACTGGCGAACTTCTCATTGAGGTCGACGTGGCGGAAAGAAACTTGCCTTCCGGCGAAAGTTCCACAGTGACGATGACTGAAATGCGTGCATATACACTCACCCAGCAAGCAGCTGTAAGCAGAGTTTCTGGGAACCGTTGGGAATTTCTATGTTTAGCTCGCCTTCTTCACTGCGTGCTCATTGACGCGTGTTCAGGCTTGCGTTACGCAATGTTTCATGAGCTCCGGTGTGTCTACCTGTGCCTAACTTGTCGTCTCCTTCTCCACGTTCTATAGGTCGTTCTGTTTTTCATCCCTTTCGCGTCACCTTGTCCGGGCTGCCGGAAGGAGGAGCTCGACTGGGCGCGAGGTCCTTTGGCCCTTCGGTGTTTACGAGCTTCCCGTTTCGGGGCATAAACCGTCGAAAGAGGAAATGTACCGCCCGCGCTTTCTTCCAGCTTCCTCCTTTGTTCGGTTCTGTCTCGCGGTGTCACCTGTGTTTGCTGTTCCTTTACGTGGCAGAAGCATTCAGCTGGCGTTCACCGGGTAATATTTATAAGCCGCGCCTAACGAACCTCTGGGGGAAAGAAAGTCACTCTCAGGAAATGGCAGGGAAACAAAGTGCGAGAGTGAGTATGGAGAGAAAAACGCTGAAGTGCCACTGCGGGCCTTTTTTGTTGTTGTTATATCTCTTCCCAGCGCAACGAAGCCAGGCGAAAGAAACTGCGCAACGTATAAGCCAAGAGAAAAGCGACTGGAGTGACACTGGACGGGGCCGCGGGAAAAAGAAAACCCATTGGTAGAGTGTGCCTCAAGAAACGAATTCGTACAGAAGATAACCGCGCCATTGTAAGGCACGCGGACGACGGGGCGAGACATAAGCAGCCGAATAACGAAGAGAGACACGGCGACGGTGCCGGAGCACTGTGGGGCTGCTCGGGCGAGAAGAAAAAGACGAGCGGTCGGGAACGGCAGTGTAGTAGTAGTAGTACAGTACGTGTCCCCGTTTGAATATCGATTTCTTCGCGAGCGCTCATTGGGCTTTCTCCGCACGAAGCTTGGAGCAACAAATTTGCAGACTGTGCAAACAGAACGGAAGCATACCGACGCAGGAGAATTCTTGGAAGAGCCTTTTTTTTTTTTACTCCGTCCACGTTCCTGCGCTGCAGACTTCTCGCCCTGACGTCATCGACCTACGCGAGGCGTGCGTCTCTGCCCTATAGGTTCCGAAGTCGCCGTTCACGATACTAACTGAAATGACCGGTGGTAGCGGCGTCTGCACTGCCTGCCTGAAATTGGAGTACTTAGTCATTCCTCTTGTTGAATTCAGCGCGAGAAAGCACGCACTCTTACACACACATGCGCTCTCTCACATGAACGGGAGACCAACTACTTCACGTGTTGATACCGCGTTTGCAGCTGCGCTTACGCGCGTCGCACCGTTGGGCCTGCGGATATATAGCGAACCTTCCTGAAGCGACGTCGTATGCGCTGGCTTTTAGAAAGACTGCTCGTCGCATTCGCCTCTCCCGAGAGGAAAATACGGCGTGCTCGATGGCCTTTGATGCGCCGATAACGAACGACGGTGCGCCTCCTTTGTATACTTGAAAGGCTTACCTGTCGCGTTCGGACAAGCCTTAACGAGGGACACCGTGTTGGCGGTTACCGCGCGTACATGTTGCATTCGTAGAACCACTTGATCCCAAAAATGAGTCGCGAAGTTCTCTTGGGATGAAACACAATTAAAGTGGATCTTCCTGCTGTCTTTAGCTGTTCTTGTAATGTATCTTGAAAGTGTGTGCTGTTTTTACGCTGTTGGTTCTCTGCGGCTCGCTTTCCTGAATTCTGCATCAAGCAACGAGTCTATTTTCTGATTTATCTCTCTCTCTCGTATTAGCACTACGTTTTGATCGTGTCGGCTGGGGGTGGCGGCGTTCAGATGCAATTATGCGTGCTTCCTAGTATAAGCGTACGTTCTCGGTACGCCGCTAATCAGCTTAACACGGTGGTGGCGGTGACTGCTCCGGGGGCCGGCCGTAATCAAATCTTAAAAGCAACTTACAGGCGCCACGACGACGGTACGTCGCCTCGTGGCTGGCGACGAAAACGAGGTCCGAGTTGTTTTCGTTACGCTGAGAGACGATATAGGGGACTTGGCTTGCGAGAGCAATTTTCGCGATTGTGTAGCCGCAGGGCGAGCGTCACAGGCGGCACCGTAATCATGCACGATCTCCGACGCGGGTGTGGGCGCGCGCGCGTACACGATGTGTTATACTAAGTAATAATTGGATCGACGGACCCTTGAAACTAACGCTGCTGTTTGTCTCTTCAGCGTGCGCTGTTATGAATTGCGGATCAGAAATATTTGTTCTGCGCCTTCGCTCTTCTCAACGGTCCCGCCTGTGCGAGACCCCGATAATTAATTTGCCATTTGTGAGGCTTTCCTTCTTTTCTTTTGCTTTTTGTTGTACGTGTTTTTCTTGTGGCATCTATTATAGCAATCGGCAATCATTATACCATGCGTACTGTGTAAAGAAGGAAGGAACAGAAGAGAGGGGAAAGGTACGGATGTTATCCGATCGGGAAAGACTGGTATATGTGGTACACCCTACCCTGGTGGAAGGAATAAGCGAGTTTGAAAGATAAGGATACAGAGAGAGAAAGAAAAAAAAGAAATTGGGGGGGGGGGGGGGAAGCACACACGCCCATAGTCACATTCTCGCAGTCACAGTACCGCCATTGATGTATAATCACCGGTGCAAGTCTTGTCTAAAATTTGAGCAGTGCCTTTATCGCCTTCATCGGCAGTGAACCCTCATGACGTCATTCTAAAATGATTACTGCCGGCACTGTGTGACAGCTTCGATTTTGTGGTGTCATGGCTGTAGCGGTGTACCATTGAGTATCCCTTGGGAGAGATTCACCGGAGTTATAGAGGTTACGTCTCTATATCGGCTTTCCGCTTGCGTTGGTTGCAACCTTCTTCGCCTGCGTAGCACGTCGTCACAAATCCGCGGCAGCCGTAATCTGGGAAGCGATGAATAAGAGAAACGGTTGTGTGCCCTGCTTTGGACGCGTTAAACAATAGGAAACACACTTTCCCACTGCGGGCCTCTCACATTTTCTCTCTTTCTCCTGCGTAGTGTTCAGGCGTTATTCACCACTGTGACAGGATGACCCTGCGGAACTGTCTTTTCATATATCTGCGTATATATGTTAATGGTGTGCCGATATCGCCTTATAACTCCTTGAATATTTCGCAGACGCAAGATGTGTTGGTTGTTGGAGCTGGAAGTTAAAACTTGAGAGACGTCCATTGCACAAGAAGCAGCTATGATCGGACCGGAAAGTGTCCTCGAATAGTCCTTCATATCCGTGCCGTGCCTTTCGCTTTGTGTGCAGTGATTGGGAATCAGCTGCACGTGTACCGCTGTTGCGCATAACCGAATTTCCCTCCATCCAATGCGGTGCGACGCCCGTTTGCGCAGCGTCTATGCTGTCGCTTCTCGGTTTTCATCGTGCGACTACGGCGAAGACAGACGTCGGTGCCTCTGGTCGGCGATGTGTTCATGACGTATAGTTCTTTCCGCGTGCGTGCGTGCGTGCGTGCATGATTTTCTGTGAGCGGGCGTAGTGGGCGTCGTCGTCGTCGTCATGCCAAATTGGCTGGCGGCCCGCAAAAGTGCGCGGTAGTCTTGGCAGTCCCCGGTATAGGCCTTCGGGCCGACCCTGACGGATGGGTCCCGCGGGAGCTCAAGCCGTCGGAGCGTGCGCTGCTGCCGTGACTGCGCTGTACGCCCAGCTCCTTAGCGGATGCCCCCCTTCCTCGTGCCCGTTATATATCTCTTTTTGTCCCGAACGCTGCATTGCTTTACTTTTCACTGCTCTCTTTATTTTGCCACTTCTTGTTAAAGCCTCTTTTACCTTTTTACGCGTTAACTGCCGTATGCGGCTCCATGCGGCTCCGTTTTCGCCCCACCGGTGCCCCTCCGGCCGTTTTTCAGGCTCCTTGACACACAGCACGGCGACGCCGTACGTCTCGTTCGTCGATGGCCTGCGAGTCTTACGCGCACTTTCGGTTAGTCGGTTTGCCGATCACGGAATCAATTACTGCACTCTATACCAAGCATCGTTTCGTACGAAGAGTCCTCGTAACGATCACAGCGGTTCACAAAAATACGGCACACTCACGGAACGATTGCTTTTGGACTCATGCTTTTCGAGTAGAATGGCTCGGCAGTAAATTAGAGAGATAGAGAGATCCGGTTTGCTTGGCAGTTAGGTAAAATACAAGCGCAACAAATGACAACTGGCACAATCAAGGAATACTAAGACAAGTGCTACTCCCAATCGTTGATTGGTAGCAAAGGGTTACTGAATGACGACAGTTAGATATTACAGCGTTGTTCAGTGTTTATTGTATTTATAACGCGGAGAATGTTTTATCAAAGGTTCATGCATGAGCCGGAACGTTCGAAAAAAAATATTGACAAATCCCACGTACAGCGGGAATCAATGATATGCGAAGTACGAATGAGGAAGTTTGATATCTCAATTTTAAATCAGCACAGCGTTAGGAGGGGGAGGTAAACTATGCTGTAGATGGCTTTCATGTCATGATTATTATGTCTGTCTGTCTCTCTGTCGGTCGGTTGGTCCGTCCGTCCGTCCGTGCTTCCGTCCGTGCTTCCGTCCATGCTTTCGTCCATCCGTTCATCCATCTGTGCGCCCGTCCGTCTGTCTGTTTGTCTGATACTGCTGGTTACGCCTGACGCAGGACAAGGTTTGACTCAGAGGAGCTTCGCCCCTAAAACATACCGTGCGAGAACAGCGTACGTCGTGTCTTCCCAACCTGGCTCTGTAATTGGAGCGGTGGTGCCGTGACCCGTACAACGCAGGTGGCCATAGTGGTGGACGTCCGCTGAAAGAAGAGGGCTGCTAATGCGTCTTCTCCAATATCGGAAGTGTCCGAGCTTTCTTTCTGTATTAGCGCGCGCGGAGGACATCGGGAAGGGCACAGTGGGCACAGCAAGAGAGCGAACAGCGTCACTAATTAATGGAAGTGGTGGACGAGCTTCTTTCTTTTTTTTCGTGAGCGCCCTTGCGGCCACCTGCGATGAAGCGAGAATCGGGCAGAGGAACGAAGAGAACGAGAAAGAAGACAAAGAGAAAGACGGAGTTAATTTAACCGAGGTGTCGGGAGAGGCTGGCGTGCTCCGTGCAAGAAGCCTACAGCGCCTAAGAATCTCTGGTATACGCCCCCTAAACCTTGCACCGGGTGCACACGGAAGGGTTCACGTTATTACACGACTCCCTGTTTTGCCTCTTTATGTCACCCCACGATTTCTTTTTGTCGATTTCTTTTTTCTCTACCTTTTGCTCGGTTTTGCTGCCCCAGTATTGTATTTATCTGGTAGCCAAGGTGCAAGAAACTTCCGGTGAAGAAGGGCTTAGTGAAAAAAAAAAATGCTGACGTACTTTGTGCTTTGGTCCTAAGAGGTGTGTCAGAGAACACACCTGTTGAAATCCAATTCGTCTGCAAGTGGTCAACGACAGCTACATGTTCCGTTTTGCTTTCTAGAAAAGCGTGCTAATTCTGCTAGTGTTTGTGTAGTAAAGTTTACGCTGAAATGAAGGTCTGCGGTGTAAATTATTTGAGGTGTTATGTTTTATATTTGTCTACATGAAGTTGTCTCTTAATGCTGCTCTTCATACCGTTTTTTTTTTTTCATTTTTTCCGTTGATGCAATTTTTCGCCCTTCCAACGGCGCTGTTGTGCTCACAACTGTGCGCGATAAAAAAATAAAAAGGAAACAAATGAAGGTGGCAGAAAAGGTTCTGGACAGAAGAGGCAGGGGAGAGAAGTTGCGCTTCATAGAAAATAAAATAATAAAAAAATAAAAAAATAAAAAATAAAAAAGGAAACAAATGAAGGTGGAAGAAAAAGTTTTGGACAGAAGAGGCAGGGGAGAGAAGTTGCGCTTCATAGAAAACCTGTCTTATCCACGTCTCTCTTACAATAAAGAGTTTCGTCATTTCTTGCTTGTAAGGCGATCCTTCGAAAACGGAAGGGACAGCAAAAGACAAAAGGTGGAATGGTGAGGGGAAGGAAAAAGAGGGAGTATCGGTGAAACGCTCAAGCAATAAAAGAGGGCCGATCCCTTTCACGGGCAACTTCCATTCCCGAAATTGATGGGCAGCCTGCTCGGGATCTTGTTTTGCTTGTGGCCTTCCCATTCTCTTTTCCAGTCTTTATTTCTTACCGCCATTTTATGTGTGTGCATTCATTTTACTTCTATTTCTTAGCTGGTACTCGAGCTATTGTTGCTCCACATACGGGGAGTGTGCGTTGTCCTCTTTGAGACTAGATTTTTGACGTGCCATTCTTTCTTTCGTCTAACATGGTTATCGGTTCTAGCTCGCGTTTCGTGCTAGTCGTGCAGGTTTTCGAAGCGTACGAATTTACACCTGCCTTTTGCTGAAGGAAAAGATCTCAATCCTGCAGAGTTGAGAAAGAGGTGCACCTGGTAGCCTGATGATGTCGAAAGGACGACCTGTGCTAATTGACACTGAAGTGGCAACGAAGCCCACTGGGATCAGTCTTTGTCGCCTGACTTCCATTTCGCTTTCACTTAACCAACGTCCTCTGCAGCCGTGTGAACTGTGACGTGTTTGTTTTTGCTTTCACCTGACCATTTCACTACCTCTTCGCGCTTCGTCAAGTTCCATCACACTGTCCCCATTAGTATCATTGTTTTTCCTCAAGATTTGCTCATCTTTTTTTTTCTTAAGCCGTTGTAGATGCGGCGTGTTAACTATGACACTTTTTTGTGTGAGTAGACCAGGTAGTCTTGTTCAAGTAGACAGTGGTGGTGTCCCGGTGATCAGTGGTGTCTCAGTGGGCTAATGTGTCCGTGTATGTGTGTCTGAGAGAGATACAGAGCCTGCGAGAGACCGCCCTTAGGCCTGACTGTTCTTCAGGCGTACACTCGTTTTTTTGTTTTGCCAATAATGCACTTGTCACGCAGCTAAATGGAAAGTGTTAATGTAGTGTTCATGGCTTGCTTAGTAGTCGACTACAAAAAGAAATTAACGAAATTTAATAAGCGTTAACTGCGAAGCGCAAACATTATTTCTCGCAGTTTTATTTTTTACCTGGCTTTGGTAATGCTTATTAATATGGTAGAACCGGTATTTGGCTCTTTTCTCCGGCCGATTCTTCATGACTGCCAACGAAGCAGCAGATGAGTCACGGGCAGGTCATTATTTCAATTGTTATTTCTTCTGGTGAAACTCCATCACCCCTGTTTGCTGTGTAGAGTATAGCATACCGTATAGTTCTAGACTGACTAACATTCCTGCCTTTCTTTTCCCTCCTGTTTTTCTCGTCTTCTGATAATTTTACGCTCAGCTCATGAAAAACACGAGTGTATAATCTCTATTACGCGATCAAGGATTGATTGATTGATTGATTGATTGATTGATTGATTGATTGATTGATTGATTGATTGATAGGGGGTTTGACGTCTCAAAACCACCATATGATTATGAGAGACGCCGTAGTGGAGGGCTCCGGAAATTTCGACCACCTGGGGTTCTTTAACGTGCACCCAAATCTGAGCACACGGGCCTACAACATTTGCGATCAAGGACTGATGCGGCGAGGCAACTTAACTTGCTAACTCGAGATCTTACGTAGACGTTTGGGTCGTCTACCAGCTTCCAAGGGTGTCGCTAATATGAACTGGATCCTTCGCTCAAGCTACAGCTACTATCGCAACTTTTCCGCTCCGGCGCGACACTGTTATGCCGCGTTTGGTCGGGTGTTGCATTCACAAAGGTGTGCTCCTTTCGCATCGGTATGGCAGAAACATCTACATGCGACTCCTGCGGAGCCGAAGAGGCAATCGAACACGTCCTGTGCAGCTGCGCTTGCTACGACACCCAGCGATGCCAGTTCCGGATGGTTTTGAACCAACTGGACTCGAGACCATTCTCTGTGCAGAAGATTCTGAGACTTTGGGCGTGTGCCTCAATAGCGCAGAAAGCGACGAAGGCGCTGCTACAGTATTTGAAGACTCAGCTGAGTGTGCTCGTGATTGTGTGCATCTTTTTTCCCTCTCTCTCCTATTTTCTCCCCTTCACTCCTTCCGGCAGTGCCGGGTGGCAAATGAAACGTGCATGTGCTTAACCTCCCTGCCTTTCCTTGCATCCCTTTCTTTCTCTTCTGATAATTTTCTTTTTTGTTTTCGCAAAATGTCAATGGTGATGTGAGTGGTGACGTAGCTTACCGGACAGGCTTTTGGTTAACGTCCCTATATAGCTTTGTTTTTGTTTTTTTGTTCCTATTTTCCTACCTTTCGTACCTGCGCATTAGGCCGCAGCGTTGTCTGTGCCCTGACTAAGTGAAAAACTTTATATGATAGCCCGGCAGCCTACACGACGCTTTTCAATGCGGCATTATTAAACCGAGGCCGATTACGCTGATATCAATGTAAAAACACGCTGTCTTTAAGACTTCTGTCGAGTGACCGTACACCTTTGATGGATGCTAAAGTGCCTATCTGCTTAGATTTACGTGCACGTCGAAAAACCCCAGTTGATCCAAATTTACGGAGCCCTTTTCAATGGCGTATATCATAATGATATCGTGGTTTTCGGGCGCTAAACCAAAACAATTACTGTTAATATAGTGAGCGTACGCCGTCGTTGAAATTCCAGTATCTTGTCGTTTGGCAGTTTAATCGGACACACACCATAGTAAATGTGACGTGGTCTTCGTGGTTTCTTTAATGCTATCGTAAAAATCGATTGAATAGATTTTGTTTTCTTTCTTTCTTTTTGTAATCGCTGGTGCGGTGTCGCCATGATTGTAGTTCAATGCAGGTGTCTTTCACTGCAATATCACAACGAAAGTCGTTCCTCTTCATAGAACGACCGTTATAGAGTGACTTGAAGGAAATACTGTACCACGCTGTGACAAGCGAAACTCGGGACCTGCTGTAGCGCTCGGAGGTGTCCTGTCGGCATTTTGTATACGCTTAGCACTGCCATCCCTTCATGTAGAAAAGAGAGCCGAATCGAATGCGCGTTCTGGTTTTGTTTCGTTTTTTAGGAAACCCGCCCCACTTCTTCGTGTGACTTGCAGGGTCATCCGAGCGTAGTTTCATTTGCATAAAAAATTGATCCACGGGCGAAATCGATATGTTAACGATTGCTCCGCTGCCGCGCTGACGTGAAAAGGAATCATTTTTCAGTGTACGCGCGTACATTTTCGACACCCCGAATAAAAACAAAAGAGGTCGGCATAGTTCAGCACAGATACGAAGCAAGCGAGATTATCATATTCGGGCGCTTTACCGATGCCTTTGCTTATGTGTTGCTCTCTCGTTCGCTCATTGTTTTCCGTTTTCTTGCTCTTTTATTATTTTTTAGCAGTCGTTGCTGTGACCGTTCGTGATCCTTCCTTGCTGGGCGATTGTAAGACACTCGTTGAGCTTATTATCGAGGCGTGCACAATAAAGCGGTTTAAGGTTTTGGAGTTTAAAAAAAAAAGTCACAAAGGTATCTTTATCCCCTTGGCTTTACGAAGCTGAATTCCCTTGTTTGCATTTTATTTGTTTTCGTGTTTGTTTCGTAGCAGCCCAATTCTTTTTCTCGTCGCTGTCACACTACGATAGATATTTTTGTTCACTGTGATGCTGCATGGGCGTTTACTATTTCTTCGTGCTTTTCATCACCATGCTTTGCATTTGTTGTTGCTATGGGCCATTCCTTCTGATACCGCGGTGTTTTCTTGAATAACGCGCTCGCTTTGCAATGCTTCAAAGTCTGTACCTTTTAAAGTCTTTGGCGTCTTAATGTGTTCTTTGAAAACGGGCACGTCGAAAATAGCGCCTCGTGACGCGAAAATGAACGTAACTGACTTCGAGATAAGCTGGTGTAGTTTGAACGTGTTTCTATGTTTTAAAGCGTAACTTTTGGACTCCAGGAATCTATTGAAGTGACTGACTAATCTAATCAAATGGTTGAAGATGCAACGAGTCTGTACTTGTACTAGTAGCTTTATTTTAGACCGGTGTCCGTAATTGCACGTCCCTGAACATTATCGAACAGACGACATCGGGCGATCCTTTGTGTTTCTTTGCATGTCCTGGACTTCTAGGGACCTCTTATAATAAACTCCGAGCCGGATGAGATTCGGTTTCGAGCCAGCACCAGCCTGCGAGAAGATTATTTTTTAGATATGCTTTCTTTTAGTACAAAAAAAAAAGAGAAACACAGAACCGACACCATGGGCGCTTTGGTGCTGCATTCTTTTGTTTTCGTTTTTGTATTCTGCTAAAATGGCTCCAGTAAGTGGCTTCAGTGGCTTAAGTTAGCCAGACTAGGAAAAATTCAGTTATGTTAAGTTTCTTTCTATAGATTTACGACAGTTTTGCGGTAAAAAGTGTTGATTCACCGCACTGTTTCTACACGACCGTGGCTCGGACCGTATATAAAGTTTCCTAAAATTAACTTCAGGAGACTATATGGTGCTGCAATCGTTCAGCCACCATGGCAACGATGGGTAATGCACAAACTTGCCTAGTCATCGTGCTTGTGGGCTTCGAACACATTGTGGCATTGTTCTTTGCCATGTTTTGGTTTCGTTTTGAATAAAAGAATGGACTGTTGTGAATTTCGTGAGCCGATTTGAATTGGTGAGTCTGAAAGCTTAAGGTGGGGAAGGACCACTGTTGATTGTCGTTTCGTGGCTCGAAACCAGGTGAAGCCAAACGGAGTTGAAATACGAAGACTGGGCAGATTGTCTACTACCCCATTCGAATTTTGGCTAAAGCGCCGTGCGTTGCAGCTCCCATAAACACTAGCGCTAGAGTTCGCTCTAGTGTATCTAAAAGGAACTCTATGGGGCTCGGACTATATTGTCACATCTGTTCACTTCACCTGTATATTGGAACTGTGATAGGATTGTAAAACTAATTGGTTAAGGTCCATAGTTTAAAGCAGGGATGTAGTCACAAGAAAGAGAAGACCAGAGGACAAGGCACTGACCTGCTCGCCTTCAGCGTCTTGCCTTCTGGTTTTGTCTTCCTTGTGAATCTGTCTTTAAGGTTTCGAGCCATAACAGGAGAGTTTCTCTCCCGTTCTCAAGTTGCTTTACCGCGAGGAGGATTCAGCACCAAACACCATATATCTGTAGGACCATCGACCATTGAGGCATCGATCGCCGCTTTGGAAGGCGCTAAGCGCTGGATTGACGAGTGCTGCGGTGGGCCACAGTCAGACATTATTGCGAGAATCTTCGGGTGGGATTCTTTTGTTTAGAAAGAGTCTTTGTTTTGTTTTGTTCTCACAGGTGGAAGGTAAATCTCTCCGAGTTTTCACCACTCGCTAATCTCTTCCTAAGTCGCTGTGAGAGTCGCTAAGATCACAAAAGTCCGACTCGCTCGCTTCCGGTGTGCTTTTTTTTTTTAATTTTCTTGCGCCGGTGACTTGAGACGCAGCAGGCTTCGAGCTGTTGCTGCTACGGCTTGGCCTTCCGTCGGCGGCTGAGAGCCAAAGTTGGGAGTTCCTTGCTGCTTGCGCTGTATTACTGTTGGCGATGAAGTGGAGGTGGGAGAGAAAAGCGAGGCAAACAACAGATGGCAGGGCAAGGCCACACATTGTGGGGATTTGAGGGATAAACAAGGCCCGGTCTGGAGACAGATTGCGAGCGAAGACAGCGAGGACGCGAGAAGAGGCGTCGGGAGTAAAAGGCGTCGAAAGTGACGCTTCTTGCGCGGCGAGAGAAAAATGGGGATTACGGCCGCAGCCCTCCCCCCCCCCCCTCCCCTCTCGAAGCTGTCGATTTTCCTCGGCTTCGCGATTTAGGGCTTCGCTCCCGTCGGCTCCGTTGTTTACTCCGCGCTGGCGTTCGCGTCTCGTTCTTGGCTTCGCTCTTGGCTTCGTCCTGTATTTTCCCCCAGCCTTCCGTCATTTCCTTCGCCTGAACACTTCTCGGTATCTCGCTTGCTTCAGTGGGTCATGAAAGGCGCTGTGCCGATATCGAATATTTTAAGGGGCGTCCACATTACAGTTTGAGCTGCTGGCATTAGGCGCACCCTAAAAGTGCTGCCGCGTCAAGAGATGTTTTAGAGCGCGCAGATATGTGAAGTAATAAGTTTCAGTGTCTTCTGAAAGCTGATTGATTCATATAAATTCGGTTATTGTTTAAACGTATTATGTCTGATGCTAGGCCCGCATGCAATCCAAAGAGGCAGTGAACCCAGTGAAAGCATAGGAGATATTATTTGTAGTATTGAAGTGTGGTGTTGTAATTACGATACACTACAGTTAATATATCTTATGCTTAAGTTGAATGTATTTTCTGTTTGTTTCAGTATGTTCTATATAACGAAAAGAAAACGGATCTTTAATCAACTCCGCTTCCTATATTGTGATCGTGTGGTTTAGGATCTGTGTAATCATCTGTCTTCTGCATTTTTGCTCGATGTAGGACACTCAAAATATCTGTTAACCGTTAAGTAGTGTAGACTCCGTTTGTCGGTCCTCATTGTAAAAAAAATGCAAGAGATTTCGTCCACAGTTACATCTCAAAGGTGAAACCCATGTGAAGGAATTCATACCTGTGCTTTCTTGCTAATTAAGGCACTGGTATGTGTACGAAGAGTCGCTTAATTATGTCGAATCTAGTTATTCTCGTCGCTACGAACAAGATTTCTGAGAGAAAAAAAGCCGGGTTACCTTTTTTGTAGGTGCAGAGTCCTTAAAAAAAAAAAACTGTTGATAGACTGTGAAGAGTTGATCGCTTAATGGTTCCTTTTCTTATTAGCGCTAATCGCTACTATTTGAACTACGGTTTAACTGTTTGCTTCTGTTCTGCTATTGACCTTGTTTTTTTTTTTACTTATGGACTGTTTTAAGGTTTGTTTTCGGTACCACCAAAATGGGCTGTGAAAACTTACCTGTTTTCTATGCTTGGCAACTAAACTAACGGTGCTACGGTGGACGTATACGCATGAAAACGATTGGGGTTGGTGCACTCGACGTTCCACTACCTTATCCGTTCACGTATAACGTTATGCAAAAATTAGAAAACACTCGCTTAATAGCCCGAGGTGCGGCGCCTGTGTCTCCTCCGTAACATCGTCTATGCGGGAGCGTTTGCCTGCATGCCATACAAGCTCAACTACAATTCATTCGACGGTCGGCGCGTTTGTGCACCACCCACTCAACCAGCACGTTCGCATCCGGGTTCTTTCTTTAGTGCACCTTTCCAGGGGATGTGCGCGCGCTCGCTTCATCAAGGCGTGGCGGTGGTCGCTGCTGTGGAGGTCTTCCCTAGACGACGAGGTGCGTAGGGAGTGAGAGAAGAGCACACTGGGCCGACCATGCTAGACTCCGGGGAATCGCTTCGAGTCCGGCTGTTCTGGCGAACCCAATTCCAAGTTCTATATGTCTTGGGATAAACAACACTGCGCGTGTCTCCCGGATGTTGTCCCAGCGTGCGTCGGCGCCATTGGGCGCCCTTCCCTGGGATTCCTTCCTTCCTTTTCCCGCTTTGGTGCGCTCCCAGCGGCAATGTCGCTGGCGGCTGTTGATACCGCTTTTGCTTGCTTTAGTTTATCCCCTGCACATCTGCTCCGTGCGCAGGCAAACACGACACGAATGCGCGGCCGTAACTTTGGGCCGACTTTCCGGAACCATCACCGCCTTTTTCTTCTTCCTTCTGGCGTGTTATCGTTCCTTTCCCGTTGCTCTCCTCATGCCCGAGCGATGGGATTGCGGTTTGCGGAACCTGTTGACCGCGGGGATTTCGAGTGGGCTTGTGAGATTAACTGCACCGCGGTACGCCGTCTCCGATCGCTTGTTTGCCCTGCGGATGTCGCTGCAGTGTGCTCTGAATCGCGCACACTGTGTCATTCGCCGTAGTATTCTGCGTCGTTTGCAAACACGTGCGTGTTCCTGTGGGAGCTGGATAGCTATTTCGTTTTGTGGCTATATATATATATATATATATATATATATATATATATATATATATATATATATATATATATAATGATCAAACCGGAAAATACTCAAAAATGAGCGTACTAACGCGGGCACAAATACAGCGCCGCCCATTACCTTTCTGTTTTTCAGATAAACTGCGTAGGGCTCGCTCTGTGTGCATCGTTTTTCTGTGCGTCGACAGAAACGGCTTGTGCACAGAAATTTTCCACGTTGCCCCATTAAGCGTTTTCAAGAGTTCTGCGTCAATACACCAGCTTAACGGAAAAGGTGGTGTTTTGCAGGAGTTTGAACAATAACGATAAGGCGATGATCGGTTGCGGTCTTCAAACGAAACAGTAAACGTGTCCGTCGACTGTTTGTGTGCACTCTGGCTCTTCGTTTCATGGCTGCACCTGACGTTTACTATATGCTAGCTCGCTCTCCACTGCGACGAAAGAGAGCCCGCTCAATCAGTCGATGGGGGCGTGGCGCATATATTTGTACCGATCACGTGTCTCTCTCTCCTTCTTACTTCTCTCTCTCTCTCTTTCTGTTGAAGGACGAGAATGAGGTGGACTTGAGCGTGACTAAGTTCGCACAGTGTATATTCCCACGCTATAGGCGCGCAGTTACAGAACGCGCCATCATATAGCTGGCACCGAAGCAACTCAACAGCGTTTCATCTTGCCCCACATTAACACATACAGTGGACGCGCAAGTTTTTCCGAGTGCGAAGCATTGAGGCACTCGGGATTATAGCGCCGGCGTGGGCGTCGACAGATTTACCGAGTTAATTTAATATGCATTGTGCTTATTAACTTCGTCCCCTTCCTTCCAGTTTCATTGGTTTGAATTCGTATCGCGGTCCTTGCTGTGACTCCGTCATGTACTCAATATACCGAGTACGTGGTGGAAATACCACCGAGTACGTGGTGGAAATACCATCACGTGATGAAAATACCATACGTGATGCAAATACCATGCACAGCATATATGGCGTGCGTGGTATTTGCATGTGAGACACGTGACTGCAGTCGTTTGAGCCGTCGTTGACGCTGTGGGAGCCGGTGAGAAAAGAAAGGCTGGAACGCGGTCGCTTGTTCTCTCCTCGCGCTTGTTTGCCCGGGCCTGTGGTGCGCAAACATCACGTGTCGCGAGCAGAAAGGCCCGACGCATGACACGCCGCCGCCAACAGCCGCTGGACTCTGTGTTGTCCTTAAATATTGAACGAGATCATCGGCCGCGTCCACTGCATTCCCCCCCCCCCACTCACCCCACATTTCCCTGCTGGTCGACATCTTTATTGCCTGCCTCTTTTTCCTTTTAGCTTTTCTTTTTCCTCTAAAGGGACTCGGCAAGTCCTGTCACGACCATGTTGGTGCGTCGGTGTGCATTTGTTTTCTTTCTTTTATTGTTTATATTTTGCTCGCTCCTAAAAGCTCGGGGTGCTATAGCGCCGAAACATTTCTTCGCCGCGCTTTGAGAGGTGCGGCTTTTTTCGGACCGTTGGCCATACGCAGGACGCGTTTACCGGATGACCAGTGTATTTTAAAGTGTCGTGCGTTTGCTGCTCCGACGACTTCTGTGCGTCAAAGAGTAGAGAAAAGCTGGGGGTGTATAAACTACACAAAATACTCGTTTGTCGACGCTTCTGATGTGACGACTCCAATGAACAGCCGTTGGATAACGCCGCGTTCATTCTGCTTTCTCCTCTTTTCGCGTGTGTTCTGTCTCGTTTTTATCTTTCGTGCGTAACGCTTTTCTGTGAGCGCAATTTAAATCACATCCTGCCACGCACCGGGTAAAAGTGCTGCCGAAGTGCTACATGTTCCACGTGTACAACCGCTGCAGTGCTACATTTACACTTCGACAAGCGTTAGGCATTTTAGCTCAAAAAACGAAGCGGCAGTCGATTGAGGAGAGACCGTTCGAGTGGTGTATAACGTTTACATCACGTGAGACGTTCTCATCGAAAACAATGCCACACCTAGGCGTGGTCAGAATTCCTCTTCAGGGGGGGGGGGGGGGGGAGCTTGCTGCAGCGCCCTCGTCCCTTTGTCAAATATCTTGCAGACCTTACCTCATCATCTTCCTTTCCGCTGTGCGCATGCCTATGATGCCAGAACATGACAACCAAACGTGCATGCTTGCAGCAGCTTCATTAACTCAACATAAAAAGAGAGAAAAAAAAAACAGCTCCAAAGCTCAGGGCCGATCAACGACGAGCTCTGGGCAGTCCGGTAGGCCGAGCAAGCCCGAGTCTTGAGATTCGGGGCCGCCACCAATACCAAACTGCCGGCCCACTGTGTGAAATGAAATATGTTCCTCTCTCTCTACCTAAACTCATATGTCGCTTGTACTTTCCATTTTCTTTCTTTTTAACGTGACAAGCTTTCAGAAGTTTTCGTCCCAACACCTTTTATTTTTTAGTACTTGAAATATCGTCAAGCCATGGTTCACATTTCGCAAGATTCACAATGGGTAGTTAAATACTAGTAACCTTCGTTTCTTGAAGACCATTAATGTTCCGCTATAGGCAGATGTCATTCTACAGGATGCAAGCCATTCTTTATCGCTTTGTTTTCTTCCGGGTGTGTCCGAGCTGCGCTTATACACGAATGCGCTTCTGTTGAGGGGACTAAAAGATAAGCCGAACCTTGAGATAGTTATTTCAATCTCGCAACCGTTTCGTTAGACGTGCGACAGCAGTTTGTGTTATGCCGTGGTGTGATAATACGTCTCCGAACGAGAGGAGGGAAACTTGACGTCTTTATTAATGTTCGGCCGTGGAATAAGCTCAACATTCCCCACGTGCGCCGTTGACTGCTTAATTAGCTTGGGGAGCGTGAGAATTGCAGGTCCTTGAGAACTGGTACTCTGCCTCGGCGCTGTTCGTCTTTTTTTTTTTTTTTATTAGCCCGGCAGCGCCCTTTTCCTAGTGTGACTTTCATTTGCGAGTGAACGGTGACGTGCAGCGGTTTTCCCATCACGAAGAAATCCACTAGGGTGCCACCGAAATTGTAATAAGGTAGAACTGTAATCATGTGGTGCGCGTAGGCACCATAATTTTTGCATTGCGACGTTTCGTACATTACAGGAAATTTAATCTAACCGCCTCCCGTCCTCTTTTTTTTTTCGTCTTAAGCGCTTCGTTGGCGTATACTGCGCCAACAAGGTACTTTTGACGGGATGATTGTTCTTTTATTTATTTATTCAATACTGTCAGCCACCCTTTGGCAGCCAAGGCAGTAGTGGTACAGTGCAGAGTGTGAACACAAAGTTTACACGCGTCCAGTAACACGGTCCGCGGTACACGGGGAAGCAATAATGCAGCAAGCTTACAGATTGTCACAAGTGCGCGCAATCAGTAACACGGCCCACGATTCGTAAAGCAGCAGTGATTCTCGTCACAAATAACTACGCAAATATACAATAAAACCGGCAATTCTAGTCTAATCAAAACACACAAAGCCGCCCATTGAATATTGACAAAAAAAAACAGTGTGCGTTAGTGGCATGGAAGCAAGATAACGCGTGAAATACGTTAGTTTATTGTTTATTGTTGTAGTTAACTGCATTCGTATTGATGCCGACTGTCTACAACAAGATGTGTAAAAGAAGGTGTTTAATATCGCCCAGACGTTTCCGTGTTGGCTCGAGAATATCATCTATGTTTTTTTGTTTTTTGATTTTTTGCCTGGAACAACTCGTTTCCTCTCATATATACCTTTCATACGCTTTGGCAAGCACCTTTTTGCTCTGTCGGACTGGTGGCTCGCATGACACGAACAAGATAAGCTTTAGTTTCAATACTTTAGCTTTGACATTGCTGTGCGCTTTAGTTTCTCTTACGACCAATATATTCGTCTGTGCCAGCACCACGTGGCTCATATACGAATGTAGTTGTATTTCCACCGCCAGGTTCATGACGTGCACCCATACATTACCACGGCTTCGGCCGTGCATTTAGCTTACGATGGTAATTTCAGTTGTGAGGATATGTGTGACTTTTTTTTTTCGAAGCAGATCACTCTTTAGGAGCCGGCCCTGATTCCTCTGTGTCGCTGCTCTCATCGCGCGGGCCTACGAAAGTAATAAATTCCTTCAATCGTGTTGTTTAAATTTAAAGCGTGCACGCAAAGTTAAGTTTGCCTCCACGTGAATGTACTTTTGTTACTTGAACTGGTGTGTACCGTGACTGCTCCGTTCAATTATTTTTTATTTTTTTTAATAGTGTAGCCCATGCAGAGCTCTCGCCGTTTTGCATTTGTACTCAAATACAAAAGTAAAAAAAAAGTTATAACAATAACGTCAAAAGTTGTTCGACAAATACAAATAATACTATACGAATGCCTCCAAAAAATCAGTTGCATTCATTTCACGAACCAAACCAGGTATATCGTTCGTATAATCGCTAACTACCGGAAACGCATGTCTTCATCCGACAATTAACTCTTTTTTTTTTCAAGCTTTTCCCTCGTTCCTTCTTGTTAAAAGGTGCTTCGTAGATCTAAATTTAGGGATTCATGAACTGGTTTTTTTCTGAATAATAATAATAATAATAATATAATAATAATAATAATAACTGGGATATTACGTCCCAAAAGTGCAAGGTGATTGATAGATGCCGTATAGTGGAGGGCTCCGGAAATTTCTTTAAATTTTCTTTAACGTGCACCGATGCATGGCATAGTGCACGGGCATCTCCATATCATTTCACTTCCTCCGAAATGCGACCGCCACGGCCGGGATCGAACCCGCGACCTTTTGGTCAGCAGCCGAGCACCTTAGCTTCTGATCCACCGAGGCGGGCTTTTCTTTGTAAAGGGGGAGGTTTTGTCTCACATTACCATAAATAATGGTTAATTAGTACGGGACAAAACTGTCATCGCTGGTGTGTACTGTCACGCATATGTTGTTTGGACATATTTGAGTCGAGGCTAACTCGGCTACCCCGGTTTACTAGTCTATATACAGAGCATACTCGCACAAACTGTTATACAATGGTGCACGAAAGTTTATTCAACTGCGTGTCCGTTCGGAAAGTGATTACCCAACGGCTGATTCGTCCCGAAGGTCGCAGGATCAAATTCCGACCGTGGCATCAGCATTTAAATGGAGACGAAAATGCCAGAGTCCCATGCACTTAAATTTAGGGGTGCACGGTGAAGAACCTCACGTGGTAGAAATTCCCGGACGGAGCCCCCCCCCCCCCCCCTCAACGGCGTCTTTCGTTATCATATCGTATTTATGATATTACTATATTATTATTGAATAATTCGTATCTTGTTGCATATGAATCGCTGACACTGGTCAAAGTAATGTTCGCGTTGTTGCGGACCCTTGTCATCAAAATTTGTTTGATTTTTGTCTGTTGACGTGAGTATTCCGACCCTTCTTTTATTGGGTGCGCCAAGAACTTTTCTGTATATTTGTTCCTTTCACTTCCCTGTATCTGACACACACACACACACACACGCACGCACACACACACACACACACACACACACACACACACACACACACACACATATATATATATATATATATATATATATATATATATATATATATATATATATATATATATATATATATATATATATATTCCTCATCACAAGTATGTACTCGTCAGCATTCTTCACGTGGCTGCGTCACATGCAGTTGTGCCTCGTGTAAAGTGGGTTTTTAAACAGCCACTCACTTTTTCGGTTACTACGTGTTATTCGTGTCGTGAATAGGCGACTTGCCAACGAATTTCTCTCTCTCTCTCTCTCTTTTAAGATGTTTGTAATTTTTGCGACTTCGCTTTCTGTTTGGAGACCGTAAGCGTTCGGCGAAAATTGTGGAGTGAATTAAACACACTACTAGTACCTGAACGCAGAAGTCTCAAAGGACAGTGATGCCTGTAGCAGCAATGCAGGTGACGCTTGGCCCGAACTCCCAAAGATGCACTGCGCCTGATGAGAGAGATCAGATCTCGACAGCGAGGGACACTTCATCGGGTACCTCATAACTTGAAGTGCAAGAAGAAGGACAACTTATCGGCATAGGTCAGCACCCTGGTTAGTGCTATGCGCGTGCTGCTGAGCAAGATGCAGACACCGACTGATCGAAGCGTGTTGCAACTGCTTGACACCATCACTCTAGTTCTTGCAAGCCTTCAGAAGTCTGCTGCTTGAGAACGCAAGCGGCACCATCATGGCTTTACCGTCGGCAAGATTTTGGGTGCATGGGACTGCGCATACTTGTTACGTAACATAACGAATGTGCTCATTTGATTACGACGCAGGTGTGACTCACCGTCTGTGTTGTTAAGCACATAACTGCCGGTTTGGCGACGACATGAGTGACTGTTCTCTCTTTGTCTCTCTCTAACTTTTATTCTCCCTTACCCTCTGCCCAGTGGTAGCCTACCAGGCTCAGCCATGGTTAACTTCCCTGCCATTGTTTTATCTTTATTTTCTCTCAATACGTAAATCTTTCGTGCAAAAATTTTCCGACCCGCTCGTTCGCAAATTGAATCGCATGCCTTGTGTTACGGGTCGGTGTAGAAAACGCACTCACAGGTAGTGGAAAATTGGTGTTAATGATAGAACTGGCATAGTTCTTTTTCTTTCCTTCTTTTTGTTTCTAGTTCTGAAGTGAGTTCGATGGTATTGATTCTTCAACGCAGTTAATTTTGTGCACAAATTGTGCTAAATATTTTGTGGTATCACTATCTTCTGTATTGTTACAATGTATGCCTTTAGTTCTTTATCACTTGTGTACTAAAAGTATTTGCAGCAATTTAGCATTTATTGTCATGTGTATTTAATTCGATAAAATATACCTTAAAAGCTACCCTGTCATTGAATTTGTGTGTAGATTCATAATCATATTAGCTGCACCTCTGCTCCTGACATGTAATAAAATAATCATGTAATAGATTGGACCACTGACTAGCCACGCAGGCTAATGGTCCAAATACTTTTGTAACCATGTTTTTGTATTACGTTGATTGAATAAACACTGATGATGATGATAATTTGATATGCGAGTGCGCTAACACGATTTCTGAGGAAAGCCCGCGGCCGTATACGTAAACGAAACATCGCGTAACTTCTACTTATCGGGATCTTTATTTTTTGGGGGGGGATCTGTGCATTTATTTGTAGTATTGGCCTTCGAGGTTAATCGGAAAGTCTAATTTCGACGTCAGTTTATTCTTCTAGCCGATGGCTTGCTGAATGTGTAGCTTTTATATAAATATATATCTGTACATCTAAGTTCAGAGAATGTGTTAGGCTTCTTCGCACTCGATTTTCATTTAGTTCGTCTTTCAGTTTCCAAAATTTTGTTTCAATAGAAATTGTAGGGAAGTTTTGACATTGCAGCATGTTACAGCAGGAGATCCCAAACATTAGGAGAAAATTTCAGCGGGACCCCTTGTGATTACTGGTATAAGGTAATTACAAGAATACAGCAAAGTTGTATGGACGTGTGAGCAATAATGAGTAAGCTTGATTAGCAATACTGAAAGCAATACACAACCTAATGGTAATTCTCCCTAAAAAAACCGACGGTAAGTAATGGTCATTACGCAAATTTTGCGCTTTTGTTTGAAATGTTTATTGAATTATTGGCTTTCGAGTGAGTCTTTGGCTCCACCTAATAGCGTAAAAATTGACACCACTTTGCGTACAGTACAGGGAGTTACGTCATCCGTGCACCCGTTCTCGGAATCGGTCCGGGTCATAAAGGTCGAGGAAAGTGCGTTCTTCTAACGAAGAGTATAAGCGTATAGCGTAATAAAAAGGATAATTTATCGTTAGTCGTCGTCCGATTGTCTTGGCTTATATATATATATATATATATATATATATATATATATATATATATATATATATATATATATATATATATATATATATATATATATATATATATATATATAGCCATCATGCTGCTGCTGCGCCGGAGATCTTTACATTCTTCTTCATCGCCTCGGTTTCGTGCTTTTTTCTTTTGTGCGATTTCGTGTCCACGTTGCCTTTTTGCTCAAGGGCACCTTCGCATGAAACATGTGGGGCTTCGTCCATCTTACTGAACAGATGTACCGTTTTTATTTTACAAAAAAAAAAAAACGTGGCTCATCTACGAAGTGAGTGTTTAGAGGGCGAAACAGTGGAATCGTTCAGTGTTATTGTACATCACCCTCGACATTGACCACTCACGCATGTAAATGAGTGACCAAGTGGTGTACAGTTATATACAAGGTTCTTTAGTCATAAACGGTATGTCGTGTTGAGTCGTGAATTTCGTTTTGCAATCATTATCACTGCTTTGTGGTATCGACATATATAGCCTAGAGCTGGCCAAGACGAGGTTTCTGCATGTTCCCCTGGTGGTTGGTGGTTGTTTCAGTCATACGAAATGCATCGTAGAACATTTCGAGACGTCATACACTGCACAAGCCAGTCGTTGTCCGTGATCATCATCGTTATCGGTGTCGTTGGCATCGTGGTCACGGCTACGGCGCACGTCCGATGCCGCCAACGGACAAGCCTCGCCCGCAAAGAGCTATTCCTAAGAGCTGTATACCCTTGTACTCGTAATGCATGGGCGAAGGTGGCCAGCCAATAAAAAAACTTACGAACGAGGAGCTTTAGCTATGCACGCCCACTATCGCACGGTTGCTCTACTCTGCACGTGCTCCATTGCGCTGTTCGATACCGCCCATCGGCTACGGCTGTGCGGTTACGAGTGGCGGGGCGGCCGTGCGACGGCCATCGTGGCGAGGAGGCCTGCCGCCATCGACGCCATCGAACGGACGTCCGTGTGTCCAGCGTGGCGCTGCTGGTGGTGGTGCAGATGCGCCAGATCCACCTGAGGACGAGCGAGCGGGGAGCGCCCATTTGGTGCGGCTCATTGACCTCCTCCGCTCGCCGACAGGGCTGCTGGCACTCGGAGACAGATTGAACACATTGTGCCGGCCGCTACGCTGTTCGTTCTTTCCTGTTCTTTATTGGTTGTCCTCCTTTCTGTTCTTTAACGCGTTCTCTGCTCCCGTGCATCCTGTTTCTCTGTCCGTCCAGGGTTTCTATTTTGGGAGACCGGCGCTCCGCCGCACCTTTTTACTGCCGCTGGGAAAAAAAAAAAAAATCTCGTGCACTCGCCTCTGTCTCGCATCTCCATTCTTGTTATTTGGCATTACGCTGCGAATACCGCTTGACCTGTCTTGCAAAGAGTTTCGAACGCCTTTCCGGACTTTGTGCTAGTATTTCAAACTTTGTTATAGTGGGAACAAATTTTTATGATAGAGTGTCAATGCAGAACCTGTTAGCGCAGACACAGTGTCATTTAAGGAGTGAGATCACTTTGGATACGCATTCCTGGTACTGCGAATTCTGTATTTAACAACAGTAACATTAGAAAGCATATAGTACGGTTAAGTCCGATCTTACCACCAAGTTTTACGAGTACCATGGTTTCATTTGGTCCGTATTGACAAATTAGTTCTTAATCTGAACAGTTTTGTTATTACAGGCGCAGATCTATCGCGATGTCTAAAACATAGTTGGCAACGTTAGTCGATTGTCGTCAGGACGTTCTCTTACAAACGTTCCTCAATTCAACTTCCTAAAAGCGAAGCGTTAAACGATCGCTCAAACGCTTGTAGATAGGCTCATTCTGGGGGAAATTTTAGTCAGGCATTGCTCATTACTCCTCCGGTACGCAAAAGCTTGCTCATCCAGTATTTTTGTTTATTTGCGTTTCTTCTTTACTGGGATGACTTATCACGTCTTCTACTTAAAAATGCGTTCATGCTGCTTAAGCAACGGCCGCGGTGGCACCTTTCTTACCCTTCGCTTCACGCTGGTCTTTGTCACGCGCTCGAGGGGGTCTTTGAGAAGAAAATCGTGATAGCGTCGAGAAAGAGCGCCGAGGAAGAATGCTAAAGCGAGCGTCACTCCTATAGGCGGCCTATTCTCGTCTCCAACCTATAAGCGAAGTTAAGTGCGTTACAGGACGGGGGCCACCAAAAGAAGAAAACATCGTGCCGCGTGGCAGGGGTGACGGAGGAGAAGTGACGGCGTCAACGGGCCGGCCACTTTGGTTCTCACGAGTTTTTGAGCGCTTTTCTGGGATGAATCCTTCGTCGCGCGTGGCCTTCCATTCAAGTGGACGGCCGGATCTGCGCTCCTTCTTTCTTTCAAGTCTGTTCTCATCCCTCGCCGTCGCTTTCCCCATCTTCATCGTTCCGCTGCACGCGCCTATGCTTTGTTCCTCTAAAAGTGTGCAATAGGGCGGACGCCGATTTCGCCATTGTCCCTCGAGATCCTATACGCGAGTTTCGTAGCTGATATAGTGATAGTTTAGAGCCTGAGTGGTGACTACACTGTGCCGATGCTCTATAACGAATACACCGTCCGTCCAGAGCCCGTTCACGAGCGCTGAACAGAATCCCCAACGTGCCTCTACCATTGATGGAAGCTGGCCCAGCATCCACCAGTACTGTATGGCAGTGCAGGGAGGCTTTGGTATAATGAGCGCTGTGTCCCGTTTTGTCTCGCAGCGTGCGAGCGTCCCCGTTTCCTCCATCCCTCGCCGACTTTCCGGGCTTGCGTAATTGCTTTTCGTCGCGGGAGATGCCTTTCTGGCTTCGCTCGAGGAATCTGCAGGGTGAAGGCGGAGACCTCGACGAAACCGAGGAGGAGTGCTGAGAATGCGTCTGCGACCCCAATCTGTTGTTGCCCGACGCTGTTGCCTTGGGTTAAACTTCTACTCGCCCTGCTTTGTCCGCCGCCCGCACGATGAGCACGACATCGTGTCAACAAGCTGTCGTCTCAAAAAAAAAAAAAAAAACTGGAATGTCGCCATTATGTGCCTTCATTTCGCCACTTTGTCCTTGGTTTCGCCAAGTCTTTCTTATCGCGTCGCAAGGACTCTCGCTGTTTACTCGTAGCCGCTTGTCTCCTGCGCGTCCTTCCAAAGAAGGAAGGAGAGAGAGTTCTGTGCGACAAAAGCTTCGAGTTTGGAAATGGTGCCAACGCTTACTGTGCACCGTCAAACGTCTTCAAACGTCCGGTAAACGTCAATTGCGTTAAATACATGGTTGTCGTGGTAACTGCGTGGTTTTCGTTTGGAAACAGTCGACGCCCAACTCTTTGGCAGCTTGATGCTTCGAAATGTTTCCCGACACCGATCGTCACTTGCTTTCTGAATGCGCCGCTCGCGCAGCTGCATCGGCCCTTGAGGACGCCGTTTCGTATACTCCTGGAAGCTGGCGTCGCCATAAATCAACGCCTTTTCCGGTGACGTGCGTGCAAGGCTCGAATGGCGCACACATGGTGACGACTTGCCCTCAACTCACTCGGAATGGGCGCATTTCCAAGACCGATCGTATCAACAACCGGTGTCGCTCCAGGAAAAGAGACGTGCATTAACGTATACACGCGGCATACATACACAAATATACGCAAAGGCAAAAGTCTATCGAAGGGAGCATCTCTCTCTCTTCCTCTCTTTCCTGTCGATCGCTTCTGAGGGTGTTGTTTTTCGTTTTTAGTTCGTGGCGTGATTTGGGGACGCCTTGTGTTTCTTTGCGTGCGCCTCGTTTTCCCCGCGCCTCGCATTGATCTGGCGCTTGTTTTCAGTGGCCGCTATTGCCTTTCTCAACGAGTGCATGCCCCGTTTTCCCCTGCCCAATGTCACAAAGAGCTCCTCGGTATTGCAGTTCGAGCTCTGAGCGTTACAATAAACTGAACATCAAGTGCTGACAAGAAGGCTGCGAATTGCTTCTTCGTATCCTTGTCGTTTGGTGCTAGTCATTTCCACCGCCACGTATTCTCGTTGACCGTTCCCGACGAGTGTAATTTTCGGTAACGCCGAGAAGAAAAATTGCTTTTGCGGAATGCAATTTCGTGACTGGTCTTCGGATACACGCAAGACTGTTCGGTCCGGTGTAATGATACAGTCTGGTGAGGTTAGGTTGCCATCAAAGTTCAGGAATTCGTTCGTTTCGTTCTCGGAATTTTATTTACCCGCGATTGTTTTCGTGTTTCTTCATTTGAGCGCTCTTCCTAAAATTGGATGAGCGTAAAGATTTCCATTGTTTCATTATTCTATTAATGAACATTTTCTCTGATTACATACTTCGACGTCTTTTCGAATCACAGGGAACCGTCTTTCCGATCGTTTTGCCCTTTCTTGAAGCAAAATAAAGGCGAGCACAGATTGGCGGGGGCACAAATACTCTCGGATAATCACGGAGACCACAATCGTTGTCTTGCACCCGGCGGAGATAAGTTATTTTTTCTCTATATATATACTCAATTTTCTATTTTGCGCTGCTCTGTCTTGTAGGCGTTGTTTGTCTACGTTTCTCGCCATTTCGCTCTCTGCCAGTTGTGTCACCGCACCCGATTCTTTCTCGTCTTTGAGTTGAAGATAAAATGTCTCGCACTGTTTTTGCTGTACGCTATAGAGAGGGATACGTGCCACAGGCAGATAATAAAGATATTCTTGGAGCTAATTCTGTCCCTAGTACTCCCCATTTGTTTGGGAGGCTTGGGAAGAGCAAGTGGCGCCCCGCTAACGATGCCCATTTTACGTAATGATGCACTTACGTGGTGAAACATTTACGTATTGAAACCAGAAACAGAACGGCGCTGCCTGTTTCCCTACGAGTAACGGTTTTTATGGCGAGCGAGAACGCCCATCTCGCAGCGTACATCACAATTCACAAAGTTTCTCGTTGCTAAGCGCGCTTTGTCATTGGCCAAACGGCTTTTTATTGACATTCGCAGCCCCAGGATTTGCTGAACGCATCTTTTCACGAACAATAGCCTGCATCGAATGTTTGTCGCGAGTACACTCTAAAAAATTTTTGTGGAGGAACTGCGCAGTTACCCCCAAAAATGGGTCTTTGCTCCTCCTATAAAAGCGGAATGCGCGCAAAAGATTGCACACGACATGCTAAAGAGAACACTTTCTTCCTTGTGGAGTGTAATTGATTGATATGTGGGGTTTAACGTCCCAAAACCACCATATGATTCTGAGAGACGCCGTTGTGGAGGGCTCCGGAAATTTCGACCACAACGTGCACCAAAATCTGAGAACACGGGCATACAATCCTTGTGGAGTATAACGCCCGTTTTTTTGGAGTAACTTCAGGAATGTTCGCGCCATGTGCAAACAACCCATCGGTTCCACTACAAGCCTGTTCCCTTTCAGACGATGCCGTATAGCGTGGTGTGCCGTGTAGTGGTTAGTGTATGCGCGTGCTGACTGAGTGGTCGTCAGTTCGTATCTCGTGTATTTGCTGCGAACTTCCCGAAATTTATTTCTGAATGCGATGCTTGCACATCGATTGTACATCCAATCGAATGCCAGCACGCGCCCTTCTAAAGGCTGGTTAAGCCAACAAAAACCTGATTTTTGTTTTTGATAACCGCTGCTCCTTTGAAAAGTAACCGCGAGAGCGTGGTTACTCCTTCGCAGTTACTCCCAAAATGGTGCAATGGGTGTGGCAAGCTATAGTTACTCCTCTAAACGAGTAACCTCGATACCCCTTTTCCTCCTTTACTTCTTAGAGTGCACGTGGCCCTGTTTTCTGGGTTTCGGCGTAGCGCGTCACAGGTGCGTGATAAAGGCATTAGTAAACGCTTTTTTTTAGTTTTCCTTATCACAACTCGTATCTTGCTTATTTAATAACTGGGACGCTGGCACATTTCTATTTATGATAGTGTTTGTCATCACTTTGCAAGGGTATATCGTTGCATGAACTAAGTAGTAGCGGTAAAACAGGCGTCCGTTCTTGTATGGCCGGCCTCTCATCGATTCTGTTCACACTACAGAAACGGCGGTATCTTCATTTTGTACCTTTGTTTGCATCGCACCCAGCTTTTCGGATGATACAGCGAGCCGCTCGGGGCGGATTCATTTAGGCCGTGCCAGTAAAGTGCTGCTCGATGAGAAGTGCGCGAAGTCGCGTATTTTATTTCACTACGCGTGCATACACAGTAAGGGCACGCGTGCTGTTGAGCGAATTGAGTCGTCTCTTTGCTCGGTTGCCTTAATTCGATCGGCAAACACAGCCCGCGCTGCGCCCGAGCGCTGCCAGCGGCCTGCCCGCACAGAGACGAATGTTTTCTTCCCGGGCGACCGTCGTCCCTGGAGGGTGGGCGACAGGGTGGAAGACCTTCACGCGAGCGCGCTTCTCGGATTTCGGGAGGCCCCCTCTTTCCCCCCGTGTTTCCTACATAGCGCCCGTTGCTTCTCTCTCGGCACAATTTTTGTTTTTTTTTTCTGTCGCCGTCCATCTCTGAACAGCGTGTTTGCTCACAGTCTGCGTGTACTCTTAGTTCCGTATCGACCATTGCTGACGGAAGTGTTCTTCTCGTGGCGAGTCCCACTGTGTGCCGCCTATACTGCTTGCACTTGTGCTCTCGAAAGCTGCGCAGCGTTCTGATATCCGAGTATCGCAACCATAGGCTCGAGTTTACGGAAAGTGGTGTCAGCTCATGTGGTGTCTCTCGTGAGAGAAAGAAAGAAAAAAGCGTGGGAGAAAGGAAATACAGTCTCCTCTTTGCTGCCATCTACTTGCGAAGGGGAAAGCGGGTGTAAAAGAACGGGAGAGAAGAGTGCGTGACGACGTTCGGCGATAAAAGAAAGAAAATAAAGTCATGGCTGTAGCGCCTTTCAAGTCAAGATTGTTTGCAAACAGACACAATTTGTCATTCGATCCGGATTTCTCAACATAGCGAAACAATGTCCCCAGCTGCAGTTCTCGTTGAAGGCCGATTGTGCAGCCCGTCTCCCTAGTAGCGGCTGAGAGGGCTGCTCTCTCGGAGTTAATGGGGGGGGGGGGTGCTCTTACATAGAAGTTACCCGGTTTTTTCTGTGCCTGGCAAGAACGCCTTTGCAGGGCG
Source organism: Rhipicephalus microplus (assembly GCF_013339725.1). NCBI lineage: Eukaryota > Metazoa > Arthropoda > Arachnida > Ixodida > Ixodidae > Rhipicephalus > Rhipicephalus microplus. The sequence continues at coordinate 248,192,277 of NC_051165.1, forward strand.
TTCTTGCCGACCAACTGAGATGCGATTGGTCGGCAGCACAACAGCTGGTCCCCCTCCATGACGAATAACTTATGCCATCCTCGCCGTCATCGTTGCTGGTGCGTTGAATAGCGGTTGCGACTTAACGGCTTCCAATGAACGATTAGCACTTGAACATGTATGTTTTTCCAACTTCTTCTTTATCCTCAGGGAGCCTGTGCATGTTAGTCTGCCACCTTACAATAGGAAACATGCTCAGCAACAAAGATTCTTGATGCCTGTTTAGCCAGCATTTCACCACGTCATTCACAGACTATTTTACTTCATTGATCTCTGTAGAAACAAACCTCTTGAACTCTTGGTGCCTACAAATGGACAGTATAAGAACTCAGTCCGCCGTGTTAGACGAGTGCTTATGATGTTCGGCTGCCGACCCGAAGGTCGCAAGTTCGATACCGACCACGGCGGTCGCATTTCGATGGAGGCGAAAGGCTGGATGCCCGTGCACTGAGTGGTGTTTGGGCACGTTAAAGAGCACGCGATGGTCGAAATTGCCGTAACCTGCGTATCTCGTGACCATATCGCGGTCTTGAGACGTAAAACACAAGATATTTTTATTAGTAGTACAAGAACCTAATACGTGTGCACCGTGAACCAGGATTTCAGTCGTGCAGCCTGAAATGCAGCGAATCGGTGCATGTGTGTTGTCTGCATAAGATGACTCGTCGTGGTGAATTAGCAGCTACGACGTAGCGCTGCTGAGTTCATGGCGTCTATTCAATAGCCTGCCGCAGAGACCGCGATTTCAAGTGGTGGCGGAACGCAAAAAACAACCGCGTGTGCTCAGATTGCAGGGGCTCGTCAAAGAGCCCTATGTATAGTCAAAATTGATCCCCAGTCAGCGGTCCTCAAAGTGATCTGCGTCGGGGTCTTGGCACGTAAAACCGAGAATTCTGTGTTAAAGTTGTGAAGCGGAATCGTGGAGCGCACGCATTGCGTACAATAGTTCCATTATAACGCTTACCATACGCGCAAAGCCACGAAAGCCCTCTTGTACTTTTTAAGGACCACCAAACTTCACGACCGCTTGTGAAAGAACTGTGTGAGGCCGTGCTGTGTAGTTTCGAGCTGACTATTTATGCTTCTCTTTCTTACTCCTCTTCTTTTCTGTCTCTTTCCGTTCTATTATTCTCCTTTTCCCCCACCCCAAGTGTAGGGTAGCCAACCGAGCCAAGCTTGGTTAACCTCCCTGCCTTTCTTCTCTATTTTTCTCTCTCTCTCTCTCTCTCTCTCTCTTACCAAAGCACAAGCTTTTGTCGAGCAGCACCACTCACGAGCGAACAGCTTTTCGAGCTTCGAATACGTTTTCGGGCTGCTTCCATCGGCCGTAGTTCCGACAGAGCTGGACACTTTCAATAATAATAATAATAATAATAATAATAAATAAATTGTGCTGCAGTTCGTGTATGCGAGTCCTTCTCCTCGGAGTCGAGTCTTGTTTGGTTTTATTTTTTCGAGAAAGTTGCACATTTCATGTGCACGATGTGCCCGTAAAGAATGCATAAAACGCCCTCCTACGTCTAAGTACGTATACAGCTTGAAAAGCATGTTTGCCCGGCTTTTGTATTGTATATTATTGCGCGGTGGCTGTACCTTTTGCTTTACGCCAATTCACTTATACGTGGTGCGCACAACTTCGTCCGTTATTTGTGTTTCATCTCCCAAAATACTCGTCAGCTTGCGAGGTCGATAACATTCTTTTCTTTTGTTTTGTGCTAGAAAGATTGAAAGCGCTTTCCCCCTTTCTCGCTAGTTTACTATATTGTTCAATTGCGGTGTCCTTTTTTTTTTCATAAACGAATTGCCTCAACAACTAGCTGCCAGTATGTGCTTTTTATTTTTTTCTTTCATCCTTCTTTTCAAAGAAGTTCTCTCGCTCTCTTTATTATGAACTAGCATGGGTCAAGGCGACTTTCATTGCTTTGAACAAAGTTTGACCGAGTTAAGTTTCTTTGGTCGCATTGTTCCATGGAAAAGGGACGACGTTTTGTTTGACGAGAGAATTGTAGAAGGACGGCGGACGGTCTTGATACTATAGCTACGAAAAGCGAACTCCTCCGCAGTTCCGGAAATGAGCGGACTTTCGTGTTTGAAACTTGCCGAAGTGCAGCATCGCACCATTGTATTGTTTTGTCTAGTGTTTTAACTCGTTGACGATTTCCTATCCCGAAATTTAGATCTTGCTTAGTAATGTCATTTATTAGTATACATATAGTTAGAACAAGAAAGAGTAATAATGATCTGCAACGAAAATGTCCTATGTGAAACGTTCTCGCCATACAGGCGCTGATATAATCAAAGCTTTTGTTCATCTTCGCTCCCTATACTTTGGGCGTATTTTGGCTGTTTCAAAGCTACATGGTGAGTGTTCAACTGCGCGTGTCGTGATCTGTACGTCCTTTGGGCGCAGTGATAGTCATACTTAAACAAAAACGGCGCAGCACAGTCACAGCGAAAGTTAGCGGCCTTTCGGAGCCTTTTCAAAACACTCATTGGGTAACTACTGCAAGCACACTTGCTTGATACCCACTATAATATGTAAACTTTTGGGTAGTAGGTCGGTATTCGCTATTATATTTTTCGTCATTCTTGTGAAAAGCGTGGTATCCGCTAAACACTTGCAAGAAATTTTGTGCCAATTGTTCATGCAGTGGCTGACGACGATGACAAATTATGGCTGAAGTGGGTAGGCGCCACAGTTAATAGGGGAACAAGACAAATTTTTGGAAAGGGTTGGAGCATTCGACGGCCCACTCTTTACGCTATTCGCATTGTGCGACGACTGGTTGTTCTTTCGATGTTTTAAAACGCTTTATAAGTCGTATTAACGCGATTGCTTTCCCGGCGTCAAGCCTGCCTAAGCAAGTTTGACAAGTCACAAGCACCGGTGTAGCTCAGCGGTAGAATACTGGGCTGGCACCCGGCGGACCCAGTTCGAGCCCCATTGTGTCATTATAGTGCTAGGTGCTGGTCATTAGGGCTAGGTTCGAGCCCCATTGTGTCATTGGTGCTAGGACGCCGGCGTCGGCGGCGGCAGACAACCGCGCGTGACCCGAGTTGTGATCTCATAACAGCCTTCGCTGTAAAAGTACAATTTACCATTACGTGTTACTTGAGTCTACAGGGCACTGTTGCAGTACACACCGCTTCCTTCGCAGTTGCTTAGTCGAGTTCTCGATTTGTACGTAAAAAGAGTGTGACTTTTTAGAAGCATTGTGTTTATAGTGTTCAAAAAAGCAAACCGTCTAACTTTGTTGGTATCGCAACATTCATGGCTGATCATGATTAATAATTATAGTGATGTAAGACGTGCATGTTTCTTTTGTAAAAAGGCGCCGATGATGCAGCTTGGTCGGTGCGCAGTTAAATATCACCAAACATCATGTAACGTAACCTAATGTATCGTGGGTCTCACTTCGTTCAGCCGAATTTGGCGGTGGCTTCGCCTCTGTACGATGTTTTCAAGCGTGCTTCATTTTCCAAAAATGAATAACTCTTTAAGGCATAGAGATGTAACGGCTCAAGCCTTAGAGAAGTAACGATTGCATTTCGCTGTGCGATGCTTGCGTAAACAGAACACTGTACTACGTACTTTAGCTTAAGTTTTATTATATTTTTCATGACGAACAAACATACTAGACTGCAATATCGCAGTCTTTACTTGCATTTTTATCAAGCACGAACCCTGGCAGAGGTGGTCATATTTTATAGTTCTTTTGTGAGCAGCTTTTAAACAGCACCCTATACGGGGGGCCAATATACGCTAGTAGCGGTTGTAGTGAAGGAGATTTTTCTTTAAAATCTCTTTCGTTTTACTGATTGCGCATTCCAAGCACCCACGCGTCCAAGACGAGCCGAGGCGTGTATTCTTATCTCGGAGGACATGCGGAAGAGCCTCGCGCTCTATAAATTATGCGTCACTTTCGTGTACCAGTAATCGAATCACATTTTTTTTTATAATATATCCAAAGGTGGTTTTATATACTTTCCTTCATTTTTTTTTCTGCTTGGATTTTGTCTTGGTGCTTGCTCTGTGTGTTTCAAGCGCACAATGCAGCATGGAGCGAGGTTCCTGTATGCACCATCTCCGATTAGACTTTTTACTCAGTCCTGTACCTTATTGCATAGCTCATAAGAAGCGCCCTCTTGCGCTAGATAATTTATACCGAGAATACCGATTGCACGAAACTGCGTTTGGCACAGCGCAGAACTGCATGTGTTCAAACTACTAACGAAAAAACAGATTTATCCTATTTTGTGTTAACTTAGCATACTTTCACGAGCATGAACGGTGGAACATGATAAGAGAAAAGTAATAGACCGTATCTCTTTTATTGCTCTGTGTAAGGAAAGGCATATAATCCTCCGGCTCTGGTTCGTATGGCTTACAGAATAATCCGCTCGCGTTATTCGCGCTGTTTTGGTTTCGCCACGTGAATATCCCGGACACGCGTCGCCCGAATATCCGCTTATTTCACTTGGGCTGACAATGCGCGAGTCATTTATTACTTTTAGCTATAAAATCTTTCGACTGGCTCTGTAGTTTGGTCGCTGCTGTGTCAAATGGCAGGCTGCCGTAATAATATATATAGCTGCGGCATGGCGTGTCACTGCGCATATTGCATTGTGTATCGTTTCTATGCGTCCAGACATCAATCTTTGAGTCGCACTTAATTTAAAACATGCTAATTCAGTGTACTCTCGGACGTCTGCATTTAACAAGCGTGCCAAATTAGGCCAGTGCTTACCGAGCTTAGTCATCGTATAACAGCTGTTAGGGGTAGGAAGTCGATGGGAGGTACGGCGGGTTTTCTTTAGGGTAGCTGGCTCCTCGCCGTCGTCCGCATAGCCGATCTTCGCCAGTGAGGGGACGCGTTAATAGAGATAGAACGAAGGTTTATTTACATGATGAGAAAGATGAAACTGTACAGAGATTCAGCTGAGATTCAGCTCAGATTCAGCAGAGGTTCAGCTATGTACAGAGATTCAGCCACGTACGGAGATTCAGCTATTATTTGCAAAATGTCTTCGGCTTTTATAGCCTGTCGTCTCCTTACACGGAGGTCCTAAGAAGCCGGTGACCATTCTTGCCACAAATCAGGAGACGATGTCTCAGTGGTCTACGCACCAGAAGAGGTGCAGATGTTGGACCACTCGGCTGGTGAGAAACACGGGCGAAAAAAAGTCCAACGAGTGCACCACACAATGACGCACCCGGCCCGCGCCTTGAAGACATCGAAGGGCGAAGAGGTAGAGTCGAGTGGAGGGGGAAAGTCGAGCTCCTCCGGGGAGATGGCCGCTGACACGAACGTCAGCAGCGGTCCAAGGCTGCAATCTGCTACACTGTTCTGGAACTTTCTGGAACATGGCTGTCCAGGTTCTCGTTTCTGGAGAACGGCTGCTGTGACGGCTTCCCATGCTTCCGAACTGTCAGTGCTTTGCAACGACCTCGAGTAGGCGACAATAGCCGAGTCCAGAGGTTGACTTCATGGGAACTGCAACAGTGCTGCCGCCTCACGCTGTTCAACCCGGCTCAACAAAGGGTTGTTCGCAAAGCTTCTGTCGAGTTCCTCGTAACCCGACCACAGCAAACTGTCTGGCCCACCTGCAGGACAGCGTCGTGCTTTTCGCTTCTGGGGCGCCGCTGGGGTTGAAAGCATTCTAGCAGACCGGCTTACGCACAATGGCGTATGCTGAGACGAACTGCCGGGCCAAACGTAACACAGCGCACACGTTTAACAATAGGGGGAGGATGAAAGAAGGATGTAGCGACCACACAAGAGAACAGCAATGTCAGGCCTCATCCGGAAATCAGTACGCAAGCAGTACCGAGAACTATAGATCATTCGGGTATCTCTCAATATTAACTTCATTGGTTGCCCGGCGACACTGGTAATCGATCTCAGTGCTTCCCTCATTGAAAGTGCACGGTCGTTCTGTCATTTTACCACCGCTGGAAACGTGCATTCACAAACCGCCTCTCTCGTGAGGGGCAGCTTGTTCGTAATCAAGCCGTCCGTGCCGTTCGTATGTGCATATACTGCTTTCAACGAGCAAGTTGTACTGACGTCGCGGCGCACATGCTCCAGCCCAGCCCAAAGCTCGCCATCGTCCTCTATGGTCACGTGACAACTGGCACAGCAGCTGCAAAGCTGACTCCGAGCATAGCGCGTCGCGGAGCCTCCCGCCCTGGCGTGTCATTTTTCACGTGATCATGGAAGGTTAGTGCTGGCGAGCTGTGGGCTTGGCGGAGCCTACCAACACTACTGAAGTATTCGTACTTTCCAAAAACCATATGTGAATGGAACTGTCTTACTAATAGACGTGATGAATGAATTACCCTACCAGACAACCTTCTTCGCCCTTTATTGTTTCGTTTCGCAATTGTTTTACTTATATTTGTATATGTATTACCACCCTGCTTGGACCTTGAGTCTGCAGTGTTGTTGAATAAATAAAATAAATAAATAAATAAAAAGCACCCTTAACACCCCCTAGGTGTTGAACCTATTCGCCGCGACGTTGCTAAAATCCCCCACCCTCCCCCACCGCCCGTTCCCAGTATATCGACGGCGCCTATGTATACCCCTGCTCGTGGGCGCTGCGTTGTAGTTTTCTGGTGACGGCGTTCCATAATCGATGCTATTACTAATGGGATGTCTGATGGCTGGCGGCTTGTTCGTCGAGGGTTCCTGCCACATGTTGCGTATGGCGAGCTACATTATCGCGCTTTCGCAGTGATGTTCAACAGCCGAACACCTTACATAAGCTCTATTGACTGCATTATGACGGCGGGCACAGCATGTGGCGACATTTATAATGCAGGCTGAACAAGGAACCTCGTTTAGCGTGCTGTGAATGTCTACGCTTATACGAATGCCCTGGGGATATCATTATTAGCAGCCCTGTGAAGTCAAGTGGCGTTTCGTTATGGAACTGCGGCGTAATTAATGGCGTATAGAGACGAATATTGAATACTCAGCGTCGCACTTTTTTTACTTTTACCTTTGGCGTATTAGAGCTCTCAATTAGCAGGGTCAAGTTATTTTCTTCTGGTTTCTTCGCTCGTGATCTTTCGTATCGTGGCGCCGAAGTGCGCTGCAGTGCTGCTTCGGCCGGGCGGCCTCTGTCATATATAGTCGTGGTTTTCTATCGTCGTTGGCGGCGAACGCTCACACGTGCGGGAGGGTGCGTACTAACTGCGCTGTAATACGCGCGGATCGAGGAGGAGGTGGTGCAGGACCTTGGAGGGGTGTAATTAAAGAGAAGGATGAGGTGTAAGGCGCCTTCATTAATTACATCGCTTCGGCTATTAGATGCATTTGTGCTCGTTAGCGCTGCACGCTCTGTTAATCCCCACCCCCCTTCCTCTACCCTACGTGGACTACGAAAAAGAAAATATGTATATCGCACCGCGCGAAACCCCGTGAAGTCTAAGCAGGGTAATTTTCTGAAGTATACTGCAGGCTAATTTCATTCGGCATCATAAAGTGGTGTGACATTTGGCGTGTGCCGACTTCTGTTTCCCGCGTTGTTTATCCTCTGCGGTGTGCCTTAATTCCCTACAATGTCGCCTCGTTCATCTTGTCGAGCTCACCCTGTTCCACACGTGGCCGTGAGAAATCTGAACCTCAATAGCATCTTGATGGTGAGGGCTTCCTAAGTCACTACAGCTTGCCCTATTTTGCGAGGTTGGCTATCTCAATGTGAAAGAAAGATAGCGTATCGATGTCTCGTGTTACAAAAAAAGAACTTTTATAGTTTAGTAGTGTATTAAATATTTAAATACTAGATTTTAGCATTATTTTATACGTCATCATCAGCCTATTTGAAATTGATTGCAAAACGAAGGTGTCTCTCGATCATCTTCAAATCACCATATTCTGTTTATTTCAGTAGTCAAGTATATACATGTGCATTTTTATAGACATAGTAGATAGCTTGTTATCTGTATAAATGTAATACAATATCTGCAACATTATTCTAACTCCAAAAAATGTTTCAGAATTTCGCGTGATAGACTTTTAGCCATCACCGAGCGTAGTAAATGTGCACTCATAATAATTCATTCTGAATTACTCGTTACTCACTTCATTCAGACTTTCCTCCGTATATTGAACCAATAACAACATTTCACTCTAATTTTTATGTCCAAAAAAAAATAAAGGTCAGAGCGTCTTTGTCATGTGAAAGAAAGGCCGCGTATGACGTAATGAACAGAGAGGAACCTCTGACGCCCGCTACGCGACAAGGAGGCGAGCTATACGCTTAAGCCTAAAAGCAACAAACGCGAGCGAACTGAACCACTTCGTAAACACCGTCTGAACGCGCTATATTGCGAAAGCGGGATTTGTTACTCCTGATGACCGGTCCTCAAGATTTTTTTTTGTTTGTATGTGTGCATTGAGACGCTGCTCGTTTCCTCTGCCGGAACATCATCGTGCATCTGAGCTTTGCGAGGCTTTCCTCGTAAACGTGCTCCATCTCGCCGTGGCATCTCGAAAGTGTCTATGTTGGGGGGGGCGCTAGATACGACACGAGGATCTCCACCCCCCACCCCCTCAGTCGTTCTTGGTTGCCGTATTTCCTTCCGGGATCGTGACTCACACGCCGACTGTAAATTTTCTGCATCCTGTGGTGCAGTTGTCCGCCCTTGTATTCTATAGAAGGCGCTCTTTTCACTTAACGTAACTCTCTATATATTTTTTTTGTTCGGCCTTTACTCTCATGCTTGTATTCCTCAGCGGAGGGTCGTCGTACAGCAGCAGGAAATTTGTGCCTCTATCTTGCTATTCCTTTCAGAACTAGTGAGGAGAATCGCATTGAACGGCACGGCGAAATGCGCAAGGTCTTGTCATAAGATAAAGAACGTCTTATTGGAGATAGCATAACTTTGAAAATGTTTTGAGCATAGTAAAGTATAGGTTTGACTTGATTATTTAGACCAGCAAAGATTTATTCTTTTTCGCCACGAATTTGACGAAGGGTCATTCATAGAAAGATATAGGCCATGACTGACTAACCTGAATTAAACACTTCTACTCAGCGAAGCTCAAGTTTGCCGAAACACACAGGACTTAGTGCTGGACATCAACTGTTGTTGAAGTTCAGGGCTGCGCCGCGTCTATTTTGCCTTGTTCTTCGTCTTTTCTTGCTTTCTTTTTCTTGTTCGCACGAAGTAGATAAGTCTCAAGTAAGTTATTCACCCCGACCAGCATAACTCTCATCTTTATATGTACAATATTACAACCAAGTACGACATATGTTACACACTCGTATCGTCGCCACAGAAATATCCCCGTAAATGCATGTGAGAACCACGCAAGAGCGCGTGCCATTCAACTGCCATTTAACGAAGACACCTCAGCGATTAGACAGAGTTTGTTTATACTGTGCAATGTTATATAATGCGGCAACAAATGTTTGTAAAAGGCAGTGTCGCTAATCAGTTCTGCGTGAGGGAAGTGAGTGCTGCGAGGAATTTATATGCCCTTAGTCATGCCTTGGTTACTCGCTTGCAGAAACCTATATGTAGCACATGCCACTGTAGCTCGGTTTGGGGTCGGCACGGCGTCTGGTCCTCCAATGAGGCGCCTGAATAGGGCGTCATGGAGCTTCCTTTATTAGAGCAGGCTGCTCTGACCACTTGTCGGACGAAAGCGCTAAAGAGGGAGAGAGGGCACAACTTTCGGGAGGACCGCTCGGAGAAGAAGAAATGGGGGGGGGGGGGGGCTAGATCGGCCGTCGTCACGGAAGCAGAATGGATTCGGCGACTCGACGCAATCGGGAAAACCTTCGGGTGACGCTTGATCTACTTCAGCAAAGGAAACAATGGCGTTCGTCCCAGTGAGGGAGAGAGATAACAACGTTGGTCCCAAGGCCAGGGTGACTCATTTGCGTGGAAAGAATGGAAGCATTGTGTGCCGCCGTCGCGAGAAGTGCGGAGAAGGGCACGCGCCTCGCTTATCGGGGTTCACGGTCGCCAGCGGTGGTGAGAAAAGTTCGCAGATAAGGCGGCGACTGTCTCTTTCGGAGCGCGGCGGACTCGTCGGTGAAGCTCGGGAGCACGCACGCAGAAAGATGGCAGAAGTCGTTGGAGACGATGCGCGAGTCTCGTGGAATTGGCAGGGCCGATCTCCTTTCGTGATGCGTCCGTTGCGACGACGATAAAGTTGCCCGCGTCTTTGACGAGAGTCTCAGTGGCGGCGCGCTGATTAGAAGCGTGACCGGCTTTTACGTCTAGACCGGTGGACAGTGAAGCTTTAACGTGGCCTGTCATGCACGCCACGGTCTGAGACGATATGCAGGGGCAAAGATTCGCGCCTCTCGTTTCAAGGTTCGCCACTCCAAGGCGCACGAAACTCTAACGTGTTCGACATATTTCCTGTAGTATTTCGCAGCCTCCCGAAACGATCCTCGTGGTTTGAAGTTAACTGTAGGCAATCTTTAACAGTGCCGGTTCTTGGGCTGAGTCAAGGCACTATGAGGTGGCTGCGCTTGGAAGACGAAGACAGTCAGGTATACGAAAATTGCTACAGTGTTGCAGCTCCCCCATCCCTGTCTCCGGTGTAGGGATGCTTATTCTGAACTGGTCAACATCCGTCCCTGCGTTTTCTTTCGCTTCTGTTTTCTTTCTTTTTGTTTAACTATGTCAGGGTTCACCGCGTTTCCGTGTTATTCCCTCCCCCTCCCCACATGCTTATTTTAGAGAATATCGGAAAATGTCAACAAATAAACCAAGAAAAAGTGTCTCGCTTGCCCTTGAACCAGGGGTTGTCTAGGGGCCGTTTCGCACGTTATCCAATCGATTAATTCTATGGTAGACCTCTTTGTTTTTCATTGGTTTACAAAAATTGCGGCGTGCATTTTAAAAGCGAGTTTAGTCTCGATTATTGTGCAAAAGGGGCCGGACTCGATCTTTTTCTCCGGCGAAGTCAATCGGCTTTACTTTGCTTGAACAATGGCGCATGTCTTTTGTGAAGATAACCCATTGTGCCTAGACGGGGGCCAATGAGTTCCGAAAACCTCCAAGAATGTCTGCTCTCATCCATATTTTCGTTCGTTGTTTTTTTGGTGTCTGCCGCATGAGCAACCACGCTGCCGCCGGAGAAAGTTCTACTGACGATAATAAATGCATTACGAGTTAGTTGCTAAGCTTTCTTTTTCGCAATTCCTTTAGCTTCCTTTTGTTTGCGCTCCTTATCTTTTCTAAGCTACGAAATAGAACAATTACAGAAACAAAAGAACACGTTTGAAGACAGCTTCCTTGTTTCATTTCATATATATTTCTGGCTGAGACAGACATTTTCACGAGAAAACTTCCGCGGAAGAAAAAAAAAAACGATTTTGATAGATCTTGTCTTACAACATTCGTTAGGTTACTGTCTCATCTTCGTGTGAAAACAAACAACGGCGACATCAACAAACCACAAGAAATGGTATAGGAGGAGAAGACAACCTCAGAGGAGACAGCTGTCAATACTTTCTGAATTGTTGCTGAATGAAGCGCCTTTTGCTCTCTGCAATCTTTCTCCTTCTTTCACGGCACGTCTTTTGCATGTCTGCACCTGTTCTTGCAACCACGATGAAATTTCGATTACGTAAGTGACGTTACAGTTTGGAAATCCCTGATTTCGATTCCCTACGAATCTTCCATTAGTAAAAGCGAAGGCTTAGTGACATTATTGTTTGGTTTTCTTTTTATATATGACTTCATTCCCTCTGTTCTCTCCGCCTGAAATAGTGAACTTGGCGTCGTGCCTCACTCGTTGGTGGTTGTTAGTCTTCTCGCTGTCTATTTCTAATTACACTGTATTCTTCTATGTATAATAATGCTTGTGTATGTGCAACAACATTTTACTACTATTACTACTACTACTACTACTACTACTACTACTACTACTGCTACAATAATAATAATAATAACATGACTAGTAATTCATAACTTTTGATGTTCATCATCATTCACCGGTTTTAATAACCGCTTTAGTATCGAAACTGCGTGCGATCTTTTGAAGTGCGCATTGCAACTTACAGTTTACCCTACCTTTTTATTTGTTAGTTTCATTTTTGTGCGGCAAACCATTAGTGGTATAGCAATATAAGAGTATGAAAAGGTTCTTTCTACATTTACGCGTGTCGTGGCCTCATTGTTGATCGTCCACGAGGATTCCGCGCGGTCTCTTCGGCGATCGTATCGTAATAGCATTTCGCAACGGGAAGCCCCGCAAGCGACGTCGTCGTGAGGTCAGCGAATGCGCGTCGCTGCGAGGGGAGGGTTGCGGGCGGTTCACGCGGAAGCAAAAGCACTGACAAGAGCGATCGATCGCGCATGCTGCCCTAGATAACATGCCGCTCGGTCGATGGAGCTTTGGGCCGTGCTTATTGACTGCACAGCCAAGCATTGGGTAACACCGCAAAGAGCTAGAACACACAACAAGTGCGAGTCGCTATCGCTAATTTTGCTTCTAATCGTTGCGACTATACGCATATGCATGCACATGGAGCAGCCGAAATACGAGTGACGACAGCTCGGAAGAGAGATAGAGAGAGAGGGGGGGGGGGGCGTTGCGTGATGACGTTTCCCGACATTACGTTTCGGGGTCACCTTCGGCAGTCCGCAGGATAGTGTGCGGTCTGTCCGAGATGCGATAAAAGAAGGAATGCACGGGGAACCACTCTCCAGTGATGCTATTCGCGGATCGGTACGCCCCTCGTACTAACCTCCCTTTCGGCGAACTTCGTGGCTCGTCCGAGTGTCAGTGGTCAGGGGGGGCGTGGTCCGGTTGGGGTGTCTTTCCGCTGTCCACGCGCTCGGCGCCGCACAACCGCGATAAATTAATTACCGTGGTCGCCTTGTTCCTAGGGGGCTCCGCGGTGTGAAGCGAAATGTGCGTTTGTTTGTTTGAAACTGATATTTCGTTCGCACTATGCGGGCGGCGCTAGGTAAGGAAGGCTGCGAACACGTCGAGCGTTATCGCGAGAATCGGGGTGTGTTCACCACTCCAGTATTGGGAACGTAGCTGGTTCGTTCCAATCGCTGGCAGAGAACAAGTGATGGGCTGTCATTAACGAGGACTGTCAGCGTGGAATTAGTAGCTCTCGTTTGGCTAAAATTTGAGGTCGCACCCTGATGATTTTTTTTTCCTGAGGATGTTCTTGCACTGAACAATCTATCTAACGCAGTTTTTTTTTTTTTTAGTCTACGCGCTTTTCCGCGTATCAAACTGCATACCGTTTTAACGGGATCAATCGACGCCCTTTATTCTATAAGACAAGATACAGAGGACGCAACGTTCTCAAGACGCTTTAATATTTTGTCGTTGTCTTATGAACGTGAGATTACATTTGACCACGGGATGTTTCATGTATGCGAATACGTGCTCGTAGAATCTCTAGCTAATTTTCAATTTTTTTTTTCTTCTACATCGTCACAGGTTTCGCACATCAGGTTCGCTTACTTCCAAAAACCTTTCGCTGCCATAATGTAGACGAACAAATCATTATTGGTATATGTCACGAAATCAAGAACGACAAATAAACTCGTCGTATGAAAGGTCTTACTTTTTTTTGGTTCAGTTCAACAAAAATGCAGTTCAACAAAAATGCAACAAAAAATGACGTTTCAGGGGCTTCAGAGTCGACTGTATACTGCAAATTTCTTTGCTACGGTTTGGCAAATGGTTTGCCTATAACGGCCGGAGAGGTCTATAGCGAACACAACTTGTAATCCGTCATGCCGGTGGGTCGTCGAAACGTCGTTTCTTCACGCATTTGTAAGTGGACAGCTTCTCGTTACGTGTGACGCGAATGCTCGTTTCCTTAATCTCAGGCAGGTCGGTTTTTTTAGGAAACACGACCGAGTGGTATACGCGCTTTGGTTACTGCCCTGCCAACCACCGACCACAGGTGTGCTGTAATCAGCGGTGCTGCCTTTCCGTGCAAACGAGCGTTGACGAAAGAGTGCCTCGTTTAGTCCTCGGTTCTCAAAGCAGGGTACGCGGAGGTTACGCACAAGCGGTCCGTTCGCCGTGCCGTATCGCGGTTCGTTCTTGCGAAAGATTAAATATATCCGGGCTGGGTCGTCCTCCTTCTCAGAGGAACAGCCGTCTTCGTCTCGCCCCCTTGTTTCCTCCGATGCAGCGGTTTTCTTCGCTTTCGCAACGCGCCACCCCGCCCACGCTATACACAGCGGACCGTTTCTCGTCGCTCTCCGCGCGTGTGTCCGAGTTTTTTGGCCCGGAGCTCCATTTTGCGCAGACTAATTGAATTGTTCCGGCTGCCCTGCCCCTTCTATCGCGCGCGGTAATGACCCTTTAATTTGCCCATCGTCCCGCAGCGCGCTGCGGACCTCGACACTCCCGGTCACGTGACACACGCGTGAGCCATCCGTCCCCGGCACCCTTGCTGTGGAGTCTTGGCTGGCCACGCGCACTACAGCCAGTGTGTGTGTTTTTCTTATTTTTGTTTGGTTGGTTGGTTTCTTCTTATTGCGCAAGGGTAAGCGTGTCCTAAACACTTTCTGCCAACCCTCTCTCCTATCTGTTTTTCATCTCCCCCATCCCCCTCCCCTGCGCAGGGTAGCAAACCGGCTGCCTATAGGCTGGTTAAACCTCCATGCCGTTATTTTCCTCCTATTTTCTTTCATTCCTTCCTTTCGGCCAAACCGAACCAGACAAACGCACAGCGAAAGAGAAAGAGAGTATGTGAAAGTGAGAGATACCTGGGGAACCTCCTTTTAAATGGGTAACCATGCATCCTGTCACCATCCATCGCAACGTTAATGTGGTGCTATAAATTGTTCAGAAAGATGAAAAATAGCTAAATAAACAGAACACGCTGTAAAGCGATTTCGAAAGGAAGAATCTTTCGCGCTCGGATGAACTGTGAGCTCCGTAGGGAACCATGTCCTTTTCATTCGATAGGCGGTCAAGCGATGGTCAGTTCTTAGTGTGCTTATACTGGCAATCACATGGGCGTCTATTTCTGGTCTTGCTTCGTCCTCCAGTGGCAGTTATATACCGGCTTCGGTGTATGTCTTTTCCTGTGGCAGCACGTCCCGACGCGGTCAAGCCGACTGCGTCCGACTGACCGGGCCTCTCGTTTATACAAAAGTAACCTTTTATTACGATAACGTCTTTTACATGTGAACATTAAGTTTATGTTGGCGTCTGTTCTTTTTCTTCATCAGTGAACATTTGCCAAGTTTGTGTTTCCTTTATATACGCTGCCCACGTGCTGCACCCTTCCCCACTTTGCACGACGAATCGTCTGTATATAGCAGTGCTTTGGTGCGGGCAAACTGGTACAATGTCTGTAGAGTTACAGTACACGAAGGACGAAGACGCAAGAAGCGTGAACACACGGGACCAGTGTTGACTGTGATCAGTACAGGTCCTGAATGTTCACACACACACACACACACACACACACACACACACACACACACAAATATATATATATATATATATATATATATATATATATATATATATATATATATATATATATATATATATATATATAACGCTTAATCATCATACTATTAGGTGATTTCTTCCCCTTCTTTTCCTGTAAGCGTGTTCTCTCGCCGAGGCTGTCATGTGTCCATCCCTAGCGGGGAACGAGATGGAGCTGAGGAGTAAAAGACCGGTGGGCCCGCCTCGGAAGAATCCGAAGCTCTGTAAAAGGCTCGTCGTCCCTTTCGCCACCTTCCGAGTGCCCTCGCAATAATTCAGGCTGCTCTCGCCGGGCGTCCGATTTCGTTACACGCCATTGCCCGAAGCAGAGCGCTGTAATCTCGCCGTTTGCCTTTGTCATTTTTACTTACTTTGGCGGGCCCCGCCGCTTAGCGGCGCATGTTCTTGCGTGCCGGTCATAGTTCGCGCCACGATACCTCCCGGGGGCCTAATGGCCGGCCGACGAAGACCAACTTGTTTACGGCGTGGGGACTCGTTCGCCTAATTCCGTCGCTCCTCCGAGACCGTGATGCGGAGCCGTGGGTACGGTGGTTCGCTCTCTGGGCGGACAAAGATTAACTTCCCTACATCTTTTCCCCATCTTTCCCTGTTTTTGTTTTTTTTTTGTCATTGGTCCTGTCGCTTTACCGGTGACGTAGTTGTTCCTGTTGCTTTCTTTCCGCCCGCTCTCGCAGCCTACCTCGCGAAGCTCTCCTATCGTTTGTTAACGATCATCCCGCTTCAAGCGAGTCGGCAATTTTTTTGTTGGTTTTCTTCGCGTTGCTTAGCGTGATCCGGATAACGTTGTTCGTTCCGTCGGCGCCGAATAGTTTTCTTCATTCTCTCTGCCTTTTCCTGTCATTTTCGTTTTCCCGCGTGTGACCTCACTTGTTTAAACATCAGCGAGCGGTCTTTTCCGTGACCTCCCCGAAGTGTCATTAGGGCGGTGCTTATTTCGTTCACTCTTTATCTCACCTCTTACTTCACCTCGTCTTTCAGTTCTCACACAAGCCTCGCACCTGCTTTTACCCGCGCTGATACCAATTCTGAAGATGAATGTCCACCTTTTTTGCTGCCTTGCGTTACTAGAATAGGGTTTGAGGTATGTGAAGCCCTTAAGCATACATGGACCTTTGTTCTCGCAACTTTATCGCTTTTATCACTCTGACACGGCGATTGTCTTAACGTGATTGGCTTGCTTTAGTCACCTCGGCTGCTGGCTACACTGATGGAATTCTAAACTTCACGTCGTTTGCTATGCAGTGTTTGTGCTTGGGAAGTCCCTGGTTGTGGCAGTGTGTGTCGTCAGTTCTGCAATGTCGATAAAAACGCTGTTCAGGCTGTGTTCTTTCGAAAGGGGCATGCATGATAACCGCGGTGATAAGCCGCCGCTTTCGCCATTCAAGCCTCCTAATATGTCGTTAGAACGCATTGGTCCTTTATATTGTTAATGTTATTGCTCTAACCCATGGTGTAGAGGAGTAACCTGAAAATGACTGCACGAAAATGTCACCAAGAAATCACAATAATATAAAGAACGATAAAAGGCCATCATTAAAAACGCACGTTCTATTTGTGTTGTAAACCTCACTTGAATTTTTTTTCCTCGTGTCCTCGTTCGCTTGTTACCTCTCCAATCAGTTTCATAATAACATTTTCGTTTTTTTTCCATTCTTGACCATCAATTAATTTCAAGGCAGCCATCGGTTACAGTTGTATCGATTCGTTTACCTTCAACTCGAACCTTTTAACGTATAATTTTGTGCATTAGTCTTCATGTACGAACGTCATTTGTGAGTCCGGTACATGTCTTTTTTTTTCTTTCTTTCTGGCGTTTCAGCTTTCGATGGTAATTATACTTACGTTTGTTGCCAATCCTGCGTTCTCTTTCTCTCTTTTTGTTGTACCACAATAGCCAACTTCTACAGACGACGTTACGTCGTCACTCCAAACTTACGATGCAGTTTTGATTTCAGGAACGCTTGCGACAGCAGCGTTGTAGAAATCGTGGTTCACGTTGCTGTATTGCGAACGCCACTGTTACTGTATCAGCATTTCAAATCAAACAAGAAGTGGCAGTAGCTTTCTTGCATACTGGAAATACTGCATTGCATGCCGATAGCTTTCGTACATACTGGAGATATATATACTACAATGCGTGCCGGCTATAATGTACTGTGTTACCGCTTTTTTTTTCATATAAGTTATCTACGTCCGTGTCTTTTATTATACTATAGCATTATGTGTACTACATAGTTTGTGTGGGAGGGAGGGAGGGAGGGAGGGGGGGAGAGCATAGTTGTGTTGCTGCGTGTTGACAATCAGCTGCAAATGCGACCGATTTTGATCTCCTCAAGGGAGCTCTATATTTACGCTATTAGCTTTAAGCTCCCCCATTGTCGCATAGCGTGCCACATGTCTCCTTCTAATTGTACCTCTTCGTCTGTCACCTCTTCGTCTGTATCCCTTGCTCCAACACTTTTTTCTTTGCGTATCGCTGTTCCTCGGGATGTCTGAGTTGTTCGAGTGTTTGCCCGTGTACAAGGAAGGCCTGGTAATGACTACACCTCTGCACTTTTCTTCTATCTTTATTTTTGTTATTTCAAATGTCCCTCCACTAGTCGCCTCACATTGCACTGTCGTCTCTGTGCTCGCGTCCCTCGGTGGCTGCAAGCCGAATCTCGTTTGGCCTCGGGGCCGATCTAAATCAGCCGTCCGCCCCATGCGGCCGGCCTATTGGATTCGTCCGCGAACCGGTCAAGTGGAGCGCGAACGAACCGGACGCTTGGATGGCCAGCGACGCTGCCATCCGGCCGGAGCCTGTCTCTTCGTTTGTCCTTCCTTTCTTTCCCGATCTGGGCACATCGGTCGGGAAGAGGGAGGAAGGCGTTGGACTGCGAAACGGAGCCTGCAGGTCCGCGCGACAGGAATGAAATAAATTTCATCCGCCCAAGGAGAGTGCGTTCTCGCTAAAGCGTGGGCTGTGGCGCTTCTGATACGTCCCGTTTCGTGCTTGCTTGAAGAATTTCAACCTTCTTCTTGATTGTTTCTCGCGTTGAGCAGGTTTTGAGAGCGCCTCTTTTTTTTTTTTCGATGAAGGCGTTTGTTAGAGACTATGGGAACGCTTCTTACAACCTACTTGTTTTTTTGCCATTCTCTTCTCGCTGTGCTTTATTATTATCACATAATTTCGTCATTTTACATTGAGCCGCTCGCCTAATGTAAAGCGTATTTGCAGTTCTTCTTTCTTCATGCCCCACGCTGTCCGGCTATGCCTCTTTTTGTTTGTCTTTTTTTGCGTTGATTTCCCTCACGGCGTTCAGTTAAGATCGCATGACTGTTCAGTACAGGTTATTACATGAAGTCAAAATGACTGGATCGTAGATCCACTTGTTTGAGCCTGGTTGTATTTTGCGGACCACCTCTACTGCGACGATGCTGCAGCGCTTGTAGCTTCGATGCTACACTTTACTCTCAGGCAAACCACGACGTTACAGACGAAACTTTAAACGTGCTTCGGTGATATATGATCTAGCGTAATACGCATCACTGCGCGTAGCACTCTCCGTAATAATCGCTGCCCACGGGGTCGTGGGGCTCGCATCACGGGGCGCGTGCTTTCGTTATCAAATATGAATAATTGCGCGTCTTTTACGTCCAGAAACCACGATATGACTGTTGGAAGCACCGTTTTGTAGGACTCCCGAAATTACGACGACCCAGGTTTCTTTAACTTCTACTTAAGTATAAGCACACTGGCCTCAAGCTTTTCACCTCCACCGAGATGGGGCCGCCGCGGCCGGAGTTTGATCCAGCGACCTCCGTGTCAACAGTCGAGCACCGTGACCAATAGAACACTGGGATACAGGGGCGGCGCCAAGGGTGGGCTTAAGTTGACCGGAGTCCCTCCCCCCCCTCAGCATTCTCGCCTGTCCCCCTTCCCGTAAGAGGGAAAATTGTCATAGCACAATGACTAAGTCCCCCGCCTGCCTGCCTCCCCTGAAGGAGCTAAGAACACCGGCACGTAGGCAACTGTCGCGTATACTCCTTGGAACGCTGACGTCGCCACTTTTTCTGCTACAACTCTCGCTGTGTACTTTGTTAACAAAGTTCACATATATCACGCGAGATAACTGACCCTGTTGCCAGTTTCTCGTTACAGATGAAGGCTGAGCGGATTTGCTGTTATCGTTGGTAGAAACAGGTTACTGGAAGGGCTTCGAACGAACTCCTGCGAATGCTGCTTTAAAATGGGGCTTGCGAACGACAACAGCAATGACGCTAGGGCAGTGCGAACACGCGCACAGGGCTGCCGTTCGGATATAAACAGCGTCGCCGTTGATGGCCCGGGAGCTAGAATCGATCGCGAGCGGCCGTCCGAGCAGGGCGGAAAGAAAGAGCTTGGAACTGCGGGTTGAGGGCAAGTGTGAAACACATCGCCGATCCCTTTAGAGGGAACAACACGGCGGGGCCTTAAATGGGCAGCGGAAGCTAAGAAATTAACGACTAAAGTAAAAGTACACATCTCGTGGGGCGATAAATGAAGAGTGGTGGGCGACGATCGCGCTATGGAACGCGCGCCTCGGCGGTGGAAACGGCGGGCCGGAAGTTGCCGCCGACGGCGAGTCTTCTTCGACGGCGAGACGCGGTGCCGAGGACTTTTGAGGAATTGCAATGGAAGACAACAGGACGCTGGACGGAGAGCGTAAAGAGGCCCGCCGAGGAAATGGAAAATAAATAGCCTAGATTGAGCCGCCGCTCATGCCGCCGTAAGCGTGTTTGGAATGAACTGAGAGCTGAATATTTGAGCGAAAACTTCGGAAGGCTTTAGCCACTTTTCGCGGCGATTCCGGTTGGGCTGGTAAGTGCTTTTGCGTTTTGTGCGTGGTTCGTATTTGTTTGCTTTTATTATTACCAAAATAAACTTGCAACATTGCGTCGCGTGGTGACACGGGCAAACGTTTCTTGTTTTATTTGTCTTTTCACTGTTCTTTAACCTATTAACCCACCGATAGGTGACGCCACCATCGCAGCAGGGGAACGTAAACCACGTAAACGCTATTCCGCTAAGCTATAAGACGCTGTTCGCAACGAACCTTTACTGCACGGTGACGCTATTCCCTGAACTTCCGCTATCACGCTAACGGTAAACTATAACTGTCTACTGTATCTGCGCGGTGGCGCGTTCAGTGGACGGTTTCGCAGTTTTTCGTGGCTACACTGCGTCGACCATTTCGTATTCCGTTGCTATTATCCCTCAGTACAATCGCATCCTCGTTACGAATGCGTATACATTGTTTACTCCTAAATGCACGATTATTTATGCAAGGCTACTCGCTTGCGCATGGACGAAAGGAGCGGAGCTCTTTCTCCTTGATGGACGCGTTGTAACGATTCCTTGCTGCGGCGCCTTCATTGAGCTTCTTTTTTTTTTTCTTTGAAAAACGTGAGATAAGCTCAGATGAGGGAAAACGCTCGTTTGCTTTCTTCCAACGCAGGTCTTTGCGATTCGTTCGTGTGATGGGTCATTTGTTTGTTGGCGCCGTTCGAAAAAAGCGAGCGCGTAAAATCGTAATGATGCGGTTGGCGTCCGTAACACGTTACTTATAATCGATGTTATTATTCGCCGCGGACGATAATTCGCGGTCCCTGTAAGTGGTGCGCCACTTAGTTTATACACAAACGAGCTCCGGTGTATGCATGGCTGCCGAGATTAACGGCTACTCATTACTCGTGTTATTCTCGCTGTAGAGAATACAGCGGAATAAGTAGACAATCAGGGGAGAAATAAATAAGTGAAATAAAAAGAAAGAAATATGCGTGTTCAGCGCAGCGTCATGGAATTTGGGTGTACGTTCGTACATTTCCTGTAAAGCAAAAATCGTTACAAATAAAATTTGTTATAGTCGATTCCCCATACTCTATTACTTTCAGTTTTAATAAAGGCATTGGGAAATGAAATGACGAAGTCAACTCCGTTGGCATAAAAAGAGCAAAAATTGTTTTTTTGCTTTGATGAAGTTCCGCGCTTGGTATTTTATATTCCGTACAGATTTTACAGGCTTCTTGAGCATAGTGAGCTTTTGGCCGCATTCCAGCCTTCGAGCTTCTCTGCTTTGAATATCCAGAGATCCCTAGATGCTGGCGGAAGTGGTGTACGCGGCTCGCTATACGATACTGATCGGGCCGCGAACATTGCTTCGCGGTTTTTTTTTTTTTCTGCAGACCGTTCATCACCATAACTTTCGAATAACATACTCGGTTGTAGTATGACTCACGTGAAACTTGCGTCTCCGTTAATGCCAGAGTTGTTTCTGTATTCCCTGAAAAAGAAAAAAAAAAGGAAGGAAGTCAGTGAAACTTTAACGGCTCATTGTTCCTTTTTGCACACAATGCTATCTATACTAATGGAAGGTTTTCAAAAAAAAAGAAACAACGCACTGCAGATGCGGACGTGCATTTCTTTTGAAACTGATAGCCTGTGCGTTTCGCGGCACACGTTTGGGAAATCAAAACGATGAAAAGAAAAGAATCATATTATAAGCCCGTTGCGTGTGTTCGCGTGTTTGCCATCCTCGTAAAAAGTGTGTTGGCAAGAACACACCTTTATATGGTGGCTTGAATGCTAAAAAACGGCGCTTTCCCACAACGCGTGGAATATTTAGATGTGTTCGAGGCGAGTGCGCACGCCACTCTTGCTTCAGCAGCTGCGTTATGTGTTCTCGGGGCACAGCGCGCTGTGATTGAATCGATCTCTCGGGGAGACACAGCAGCCGGCTTCCAATCACTCGCTGAGAGATGGATCGCTACGGAAAACTGCTTTTCACTTTACTCCGCCCTTTGTTTTAGTCCAAATCTGTCAAACTGTCTGGGCTCCCACCCACTCGCAACAGTTTTTTTCTATTTTTTTGTAGACGTATTTGTTTCCGTGCTTGAGAAATAAAGTTAACCGTGGGAATGGGTCGGGCTCGTCGTATTGTATCGCTTTTTCGGTCGTAAGAAGGGTAGTTTAAACGCCACCTTTCTTTTCTTTTCGTCTTCTCACTTGCTTGCTGTTTTTTGTGCGTAAACGAGATGACATCAAAGAGGCTCTCTTTAGAAAGGGCAGTGAGTTGTGAGCAGTGGTCACATCCTTCTCATCGTAACTTTGTGCTTGTATTGTAACAAGCCCAAAAACCTCTTCCATGTCTGTAAACAGAGGTAGGTGCCGTCACCATAAGTGAAGCGCTTGTAGCGACGTCGCGTCGCGTTAGCTCCGCCCAGCCCGAAGCTCGCCACCGCCTTGCGTGATCACGCGATAACTGCCACAGCAGCTGCAAATCTACCTCTGACGCGCTGGTCTCGGAGGCAGTGTCGGGAAGGCGGGGAGGGGGGGGGGGGCTATCTTCGGAGGCAGCTTTGCAGCTGCGGTGCCTGTTGTCACGTGATCACAGAGTGGCGAACTTTCGGCTGGGCGGAACTTACGCGACGCTGACGTCGCTACAAGCGTTTCAGTATGTCGACTGTGTTTACCCCCCTTCCCGTTGTTTACAAACATGAAGTAGCTCTGTAGATGCCTCGTACTAGTTCGTAGGTGTTTCTGGTGTGTAATTGTGTTATTTCTCCATTCGAAAAAGCTAAGCCACTCTTTGTAAGCCGCACGATGAAGGGGCCGTAATTTGCTAAGTTGGTATATGTGTCCTATTGTTTTTGCATAATGGCCGTGGTGAACCTGTGCGTCCACAAACAGCGTCTGTTGTCGTGGAAAGTAGCAGGCAATGCTATAGTAAAAGATTAATTAATAAAAAAAGCAAATGTGCTTGCCGGAAAAACCGAACCGTAATAAGCAAAATGAAAATGTAAAATATTCCCCTTTTCACGGTGACTATAGCAGCGCGTGTGAAATTCACACGCCATAGTTAAAGATACATTTCTGCAACGGTAACAACTTCAGTGAGTAGTACGTAGTAGTAGTATGGGTGTTTAGAACGTTGCATGTAGTCTTATGAAATGAGGAAGCCAATGAAACGGCGACAAAAATAAAAAAACGCTCATTACTGCATATAATGTAATTGATACATACACTGAGAAACTAATAAAAAAAGTCGCAGTTCGTTTTTCTGCCTGTCTGTCCGTCCGTCCGTCAAAGTCACTAAATCTGGCTCTGCCTCATTGTTGCTGGTCCTAAGGTGAAGCATGCTCTACAGGCAGAACTGGCTCTTTTATTGTGAGTTTCGTCAAGGGAGCAGGGACGTTAAAAAATTCAGATAGAATAGATTGTTCCGTCTTGTTTCTCGGTTCTTGAATAAGTAGTTGTCTTGCGAAAGTTTGCGAAAGTGTTTCAAATTTAAACGAGAAAGAGTGGCACTACGAACGTATGGTTTTATTGTTAGATCTATCTATCTATCTATCTATCTATCTATCTATCTATCTATCTATCTATCTATCTATCTATCTATCTAGTTATCTATCTATTTGTATGTCTGTCTGTCTGTATGTCCGTCCGTCCGGTTGTCCGTCAAAGTCACGAAAGCTGGCTCTGCCTCATTGCTGCTTTTTCTAAGGTGAAGCATGCTCTACAGGCAGAACTGGCTCTTTTTTTATGGTGAGCTTCATCAAGGGAGCAGGGACGTTAAAAAAATACACGTGGAATACATTGCTCCTTCTTGTTTCTCGGTGCTTCATGGAGTAGCTTTCTTGCGAAAGTTTGCGAAAGCGTTCCCAATTTGAACGAAAAAGAGTGACACTACAGACTAATGGTTTTATTGATAAGTGTTTCTATCTATCTATCTATCTATCTATCTATCTATCTATCTATCTATCTATCTATCTATCTAATATCTATCTATCTATCTATCTATCTATCTATCTATCTATCTATCTATCTATCTATCTATCTATCTATCTATCTATCTATCTATCTATCTATCTATCTATCTATCTATCATCCCTGTCTGTCTGACTGTCTATTTATTTATTTATTTATTTATTTATTTATTTATTTATTTATTTATTTATTTAGTCCGTACTGGCAGTTCGGTATGAATGTGCGCAACACAGCTATATATTCGTTCTTTAGAGAGGTAAATCAATGGCAGTCGTTGCGAAAACAAAGCCGCCGCGGAAAACCTTTTAATAATGACTTGAAGACAACGCATCCATCGCTCTATAAAACTGGATTGTCCATACGAACATTAAATATCGGCGCCCATTGAGTGCCAACGCCGAGCTGCATCGGCAGTCGGGATTTCAAGGATTCAATTCTTCCGGCTCCGCTCTGTGTGTGTGTTCGTTCGCTCGAGGCGGAGTGATTATGACAAATGTTCCATCTCACTCGCGCAGTGGCGGCAACGTAACAAGTGCGCCGAAGCTTAGCTGCTCACCGACCTCTCTTCTGAGTATCTCCCCGATGGGCCTCGCCGTACCCGAGTGTCGTTTCGCTTTCTTTCGTCGGCACTCGTCGATGCCGGCGCATCGCTGTGGCATCCGAGGAGCGCGCGTTGCGAATTTGTCTTCCTTACTTTCGCGGAAGGAGTAGTGAGGAAGAAAAAAGCTATCGAGGGAGTCGCGTTCGAGAGGGCTTATGCGGCGGCGGCGACCGAGGAAGATTTTCCGGTCTCTCTATAGCTCCCTCGTGAGGGATCGTGGCCAAGCGCATCTCTAAGCGGATGATCTTGTCGCTACTGATCGCGGGCGTGAGCGTGCTGCGAAAGCAAAAAGAAAAAAAAACGCAATGCCTGCAGCTGCGAATAGGCTGTCATAATTGCGTGGACGGTAATGCGGCCGGCTTTTCATGCTCGGTCGGTAGAGAGTCGCAGATGCGCGGACGTCCGTTGTCCAACTTGGTTCAAGCATCCTATATGTCTTCTATATTCTTTTCTTTTTTATGCCCCTTCTCTCGTTCAGGCAGCTCTGAGTCGTGCTCGCTTATGGGCTACTGAAAATCGACCCTTTTTTCGTAATCCACAAGTGCTCTTCCCCTGCGCCGCATAATCGCCCAACTAATGGTGGCACCTGTCATGGTTCACGTTGAGATGAGGTCATAGTGGCAGATGCTGAGGCTTGTCTATTATGTGCGGTTATATCAAGATAGCTGAGTGCATTTTCCACGTCGTGGCGCACGGAAACTGTGCTTGAACGCACTGTTTGCAGAAGTGACGATTTGCATTAGTTAGGCTTACAGCATCGCAGTAAAGCCATAACTTTACTACTATGAGGAGGGTCTATATCGCCTCCTTTTTTTTTTTTTTGTTAACGATAAACATTTTGCCGCACCACCATCGTAAAGTGAAGGCATTCGATCGCTCCACTTAACAAGGTACACGCCTGTTTCTCGTGTCACTCGTTTAGATCCGTTAGTCAAATAAGTTTGAACAGCTTCAGATGGTTTGTATCATCTGGTATACAGTTCATTTGAAACCGTGGATCTGCTCGTGCGGCGCTTGTTGTAAACTGCCGGTCCTCCCTAAATTCGAATAGATGTGCCTTATGTATCCATTAAGCTTTAGCGCTACGAATTTTGTCATGAGGTTGCAATTGTCTCTTTTGTTGTTCCTTGTTCCAAAAGATCTTTCTTGTTGAACTCTTGTTGTTCCAAAGGCCCCTCTTGAAAAGAAGTGCTTCTCAAGAGGGGTCTTTTGTACAAAACAAATAAATGTGCGATACGGTACTGGCCGCAGCATTAGGAGAGTTCGCGAGTTTTGTACTTCTTACAACGGTTATGAGCATTCGCCGCAGCACTGTATCTAAACTACAGTCGACAAGAAAAGGGCAATGTTTCATATGTGACTTGTGTTTTGCTAACTTCTAGCTGCTAACGAAGGCTAAGAAAAGAGGCCTGGATTGATTGATTGATTGACTGATTGATTGATTGATTGATTGATTGATATGTGATGTTTAACGTCCCGAAACCACCATATGATTATGAGAAACGCCGATGTGTAGGGCTCCGGAACCTTCGACCACCTGGGGTTCTTTAACGTGCACGCAAATCTGAGCACACAGGCCTACAGCATTTTCGCCTCCATCGAAAATGCAGCCGCCGCAGCCGGGATTCTATCCCGCAACCTGTGGGTCAGCAGCCCAGTACCTTAGCCACTAGAATACCGCGGCGGTACAAGGCATGGAAGGGTTTTGCTGTCCCGTGTCTAAGACCCTGCCGTAAGTCATGCACTTAACGATGCTGCAGTAAGACTTTGACCTAGGTAAGATAATTGATAGCAATGGGAATATACAGCGCGACTGTTTGAATGCCGATGTGTCATTTGTCAAGATTTTGCGCATATATGAGGCCATCTCGGTGCAAAGTAAATCCACTTGTAAGTCAGCGCTCGTGTGTGTGTGTGTTCTTCGTCCATTGTCTCAGTCGCGCTGTACCTTCCATTACCACTTAACGACTTGCTAATGACGTGCGAGTATTGGAAACAACGGACCTGATGGTTCTTGCTACTTCATTCTTACGTGACTCGATAATGCGCAATTCGAGAAAGTGAAACAATCGAGTCTGTTCAGATATTCTGAAAAAGAAGATCTATGTGGAGCATGGGAAAAAGGTAGACGTCAGTGACAAGTGTTACAAATAGTTCTGCTTTGAAAGGGCCGCCAACCGAAGATTAATAAACTTATTTGACCCTCTGTGTAACATAGTTCGTGCCGTGGACTTCGTTACACACATTTGAATAAATAGTATAAGAAGCTCTCGTTATGTTTTTGTGAGTGGAGGGCGGGTGTGCTTTACTTCTTCATTTCTGTCGGAATTATAAATGTTTGACTCTTTTTATTCAATACGTGCAGTTTTTTTTTCTTCTCGAGTATTCGAGCTTGATTGAAATCGGAAATATCGCTTTGCGAACAGCAAACGTGACATATAAGTATGTGTCACTGGCGGTGTTTCATTTCCTTCCGTCTCAGTTACAATGCGGACTCTTAAAACAACTTGCGACTCTCAGTTACTACATGCGTTAAGTATACATGTGCTTACGGGTTGTCTTTTCGTTACCGCAATCGAAAGGCAGCGTCATTTCGATTATGAAATGGTGTACTGGTTTGAGCGCGCTCTGTGAGTATCTTTCGAATGCACAGCGATGTTTCGAACGAAATCATAGCTTGTGCTTACGTGCATTAAAATATGAGAAGTTCGAGAATACACGACGATTTTTTTTTTTTTTGGCCGTTCAACTGCCTGTTTATCCGCTCTCGCATGCCTCGGCGTTCTGAGCTCGTCGGGGTTAAAACTTTCCATTTAACTTCGCGGTGCGCTCTGGCGCGCCGAACTGCGGTTTCTCAGCGTCGCCTCGGTGAAAAGTTTACGAGCGCTGTAGTTTTAATATCCTCCTCGTCTTTCAATGCCGCCATCTTGCCCTTCTCGAGTGAAGGCACGCCGTCTAAGTGGCGTTGTCTCGTCGTCCACGCAGCACCGCGAAAACTTGCCGGCGTGCCCGCTGTGGCGTACAGCACGCTTTGTTCGCTTGTCTTGGCCCTCGTTATTAACTAAGGCGTAAACCTTGGATGCCTCGTCGAACGCTGAAAGTGACCGTTGGCGTCACAACGAGCGGTTGAAAAAAAAGTATAAAAGCAAGTGGTGCACATTGGGGCTCCATGCGTCCTAAAAAACGCTTAACGTCCACTAAAGCACTACAAAATGAAGCAGAAAGTAATTTAGAGTATTAAGAAGCAAAATAATCTATTTGTATTGATTTGAGAGATCAATTAAGGACTACCTAATGGTAATTGGGGAGTAATTGAGTTATTGTCTATTTTATTCGCAAGCTGATGATAACAAGTGTCATTTTGGAAACTGTAGTAAAGAAAGAAAGAAAAAATAAGAGAGGAAGAAGGAAAGAAAGAAAGAGGGAACAGTTGTGGAGTTTTACGTCCCAAAACTACGTCGGAGGGCACGCCGTTGTGAAAGGCTCCAGAAGAAATTCGAGCCGTCTACGCTTCTTTAACGTATACACATAAGTACATTGCAAGTACATGACCCTCGTGCATTATTTCCTCCATCGAAAATACGGCTGTGATTCGATCTCGCGTCTTGCGGGTCAGCTGTCGAATGCCATAGCCACTAGACCACCGCAGCGTTGGGAAAGCAATATAGATTTGCTGCGCAAGCAGGGAGAAGGAAGAAGGGATTAAAAATCGAACGCACAAAAAAAACAACAATATCCACACGCATATACATCGGACCACTATGCGTGTCGATGTGCCGATACCAGTGTATATCATCACCTCCGGACCATTGGATTTCACGAGCGCATGCGAACGAACAGTGCGAGACTGCGTTGTATAGTTTCAAGCTGACTTTTTATTCCTTTATTTCTTACTTATTTCTCTCTCTTTCCCTTCTCCAAGTGTAGGGTAGCCAACTGAGCCAAAGCTTGGTAAACCTTTCCTTTCCATTTATCTCTCTCTCCCCTTAGTTTTATTCACGTTTGCTAAAAAAACATGAATACCGAGAAGTGGGTCTTATTTACCGGGGTGCGTCACATTCGGGTCAAATATTGAAAGAGGCCACCAGGCTGGCACGTGTTGGAGAGTAAGCTGCTCTATGGGGCTGCAGACACGTGGGCGTGTTTATTTCTGTCTAGCCGCCCTGTATACCTCTGCCCCGAATGTGGTGGTCAAGAGACGCCCGCGTGTATCGTTAATAATTCACTCCGGCCGACGGGTTTATTTATAATTCATGCTGCACAGTGTGCATGGTCGCGAAGAGCACATCGCGCCGAGTGTAGTAAGGCGCGTTGTTTTGCCCCGTGCAGCGGTGTAGGATTTGTCTAACGCCGCCTTCGTTGACTTTCGTCCCGTCCGCCACTCGGCGATTTGTTCAGTCGCCTCGCAGACCGCGGCGCCCATGGCGCTAATTTTTCTCGCTCGCCTATAATTTCTCTCTCTCTCTTGCTCGTCAACGATTCCCGGCGTGTTTGGCATGCTGGGAAAACACTTCTACGTCGCTTACAGGAATCGATGGTTAGCGAAATTTTTTAGTGTTGTACGTATAACGCTGACCACAGTGCAAGGCATACAGTAAGCTGTCGCTGGGGATTCTACGTTCTCGTCTACCGAGAGTTAAGGTCGTTGGTGGGACGGCTGGCTTTTCGCGTCGAGGCTTAAAGTGGTATTTTTACGAAAAAAAGTTATTACAAAAAAAAGGGGGAGGATGAAATGAAAAGCCAGACTGTCAGGAACCTAAAAACTGTACCGATAAGCGCGAGTGCACCCTGAAAAGTAACTGCAATGTTTTTGAAGAGGAGAGAGAGAGAGATAAAGATGCAAGGAAAGACAGGGAGGTTAACCAGACGCACATCCGGTTTGCTACCTTTTGAAGAGGAAGTTTTGGTTCCTACTGTATCCTGATATCACGAGACAGTGTGCGCTTCTCGTCATATGTTCGCGCAAAATGTCGTGACGTTTCTACGGCACGCGTCCGCTGCGCGGCTCCGTTCGTAAGGCTCAAGTGGCCACCTAAGCGTTTTGATGTCTGACGTCACCCAACTATTGATTCTGGCGCGTGAAGGCACCAGAATTGATGCAGCAGCCCGACATCGCGCTAATGTTGAAGTCAGTAGGTGCGTCATATGAAAATTGACTTTAGTGTCAAAATAAAAAAAAACATTTCATGGACATTTCCTGAGCTTCAGGCATGCTTCTATGTAAACGCAAAATATACATGGTATGTGAAACTAGCTTCGAAAATCGGTTTCATTGCACCTTTAATGTCAGCGTCGCCGATGCTGTGGATACGCGGGCGCTTTTTAGCACCAAGTTGAATGTGTGGGTGTTCTCCCAGCGGCCGCCATTCCTGCTCCGTTCGGTCTCCGGGGCCTTCAGACTTCTCAGGCTTGCGCAATAACGTGGGACGTCGCTGCGCTTATAGCACTGCTTTTTTTCGCTCCTTCTTCTCTGTTTGGTGTTTGTTACTGTCTTCCTCATTTCTTCTCTCTCTAACGAGGCAACATTTTTTTATAACCTACCTCTTCTTGACTTGCATGCGCTTGCTCTTGACACCTCCAGGGCATTAAGGACCTTCGTTTGTTCCGTCTGAATAGGAAACTTTTGTAGCGGCCCACTCATAGGGTGTCATTATAGCGTAAGTGGACCAAATCAGCCGTTCCAGCGTTGACAAAGTGACTCTGATGCAATCCTGAGCGCTTCGTATAGTGGGACGTTCTCTTCAAGTGCGCCGTGCTTCGCAATATAAAAAAAAAGTGTGATTGGTTGTTGTTTTGCGACCGAATTCAGTCTTGCTATCGAGGCCGGATATTGTTGCAAGTGAGTTTCTTTTGCAACCTCACTGTTACCACACGTCAAACAAACTATGTTGTGGTTCTTTTGATGAAAGAAGCAACAGAAGTGAATTGTCCTTGTGGGGAGTTGTTAGCCGCGCCGGATGCTGTAGGTGTGTCATGGTATACTGCCTTAATCTTGTAACTTCTGAGAGATCTTTTTTTTTCATCTGGTTACCTTAATATGATTTAAAGATAGACATATTTGGCAGATATCTGTATGGTTGGGCAAACAGTTTATACAAATGAAACAAGCTCTTCAGCCACTTTTAGTCTACAGTTTTAATATTAAAAAACTAGTCCTCTTTTTTGAGACCCACTTGGTCTCTTCTTCATGGAGTGACCGATAACCGCCGAACTTGGGCCGGGCCGAATGTACATGTATGGTCTCCGGAAACGATGGACAAAACAACGCAGCTACTAGAACGGTGGGAATAACGACGGTGGAGAGGGGGACAACCATTAAGAAAAGTCGCTCTAGCTTCGGAGCCCACTCGTACCCCCTGGAGAAGAGGAAACGTTGGACCAGTTTTAATTAAAATATATAGAAACTATATACTAAATGTGGCTCGAGAGTTCGCTTTATTCGTATTATACACCTTCATATGAGCGCGGCGATGGTAGCACGAGCGATTACCTCGCTGAAGAATAGCCCTAATCTTAAATTGGAGTTCATACAGTGTGATCGTCGTAGCAAGATAGAACCTGAAATAGCGCGAAACGAGGACATAAAAGAGGCTTGAGGTACACGAGCGCCCGTCTGTCTCACTGCTCTTTTCTCCTTGCCCGTCCTACGAGCTTTTAGTTTCTATCATGCTTTACGAACATGTCTCAAACGGCCATCTCGGTAAGCGAACGATCACTCCAGCAGCAGCCTAGCTCGCTTGCTGGCTTGGTGCTTATTACAAGTAACCTCGTGCGTCTTCTATAACGTACGCGGAACTCCTCCCCTTTAAACTCGGAAGTGTAGCGCCTTCTGCTTTTGCAGTGGAGCAGATCAAAGCAAATGCTGACGGCCGTCGTTCCAGTTAGTTTTTGAGAAGCGACGTAGCGTGTCCGACGTGGTCTCTTCTTTTCTTCTTCTTCTTTCTTGCCCCCCGCGAGTGGAGTCCTGTCGCTCTAATGAGGTGAAAGCTTCGTGTGAGCGTTCTGCTTTTCTTTCCTCTGACTCCCCTTCTGCTAGCTATACGACCGCGCACGGAAGTGCTCCTTCTACCTGAGGTTTCCTGCGCGCTTCCGCAGAGCTAAGCTGAAAGAAGGACGAAGATGTGAGCTCTGTTGTGTTGCGTGTTGTCTTTAAAGTCTGCGAACTCTTTGCGGAGCTCTTTCCCGGCCCTTAGCCATGGTCCTTTGCGAGGGTTGAGAAAGAATGAGAAAGTGTACTTCGGTGTCTATAGTCACCTAACTGTAATGCGTGGACGCTAAGGGCGCACCAATGCCTATCGACGTGGCGATGTTTCTGTTTCGTGGCTACTGTTCTTTTTTTTTTTCTGAGATGCCTTAACGTGAAATGGAGATATTTTAGTTTTGTGACAAAGCAGCGGGACTGTTGTTTGCTAGGTGCTGTATGTGCCGTTCGCTTCATAGAAGAAAGTAGAATGGAGTTGCCGTGCGAGAAGGAGCGTTGCTCGTTTTGAGCATGCAACATCCTTAATTGCAGGTGATCCCTCAAGATCGTTAAGGAGTTCAAAGAATTAGGCACAAGTTTCGCTGGATGTCCTTTCGTATTCCTTGCTCTACTATTCTAACTAGTTTATGTAAAGTTTACTCGGGCAGTAAAGTTGCGCAACATAAACTTTCCTCGCCGGTCGTTTCAAAGAAGCGCGTTTCCCTTTCATTGCGCAATCTTTACGGGCCCCATGGAACGAAAAATCCTGCGTGCGTTCGGCGAGCGGCGTTTCGCTGGTGGCAAATCTCCAAACGGAAACCTACTCGCTATGTTTAATAAAAGTATTTGATTTAGATACACGCATTACGAGTAATCGTTCTCGGAAATTTCATTTATATTGTTTTGGAACACGATACTGAGAAAAACCACGTGATCACGTGGATGGCTTTTGATGATGGCGTCGTCACGTAATTGCAATGACGTGTCATAATGTAATGTGACATAGACGTGAAAATAGTATGGAAGTTAATGTAGTCATCACATCCAGACACGCCTATTTTATTCTTATGTGCGATTAAACATGCATGCCAAGGTGCCTCGGCAATAATGTCTGTCTGTCCCTTTTAGTCATATTATGCGAATATATGCACGGTTTCTTCTATCTTTAGTTAATTAATTTTATTCAACAGTGATCGGTACTGGAACGCAGTGACGAAGTTCCTTCACCTATGCTTTCACTTAATTCTTGGGATCAGTCATAGAGTGGTGTACACCTGAAAGCAAAAAAAAAAAAATATGTGGACCACGGAAGCGAGGGTCGAAAGCGCTGTCTGCGCCATCTAGTCGCCAGCCGTCTGCTTTCGAGAGCTTTACTCTGATGGAATTTGTCACAGAAATGCTCTCGACAGCATTGTCCAGTAGACGGCGCAGGTGGCAAAGGTATGCAGACGGCATTGGTCCGTATACATTTGTTGACGCGATTACCCAGTTACTCGCCGACTATGCACTTACGCAGGAAATCTCAACGCTCACCGCCATGTGGTTGTATTTTTTTTTTTCACGAGTATAAAAACGCGGTCAGCCGCGTCGCTGTGACGGTTTTCGGTAATTACGTTTTGTATGTGGATCAGCATAACATAAAATCATTATGCCATCGTGCCGCCTTAATTTAGGAAATTAAATGCCGCGTGGCACTTCTCGCAATTCCACACGGAACCTCTCGTTATTAAGATGCAAATTACAGTGTTCTTGCTCACGAATAACGCTTTGCTTTTCGAGGCAAGTTGATGTTCTCCATAGGGTGTATGCACTGTATACAGCAGCGTTATTCTAATGTATGCACTGCGCTTGGCGTGCGATGGAGGCAGTTGGTACCCATAAAAAAAGAGCCCAACATTCTTGATTACGGCAGTAAGTATAAACGGCAGCCTCTCGTAATCGATTCGACCCCTTCTGAGCATCGCAATTTGGCGGGCGCCGTTAAACAGCCGAAAGACAGCCGCACACAAAGACGGCGAAAGGCCCCCCTCAAAGGCAGTTCGAGCGACCGTTGTTTGATTACTTCACTCTGGAAAAGCCTGGAATTAAAACTTCCATGGAGAACTTCCCTGCCTTCCACCGTAATCCGTTCGGTGTGCACGGAGGGAGGAGGTTGTGATTACACAAAGCACGTCGTTAACAACTCGCGCGCTCGGTGGCGCCAGTCTGATGAAGTGTGCTCTGCAGTCATAACTGGGGCGTCTGTGCCGTGGTCCTCGTCCCTCGTCGGCGCGAGCGTTCGCCGGCCACTGGACTGTTGCGGGCTTGCCGACGGCGACTCGTCAAGGCTTGTCGCCCACTTTCAACTTCCTAACGAAAGGCCGTGCATATGCTGAGAAGGCGCACGAGGATGGTTAAGCTGTAGTCAGGGGCATCTGAGTCTACGCGCACATCAAGCTGTTTCGTTCGCATACACGAATTCGACGGGTGGACTTCATGTTTGGGCCTGTGGACGCCGCCTCCTTGCACATGTGACGTAGTTATACTGTATTAATGAGAACTAACACGTAATTATGCCGAGAGAAGTATACGGCAGGTTGTTAGAAGTAATTGCAATGCAAATGTGAAGGAACTGGACGAAAAGGTAACTTGCCTCCGGCAGCTAAACTGTGAGAGACAGAAAAACAGAGTGCGCCGTGAGATACGTGTAGTACATGGCGTTCGCGCTTTCGAGTACGGCTTTCGAAGCCAGCTCTACGCCGTCGAGAGCGCTAGCTTCTCTCCCGCATGTATGCGTGATATTAACGCAAGATAGGCTGGCAACTTTAGTGGCCAGCCTCTGAGGAGGATAACGAAGTAGTTCTGTGGGCGCGTGCTCTGGTGTTCGCATTTTGGCCTTTTGTACAGAAAGTGAACGCCCTGTTTTGTGCCCGTGTCCCTGTGTCCTTGTGACATTTTCTGGTGCAGGTGCTATGGGTGCGGTAAGATGGTACGATCCACAGAGAGCACCCCAGACGCAGGCCCATCGAGTAGCTGAGCCAAGCTCGTCCCTGTGCACGTATTCATAAGTGTTCACAAGTGTTTGACGGCGGCCAGCTAATGGAGCATCGTAGGACATGCGTTTTGAGCTAATAGCAAAGGATAAGTTAACAGCAAAAAAACGAAAACAGACGAGGGTAAGCGCGATATCGCGCGAATTCTTTTTCTTGCTAATTTGAAGTCCGCGTATCATATTGTCATTTCTTTTTTTCATATCGCTGATGTGTGCCATCTTTTATGCTCAAGCATAGTGCCGTGATGTATGGAACCATACAGTAAGAAGGCGCATATAGTCGTCTCTCTCGCGCAAGCGCCTCTAGAGGTATAAATCTGTTGGACGTACCGATACGGGACTGTAGCGGTTCTTAATTCCGACGTCGAGGTGCAGTTGTGTTCCTTCGCGAATTGCCGGTTTCAGCGAATGTGAGAGATGCGCAGGTTTAGGGCACGAAAACATTCAGAAGACTGTAAGGCAGTTGGGCGTTGTAGAAATACCGATGGCGTATTTCCTGCCGACATCCGAGAATCACCGTCAATCAATTGCAATCCAGTCTATAAACATAGGCTGAAGAAGCTGATCAATTGACCTATATAATTTTACTGCTATTAAAAAGCTTATTTGATTGCCCTGTTTGTTGTGGTCATAATCAGCTTTTTTCCTATATATATAGCACTGGCAAAGAGATCTTCGGTAAGATTTACATTTTAATCTTGCCTGATAGGCCTACTCAATCATGTTTCTGAAATTGTCTTATTGTTATTGCGCCTGGAGTAGCTTGTCACGCGAGGGACTAAGCTGACATCTCCAGCATAACCTTGTCTCTCTATTCTGATGCCGTAACCTAAATATTTAGTGCTATCTTCGAATGGACGTCTGTATCATCGGCACATCCCTGTTATTCTGATGTATACCCTAAGTTATCCTGTGTAACTGGTGTACGTGACCTTCCTAAGTCACAGATGCAGGCGACGTGTTTGAGAGCTAGACCTCGAAACTCGTGAAAATGTTTGAAGAGTTGCCCACATTCACGAAGTTCTTGTCCATCAGGGCAAACAGTTCCAACACCGAAAAAGCTGGCTATTGTCCGCATGCAGTTGGGGACGCGCAATGTGGCAATCTAGGAACCAGTCATCGTCATATCCGAACAGCCGCTGGCTTTAAAACTTAGTTAAATTTAAAACTTAGTTAAACGGATCATTGATTAGGGAAGACGTTTGTTATTGCGTTAGATGGGCTGAATAACGGAATATACGTCTCTTAAAACTTTTACTCCCTTGCGTGTGCGTACTTCCTTGCAGAATAAATTATATTAGCCCCGTCTGTCTGTGTATTCTTAAAGTGTTCATTAGACGCGGCCGTGTGTATCCACTCGGGCGGCGCATATTTCCGGAGTTATTTGATTTCCTGTCCCGCTCAGCGTGACATTTTTTTTTCTCTCCCCTCATTTGTCACGTAAGAAACGACGTCGAAGAGCTCGTCGAAAACGAGCGGCTCCTCTTGGCGCTCGCTGTCTGCGCCTCGCGAGAAATCCCTCGCCTCTAATGAAATGAGCGTCTACGACGACGGCGGCTATGCCCGACGTGTGACTTCGCGCGCGTCGTCCGTAGCTGCGATAATTTTTTTCTGTTCACTCTCATGAGCGAGCGCTAGTCACCGCTGCTGCCCCGCCCGGCCGCTTCGACGACCTGCTTGGCGACAGTTCGGCGGGCGCGCGCGACCAATCATTTTCTAGGATTTCGTGCCGTCGCGAGAGATCTATTGAAGCAATACTTTAAGTGAACCCGGACTAGTTTTACTGTTCATTCAAAGTACTATCCATTAGTTTATTATGTTGTAATACGATAATTGATGTTAAAAAAAAGAACTGGTCCAATCAGTGGAACTTTTCGCTGAAAGCCCATCGGATTGTCCTCAAACGCGAGGGGTCTCGATGTATTTTTTTTTCTCTTTGACCCGTTGCAGCAGTGTGGACGTTCTCGATTTCGGTGTGTGGCTTTTTTAGAAGATTCGTGTATTCTATTGATGATTCCATATTAACCGTCATAAATTTTGCGAAACCCCAGGGGCGAACTGGTGTAGGTTCGTGGCTGACAACGAAAAACACATCATAGTATGTTGTGCCGCTTTTTCTGTTTAATTTAATCTAGTTCAATATCAAGCAACGCCATTGCAACCATGCTGAATTTCATGGTGATGTAGCCTAGTCTGCCACCGTTTTTTGCGTCCCTTTACTCTAGAGGTTGCACAAGGAATGCAGTGATGCCAACGCAAAGAGTATATCTCACATGGCAAGGAAGTAAGCAGAAGCCGCATCCCATTATCTAACGACCCGACGCACGCAATTTCTGCCCTCAGGTAGCGCGGCGATACGTCGCACCGTCGTATGAAGGACTCCCTCGCGAGCCGCCGTCGCTTACATTTCTCGTTGGCCTGCGTGGGCCACTCGCGAGGATGAATAAGCGACCGGAGCGAGGAAGAAGGCGACGCGGGCAACTTTGCGCCTTGGCCTCGCGCTCTGTGCACCCTCCCATCTCGATCTCGACGACCACGACGACCGCTGATTTACGACACTGCCCTCGCTGTCGTCGCCGTGGTATACTGCCCTAAGAACTCGTTATTACGTGCAGCGCAGCCAAGCGTGCGTCATCCCTCCATCTCCGCGGCCTGTCGGGAAACGGCGAACTCGTTTTCCCGCCGCGCTGCCTTGTATATGGCCGGCACGAACCGAACGACCTTCGTCCGCGAAGGCCGTCGTATTCGGAAGGGAAACAGGAGAGACATAAATAGAGGCAGCGTTGCGCTTCTAGGCTGGGATAAGATTGTGCGCAGTCGCAAAAACGAATTTATGCCGAGAAACCCTATTTACTCATTACAAAAGTTTTCATTAATCTAGCGAACATTTAGTGCGCTCATTTCGGAATATGAAATATCTTCTCGACACTCGCTAACTCCTTCGTTTTTTTTTTCATTTGTATTTAAAAGCTTTTACTTTCATCCCGAACCCCGAACCCTGACACACTTAGCACTCCACGTGTCTTCCTCTTTTTTTTTTTTCTGTGAATGTGTATGACTATGCCACCAGGCTTAGAGGTTAACCGTGCAACTGTAGCAGATTCCTCGTCGAGGTGAGCTTTTCATTTCTCAAGTCAACGAGACGCACCTCAATGACGGCTTGTTTCTCTCTCTCTCTCTTTGCATTGTTCATTCATCGCGAAATAAAATATCTTGTTAGTGGCCTAAAGGTTGCTCGGCGCTTCTGTCTATCCCACACATCTTCCAGTGTCCAGCCTTTTTTTCATATTGAAATGTTTGCGCAGGCACGCGAGGTTACAGAAGAGAATACAGACAGGCGCAATCTAATAACTGGTTTATTTTTCGAAAAAATTCACTTAATATCCCCCAGATCTCCCCAACATTTCCCCCAGATATCCCCCGAACATTTCAAGATTGATATGTTTCAACTAAGTCGTATCGCAGTTTTGCTTCAGCCCCTTTTATCGTACAGCGGCAGTACAAAGCTCGGAAGCTGTGTGTCTCCCCAAGCGCTTTTCTCGTTGCTTGCAACGGTATGCCAGGGGTTCATATACTGTTCTCGGTGCGCATATGGCGAGTTCCCTCAATATTCCTTTTTCTCGCTCTTCCTCTTGTAATGCAGCATTCTCTTTAGAGAAAAGGTTCCGGAAAGGCATATTCAAAAGGATTGCATTCAAGTGCTGCACACTAAGAAGGAGACATGGCACTCTTATTGCGCTATGCGTACGTGTGACTGCATACCGTCGCCTAGGAAGCCGTTAGCGCCTCCGTAGACACTGTAGGTTCCGGCCGCGCTGCACATTCCTCAGTGGCAGTGTAACCGCCGAGGTCGCTGTTCGCGCTGGTGATAAGAGCAAGAGTCTCGGCCAAGTTAACGGTGTGCTGTCGCTAACACCATATACGTTTAGTACCAAGGAGAGTATATTTATACAAAGAAAAAAAAACTTTGGCAAACAGGCGGCTACCCGATCCCTGGCCTGGCTTCGCCCGCAGTGTTTGCTCATCTCCGTCTAGAACGTGCCGCAGTTTGTGGCGTTGACGCGACAGCAACGCGAAAAGGAAGTGCCCGCGGGCTATTAGCTTCTCTCTTAGTTGCCCGTCACTGCCTTGGTTCCGGCGCAGTGCTTTTCTTGTGGCAGGCGTGCAGCTTCCTCCGGCGGTCGGTGTTCTATTTCTTTGTCGCTTTCCACCGTTTTCTTTGATTTCCTGTCACCAGATTTCAGAGATGACGGCACTCCGCCTATTGTCGCTAATGCCCTTTAAGCACATTGTCGTGTTGTTTTGAGATGGAGTTAATAGCGACGTTTCTAGCCCTACGAAGACGTAGGCGGGTCAAGAAAGTCTAACAGCAACGCGTCGACTTCAGCGCTATCTTTTCGATCCCTTTTCAGCGCTATCTTTTCGGTGTGTGTGTGTGTGTGCGGTGTGTGTGTGTGTGTGTGTGTGTGTGTGTGTGTGTGTGTGTGTGTGTGTGTGTGTGTGTGTGTGTGTGTGTGTGTGTGTGTGTGTGTGTGTGTGTGTGTGTGTGTTGTACACACACACAACCGTTTGTCAAAAATATTTCACATAAGAAAGGTGAAGTGAGTGGCCGTGGAGCACGAAGTGACGTGTGTCAAATTAAGTGACTGCTAAGATGCGACGGGGAACAACAATATACAGTAACTTGAGATCAGTAGTCCGAGCATTCGGTAGGGGCATCATCTCGGAATCAACCTTGCAGATCCTGCGAAATAAGGATGCACAGCAACGCACTATCGTCTGGTTCCCAGCTCACATGGGATAGATCGAGGGTGCTCTGTCCAACCTCAACGAAACGGCCCACAGAGCTTCGCGAGGAGTCGTCGACCGCATAGCTGCTGAACGGCGTGGCGAGAGGTTCTGGACAACAAAAATCCGCCAACGAAATACAATGAACTAAGAACTTTTATCTGGGGAGGCGAAAGTATCCGCCACCGCACAGTGAACAGACCTCAGGCATTGACGCTCAGACTCCTGCAGGTCGGGACATATCCCAGTCCCGCACTCCAGCACAAAATTTATCCCGAAATTCAGACGTCAAATGCACGCGTACTTTGCTCAGACGCCAGCTTAGATCATATGCTCTGGCGGTGCCTGCGTTACGGGTTTAAAACGTTACATCGTCCAAGTGGGATTCAGTACGGATTCAAGGACGTAGCTATGGGCAGTCCAACGGGCTCACGACGTGACAATGAGGCTATAGATAGGCCTATCTGTCCCGACATGGGAGCGGCCCGCTACGTGCTAGTTTCACGCCTCGATGGACTTAAATAAAGTTTTTACATACCATACTACACAATGCGACAGTCGTTCAAAAAAAATCTGTCAATAGCTAAAGTGCACGGGCTTCTACAGCGCTGCCCGCACGCACTAACCCAAAACCCACGAACAGTTGTCCGTTAGCCCTGCTCACTTGCTTCACAGACTTGTTATTTCACAAGCGTCTCTCATAATCATATAGTGGTTTTGGGACGTTAAACCCCACATATCTTGTTATTTCACAAATAGCGTGCTCTATTCGTGATCTGTGTGAACTGACCTGTCGCCAAAGTTCTATCTCGGGGCTTTCATGCTTTCATTGGTTACGTGCTTGTCGTTTTCGTTTTTTTTATGACAGTTATTTTCTTCTCCAACGCTTCACTGCCTTGTCATGTTGCACATGAGCGCGATGGTAGTTTAATTATTAGAATGCGTTCTCGCGCTTGGCCTATTTCCGTCCGCTGAGTGTAGCGGTAGTCGCGCTTGTGTGGCTTCGTAGCGGCGCATTCATGGTCGCATTCGTCCGAACAGCATTTTGTGAGAAACGTATTGCCTTTGAGTGTGTCGCACTTGCTGTAAACCGTACTTGCAGCACTTTACGGTTGATGTGTCTTTATATATCATTCGTAGTGCGTGCTTCTCGTTTTTATGGCTTCCACCGTATTTTCGATATATGTTTTGCTTTGAAGATAACCTTGTCACCGATTGACTTTCGCCTTTTTTGTAGCTTTGAGACAGCGATGCGTGAATGTTATCTCCCGCCTGTTCACGTATGGTACGTGTATATGTACTTGTTCCTTGTCATTCTCTAAGCTTGCGAGGCTTCAGTTACTACTTCACGCTGTTTTAGTTGCGCCCCACCTCGTGAGCTGGATCTGTCACGTTTACTATAACGCCACCATAACAGCATTGCAATAGAAAATCAGTTACTCACTGCTGTGACTACAACGGTGACAGAGAGCTTATTTATTATTACGATGGCAATTTTAGGAACACTCTCGGTTGGGTGTCGTTCACCGCATATGTATAAGTATCTATATATACGAAAATTCAAGAAAACTAGACCATAAAAAGACTTTGGCGCGTGGAATCGAACGTACAACCTCTTGCTTGTTAGTTCGAGACGTTAGTCGCTGAGCAACGAAGGAGCATCTCCTTAAACGGTGAAATAGCAAGCGATTTATATCTACCACTTATCGCTGGCGATGGCCATCTCGGGGGAACTATGGTGTTTTCAGCATTGCCAGCGTGATGGCGCAATAAGCGCGCGTCGCCAGATCGTCGCGACGTAGCGGCGCGCGCTGTCATCTCCCACGCGTACTTTGCCCCGCGTACTTTGCCCCGCGGAGAGGAGGGGTGGGGGGGGGGGTGCTCACGCGCGCGCACGCTTATCTCGCGGTGAGGAAAATCGTACGCCTTGGGCTTTCACCGGAACAAATCTGATGTAGTTACCGGCGCACAAAGGCCACTGCATTCGCTGCACAGTCTCCGTTCACGAAAAGGGCGCGCTTTTCAATCACAGCGGAGTAACAACTGAGACGCTTATTCGCGTTCATCTGTACCTGTGAGTACGCTTTTTGCGTGACTGGTGCGTGGGAAACGCGGAGCAAGTTTCGATCTGCTTGCAAATCTTCGCTTGACCTTCCAATTTGTGGCTATCGCATTCATTGCTTCGCCTTAGCGGCACAGCTGTGACGTTTTTGCAGCCATACAACTTTCCGATGTTTGTAAACCGAGTTTAGGCGAGTGGCATCATCAACGTTAAAAACCTGCCGCTTTCACGTTGAGTGATAATGTCATTTTTTAATATTACTGTCATCGTGCGCATGAGCTTAACTTTTTTCAATTATATTTCTGTTTAGGGCTATCTGTTCGAAAGCAGGATTTCTACTTAAACTTTCTTCATCATTTAATGTGACGTTTTCTTTTTTCGCACCAGGCATTTCGTAAGGGATTAGTTTCCATTCGGTCTCGTTTCGATGCAGCATCAATAACAGAGGAAGTTTTCTTGTTTTTTTTTAATTTCAGCATTCACGTGAAACAAATGCTCGGACATGCGCAAAAAGTCGCTATCATTACGGCTTGACAAAGGCTCCAGCCCCTACTGAAGTTCCCCTCTAAGAGCAACAGAATGGCAGCGACAAAAAGTTCCTGCCACCAAAGTCGCTCCACTGCTTTGAAGGCAATATAAACCGTATATGAAGCCGTACAGTATGCCAACGCCAACAGCGACAGCGTGCTCTGAAGATCCGTGTAATGGTACCCCATCAATATATGCATTCCCGACATTGACGTCGAACTTGTTGGTCTAATAACCACGAGGCCACGCTCGCATTCATACCTCTTTCATGCCAAAGGCAGCTATACAGGTAATTAATAACGTTGGCCTGTGGATCATGTATATCAGGTTATTGCATTTTCTTGTTCGCAGGCAGCCACTGCTCTGAGATCTTGAATTAGTGTGCACCGCCTCGGGCACCGACTCACACTTCGCAGTCCTTTCGCTGCCAGGGCTGTGTCAGGGTTTTCATTGTCAGGTCCGTATGTCTGAGATACCGTACCGTCTTCACGTATGGCCCAGTTCGAGAAAGCTGTATTGTTTGTTCAGTAATATGCAAACACTATCGCAGACTTAGCTTTGATGTACATGAGATGCCGATAAACAGGGATGCCTACCGTCACGCGATACACTCGTATAACAGTTAGTCGTACAGATGGAGCTACAATCCGCGTTTTTGTTCCGTGCGTTCGTCTTGTATTACGTACAAATCTAAAGATCCGGTATGTCGTAAGCCTAACGGAAGCGCCCAGAGCATTTAAAAACAACTCAGTCGCCGTCAATAAATCGCTATCGTCCTGATTCTGTCTTCATAAAAATTCTCGCGTCACACACGAAATCTGTCACCTTAAACAAGCCCCTGCACATGGCTACGATTTTTGAAACACCGCACTATTGTATACAGATAGCATATGCGCGTTGTAATTTGCAAACGTCAACTCCTACATGTGTGCACAAATTTCATTTTTGTTCTTTTTGCATTCTTTGTACTTGTGCGCTCGGTTGAAGACTATTCAGACACAGGAATACTGGCAGTGTTTCAGAGGATAAGAGTAGCTTCGCTCTTTTTCTGCTGCTTTCCTTTTTTTCGTTTTTATGAAGCGGAAGAGGTGAGGCATCACTCACACTCAGGTTTGGCTACAAGCGCGCTTATCGACTGGCTACGGCTGTGACGCAACGCACACTGAAACAAGATCCAATTTAAATTTTCTTCTTGTGACTTCCTGCGAGGAGAAAATCCCTCCGGACATAAGGAATAACATTGCTGATGGCACCTATTTCTTTGATACCATCTTCGGTTATGTAG
The DNA here is from genome assembly GCF_013339725.1 of Rhipicephalus microplus. Taxonomy (NCBI): domain Eukaryota; kingdom Metazoa; phylum Arthropoda; class Arachnida; order Ixodida; family Ixodidae; genus Rhipicephalus; species Rhipicephalus microplus. The sequence continues at coordinate 248,235,836 of NC_051165.1, forward strand.
CCGATGGTCTTAAGTATTCCGTCTTTTATAGCTGTTTTGGTCCCGTTAAATGGTCCCAACAGTTTTGCACTATGACTGCCATAGCCTTTCCGTATCAAAACTAGATCACCTAGATTAATATGAGGGATTTTGTTGTGTTGACGCTTGTCAAATTCTCGCTTAATCGACTCTCTGTGTTTCTTTCTTTCTTTTTTTTTTTGCTCTCTGCACTCTTCTTGATTTCTTCAAGGCGCAATTTTGTCTTGATTCCCAGTGTGTCGTCTACAGGCATATACGCCGTTTCACCAAAGGCGGCATACTGAAGGCTACAACCCGAAGCACCTGTATGGAATCTATTGTGTTATTTGCACATCTTGGAATATCACAACGGACGTACTGAGGGGGAGAAAAAAAATAACAGATGGCATATTTAGTTGGCTATTTTGTACTTTAGAGGTGGAGACGGGGTATGTGACAGAGAATTAAAGAGATAGACTCCTCTATGAAGGAGTGAAAAAAAAAAATCACTTTCACAATCGCAGTGTGCTACTGAGACCCCCGAACGCTATCCAATTACAGCCGCGATGTCTTCCAAGTCCGTGTCTCGAAGGAAACGTTGCAGCATAGCGACTCTAGCCGATGTCTGTGTTAGGCTTTTGACTGAACTTTTTTTATCTTCTTCTTCTGTGAGTAGTTGTTGTCCAGCTCGCCTACAGCGCGACAGAGAGTGCAGTCTAGTCCTCTAAAGTGGGCGATATCGGTCACCTCGATTGGCTACTGCGGGCAACTCGCACTAAAGCCACGCAGCCGGGCACGCACGGCTTTTGCTTTTGTGTGCCGTGTCGCAAAAGGCGTGCAGGCGAGCATTACGCGGTCAGGTGGTGTTTCCCCCTGGTTGCGTTGCGTGCATCGGTCGATGCCAGCGCCGTTTTTTTTTTGCGAAGCCGGGCCAGCTGGGGAAAAAAGAACGGGGGAGGAGGATGGAAGGTCCCGGCACGCCGCCTGCGGGTAACATTGTGTGGCAGCGTGACTGGCGCCAAACCCGCACTGTCTTGGCAACAGCATCGATTGTTGCTCTCCGGGTAGTAGAGCGCTCCGCCGCAGTACTCCGCAACGAAAGCGCCGCCCGCTTCGTGGACGCGTGCCAGTCCGTGCCTTTCTCGTTTTATCGCGTTCCTTTTTATTTATCGCTTTCTTGCCGATGCGCTTGTGTTTTTCACTACCTCAGCGGTCCTCGGGAGTGTTATTTCTTTTCTCCCTTCGGACTCCTCGCCGAGAAAGAAGAAAAAAAAGAAAACAAAGGCGGGAGAGCCACTTTCCGGACCCGCCGTGCTCTAACCACGCCTGACTCATTCATCCGTCGTTCTTTCTGCGTGATGCTGTTCCGGTGCTCTAGTTTCACTAGTTCTTTCTTTCTTTCTTTCTGTTCTTCTTGTTACGTTACTGGTTTTTTTTTTTTTTGTCAACACCGTCTCTCTATCTCTCTTTCTACATTGCATCTCTCTTTTTTCCCTCGTACTGTGTTTATACACGTTTCTTTCTTCTTTTTTTTCAACCTCACTCAATCTCACTCACTTTTCAAGCCTTTGATTTTCTTCTCCTCTGCGATAGCCCCCACACTTGTGGCGCTGATAGAACTTTTTTTTTTTCCTGCATCGGGGTCTGTATTGGTCCTACTCATTCTCCGTGACGTAAACTTTGGCAGCTTGTTATCCTCGCCAAATATTGGTGTGCGGAGCGCATGCCTTCGGGCTACGCGTTAACGGGTGTCGAAGCGCCGTGCGGTGACACCCCGAGGGTGTTTTTTAGGGGCTTCCCTCCAACATAACACCTCGGCGTCCCGCGCGCTTGCCGCGTCTTTGTTCGTCGCGACGTGTCCAGCAGCCGTGCCTGTCGCACCATTTGTTGTCTTCGTTCCTCGCGCATGAGGTTATTTTTGGCTTGTTTGTTTCCTTCTAGCTTCTCCTTAGTGTTCGCGCCGTCCTGTCTTCGTCTCGTAAGCTGGCTTCCGTTGAGAAAAGTTTTCACGACCCAACCTTAAGGGATTATGAAGCGGCTCCGAATACTCCCCTTCGAGCCGCTGTTTTCACGAGAGACGGGAAAAACATAGAAACGCTGAATTGGCGATACGTGTCGTAAGAGAACCCCTCCCGCTCTTTGCGTTTTTATTATTACCTTTCTCACCCTGTTGTCCAGGCTCTATCTGTCTCATCTTGTCTGTCTACCTGCCAACTCTTGCAATTAATGAGGGTCTGTATAGACTGGGACAGTGGCCTTTGCTTGGAATCTTATGTGGCGCCTAAATACACCATTTTGCTCTGTTTTTCTTCTTTTTTTCTCACTCGTACACACTGCAGAGCAGGTAATAGCAACAGATCGTCACCTGTTTCAAACTGTCGCAAATGAAGCCGAACCTGTACATGAGCCCAAATAAGCCGAAGTCCTAACAACCTCGCCGCTTCGCTCCGCCGCCTATGAAATTACAGTAGTAGCATGTAAAGGCGGTTCTTCGCAGGAATCCCGCGGGTGGCTTGTTTGCTCCGATTGCGTTACTTTGTTCTTTTGTTTTTTTGTGTTATGATAACTTTTTTTTCTCTTGCTCTTCTGCTGCGGTTGTTAGTCTGGCGCGTTGGGAAAACTGTACGTGACAGTGCTCACAATTTTCATAAGTAGCAACGAATTCGCTTATCCGGTCGCTTCCCCCGAGAAAGGCGAGATTAACGAAGCCTGGTTAATTTGAGAATCCGTGCCCAATGTACGTGCTGCCGCGGGATCATCTTCCTCGCGTTGAGGAAGTTCGCCTCTCTCGTCCCGTTTGCCTTCCGCTTGGAGTCGAGGTTTTCTTTCGACATCATCAGCGTCGTTGTGCTCTGCTTTCACGAAATAGAATGATAATATCCGTGGTAATTTGAGTCACCGTAAAACAGGGCCTCGCATCGACAGAGTAGGAGTTACAAAAGAAGTAAAATTCCCCTGGTAACGTTACACGAAGAAAAGGGGGGCAAACCCATAGCAAATGTAGGCAATGATTTCGCACGATAAAAACAACAGTGAAGGAATCGCCCTTTTTTACTGGTATTTATTTTTATTTGTCTTTTTTTTTTTCATTCGCTTTTTTACAAAGAGCATGTTTTAGTGCGGTTGTTTATAATGTTTCTGTTCCGCCTCATCGAGAGTAATTAGTTGCGTACCGACGAGAATACTGTTGTGATGCGGGATCACTCTTTCAAGCAAACTTGCATTTCACTTGTTTAAAAATGCTTATAAGCTGCATATGTGTTGTGTAAAAGCGGTAAAAGGAAGAACATCCGATTACGCTGGGGCTCTGAGTCGATCTCTTCAATTATATTTCTATTGATAATCTGAACTACTAGAGAATCTGAAGCGAGCTTCTTTTAGAAAAGGGTCTCGGAATTGAAACAAACTTTTTCTTGGTCTGGTAATGGAACCCGGTGCAGTTTTACTCCATTTGAGTGAACCATATATATACTATCAAAATGGCACAGCGATTGCGAATTAATCGTCAGTTAAAACGTAAGGACAAAGTATGCTGTTATCATCAAATCAACGTTGTTTTTCGTATCGCAGTGGCTTACATGAACATTTGGTGTATTTTTCTTCTGTATCTTATTTTTCCTCCTTCATCTCGAAAACGTGTATAGTGACAGTTTGACATGTCTGACACAAAACCTCCGCACGTCTAGGAAATAGCGAGTGTCGCAGTCGAGAAATTTTATTTTCGAAAACTTGGGGATCGATTGCAACGACCGCCTTGCTCAAAGAAACTGCATTGCGGCCTCCTTGTCTCTGTTTTCATTGTTTAGAAAATGGAATCGAGGCAATCAACAAACGCTAACCTCCACGAGGCGAGTTCTCGCGTCTGCTGCCGGGATTTTTTTTTCTTTTCTGCGAGCTTGTCGAATCGATGTGAATTCCGAATGCTGTTTCGAAATATTCGCGAAACGGCGATTGCGTCATTTAGTTCTTGTTTCTGCGTAGGAGTGGTATAGAGGCTTTCTGCCTTCCGGGGCGGGGAAAAAAAAGAGAAGATTGATCAGACGTAGGTGTACGTGCGATTTAAAAAGAAATACATCTAACTCGGCAGCTCAGGGTTCACACAGTGAAGCGGGAATCGGAGGAGTAAAATAAAAACGAGTTGACGCGGATGCGTAAAAACAAATAGAGTGAATGCAGATGGTCGAGAGAAAAGGCATAAAAGTGTGCGTCTCTCGGAGAAGGTCTCGCTGCGAACGTGCCTGCGGCCGGTGACTTCCACCAGACACGCGAGAGCGGTAGCACCAGGCCGGCCTCCTGCAGCTTCAAGCGCGACACCGACGGTCGAAGGAAATCGAAGCCACACTTGTCGCGGCAGTACAGATAAGAACACGAAAGCGCACTTGCCCCTAAGCCGCATTGTGAAAACACACACTTGAGCACAAAAGCGGGGATGTCCTTCCAGTTTTGCCCCGCCGCGGTGGTCTAGTGGCTAAGGTACTCGGCTGCTGACCCGCAAGTCGCGGGATCGAATCCCGGCTGTGGCGGCGGCGGCTGCATTTTCGATGTAGGAGAAAATGTTGTAGGCCCGTGTGCTTAGATTTGGATGCACGTTAAAGAACCCCAGGTGGTCGAAATTCCCGGAGGCCTCCACTACGGCGTCTTTAATGATCAAATGGTGGTTTTGTGACGTCAAACTCCACACACCAAGCAATCTTTCTAGTTTTGCAGACACGTGTCTTTTTATTTTATTTTTTTATTTGAGCGTGTTTTCTAACGCTATCGCATTAAACATCTAGTCGCCCTACCGAAGGATCTACCGTTAGTTTGAGGAAGTTGTACTTCGCGCCCATGCATGGAGCGGTAGACTCTGCAGTCAGTAGCGCTCTTACGTACCGGGTGGTGCTACGAGTGGTGGTGGTCTGTTGGTTTTTTTGTATTTCATGGCGCTAATTGTGCACCTTTCAACTTTCTGGCTTGCCCAATCATTGCATTCGTGCCCCGCGTATCATTCGCCCGTTATTGCTTCAAGCACATGTGTTTCTGGCCTGCATCATCCGGACGAGGCGCCCCCTATGTCCGGGAGACGTGGGAGGCTCCACGTCAGGCTCCCCCTCGAACAACCCCTGCATGCGTGCTTTTTGCATACCCAGGAGCAGATTGGTGACAAGCACAGTGTCCTGGCACCGTATGGTTGCCTCAGAGTTACAATTTCATATTTCGAAGAGCCTAAAAAATGTAATTCATGATTTTACGGACTACCCGATTTAGCGAAATAATAATAAAAGCGTTTCACTCACTTCGTGAGATCGAGTTTCATCTTCAGTTCCAACTCATAATGTTTTTATTTTTCTCTCTCGGGGGGCGATGTGGACGTTGTTTTTCTAGTAAGCATATCTTGTTAGTCATGCCGCAAAGCCAAATAGATATCCTAAACTGACACCGACACATTTGCAGGCTTTGTGTATGATGTTAAAACAAAAATTTTTCGACGTGCCCCAGAACCGCAATATTGTTAAGAGGCAGGTTTTAAGATTGGCTACTTGCAGATAATGCGACATTGCTCATAGAAGTACTTGCATTACCAATTCTTCAGAATGTTTTTTAAATCCAAGTACATTACATTAGGTATTACATCCTGCGAAAAGTAATGACATGGGCTTAGTGATATGTGACCATATGTGAATGGAACTGTCTTACTAATACATGTGATGAATGAATTAACCTACCAAACCAACCTCCTTCGCCCTTTATTGTTTCGTTCCGCAATTATTTTACTTATATTTGTATATGTATTACCACCCTGCTTGGACCTCAAGTCTGCAGTATTGAATAAATAAATAAATAAATAAATAAATAAATAAATAAAAATATGAGTCGTGGAAAAAACGCATCTTTTGCATTAAGGGCGCATGGCTCAGCGTCCTTTTAGGAAGTAAATTGTGGACGAAAATACGCGAATAGATTGAAGAAAGCTCAGATGAAGGAAGTTGCCGGTTTGTCACTCGCATATAAAATCCTAGATGGCAGGAGATTTCATCCTCTTCCTCGCCTCTGTCTCGTGGCCGCCTTATGCTAAAGACTATTTAGAAAAACGAGTATTTGAGGAGTATTTCTGGCACTCAGCTATAATCCTCATCTACGTCGCTCTCTTTCCTTGCGTGATCACCGTGGACCCGGCACTTCGCGGCTATGAAAGTCGTGCGTGCCAAAAGCGTGACAAATTATTCTTGGTACGACGTTGGTGACCGCCGGGTTTTCATTGGAAGGAAACGCGAGCATGCCTGTTGACGATGATACGTCGTAGTGTGACAAAAATACTCCCCGAATACGCGATTTTATGTGGGGTATTAGGTAATATTCTTAGTCGTCTGTGGCACAGCTCGAAGCTTTTGCCGTTGCGTGATGAAGTTTTCACTGGCATCACGTCGCTTTTTTTTTTGTAACATCTGCGCTCACGTTACGTTACTTAATTCCTGAAATTACCATATGAGAATGAACGTACCGCGATCCTGCTGGCTCGTACATTGTGCTGGAATCTGGCGCCACTGTGCAGTAGTCATCGCAGGCTCTATAACAGTTTAGGACGTCGAAGCATTTTCGATGTGTGCTCGAGGTTTGTATTTGACGTGTTGTTTTATTGCATAGGCTTCAGCGTATAGTATGAAGTTTCATGGTTTCGCAATACGTCTGACGTCGTTTTGTCCGTATTCGTTACCTCTGCCGGCTTATACTGAAGTGCATAGCGCCGCCGTTAGTCTCTCGAGGTCAATGACATGTTATCTGAGCCAGGCTCGAGATCATCTCGCAAACTATTCGCCGTTTTCGCGACTTGCGTCACAATTCCGAAGCCGCGCGTCGCGAAATGTTGACATATAGCCGTTCTCAGCACTTCGCGGCAGTTAGTGCTGTACGCTTCTGCGAGGCTGGGAGAAAGGTAAACGCGCCCCGCTTGCAGGCCGAGCTGTGATCGATGGCCGCTGAAATCGGCGAAAAAACGTCGCGTCCATATTTAACGACGCTCCTTTCGAAACCGTCACCTGACGCGACCGAGCGCGTAACAGCGACAGCGGCGCGGTCGCAGAGAACCCAACGGCGGCTACTGCTGCTATAGCGATGAAAATTATACGGCGTGTGGTAGACGGCGGCGAGCCACTTCGGGGCACGTTTCGGGGCCGCCGGGCTCGTTTCAAATGCAGCTCATGACCCCGCGGCAAATTTTTCTCCTACCCTTCGAGGGAGCGAGCGGGTCATCGGGCGGCGTATCGGCTGCGAACAAACTCGCCTCGCCGCCCGTATGGTAATGAGCAGTCGCGACTGCCATAAAGGACAATTACGTTGGCCCAGCGGCCGGCCGCCCCCGCCGTGTCGAGAGCGGAGGAAGGAAGCACGATGTAGTATGTCTATGCGTAACCGAGTCGCAGTTCGGGCTAGCCGTGAGTGTTGACGTTCGATGTGTGTTTCAACGTGAAGGCCGACCAGCTACTGCTTAGGACTCTTCGCGTTTCTTTTGTTTCTTCATTGCTGAACACGTGTGCACGCTTTATAATTAATTTACCTGATTAGAATGTGTTACGTCTGGAAACTCCCGTCTCCGGAAAGACAAGAAGGGTTGAGAGATAACGTTCAACCGCAGAGCAGTAAGTGTGGCGTACGTCGTTCCGCGTGTCAACCGTGTACTGTCCAAATATTGTCGTGTGACCTGATGATAAAAAAAGAAATCTCAGAGGAAGCTCACGTGTCCTTAGAGATAGAGAATATAGTTGAGTAAAAGGCAGGGAGGTTAGCCAGAAAAAAAAATCGGTTTGCTACCCTGCACTGGGAAAATGGAAATGGGCATGAAAAGGTAAAGTGGAAGAAATTAGGCATAGGGGGTGGTTAAAGAAAAGAAAAATAGAAAGCCCCATGTCCTAAAGCCAAATAAAACCATTTGATGGCCAGCGATGGTAATTTGTTGCTACTGCAGTAGATTGCAAAATGTGCAGGCAGGTGCGTTTGTGAAAAGCTGTCCACAAGGCGACAGCCTCATGCTGAAGGCTGTAGCCTTATGGATGAGTGGAGTCGATTGTCTCGATCAGTGGACGGAGCGGAACAATGTTCGCGGCACTTCGCGGCCTTAAATGCGTCTGAATTCAGCAAGCGCGCCTTGAAAACCACAGAATAGAAAGTTGGGCGAGTTGGTGTATATTCATATTAAAAGAAAAGCGGCGCACAAAAAGACGGAGACAAAGAAGAGAACCACACACAGCGCTGCACTCACAACTGAAAGTTTTAATCCGAGCAACAAGAATTTAAAAAGTAATAGCCGCGCATGACAAGTGAGGTACAACGAGATTAAATGATACGCTCATCAATAAAAGTGAACTCTTTTTTGTGCAATGTAACCGAGGTCTGGCTTACGCAAGCATCACGTGACTTGTTAATATGATAGGCTTCAGACACCTCACGGGTGAATTGATCGTGGTGCTTGAAAATAATAACAGTGTTAGACAGATCAGGTGTGCACCCACACGTGGCACAATGCGAAGCCAAATGGGAAGGCGTGCCGTTATGCAAAGAGAGATAGTGCTCCCGCAACCTTTTATTGACACAGCGGCCCGTCTGTCCCACATAATGAAGGCCACAAGATAAAGGAATGCGGTACACCACCCCCACAGCACAAGGCACATACTTATTTCTATGGTTTACGGCACATTTCTTTACATCTGGCTTGTCCTTCTTGTCTAGCTGATTTGACACCAATGCACATATCTTTCCCAATTTATTGGGTGCCCTAAAAACCACATCAACTCCGTAGCGGGAACCAACATTTTTTAAACCATGTGCCAGTTTATGCATATAGGAATTGCTGCGAACTTCATTTTTTCCCGAGTGATTTTCCTAGCTGCACGTCCTTTAAACCACCAATTAACTTATCGCAAACAGCCACAATTATGTTAGGGGGGAATCCTGCTTCCTCTAGTCTTGCAACTTGCTTAGCAAAACCCAAGCCCAACACATGCCTGCACTATTTTTCTAGAGCGGATTTAAGGCAGGTTGAAAAGCAGTGCCCCTCTTGTACCACCTTGAGTGGGCTGATCCAAAATTAAGAATTGGTTTCACTGATCGTGGCTCAAAACACCAACAAATTAGGGGAAAATCTGAAACCGAAAGTTAGATCGAGAAATTGTAGACATTCGTATTCTGGAGACCTCCGATGTGAAGGACAGACCCATGCCTTCCTGTCCTGAACACCCTTCAACACATGCATTGGAAACATTATCCTGGAACGGGGTATGCCTTAGAACAACTAAAAAATCGTCCCATATCGGAAAATACGCATCAACAGTTCCGCTTAGGATTGGGTCGACATTGCGATCGATTTGGACTGAAAAAAAATTCACAAAGGACAGGTGCAACGCACGGAACCTATACAGACTCCTGAACGCTGGATTAGGGTCTGCCCTCGCCAACCAATGTACGTAGGACTTAGGGTAAAAAGCTAGTAAGTTCGTGCACGATTCTACAGATATACCACTACTATTGTCTTCCTTGATGCATTCCTGAACGCACACTAGGAGCTTATGATTAGGAATCGAAAAAAACATGTCAACAACATCTATACTGAACGCCAGACAGGAGCTCGTGTCGCGCTCCCTAAGAAACTGAACCACCGCACCCGAATTTTCCACTCTAAAGGGATCATGAACGCACAGCTGCTTCAAATGGCTTTCTAAATACCTGGATACATTTTTCTGCCACGTATCTGTTTCCGTAATTATGGTACGAAAAGGCATGTCAGGCTTATGGGTTTTTATCGTAAAGAACGGGCTCAATTCCAAACCCTGGCTTTTTGCCACAGAGGAGGCCAATCTCTCAAGAATAAGGTCCCGCAAAAGGTTAACCGCCTTATCTCTCACCTTGGACAACGTCACAGAGGCTGGCTTAAAGTTCTTCTCTATAGCTTTACATGCCTTTTCTGAAAACATTCCACTATCCATAATGACAAAGAAACCTTCCTTATCCGCCACAACCGGTCTTAAATCCCTTCCTACGAGCACTTTAGCCAAATGAAAAACAGGTGAAACATTCCACACAATTCCATCCGCTTCGGCTAAGGCATCAACACACTCAACTACACACCGTGGGCGTAAGTCTTCTTCCACACGCCTTGAAACTGTCTTAGCAACCACGACTTTTTCAACCGGGTTCATTCGAGGCTCAAACCCGAACTTGGGGCCCAAACGTAGCACTGACTGAACAGCCTCCGGCAACGAGGAAGCACTTAGGTTCAAAAACTTGCCGCCTTTGTTCGCCGGTTTTCTTTTTGCTGGAAGCGTCGGTCGCACAGTATTCCAAAGGAACTCACTGAATTCCTTACTTGTTCGACACCAGTCCAGGTAGTCTGAAGAACCGCAACGCCTTGCATCCTTCCCTGAGGCGTAACAGGATACACGCATGCAATCCTTGAAAACACGAACCTGCCTCCACAGTTCAGACCTCAAGATACGGCACATTCTTCTTTATCTTGTGGCCTTCATTATGTGGGACAGACGGGCCGCTGTGTCAATAAAAGGTTGCGGGAGCACTATCTCTCTTTGCATAACGGCACGCCTTCCCATTTGGCTTCGCATTGTGCCACGTGTGGGTGCACACCTGATCTGTCTAACACTGTTATTATTTTCAAGCACCACGATCAATTCACCCGTGAGGTGTCTGAAGCCTATCATATTAACAAGTCACGTGATGCTTGCGTAAGCCAGACCTCGGTTACATTGCACAAAAAAGAGTTCACTTTTATTGATGAGCGTATCATTTAATATCGTTGTACCTCACTTTGTCATGCGCGGCTATTACTTTTTAAATTCTTGTTGCTCGGATTAAACTTTCAGTTGTGAGTGCAGCGCTGTGTGTGGTTCTCTTCTTTGTCTCCGTCTTTTTGTGCGCCGCTTTTCTTTTAATTTGAAAACCACATTTTCGTGTTCACCCGAAGCGATAGCTCCGTAACGAAAATACCGTAACGTATACCTCATTTCTGGGTCGTTTTTCTCAATCACCTCTGCGACGCATTGTGTCAAACCGGAGACACGCTTTATTGCCGGCTTTCATTCAAATTTTTCTCGCTTCTCGGCGTTTATTGCTCGTTCGTCGTATCTGCATATCGCTCGTTAGAAAGTTATGAGGCGCAGTAAACTGCTGTTGATCGTCTCGCGCCGACCCTGCCCGTCGTAAAGCAAACGTTACGGACGTCTTGCCTGCGCTGTATTTCGCTTTAGAAGTCGCGCCATATATGTAGCTGAATTTATGGGAGTCGTATAGTTTTTATTTTTCGTAGTTTCGTAGCTTACGAGACATTCGTGACCCTCACCGTCTTAAAGATGTCTGCGTGCGTGAATTTGTTTTATTGAAGGTGTTCAAGGACACGTTGTTGCCCGTATGTTGGACCCCGGCTATTTGTCTTCTTGTACATAATACATAATAATTTGCAACGTGAAGTTGTAAATACTAATAAAACAATACAATATTTAGAAATAAAGGTACATTCACATTTTCATTCACGACTACAATGTTCACACGTTTGTCAACAATGTTCAAAAAACTTAAATACTCACATGCAAGAAGCGTACAGGCTTTACAGAATAGTTCATCAATGGAACCACACAACAGTCTCTAGGCACATGCCCACGCTTTATCAGCTTTCATGAAACAAATACTGATAGGTACAAAAATACGATAAACGTACGAACGAACCATCTGGTAATATTTATCAATGCAAACTATACTCGTTTATTCGAATCAGTACATTCCCTTAATTGTATCAATAAAAGATTTTCAAAACATTGGCTTAGTGCTGCAGTATTGTCATAAAGCGAAGGATTTGCGTCGCACAACCACGACGTGAATCCCTTTTGTGTGCGTGCGTGCGTGCATGCGTGTGTGTGTGTGTGTGTGTGTGTGTGTGTGTGTGTGTGTGTGTGTGTGTGTGTGTGTGTGTGTGTGTGTGTGTGTGTGTGTGTGTGTGTCTGTGTGTTACGGAAACGTTATTCGTTAGTGAAGCTTCTCTTCCCAAACTTATTGTACTCAATGCACCTTGGAGAATGCAATTTACGCTAAATGAACAGATGAACCCTACAAAGTTGTATTATGAATTCAGCGAGCCGTTTTATGAAACTCAGTGTTCGATGGCGGCTTACGGACATGTAGGCACATAGTTCACGTAACAAAGTCTACGTATTGCCGCGCATAATTTTAATTTATACGGACGCATTTATCATTTTTGTAAACCCGTTAAACTGCAGCTAATGCGTGGTCTGCTTTGTACTGATAAGTAACGAGTCCCATGGAAGAAAAGTACGTATAACATTTGTTAACCACCAATTTAATTTGAACACTTACGAACACTACTTCGAACACTTACAATTTTTTTTTAGTCGGCTTGGCAATTCTGTGCTATCAAATATAGCTTGCCCCATTGTATTTGCTATTCAGGTGCAGTTACACTATATGCATTGTAAGATCATAACTGGCAGTGCTCACTTGTTCTGATTTTGTGGGCTCTTACGGTAGGTAACCTGCAGGTAGGAGATGTTTCGATCCTATAAAAGACAATAAATAAACCTTTTGTACATTATTTTTCACAGTTACCTGATATTGCTAGTAATAAATTATCGTTTAATTCACTACTACCAATATAATTACGTTTACTAATAGAATTAATTATCAACAAACTCACTTCTCACCTGTTTTGCCCTTTGCAAGGGTGCTTTGCCACAATGTAAGTCTTGATGTGGAAAAGCTGTCTTTCTCTTTGAGTGTGGGCAGTTCAAAATTTTACTTGTGCCTTGTGACATGTGCATCTCTGTGTAAATTTCTTAAACTTCATTTGAAGGTAATCATCGGTATAAAGTACATTTCAGTATTTTCGTTTCGTATTTTTTTTACTTTCTTTCGGTGGCCATTGGATTGTAATTTATTTAATGGTTTAGGCATACGAGCTCGGTCACGACAAATAGCGCTCTTATGTAACTCAGTATCGTTCTCCGCGACGGTGTTTGTTTTTTAGTTTTCGTTGATACGCGATATTTATCAGCGTTTTACCGGCGCATTATTATGTTTTGGTTTTCTTGTCATACTACACTTTGTTTTTTTTTTCTTCTATCATTTCGACCTCTCAAGATACTCACTGAATACGGAAGCAGCTGCTATTTCCGTCTGTGGCCGTAAATCTTGTTCCCCGTCGCAGGAGTCTTCGTAGCTACGCACGTTGCAAATAGTCAATAAAACTTATATGTGGTCACGATTTTCCTTTTTTCCCCTCCGGCCTGTTGAAGACAACCGCCTTTATGTTTCTTCTTCTTTTTTTAACATCCGCCTGTTCATTTATCTGTACGTCGATGGGGAATCTCAATATTCTTTCATTCTTTTTTTGAGGGGGGGGGGGGGACACAATTGTCTAACTCATCTTGGCTGCAAGATGATGTTTACATTCATTCTAACTCATCTTTCATTCGGGATCATAGACGTTCATATGCGTTCTTACGGCTGGATGTATGTGCACGAGTATTTGTTTTCTGTCCCTCCTTTAGATTTTTTTACGAAAAGCAACGAATAGGAAATCGTCGAGAGTCATAAACGTGAGAAGGCTAAGCAGAGCCCGTTTCGGGGATAGTTGCCGAGCTTTTTCCCGCGTAGCGCGTTCGCATGCCGCGTGTCTTTTTTTCGATTCGTTGTTTTGTTTTACGGCGTAAGAGGGCCACCGACGCGCGGCGTTGAATTTTCGTCACGGCTAAAGATGAGGCAGGAAACCGGTGACATGAGACAATGGTGCGAAATTGCCGTTTCGGTTGTTTCGCCGAGCCGGGTTATTCGGTTGAAAACGCAAGAGCGTCTCAGAAGCGCGCACTTTAGAGGAACTGCCTACGACTCGGATATTTTAAATGATCTAAAGGGCGTACCCGCTGAGAACTGCATGATCGTTGTTGTTGTTGTTGTTGTTGTTGTTGATTTGTTATTTTGGAGCACGCATCATTCTTATTTCATAGTAAGGCGTTTGCTCGGTTGTGCTTTTATATTCGACATCTCATCAAAGAAGCTAATTCAAGTTTGATTGGATCAAGCACTTAAACAATACGTCGGCCGATTAGAGTCTTCCTGTCAACTTTTCCACCAATCTTGAGTCTCGTTGTATTCTCTTTAATGTTATCTTTTTATTGTCAACTCAGGTTAAAAGGAACAAACCTGTCGTGCCACAGTGATATTGGATGTGTTTTCAGTAAGCGCTTCGATCGATAAGCAAATCTGCGGAGTCACATTTTACCGTCATTCGCTCATTGTACTTCAGTTGATGTCCTGGCCACAGCTACCGAAGTAATAAATCTGGCCTGCCTATGAAGTTCGTGTACCAATAAAATTTCATTATTATTGGACGTTTCCATCACATATACATTTTTGGTACCAGTTTTGTAATCGACGCCGACGTCACTTTTTCTTTATTTGGAAGATTACCCGCAGCGCCATTCAGGCATTATTGCTGGGGGCACAGTGCCTTACAGAATGAATCCGCAGTCTTGCGGCCAACTAAATCAGCTGGTAACATATTCCATTCGACAATGGCTTGCGGAAAAAAAGAGTGCTTAAACAGATCTTTTCTGGGGTTGTATGACCGTACTTGTAATACTTTTGTCATGTAATACTTTTGTCTATATTAATAGCATTCTATGCAGAACTGTACGCTTATCGTACGTGCCAGGAACGTTTACAGCTATGGTTCATGGATTAAAAGTCCTGCACTTAGTACAGCTCATCTGGAAACCATTGAGTTTCGAGAGAAAAAAAAGCAAAAAGTAACGAGGCACTGGACTTTCGAAGGAAACGTGCGATGTGCTGAATGGGAAGGAGGTCAAAGAATGAGCAGGTAGCCTAAAAAAAATCAACATTCCGAAAAGATGCGCTGTCTCCTGGTAATACATTACACGTTTTTCAGGAGATAGAAGGTTTACTTTAAAACAAGAAAAGAATAAAATTATAGACACATCGACATGGTCAAAAAATGGGCGGTGGAAGAAGAGAGACATAAGCAATGTGTGAATGGCAAGACAAAAAAAAGAAGGGGGAATGCTTTTCTCAAATAAAAAGATAGAATCATAGGGGAAGAAAAGTGAATTCCAAGAAAATCGAGACATTTGATAATAAAAACAAAAACCTGAAGGCAGGAATATAGACAAGTAGAAGAGGGAGCCGTGAAGAGAGAACCTCGAGTGGGACGAGGCGTTTCTCACACGGTGGCATCTTTCCGGCTTCGGAAGGTGGCCATTCATTCTTACCGTGGCCAGCACGCGTGCATTCGAAGGGCACAGTGTGTAGCTTGTCTCACTCACATCGGAACCCTTTCTCTTCGTTTATATTTATCCACCTACTTATTTAGGTACTGGGTGTGTGCGCAACGCGAGGTAGAATACTCGATGAAGATAAAAAAATAATTGCAAATTTTTTTGAACCTTCCCATCCCTAAATTGCTTTCTCATATTTTTGGTCTGACGAAAAAAAAAAGTAAAAGTGTGCCTCGTCGGAACGGTGGAATTGACGGCGATGATGACGACGTTGCATGAATCGGTCCTTCAATGAAAAACAAGGAAAATATATTTTTAAAAAAGTGGAGGAGATGGTGCTTACTAACCGGGAGTGAAAATTTTGCAGCTGTACGCGACAGAAAAAAAAATAGAAAAACACGCGTACTCTTTCCTGGCGATGCTGGTGTCATGGTGGCTCAAAAATGAAAACTCGCAAGCGCGCCTTTGTCGATAATGGAAAAGAAAAAAAAAAGTCGCTCCGTGAAAGAAGCAAATGCGCCTGAAGAAAGGGTGGCGCTTCGGTGGAGCTATGCTTGAGGAAAAAAGAAGAAGGGGGGCGGACATTGCAAGACCGCGTTATGAGCATTTTTGCTGTCCAGCTGCCAGCGCAGCAATGTGAGGAGTGGCCGTCTGTTCGTGCTCGAGGTCCCCCGCTTTGTCATCTTTCCAGCGGCGCTCTCTTTCCTATTGCTGTCGCCTGCCGTTTTCAAAACTTTCTCGACGCCGACACTGCACTTTAGCGCTCGCGCATTTCTAGGGAGCTTCTGTCGTGCGGGCATTGTGCGCCTGGCGTGATGTCATCTCTATACCGCCTCTCTTTTACGTTTTTCCTACTCCCTCCTGTCTTTCTATTCGTAGGTTCCATTTTTTTTTTTTCGCGTATATAGCTTTGACGGCACGCCGTCTACACTTGGCTTTCTCCTTATGACGTAAGCCCAACGCATTCTTTCTTTCCCTCTTTCTCTCGTCATCTCATTTGTCTGCGGCGCTTGTTTGCGCGTCCGGGGCGTCATGTGCTGTGCGGCTTTAATATTAATCCCAATGTCGGCGGCTTCGCTGTTGATGTCTGAGCGCGTGCCGGCTCTACTACATTTTGCCCCCGTTCTTCCTTTCGCTGGAACTGAACGCCTGCGGAACGTCAAATTTCGCTGTCCTCGAGGAATGCGCGAAGCTCGTATATTTCCTCCCTTGCGAGTCGTCAACCGGCATACTTGTGTACTGTTAGGTTTGGCCTGGATATTCGTCTCTCAATCCCTTCGGCGCCCAGTCTCCCAGACGCTGTCGAAGATTTGAACAATTACCCAGACAATGCGGCAAGCAAAGGCGAGTTCCCGTCTTTCAAATGCGGACCCTTTTGTCGTCTCTTCGAGCAGAAGCGGTGACTGATGCCCTCGGTGATTCATCTGGCGACGGGGAAGCTGTTGCGACCGGCGCCAGAGCTGACAGGAGAGCGGCGCTCCTTTTTAATCCCCAATCAAGTAGCCGACCGGCCGGTTGCCTATGCCCGCCAGGTATTGTCCCTGCTAGCCGGAGGATGAGACGTCGTGTCGCCACGACATCGTAAACAGTTCCAGAGAGGACAACAAAGAAAGCATCTTCCTGGAAGAGACCGCGGCGGCCACCGCAAATCACCCCGCTAATTGAGCGAACCGATCGGCGGACCTTTTGAGGTATGCTGTCAGGACCGTGGGACCTCTCGACTAGCGGCACACACACGACGAGGAAGAGCCCTGCTGGCGCCACCTTGCAGTGCCGTGTTCACGACTCAATATTGGACGTTCACGTGGACCGTGCATGCTCGTCTCCCTCACCTGTTGTGTGTGTGTGATTGGTGTTCCACTCGGAGAGGAGGAGCCCGACAGGGCTTAAAACGACGCCGCAGAGTGCTGGACGTCGCTGTGAACCATGTAACGGTTCAACCATCACGCTCGTGGTTTGTGAAACCACTAACCTTTCTTTGCTGTAAATATGTGTAAATAGTGCCATAAACCTGTTTGTTTTCCGTATCCTCTTCTTGTCAGCTTTCGTTTCCTCCACCCGGTTACACCACGCTACCACAAGAGACCGGGTAGTCCCCCATCCTTTACAGTACTTCGGTCGTCGCATCTGGTGAGACGAAATTCACTCTGAATGTGCGGTCGTGCCATTCCAGCCACGTCATTAGCTGCGGAGTCCGAATCAAGTTTACGAAGCGACACGATGACATATTGCCAATGTTCTACGTGATGTGACAGGTCCTCGTAAAGAGCCGCCTGATATGTCAGCTCTTTATTTATTTATTTATTTATTTATTTATTATTTATTTATTTATTTATTTATTTATTTGTGCGTAACACTGCTTTCTTAAGAGCAAAACCTGAATAAAAAGGGTGCTTAAAGCTAATATAAGTAGAGAGGGCGCGTGTTTGGGAAAAGTGTGATCAAACGAGAAAGAAGCGAGATACCAAACTCAAGGCAAAACGTGCTCAAAAGGAGGTAATACGCGCCCAAGCGTGAGAGGTACCTGCTAGAGAAACTCAGGAGTGAGAGCGCAAACCGAGATTGCCGCAAGAAGGCTGCGTAAGAGCGGGTATAAAGAATACATCCTCCACGGAGATCTTAGAGAAGTTAATGTGCCTGATTTTCGAAATTGCGTTTCGTCTGAGCAAAGCGGCGCTGAGCACACTAATTGTGCAAGTGAGACCAGGCTCTCAAGTAATGAGCAGAACGAAAATGGCCTGTATGTTACAAATACTGGTACTGAAACCGAAAACAATGGATAGTGAACTGCATGCCAATTTTTTTTGAAGATAGTACGGAGCAAGAGAATGCGATGCCTCTAGACAACAAAGGGACAAAGTACCGCTCTTCGTTGATCAGCATGCCTGTAAGAGCAACAACCTTTCAGCGTTTGCGAGATGTAGTACCAGAGGGTAGGAAGATAACTGGAGTGTCTGAGACGCACGATGGTAAAGGTCTAAATGTAGAGAAAATGAGGACAGCTCCAAGTGTGCCGAAATCTATAGTCGGTTACAACCTAAAAATAAATGTATGCTCCGTCCTCAGTGCTGCAGCGCGCCTGTCATTCATCTGTGCAACAGAACAATGACTGACGATTTCCGTTTTAACCACAGGCGCATTTTTGCTGGTAAGGCAAATACTATCATATAGGAGAACGTACGTGTTATGTAATCACAAGTTCCAAGTTCCACGAGAAATTTTAAATCTAGTAATCGAGCCGTATGAGACACGCTGTAAGCAGACACGTCCTATGAGTTCATTTACTCGAACATCGAATCATACAGCTCATACGGTGCAGTGAGCCACTGCTCAACTGGTTAACATGACAGGGCACTTTTACAATGACCTGTCTCACTTTGGGCAACAATTCATCCTTCATTTTCAAGGGGATACCTTTTCTTTTGGAAATTAGATTGGGGGGGGGGGGGGGGGCTTTTGGTGTTTCAGTATTAACAGGGAGCTTTATCGTTAATGGAGACATACCATGACGCATACATTTCGTAGCGTTCGTCATCCGACGATGAATGTCTTCTTTACTTCTTTTTTTTTTAATATTTGTTGAGTTTTGTCATAGCTACACTTTCTTTACTGTTAGCTTTTTAAAGTGGTTAGTACGGAGACATGGCGGTATTCCATAACTTGCTTGCGGCAAGTTTTACTGCTTTTGTCCCTCTTATACTTTTTTTTTTCTCTACCACTATTTTCTTGATCATCGCGCTCTTTATCTGGTTCGTTAAGCACATCGGGGGCAAATGCGTATAATAATGAAAATGAAACTCTGAGCTGAGTCTCGGTTTTCTGGAATGATCACGACAGTGTTGAAACAGCGTTCTCCCTGCAACCGACTTTTTTTTTTTTCATATTCCGCGCAGCTGGCGAGTGATGCTTGCGCGTTCTCCCATAGTAATGGGAGAAAGCGTGGCGATTCTACGTTTTGCCGCGCTGTGTGTCATTTGCGCTCCCGAATATTGCTCGCCTCGCAATTTCCGGCAACTGTAATTAAAGCCCGTGCAATCAGGCGTCGTAACACACGCCACAGAAATTTTACTGCGCATTGCACGTATAGTTGTCCCGTGCGTGCGCTCGTGTGTCTGTGTACTCTTGCTTGCGCATTCTCTCGGATTCTGGGGTAAGATCGACAGCGTGAACCCCGTTAGAACTGCCCGCTCCTTCATTACATAGCATTGCGGTTTTGTTTTTTTCTGTTGTGAGAGGTACACAGCGCATCATAACTGTTGGCGGTTGCCTTCGTCAGTAACGTTATGGCGCAGGTGCACTATACTGTTCGCCAGAGCCGCGAGCACGAAAGCAAGACAAAGGTCTGGTATGGACGCAAAGTGCTTTAAAAAAATGATACGTCATCTTCGTGGCCACTTCTGTTATCGCGTTAAGTCGCTCGAATATGTACCGGGTTTTTTGTGTGTTTTTTTGCCATAATGCTCGCTTTTCTTTCTTTGTAATGCGTAGTCGTAATCTTATTTATGACGGGGGAGTGGGGAGGAGAAAAAAAAGATGCCTCCATTTGGCCACGTGTTCGAGCGCCCATTCCCGCAACCTCGCGGGTAAGCGTGTTTTGATGATGTGCCTTGTTAACATTGTGCAGATTTTTCCCCCTTTTTATCTGCATTCTTATTATCTGCTGCTTCGCTTCTTCTTCGCGCTTCGCCGCCCACTCACCGCTACTCGTCAATTTTCGTGCCGCCTGTAGCGCTTGGCGGCGCTCCATCTGCGCGCAGTGCCCCGGGGAAGGACCCGTAGCGCGTCCTGTTTCATTTCCATGTTGCGCTGCCGCTTATTTTGCATTCTTGTGAGAGGCGCTGCCGCTTCACGCGATGGCCCCGTTCTCTTGTGGCGCCCGGCAGCGTCGGTCGGAGCGGGGAAAATTGGCCCTGACGAACGCCAGGCCACCGGCATCTGCCTGCCTACTGGACGTGTAGCGGCTTTTAGCCGGCATGGATTGCCTCATCGTCTGGCCTTAATATAAGGAAGGCCCCGCTTCAGTCGAAGCTTTCGCTTATGTGGCCTTGCATCGCCCGCACCAATAGCGTTCGTCGTCGCTGGTCTGGATCGAGAAGACGGGGCGCCTCAGATCCGTGGCAATGACGCAGCTTATTCTTTGTTGGATCTTTATTCTTTCTATTCACCGCTTATAACATTTAGCTGAATATTAGGAATTCGGACGCTGTAAACGCAGCTTTAGTTCAAGGATGACCGGTTAGCGCTTGCGCTAACTCGAAATGCCTATGCATGCGCGTACTACGATTGTATTAACCATTTGTCTATGGTTTGAATGATTTAACCATTTGGCTATGGTTTGAACGCAGGGTGTAATCTTTATCACAGTATGTCCACCTGCGATAATTCACAATATTCAGGCTTATAATCCAATCTGCTGTTGAGAATGTTCCGAGTGGTATCGTGCTGTTCACGTATCAAATTTCAAATGCGAAGCTTTTCTTAGCGAACTTCAGTGACTTTGAGCGTATCTATCGATCTATCTATCTATCTATCTATCTATCTATCTATCTATCTATCTATCTATCTATCTATCTGTCCGCCTACGACATTTAGCTCTCCTGGCCGTTTGGATAATGGTATTAATACCAAACTTGATGTCGCATAACATGACTATGACGAGCGTATTTGACTAGTCATAACATGAAAATCATGACATATATGCCATGAATGTCATGATTTACATTTCATGATCTTGCTGCTATTGCGGTGGTTTCGTTCACATGGCATGTTGCTTAACTGGTACGGTATAACATGATTATATGGCGAACACAAGCGACAAACCCTAACATGATAATCATGAGATGCGTGTCATGTAACAACATGACTACATGCCACGCTCATGATGCGCTCGCGGCCGTTTCGCTATCTTCACATTTACCAAATTCGGTATTACGTGACGCGAACGGACGACATAGGTAAATGACTCATCTGAACATGATAATCACGACATGTATGTCTTGTAACAACATGACTGCACGCGACAGTCATAATGCGATCGCCGCCGTTTTGCTAGCTCCACTTATATCAAATTTGGTGTTATGTGACGTGAACGGATGGCGAAATATATGACTTGTGCAAACATGATAATTCTGACACGCGTGTCTTGTAAGAACATGACAACATACCACGCTCATAGCGTGCTTGCGGCCGTTTCGCTAGCTCCACATATACTGAATTTGTGATCACGTGACGTGAATAGATGACGAACGTTACTGACACATCCAAACATGACAATCATTACACGGAAGTCATGTGCGGCATCATTTGCCTCCCCATCGTACCGTTGTGCTGATTTCAAAGTGACATATCAACATTTCTTATTCGTGCTTCGCATATCATCGATTCCCACTGTACGTGGGACCTGCCAATTTTCTTTTTCGCCCAACGAAGTAGGGAAATAGGTCGTCGTCCAGCTTTCCCGTCAAATATCGCAAGCTTGTGCCTTTCGGGTTTTCACGAGGAATTATTTTCCTTTATTGTAGGCTCTAGCAAAGCATTTATTATTTTTTGCTAGAATTCTTGAAATGCGCTAGGCCGACATATGCGTTATTGCGCCTTTCAGACGTGTTCTTACAGGTACAAAAGTTACATTGCATTTTTTTCTGGGCCTACCCTGTCTGAATGTACAATATCTGTAATGGCTATTGAATTTAATGGGACGTGCTTTTTTTTTTTTGTTCGTCCCCGTCATTGGTCTTTTTTTCTGCGCGTCATTCGTGACATGCGAGCTGCAGCTGGCATTCGTGCAACCTTGCGTCTAAACCGAGTTGCGTTGTGCTAGTGCGCACACTAATGAGATAATTGCAGTACGGTATAATTGCGGGGATGTCAGCCACTTCTCCGCCATCGGCTCTTTTTCTATATCTTTATTCCGTTATCCGTGCCCCGTAATGTCTCGGTGCAACTGCGTTTTCTTGCTTTCGCTCTCCGCTATAGGGGTAATTACACGTGATGCCCAGCTGCGCATTTCGCAACTTCCCCGTGCAATGCTAACAGAAAGTGATGGCGCACTCCAGGACGTTCATCTCGGCTCCGAAACGCGCCTGCGGCCAGCTTTCTCGCTTGAACACGGGGCTTTCGGCGCAACCTTGGACGCGCCACGCGTGTGTATACAGGGGCATGCGCATGCATGCCATAGGCGTTTGCGAAATGTGGCCAGTGCAGTTCCATCTCGCTGATGAACTGTGATGAATGCTTTGGTGGCGCGCAAACTACGTGGTATTTCCCTCTGTTCTTTCTTTTGCCGCTCATTTGTTTCCTTTCTAGTCTGAAAAACGCACGTTTAGCATGTTCGTGGCGATACAAGGGTGGCGCATTTTCGTGGTTATTGCGCACTATGGCGCGCATTCGTTGTCGTTTGCGTGTGCTACAGCGCAGTTTTCGTTCTCATTACTCGCGGGTCGTGCGCGTGGTTCTGTCTGTCGCGAAAAAAATTGGGAGCTCGTCATTCACGCCATAACTCGAGCGCGTGTTGTTTGCGTGAGTGCGGAGTTACAGCGGAAGATAAGCTTGGACGAGTTGGCGGCAAGTCTTCATTGACAAGATGCAACGTAAACAGACGAGCACAGAGGAAACGTAGTTCGCGACGCCAACGCATGTGTTGGGACAACACGTCCTACAAAAAAGAAAAAAAGAAATGGTACAAAAGCGTCCACTCTTAAGCCGGACATACTGCTGCAGTATTTGATTTTCGTCGCTCTGGTGATAGGTGTCCTCTGTGCAACTTACGAAGCAAACATCCATCATTGTGTTTAATCTTGTGTGTGAGGAGTGGGGGCAAGCGAGAATTGGGGTGGAGGGGGGGGGGGGGGGGGGGTTGAGTACTGCCTACCCGCCCTTTACTGGCGCTCACACCTGTCACATGAATTGAACAAAAACGTCATGCATGCGACGTACATGACGTTTTCAATAGCTCAAGTAGTTGTAGTTCATCTTTGTAGTTCATAGTACCGTCGTATTCCACAAGTTGCTTCACGGTGTTCATGTATCTTGAGCTGTTGAAACTTCGAAATGTGTCAAGACTTGCAGCTAATAACAATATTTTTCATTCATATAGTAATTACAACCAAAGCGCATTGTATTCACTTCAATTCCAGTTTTGGAATGATTTGCATTGAGCTATTGAAAAACCTCTTTCTTCTCTGGCAGTATTTGCTAAATGTATCGCTTGCTATAAAAATATCGCTCTCTTTCCTGATATATTTACGGTATTTCTTTTAGTTTTAATTATGACATGAAGTTGCATTGTTTACTGCTCTCTGTTTTTCAATAACTATTTCAAATGACCACTGCCCCGCTGCGGTGTTCAGAGTGGCTAAGATACTTGGCGGTCTAAAACGAACGAAGGACGGACCTGGAGAATGCGGGATAGTCGCATAGGCTGGCAGAGATTATTCACGTTTCACGATAATTCACGGCGATGCTTCATATTTTACGGCTGATCGTTAATCTTGATCTCTGCAATCGATATGATTGCTGTTTTAAGGCGTTATTGCAGTGAATGTATTCGTTTACCGTATGCACAAGCGTGTAAGGTTAAAGCGCCAGCTGTTTGGTGAAGGACCCATTTAGAACGCGTTTACATGACCCAGCTTATCCATACTATTGACATTCATATGTTAAACGAGCTGCGTTAGGTGCTGCGAGCACAACCTACATTGCGCTATTAAATGGATTACCGTGCCAGTCAAATGGGACCACGTGCCTGACGTGCGTCCTGTTGATGCGTCTCAACATTCTGTAATCTCTATATCTCTTGACCGCTGTATACCTTCATACTCATTATTCACGGAAACTAAATTAGCCGGATGTTGGCGCTCTGTGCGTCTTCACGTGTGCGTGTCCTTTTCTTAAGCACGTGTACTGCGCCGTAACGCCTTTTAAAAACGCATTGTTACGGCTTCGTCACTCCTTGCAGGCACAAACGGCCTGCATGGAGCACGTTAAGTGCACGCTGCGAATTCGCACTCCGCGGCTTCTCTGGGTAAGATTTCGCCTTCTTAAGGCACCGTGTGCAGAATTGCTCGCACTGTTAGGCGCTGCAGCAGTTTCAAAGTTTTGCAATTGCTGGACCTTTTCGCAAAAGAACCGCCCGCTCGGTCCTGAATTATTGCGCGGCCCCCGTCGTCGGCCCCTGCGCGGTAATTTTCCGCGTCGCGGGAGACGCTTCCGCAAATGTGAGCGACAAAAGCCGGACATTCGGGTCTGTCTTCATGCCTTTGTCCCTTTATTAGAGTGTGCGTGTGTGCGCTTTTATTTACTTTTATGCGTCCGAGTCACATAGCCACGTTAGGATGATTTTCTTTCGAACGTTAAGCGGCTGTGGATCCGCCGCTAAAAAAAAAAAAAAGGCGTGGAAAGACCTTCTGCGTTAAATTTTGAAGAAATGGGAAAGCTAGGTTTGTTCGTATCTGTGTTGTAAAGTGTTTAAGATTTTTGTCGCGAAATATACACGTAAATAAAGTACACGAACTAAACGAGTGCGTGGAAGAGGCTGTGTGACGCCGTTAGACTTTCGTGCGTTTGTCAACCGTGCAATTGTCAACAAACTGCTACGGTATACCTATATATGCGCAAGGACCATTTCCCCGAAGGGAACCCTGATGAGATGCGAAGCAGCAGCGGTGCGCACAGCGTTGACCCGGTTGAAACGGGCGACGACGCGGGTGCTGGGAGAAGGTTTTGAAGCGAAACACGGTGTAGCGTTTACTCGAGTGAACGCTTGTTTGAAACACAAAGACACGGGAGGCGGGTTGCGTGTAGTGCAAGTTTCATGCAAATAAACGAGCCGAAAGAGTGTTCCCACTCGACGTGCGATAGCAGCGTTGCTAACGGTGGACAGGGTGAAGCGAGAGAGGTGTGTTACGAGCAAGGTGTAACTCTCCCTGCAGCGCCTTGAAATGCGCAATCCCAGCGCGTCCAGATAATGTTCGGGCCGTTATCAATAATCTCGTAGATGGTGCTACGACGAGCGGGGTCAACCGTCTCGGTCTCAGCAACACGCTCGGCAGAAACTTGCTTGCTGCTGATTCTGGGTTGATTGATATGTGCGGTTTAACGTCCCAAAACCCACCATATGATTATGAGAGACGCCGTAGTAGAGGGCTTCGGAAATTTCGACCACCTGGGGTTCTTTAACATGCACCCAAATCTGAGCAAACGGACCTACAACATTTCCGCCTCCATCGGAAATACAGCCGCCGCAGCCGGGATTTGATCCCGTGACCTGCGGGTCAACAGCCGAGTGCCTTAGCCACTAGACCACCGCGGCGGGGCTTTCTGTCGACTAAGGTGACATCGAATTGCTCAAAGGTTCTCGAAAATGGCTAG
This sequence comes from Rhipicephalus microplus, assembly GCF_013339725.1. NCBI lineage: Eukaryota > Metazoa > Arthropoda > Arachnida > Ixodida > Ixodidae > Rhipicephalus > Rhipicephalus microplus. Next base: position 248,261,485 of record NC_051165.1, read on the forward strand.
AACATGTTTTGTACCGAATTGCCGCTCTGGCTTCGGACTTTCGCGCAGCGTGTCCCTCTCTTCAAAGTGCCGTCTGACAGTGATTGTCTGACGGTGATTGTTAACATAAACATATCAGAGCAAACCTCATGAGCGCGAGAATCCACGCGACAGCGACGAGCGATGCTATGAGCGACGAAACAGGGCGTTCGCGCGACGTGTCGCGTGCTCGTTTTCGCGCGATTGCTGGTTCTCCAGATTTGGAAACCGTCGCTCATCGCCCGGAAGTGCTGGGCTCAAGCAGCCAATAGCGAAAAACCGGAAAACACAAAGACTACGTAGGTGCACGTGACCCTGCCCGAGTCACGTATGCGCAACAAGAAATAACGCAATGTTTACGCATGTGCATATAAAAAAAGTGCTGCAAGGCAATAATAAACACTTTCCGTTCCATTATACAACAATATATTTTATTTTTAAATTGCATACCGTTCACTACGCGGTTTTCTTGGTGCGAGTAGACGGCCCAATGCCAGCAACAGTGGAATTCGCTCGCCGAAGCCGTCGCGTGAATGAGGTTTGCCTGCGCTAGCGACTGATCGCGCGAAGACGATCTACGTCGCTTGTCGCTGTCGCGTGCATCATCGCGCTTATGAGGTTTGGCCCATATTCGAATTCACATCGCAACATCTAGCCATGAACATCCGCATTGCTTTAGTGTGCTGTACATGAAATACTTGCGTGGTTCAAATATTTGTATATTTCGTGCAACAACTGCATCGCTCTTGTGTGCTTGTTATAGAATACTTGCGCGTTTCAATTATTTATTTATATGGCGTTCACCTTGAACAAGCGCAAACGCTTCAATGATTTCCTGTATAAATGAAAGCAGTGGTATGCATGAAATACGTTCCTGGTGCTGTAGCAACTCTCTATTAATAGAGAGTAATAATTAATACTGAAGGTTGTGGAAGAACCACATCAGAAGCCGCATTCATCAGAGCAAGCTGCGACAACAGAGGAGCAGCGGAACTTGGATAAGCAAGTGATTGCTCTTCTACGACCCATAATTAATGCCATTCGCACTGTGTTAAACAACATGCGCACAACGTCAGCCAAAAGTGCACTTCAAGTACTGGACGCTCTGAGTCCAGTACTGGCGGCTCTTGAGTAGATAATGGCCCACCAGCCACTGTCTTTCAGGGAAGAGGTCAAAAAAGCAACAATTTTTCAGTGGAATGCACGGGGACTGAAATCACGCATTGCAGATTTCCGTCGGTTCGTTTTCACGAATATGTTTCTCATCATCGTCATCTGCGAGCCAAATTTATCGAGCGCTATTAGACTCTCCGGATACGAATCCTTTATGTCGGCTTGTTATAGTGGAAACAGCAAGGTCCTGCTGTTTATTCGACGTGACCTGACCTACATTATTCGGCCTGTACCACCTGACAACGATAACCAATATATATGCTTAACAGTGAAGAAAAGGGGTCTTACTGTCACTGTTGTCGGTGCATACCTGTCGCCATCAAGTAGATTTGACCACAGAAGACTAGGACACATCCTATCATCCACTCCTGGCCCATGGGTGATCATCGGAGACTTCAACGCCCACCATACGCTATGGGGGAGCCCGAAGATCAGCGCAAAGGGTAGAAGTCTGATAACGTTTGCTTCAGACAACGAGCTGTGCTTGTTAAATGATGGCAGCCCAACATTTTTACGTGGCCCTGGATACAGCAGTTGCCTTGACTTGACTTTTGTTTCTCGAGGTCTTGTCAGATGTGCCGGATGGTTTGCGGACATAGAAACACATGGGAGCGACCACATTCCCACATATGTCAAGATCAGAGGATTATCACCTTGCAAGGTACGCGAAACTATCCAAAGAGTAGACTGGACCAAGTTTGAATCTCTCATGGAAGAACGCTGTCAAGAGAACACCTCATTTGACTTAGAAGAGGTGATCAAGTCCACAGTGCAAGACACAGTGTGCACCCTCACATGCTCTTCGAGAGTAACCGAATTTGATGTGGAATTAGAACGACTTCGGGCTCTCCGACGGCGTGCGGAACGAAGGTACCGACGCACGAAAGCAATCGACGATTTACGAATCGCTAGACGTCTTCAGAAGAAGATACAACGCCGCATAGACAAGCTAGAGTCACAACGTTGGGCAGCCTTCTGCGCTTCGTTAGATCCTCGCAAGCCTTTATCACACTTGTGGAGGACAATAAGAGGGCTCCAGACATCTCCCATTCAGCGGTCTCCATTCAATGCTCTAGCCCTCTCTCAACAGAAATCGGAGGTCGACGTGGCAGAAGAGTTCTGTGCCAACTTATCTGGTCAACTCGCAGATCCCAACATCTCCACGCTCTCACGCGGTGGCACGACATCACACGATCACCCCATGGACCATTTTTTTCTATTCATGAGCTTCAAGCAGCACTGGCTTTGTGTAGACGGACATCAGCACCCGGGCCTGATGGAATATCATACAGAGCACTGTGTCACCTTGGTGAGTGTGCAAGGAGTGCCCTCCTCGAGATATACAATGATTCGTGGCGAGAGGGCACCCTCCCATTTAACTGGAAGACTAGCCGTTTGGTTCCATTACTGAAGCCTGGCAAGTCACCATTGGTGCTCACATCATACCGCCCGATTGCACTGGCTAGTTGCTTGGGCAAAGTGATGGAGAGGATGGTACTAGGACGGCTAGAATGGTTCCTGGAGCATCACAACATCTACCCGGACGCTATGACGGGATTTCGCCGTGGCCGGTCATCAATTGATAGCGTCATAGACCTGGTCACCTACGTGCAGCACGAAAAAGGCCGTAAGCGTCTCTGCGCTTCTTTATTTCTTGATGTTAAAGGGGCGTACGATAACGTCACACATGAAGCTGTCCTCACCGCTCTCAAGGAGGTAGGAGTGGGTGGTCGGATGTTTCAGTGGATACGCAGCTATCTCTCTGAGCGATCCTTTTCGTGAGAACCGAGGATGGTGACACTTCGCTACACTACAGCCACCGTGGTGTTCCCCAGGGTGGCATACTTAGCCCTGTACTATTCAACCTGACGCTAATAGCTCTAAATGAGCATCTGCCAAGTACTGTCAGATTGTCAATGTACGCGGACGACATCTGCGTTTGGACGTCTGCAGTAACACGTCTACAGCTGCGAGCGCGAATTCAGAGAGCTGCCACTCAAGTTGCTATTTACCTCCGTCAACGAGGTCTGGAAATTTCCTCTGAGAAATGTGCACTAGTGGCATTTACGCGCAAACCAATGCATAACTACAGCGTTCTGATAAACAACGAAAGAATACGTCACCTCAGATCATACAAGTTCCTAGGTGTTATAATTGACAGAGACCTCTCATGGAGCTCACATGTATCATACATGAAAAGGCGATTGACAGGCATCTGTCATTTGTTCAAGTTCTTCGCTGGAAAGAACTGGGGAATGTCCACAACTGCTATGTTGCGACTATACAGGTTTCTTTTCCTTGGATTCCTTCGGTACAGCCTACCTGTGTTAACCAACACAAGTAAAACAAGCATACGAATGCTTCAAAGTGTCCAGGCTCAAGCACTCCGGATATGTTTAGGCTTGCCCCAAAGTGCATCAACAGCGGCGACTATCGCCATCACAAGGGACAACCTCATCAAGACCCACATTAATGTGGAAGTGCTGAGGACACATATACGACACCTTGCTCGAACCCCTCGACATCACCTAGCCTCTCTACCAGTGGTCCGACCATGCACATCATACTGCAAAACAGTGACCGCACATGGTGAGTCGATCCCAACTTCGTTCTCTCCTGCCGCTAGACCTGTGACTCCGCCATGGTGCCTCGCTCAACCAATAATTATTATTAACATACCTGGCGTCGAGAAAAAGGCCAATTTGTCGTCACCAGCTCTTAAACAGCTCACACTACTTCTCTTGTATGAGAAATATCAAGACTCCACACATATCTACACTGACGGATCGGTTCAGCCGGACAGCTCTACAGGAGCAGTAGTGATACCAAGGTTGGCCACGACAATTAAATTCAAGACATCTCACGCAACAACATCAACGGCAGCAGAATTGGCAGCACTTCGTGCCGCGTTGCAATTTGTAGTTGATCAGCCTACGCGCAAGTGGACTATTTTCTGCGACTCGAAGGCGGCACTGCAGTCTCTACTATCAGCCTTACGCCGCGGACCACACGAGCAGCTGGTACTAGAGATAGCAGAGATTATACACCACCTGACTGAGAAAGGGCACCAAATTACATTTCAGTGGTTGCCCAGTCACTGCGGAATCGTCGGCAATGAACGGGCCGATCAAGCTGCCCGCTCAGCCCACACAGAAAATCATAAACTGCGGCTACCACTTTCTAGGAAGGATGCTGCACGAGAGCTCCGCAGACTTGCTCGCCGGCAAACCACATCGCAATGGAATCAGCAGCACTTCAAGCATGCCCGACTGTACTCGCTTGACCCTACGCTAAGTCTTCAAGTCCCGTCGAGGCTTCGCCGAGCAGACCAGACCCTGTTATGTAGGCTGTGGTTGGGCGTTGCATTTACCAACGCCTACGCTTTCCGCATTGGGATGGCCGACACCGCAGCCTGTGGCCACTGTGGCAAGGAGGAAACCATTCAACATGTTCTTTGTGAGTGCCTAGCGTATAGTAGGTGGCGACTATGCCTTCGCAGGGAACTCAACAAATTAGATGATCAGCCTCTGTCGGAGCAGGAAATTCTGCAGTATCGTCAGGATGCGACTTCACAGAAGAGGGCCCTGAAAGCGCTGCTGAACTTTTTGCGATTGACCGGCCTTGCTGAACGGTTGTAGCTGGGACGCCCTTCCAGTGTGTGTTTTCGTTTTTTTTATGAGTGCGCGTGCGTTTTTTTCCCCTCTCTCTAACCCCTCTTTCTTGCCCCTACTTCCCCACCCCCAGCGCTGGGTAGCAAACCAGATGCCAATATCTGGTTAACCTCCCGGCCTTTCCTTTCTCACTCACTCACTCACTTGACCATCCGGGCTGTTTAACATGCACCTACATCTAAGCACGTGGAAATTCGTTGCATTTTTTTCGCACTGGCAAGTATTTTGAAGGAGGAATAGCACGCTGGCTAACATTTTTCATCTATTTTTCTTTGCCTCGAGCAATACTGTGAACAGACGAAAATACTTGTGCGCGTGAGCGGCACTATCTGTGTTGACGACGTTTCGCACCCTGCACAAGGCATTTTCGTGTTAATGAATTTTAATCCTGGTGTAATTCTACCTTTTAATCTAAAATAAAAAAAATCCTTCGCGTTTTAAGTGTTACTCACACTGCTTGGAACGAAAACGTTGGAGAGGCAGAGGAATTTGAATGCGCCAGCGCCGCTCTCTGGGTACGTTGGCCGCGGCGCCATCTGATGGCTCGCAGCACAGCGCGCCCGTGAGACCGAACATTATCTGGACGCTCAGGCGTGCTCAGTGTTAACACCTGATTATTCTTACACCATTGTTATGAGTGGGTGGAAGAGCCGGCAGCTGCGGGCGCTGCGGTGAGCGTGCTGAGGACGAGGGAGATAGTGACGTCAGAGCGCATCTGCGAGGGGAGTGTGAAGTGAACCAACACCACCTAGACTATTCGTCAATAGTCTAGGTGGTGTTGAGTGAATGCGCCGCTACGGCGTGACCTGCTTGGGACCGCTCCAACCCCTGCGCCGAGGGTAACGCGTTGCGGCGCGTTCGTACGGACGCACGTACAGTGACATCCACCGTTAGCGTGAACACTGCTCAGCGTGGCCGTGCTCCGCGCAGCGCCAGTGTGCCGGCGCGGCCGGTCGCGCATTGAAGCGTAGCGATGCATGCGCACACGGAAACACGGGAAATGCTTTCTGTCCTTTGCTACGTTGCTTGAGAGCGTCATACTGTAGTTGCCAAGCACTGGTCTTGCTTGTCTGTAGTGAAGCAAAAGCGGCACGGTCATGTGCGTCTGCGTTGCTTCGAGTCGATGAGCGGCCGCGCCGGCTGCACTGGCGCTTCGCAGCGCGATGCCACGCTGAGCCTTGTTCCCCTAACAGTGGAAGCCACTGTACGCACAGCGTACAGTGGCTTCGCATCTAAAAGCGTGTGGCTCATTTGGCACCGGCCGTTGAATTTTTATCTTTATTCATACGATGGCTAGTAGTAACTGTGAGTGCAAGGAGAGATAAATAATCCAGCGTTTCTTTTTTTAGGTCTTCGTAGTTTAGTTTAGAGTCATCATTGTTCTGCATTTTCACCGTATTTTACATCTGCTGCTGGGCGAAGGCCTCTCGCAACGATCTTGTTTCCTCTGTCTACAGCGAGTTGATTCTATCCTATCTCTGCGAACTTTTAGAATTTATTACTCCATCTTAATGGCTAATGTTCTCGGCTTTTTGTCCTTCCCTTCGCTCGATATGCATTTAGTTAGTCTGAGTTTGCGCTGACATTCCGCTGACGTTGCAATCAATTGTAATGTCGTCACTTCGTCTTGGTGTCGCAACAAACACCGCAGCACAAACATCTCCGAAAGCTGGACGCTGCGATGCATTTTCTTCGTGCCAGTGGTATCTCTCGTTGCTGTCACGATATTGTTTCCCGAGTGCGTTCGCGGAAAGCGCAGCTATATCGGTCGGTTCGAAGTGCTTTCCTTTGTAGTAGCCAGCGTGGATAGCGCGCTTTTCGATAGGGCGCAGGAAATGCTGCTGTTCTGGCCGCCTCACTTCGCAACGCGCTCGGCCTGTGCGTGTGATGCTGGCCCATGCGCATGGCGTGCCCTAGAATTGTCGTTGCCACGCATGGATTCCACTAAACGGATCCTCTGCGGTGTCGTGCAGTCTCGTGGCTTGTATATTTACGCGCATACATAGTACGCCGGCCGCTGCAGTGAACTCGTTTCATCTCGATGAAAGTCTCGATGTCATTGGAACGAAAGGGCCTCCAAGGAGAAAAACGGTTTGCCGATGTTTTTTTGCCTCGCGTATTTTCGTCTTTCTTGTTTGCTTTTGTATGCTGTGTTTGTCACGTTGTCATTTTATTGTAGTTTATCTAACCGGCGTTGCTAAGGCACAAACTATAGCAGCCTGTGTGTGCATTGATTGTCTCTCTTTTGTTTTCTTTAAGTTTGTCCCTCTGGCGTTGCTCTAATTAGCAGCGCCGACAGCCGACCGTGCCATTACCGCATCGTGGGCTCTTCGAGCAGTTATCTGATGCCCTATACGGGAATTGCATTCTGCGGCAATGGCCGGCTGTCCTCCTACGTCCGAACCGCCGTATACTTTTTCCGCCGCCTCGGTAATGGGAATTACCGAGGCGGCGGTGCTCTAAAAGCACATGGTGTGAATCCGCGAAATCCGTAGAAACTGTGGTGACCGCGTCGATGAGTCGCCCCGCCGCGGTGGTCTAGTGGCTATGCACTCGGCTGCTGACCCGCAGGTCGCGGTTCCGAATCCCGACTGCGGCGGCTGCATTTCTGATGTGGGCGGAAATGCTGTAGGACCGTGTGCTCAGATTTGGGTACGCGTTAAAGAACCTTAGGGGGTCAAAATTTTTGGAGCCCTCCTCTACGGCGTCTCTCATAATCATATCGTGGTTTTGGGACGTTTAACGCCACATATCAAATCACATCGGTGAGTCGGTGCGTAGGCACGCACCCCTAGATTGCCGGTGCTCATCCCATTGTACCTACATCCGTTATAGCTCGTGTGACGTCATCATTCTGGCCAAGCCGTCTCCTGTCGTTCGACGCGACCAATGCCCTCGCTTGCAAATCTCTGCTCGGACCGACGTAATTCCTTTTGTTGTTATTCGAAAAAAAAATTACATGGTCTCGCTGACTGAACATGATTGGCTCCGCCACAGAGAGCATGAGAGTTGGCCTCCCAGATTATGGTAACGTCCTCCGACAGAACTTAAAAAAAAATATTTAGGAAGTTTTCTTGTTGATTATTCTATCCCATGTATCTCATCGAAGTTTAAAAAAAGGAATTCTGGCGAATATTCTGGGTTTGCGTGCATTAAAACTCGAACGCCTTTTTGTAAGTTTTATTGTTCTCAATAAACATACGCGAATTTAAGAAAAGGACGCTTCATCACATAAATAATTGAACGCGTCGTCAAACTGGCGTTCGCTTGCGTCCCCACGGGTGCATTTTGCTTCTTTGTTCGGTGGCGCGCAATTCAATGCGAAAAGACAGGGCAGTTAATTATTCTTCTTTTGTTTGTCCATGCACATTGCGTTTATAGCTCTAGCATCGAGCCGCGTGGCCTAGCCAAGCTATTGTCGAGAGCGACGAAATGCGGCTCAATAGAAGTGCATGGATGATCTACTTGTTCCGACTGTACTGCATCGCTAGTTACTATAGCAAGAATTACGAAACAGCTGCGCGTTGTTCGGCGCCAGCCAGATAAATGCACGGTGCTGGACAGTTAGATAAGTGGCGTGTAATGCTACGTAGACTGGTACATTTTCGGTGCAAGGAGATAAATGGGTTGATGGACTAAACTAGGATGTCGCCTAGCAACAAAAGCAAAAATCGCACGCAGGCTGTCGCCTAGCAACAAAAGCAGTAATCGGACGCAGTATGTTAGGAGGACCGAGCTGTTGGTCTAATAGTATCACTGCATGGCTCGTTATTCCTAATATGATGCCGATTGGTAACGAGACAGCGTTGAAAAAACTGAAATTTCGGTGTTGGCGCAGTAGGTTGTGAGCGCAAATCAGCGTTGTCCGTTAGCGGAAAATAAAAATACGTGCAATAAAGGAATAATTTTAAAATTTGCAAATGTTTCAAGTTTTACGACTACAGATGGTATTCCTGAAAACTTTCGTTCGTCGTTCTTCAAGTGCATGTTGCTTCGAATGTATATTTATTGTAAATGTGCACCGGGGGAAGAACAGCCTTCCACATTTCAATAATATTGTGTGCCTTATGGGAGCGGTATAGGACCTCACTGAAAGGAAATATATGGTGTGCGTACTCCTGATCTGAATGATGTTCGCGTGGATGGCACGGGCTATGTGTTGTGTGATTTCGCGTACTGTTTTCGACCTGCTGCATCTCGCCGTTGTGTGGTACGCTTACATGCCGTGTGGTCGTCACTTGCGGAATAATATGAAAATGAGGTATAGGCATTGCTTCCTTGGATAAGTTAATAAAGCAGGTGAAATTGGTGACTGAAATTGCGTGAGAGGCTACTGTAGTAAAACAGAATCAAAAAGAGCTGTAAATTTTTTTTAGGCTTGTAATGTTTCAAGTTGACTGCTTGTGTGTGCTATGTCTAACTGTGGCGTTGAAAACAGGAGAACAAGAACATAAACGGGAGGACAGACGCTATAGCCAAAATAAATAATATTTATATGTGGGGATTTTCGTCCCAAAACCACTGTATGAAAGAATCTGTAGTGGAGGGCTCCGGAAATTTCGACCCTCTGGGGTTCTTTAACGTGCACCGATATCTGAGCACACGGGCCTAAAACATTTCCGCCTCCATCGGAGATGCAGCCGCCGCAGCTGGGATTCGATCTCGCGACCGAGCACCGCAGCGGGGAACCAAAATAAATATAAATTTTTCAATTATTCAATATGAAAAGGCATCACTTGGCACAGTTCTTTCATTGTGCTGTCGTTCATTTCGATCGTATTTGATTCCGTCAGATGCTCCTTTTCGTCTAAATGTGTTATTGAAGAGATTGCTTCCCCCCTCCCCCCCAAAAATTAAGTGTGCTGAATAAAACGTATAGACTTAAATAAGTCATGATTTCACCTTAGCAGTATATCTGCTTTTCTTTTTATTGTAAGAGGGCAATTTATAATGAGCTCCGATGTTCGCCTATTTTGAACTTTAACTACGAACTGAATATAATTCTAGCGCCAAAAGTGCCTCGGGAGACAACTCGCATTGCCGCAAATCGAACTACCGCGTCGAGGTTGCAGGTGGGGACCGTTTTTCACGGGTAAGCCTATATCTGCCGGCTAGTTTATACTAAACGGCGACTGCGCGAGCTTTTGCTTTCGGCGGCGCGCCTTCGTTGCTGCAACCTGCGCGATCGACGTGGGCCGGGTGTGCGAACGCGCTGCGCAGCCGGAGTCCGACAACGAAGCGCAATTCATTTCGTGCTGCACGTTGGGGAAGGAAGAAGGCGGCATCGGAGAGCGCGGTCGGCCCTCGCAGTGCACGAATTCGTTCGCTGCGCCAGCGCGCTATTGTTATCACGACGGCGCTGCACCGTGCGCGACGTTCGCTTTTCTTTCTTTTATTATTATTTTCATTTGCCGACTCTGCGTTCACCGCTATGCGGGTGTAAATCCGGCTGGCAGTTGCGTCCAGCTAGCGAATTTCGCGCTCCATTGACTTTGGACGCGCTCGGCGGGTTAATGCACTTCGTCGGCTCGCTTTATCGCTGCGCATTTTCTGGCATAACTTGCACTTTCCGGAGGGCCGTGTAGTCTGTATCGCTGATTTATCCCCGTATTCTAGAACGTCCCTTCACTCAACGCTCCACCTTCACTTGAGAAAGCCGATGGGAGCGCCGTCTCTAGTCACGACAAGTCACTGCACATCAGCTACAGTCTGCTGCGATTTTTGAGTATAGCGCAGCGCAATTTTCAGCCGAGTGGTGGCGCAGTGCTCAACTCTTTCCAGTGAAGGTTGAAAGTCGAGTCGAGGAGCGTTTGGGAATATGGGGGTTAGTCTCGTGAAGGAAGCATGCGATAGTGATAACGCGAGAGATAATGACAGAAAGCTCCGCCTTTCTCCTCTCTCAACACCTGTCAACGCGATGCATGCGAGCCTGCTGCCTGTAAACATCAAGTGAAAGATCGCTAGCTGTTGTCTGTAGTTCCGTTTCCCCGCTTCTTCTCCCGCATCAAGTGACCTTTTAGAAATGTCGGCAGGTCGATAACAGTCGACTTTCTCGTTCTGTTTTGATGACGCGTCCCGCTTTCCTCAGGTCGAGCTTGCCAAATAAAACGCTAATTGATAATCTGATCTTCGAGGCAGTGCAGGGCTTGCTGCACGAGCTCTATCCTACTGTATCCGCACTTGTTTCGCCACACAGCACATACCCTACAGTTTTGTGCTTGAATCTTCTTTAGTGTCGTCTTCTGGACGTTCGCAGTGCCACGAATGCTAACACCAAGGCTCAGAGACGATTCCATAAAAATCACCTGCGCGCACAGACGTAAACTTCAAAGAGCGGTGCAGGTCACTGACCAAGTCAACAAGTACACTGTCGTATCGTAACAAAGATTTCAAACATGCGTAGTTCTCGCCTAATTCATAAATTGGCGCGCTCTGTAATCGCTTCACTAGGCCGCCGTTAATGATGAAGGCAGACACTTTCAAGATGCCTTCGCACGACTCTTCTAACGCGCTGTTGTTGTTGTTGTTGTTGTTGTTGTTGTTGTTGTTGTTGTTGTTGTTGTTGTTGTTGTTGTTGTTGTTGTTGTTTTAGAATATCGCATTGCATGTGTAAATTCAGAATTCGACAGCTTATAAACTCTATTATTTTTTTCCTCAGTGTCTTTATCCTGCTTTATATCAGGACGTTCTGGCAATTCGTATTTTGCGAAAATTGACTTGTGTGGACCTTGTCTGATCAAGAAAGATTGATTGATTTGTGGGGTTTAACGTCCCAAAACCATCATATGATTATGAGAGACGCCGTAGTGGAGGGCTCCGGAAATTTCGACCACCTGGGGTTCTTTAACATGCGCCCAAATCTGAGCACACGGGCCTACAACATTTCCGCCTCCATCGGAAATGCAGCCGCCGCAGCCGGGAATCGAACCCGCAACCTGCGGGTCAGCAGCTGAGTACCTTAGCCACTAGACCACCGCGGCGGGGATCAAGAAAGATTACCGCGAGCAAACTATAGGGATGCCAGACATGATCAATAATGCGTGCAGGCTCTAACTAAAGACACTTGCTAGTTAACGTACAGTGTGGGCTGTCGTCGCCACGAGTAAATTGAAAAGGTCAAAGTGTTCGTCTCTCCCCCGCCCCCACCACCACCACCGCCGAAAAAAAAAAGTGCTGCACTTTAGTCGCTGCCCGTCCCACTTAGCTCAACTATTCAGTCCGTCAATGTTTAACCGCGCTTCTCTTTTTGTTTCCTGCGTTTTTTGTTTTGTTTTTTTTTTTTGCCGTCTGAATTACTCGAGACAGACCGTTCGGAAATGTTTTTGTCTCTCCATTACTATACTCCCCTCATCGGTGGGCTCATCTATTTCGAATGAGGTCGCCTTAAGAGCCGTCCTTTGATCTCAGACCACGATTGGTAGCCGTTTCGGCGCGCCGACAAGAGACCAATGCTCTTTAGCTAGGGTAACAGCTTATTCTTTTTTTTTTCCTTAGCTGTCGCCTATGGGATCCAGACGAAGCGAGAGAATAATAAGGTTCTAGTGCTGGATAAGTTCCTTCGCCCGTATACTTCGGCGTGCCGATCCGGCCCGCCTTTCACACATGCTGCCTATATTCTTATGCTGCTTCCTCCCTCATGTTTCATTCCGTTTTATTTTTCTTGCGTGCGATTAGGTAGGTTCCCATTTCCGCATCGTCGTTAGAACGTTAGAGGTTTCGGCCGGAATATATATATTGTTAACGAAGCGCTATTCGGAAAGAGTCTCCTTCTCTTTTTTGCGTCTATCATGCTCATCCGCCGCCCGACGTGTCTCCGTGCCTGGAATACCGTTTCTCGCGGGCTGTGTGCGTATGCGTTCGATGTACGGCGCGTATACGCTAAGCGCGTGCTGGCACCTATTGCAAATCAACACCTTTGCTTGCGCTTTGCTCGCTGCGTGCGCTCTCAGCCTACGCGCCTCATCGACTCAGCCGAGAGCGTGTTCCAAGTTTCTGACTACTTTTCTCGCCTCGGCTTGCATTTAGCCGTTGACTTTCTTGCCGCTTTCTTGGTTTTTTTTTTTTAAGTTTTATTCCGCGCTTCTTGTCGAAATTTAAGCTTTCCTGTTGCTCCAAAGTCGTCGTCGCATTTCCGGGAGCGCGGGAGAGCAGTAACGAAGAACATCGAAAACAACAAAAAACTGAGAGATGTGGCATTATGTAGGCAGAATAAAGGCGCACGGAAGTACATTTCAGCGCGAATTTTGCGCAGTGCCCTTTTCTGTTCGAGACACGCCATGAATTTCCAAGAGGAGGTGCCTCCTCGAAACGTATTCGCGAGTGCGCTGCGCTGTCTCGGCATTCCGACAGGTTCGCTTATCAGAGGCCTCCCCGGGCTGTGTGGGTGCACGGATGGGTTGGGTAGCCATTCGCGAATCCGGCCGTAATACCGGTTGCGCGTCCTCGTTCCGGGCCGAGTATATACGAAAAAGAACGTGCTCAGAAAGCCTCATTTCAGTTTACGCGACAGCGTCCTTTTTTCTCTCTCTCTCTCTCCCTTTGTTCCCTTTTCTACAGGATGACATTAACGCACTGTTCTCATGTCTGCTCTGACGCTCTCCATCTACTGTTATTTGCTTCCTGCAGAAGCGAATAGTATACAGTAGATGCATGAGCGTGTCTAATGTTCTGAGACCGCTCACGTGGTGCGGGTTACACTATAAATGCGTTGCTTCTTCAACCATAAGAATCCCGTGTGCTATAGATGTTTTTGGAGTCTACAGTCAGTGGCTGTATGGTGATGAGCTGGCTCGGCCGCTTGTTGCTCTAGAGAAGAAAATTTTACGGCGTGATTTATCGGGGTGCGGGTTAAACTTATGCCCCACTCTTGTATTGCTTAACTGCGTGAAAAATCGTGCACAGGGAGGAAAAAACGTAATAGCATTTTTTTTTTTTGCTAAAATGGAATTGCGCGTAACAAATGCATAGCGAAATAAGTTTTCGGAATGGCTTCAAATCTTCCTTCCTTTCTTTCTTTCTTTCTTTCTTCCTTCCTTCCTTCCTTTCTTTCTTTCTTTCTTTCTTTCTTTTTATGGGTCTCCATCAATGATATGGAATGTGTAAGTTGCGATGACGCTTGGGCAAGATCACTTTTGGTTTGTTGCCAATTTATGTATCTTGTCGCGGTGGCAATAACCGGCGAATACATTTTATACATCCCACGACGGTACGCTTGCCTTTTACTCGCTGTTTAAGAATTATCCCGTGCAAGAAACGAGACCGTTCGTTACGCCTTTTACGGATCCGGCGCGTAAGTGCGTTTCAAATAGCGCCGCCGTCGATGACTCCCTCCAACGCGAGCTGGCTCATTGGCCGACTCTCGCGCCGCGTAATGTCTATGCGCCATCGTTCCGCGTTCCTTCGTCTCGAGCGCCGTGTTGGCATTGATCGGCGGCGGGTTCTCTCCTTGATTGCGGCTTCCGGTGGTAGTGGGGCAGTGTGGGCTGCCGCTCATTTGGCTGCGGTGCCACTGCCGGTGGTCATGTGGTTCGCTACGCGCGCTGAATTACTTTAGCCTTAGCTGGAACGAGTGGAGAGTGTTGTGTGTGCGTGTAAAGGGGAGAGGGGGGGCGCTGCTGTTGCAGTCCCTTCGCCGTTGAGCGGACTTGTTCTTCTTGAGTCATCTTCTCGCGCGTTTTAATGACGGCGTAAGTTCAAGAGTAGACCAAGTGTGATAATATTGAGCGTTATATTGTGGCTTGGGTGTTATATGTCTGTTACAGAGTCGTTACGATATCGACAATGTGCGACTTTTGACCGCTGGCTCCGACAGCTTAACTAACCTTAGTAGGACTGACATTGGGCGAATTTGTATGAATTCTTAATTATGAAAAAAAACATGTTAGTTCATTTAAGAGTTTGGCACTTGTGCTTCGTGTGTTCCTTTGTGGTATTGTCCTACTTCGGGTTGGCGTTTGATAATTACGAAACATAATTATTATTATCTTTTCTTGTTTCACATGCATTGCAATTTCTGCCAACTCGTGGATTTAAGCAGTTCATTGCCTCATTTTACGGGCGGACTGGAACCAAATCGCGCGTGGGAGTTTTAGTTTGGGACGTTAAGAGGAAAAGCTAACTCGGAATCGTGGTTTTACACTGATGCCAGTATGATAGGAACTTTTTACAGCCACAATAAAATGTGGAGGAAGCTCGCGGTCATTGCGAGGCAGCGGCCTCTGCAGACAACCACGCTCTTTGGCATCCTCTCTCCGAGGGACGCTCTAAACCAACGTGATCAAGCCTTGGACCCACATCGTTATTCACTTGAATGGCACAAGCTTTTTTACGGCCTATAATATTGGTGCAGCATTATAAACTGGATGAATTTATCGAAAATACCGCAGTCGCCGTCTTTTCTCATCTCATTTTCCCCCACTTACTGTATATTCCTGTTTTGTGACTCTTCCTTTTTCTCTCTCTCTCTTTCTCACACGCACACACACTCTTTTTTACTCAGTTTGGCCGCGAAGCTTTCATGTACCGGCGCCGACTGAGCGTGTTCTGAAATGATGCCCGTAGACATTTTTGTCACCAATAAATAGTAATAAGAACAATCATTGTTCGGGTTTAACGTTCCGAAACCACCACATGATTACGAGAGACGCCGTAGCGGAGGGCTCCAGAAGTTCCGACCACCTGGGGTTCTTTAACGTGCACACCGTCCTACAGAATTTTCGCCTCCGTTGAAAATGAGGCCGCCGAGGCTGGCATTCAATAAATGTACGCACATAATTTCTTCCTTTCTCCGCGTCAAACAGTTTGTGTGTTAGTAAGTATTGCTTTATTTGAAGGGGCCCTGCAACACTTTTTCAGCGTGGTCCAAAAACACTGCCGATCGATAATCTTGACTCTTGAAAAACTTCGCGCCAAACATACTAGCCCAGCCCGCGGCCTGCAATTTACAGCTATCATATTAAGCTAAAAATTGCTCTCTATTCTTTCGACAAATGGTGCCGTAAGCCCAAATAACAGCGCCCATAAGCTCAAAGTTTACGGCCATTGCCTGACTTGAGCATCGTGAGCTTCATAGCTACTGCAGTCACCGCGAGATGCCGCCACGTACCCGCGCTCGCGATCACACTGAAAGTGAGCCGCACGTTTCAATTGATTGATTTGTGGGGTTTAACGTCCCAAAACCACCATTTGATTATGAGAGACGCCGTAGTGGAGGGCTCCGGAAATTTTGACCACCTGGGGTTCTTTAACGTGCACCCAAATCTGAGTACACGGGCCTACAACATTTCCGCCTCCATCGGAAATGCAGCCGCCGCAGCCGGGAATCGAACCCGTGACCTGCGGGTCAGCAGCCGAGTACCTTAGCCACTAGACCACCGCGGCGGGGCGCCGCACGTTTCAAAGAAGAAACGAGAGTGTTCAAAGCCATGAAGTGCGCTGTCGAATGCGTGCATCTTCTTGCCCTTTTGTCATTCGAATTGCTTGGAAAAGTTTTACAGGACCCCTTTTTAACGTGTCACTTGAGAAGGTTCAGTAGCAGATAATTACACGTCAGTATACATTTTTTCAGTGCGCTTTTAGTATAAAAGCCGTACGGAAGCTTGTCACTCTTGAATATTGTCGTTCTTAACACTTATACTGGTGTTTTGTTTTTGATTAACTAAGGCCCGTACTCACAAATCATCCTTACCTCGAGTTTTCATTATCGATTGTAAGCCTTTATTTTTCTTGATGTACAAAGTAGGCTGGTATTCATGAACCTGTATTGTTGTTATTTTTTACCTTGTTACCATTTTCGTGCCTTTATAACGCATGTAGAGGGTACAAAAACTTCAGGAAAACTCGAGGTAAGGCGAAGGTTGCTTTGTAAATACGGGCCTAAAACTTTAGCAGGCTTCTCCTTATGCGCAGCTGTCGCCGACAGAGCACGCTTTACAGGGCCTGCATCGTTTTTGTTCTTTTTTCTTCCTTTTCCTTTTCTGATATTTTGAATTACCAGTTCGACTGTCGATTTCTCATGTAATATCTTTTATACGCTTATGTTGTACTTCAGGAACTCCTACGCTCTAGTGCAGCAATCACATAAATCCTATTTAAGAGTACTCCCTACAAGTTCATATTTGCAACTGAAATCTACACAAGGGTAGTTTGTGCACGCCGGGCTCTGGCGACGGCTCGATGGTAGAAAATTATTATTAATTTTTTATCGACCCGAACACGGTAAGAATTCTGCTTCTGTTTTGTGTTGTCGATAAAGCGCAATTACTGGAGAGAACACGATATTAGCTAAAAACAAATGCGGCCTATTGCTTTCCTTTTAACGCTGTGTATACTTTAAAATGCTCATAGAAAAGCAAAAAAAAAATCTAAATCGGGAAGTTGTTCATAATTCCCCGATTTACTGCACCGTTTTGATTTGACTGCACCGTTTTTTTTTTCTGCCCGTTTTGTGGATGACTTGCTTTTAAAGGAGCCCTGCGGCATTTTTTTTTTTTTGTGATCGTAAAATAACCTCACTATTGGTGTTTATTGCCTGACCAATCGATTGCTGCAAAAATTTGACGAATCATCAAGTACAAGCGCAGTTACAGTGATCTAGCTTTAAGCGCTTTGTGCTCGCTGAAAGCTAAACTGAAAAATAAGAGGGGTCGCACAAAATTCAAGCAGCCACTTATGTATGTCAGCTCGCGTTGTGTTCGTAATCACCTGTTTTTTTTTTTTTTTTTGAACCCTTTGGCATGGTCACCGCGATAGTTGTCCGCTGACGGCGCCCGTAACCAGTATCGAACAAAAAAAAAAAACTCGGTGAATGAAAAACACGAGGGACACAGTGGGGCTCGAACCGGGGTCCACTGCGTGCCAGACCAGTATTCTACCACTGAGTTACGGCGGCTTTTTCTTTCTTTATTGCCTGTGTACATACAACATTCACAAACATATATACATCAAACTCATGTTTCCACTGAGTTACGCCGGCGCTTGGGACTTGTTCGCGAAGTTACCTTAGGCAGGCTTGATCTCGAGAAAGCTATCGTGGTATTAAGAGTAATAAAGCGTTTTAGAACAGCAAAAGACCAACCAGGCGTCGCACGTTGCGACTAGCGTAACGAGTGAGTCGTCCAATAAATACTCCGATTCGCTACAACAGCTGGTTCTTGATCACCGATTAGCTGTGGCCCATACCCACTTCAGGCATAATTCCTCATCGTCGTCAGCCACTGCATGAACAATTGGAACAGAATCCCTTGCAAGTGTTTAGCGGATACCGTGCTTCTCAGAAGAATGACGAAGGATATTATAGCGAATACTGGCCTACTACCCAGAAAATATAATTATTGATGCCGTAGTGGGTACCGAGCAAGTGTGCTTGCAGCAGTTACCCTATGAGTGTTTAGGAAAGGCTCTGAAAAGGCGACTCTTCTATAGCTTTCGCTGCGACTGTGCTGCGCCTTCCGCGCAGGCGTGGCGTTTTCTTCGCTTTCTTTGTGTGAGTGCGCGCGTTCCTGCCAGCGCATGTCTATGTACGTGGGACATCGGCAAGTTTTCGCTTGGCATTGTGCCTAAACCACAAACCCGGCGATTTTCGAAGTTCCTTGTGTCCATATCACCCCCTTTCGTTTTTTTGTTTGTCTTTTTTTATACTGTTGCAAAAGTACACAAGGGAAGCTCCTCTCAAGAGGCAAAGACCATTAACTGTTGACGCGTCCTTTGTGTTTTTTTGGGATGTTATTTATTTTTTCCTCTTTAATAAACATTTTTGTTGCCGCTACTGTTGCTGATGTTTTCGTCGTCGTTGTTCCTGTGGTACTTAAATTGTTAAAGTTGCGTGAGTTCTATAATTTCACCACATTCATTAGTAGAATCCCATTTTAAATGCTAAAAAAACTATCAAGTGGTATGACGATAGACAATTAAGGCTGGCTGAATTGGGTTATTTTAACATGTTTATTTTTTGTAGCTTGGCCAAACAGAATAACACAGGGAAGACAAAGCACATTTGTTCGCACACTGTGGGGACATTCCTGGGCGTGCAGCAAACTCGATGCACTTTCTTCTTGCGTTCAGTTTCCTTGCAGTTGTTTCGGCCTCGTCCGTGTTCTCTTACAGCCATTTCTTCCCTTTCGCTTCTAATTCGATTTTTATGACGATGCTCACTTACTATCCCTATAGCTGTAGTGTTTTTTTTTGTGTGTTCAAACGGATATCACTTAAGAAAACCGATTTCTTGCGCTTGTCAGACCACATAATTACAAAATCGTTCGCTTTACTCTGTTAATTAGGCATGCTAGCTTCTTCGCTTAGTTGTTCGGGGTTTCTTTTCCGTTGATCATTCTATAGCACGCAATATTTAGGTATAGTGTAGTGGGCTTTCAGTTCGCGTCTTTTAGCGTACATTCTCTCATTTCGGGTTCAGCTTCCTAAATATCTGGCTTCCTTCGTATTGATTTCTACCACTCCTGTTCATTGCCGTTTGCAAAGC
Source organism: Rhipicephalus microplus (assembly GCF_013339725.1). Lineage (NCBI taxonomy): Eukaryota > Metazoa > Arthropoda > Arachnida > Ixodida > Ixodidae > Rhipicephalus > Rhipicephalus microplus. The sequence goes on from NC_051165.1 coordinate 248,280,823, forward strand.
AGGAAATTCCAGCTCTTCCCATTTTCCGACTGTTCGTTTTTGTCCAGCAGCAGTATCAGTGACTACCCCCATGGTTACTAGGGGTGATGGTGGGGAGGAGTAGTGAGCGGCTTCGCGCCTATTTGTATTCTTGCCTCCCACTAAGTATTCGGATGTCTCTCTTACAACATTGCGATTTTTTTTGCATGGCTTGCTGCTACACAACTTTAGGGCGCCTAGTTTCTAGTTTTTCTGCTGTGATTAAGTCTTATGAGTAACAAGAAGACTAGGATTAATTGCTGAGAAATGCGTTCACTGAAGGGAAGAACAGTACATTGCCTGAACTAAACTGTCTCTGCATCACCGTTTTAAGGAAGTGTGCACAACACGGCCATCCCGCGGTCATTGTCGTCTTCCTCTTCTGCTGAAAATGCAACATATTTTGCTCTCACTTTTTTGTCTTTGTGTGAGTGTATGTGTGCTTATTCGGCTGCTTTTTTTTTTCTCTTCGCTAAACTCTCACTCGCAAGGGGCGCCATTACGCTTCGAAGCAGCCCAGATTACAGTATGACGACCGAGGAGGCGCGCGGCGAATCGCTGCCTGAAACAGTGGGCCGTAAAGAAGCGGGCATGTCTTGGTGACGGGACGAGGCTAATCACCGATTACGGTGCCGCGACGACGAATCTCCGGCAGCTTCCCCGCCTGCCGTGCTGCCGTTGCTATTGCGGGCGCGCCAATTCCGGGCGGCTCCCCGCTGACAGTCTCCTCTTCCGCCCACGTCGCCCTTATACGGCCGCCGCACCACCTTCGGTGGCAACCAAAAGCCTCGCCTGCCTGCCTCCCTTCGTCGGCGGCATCTCGCGTATGGTCGGCCCGCTCATATGATGGGACTGGCCTTCGAGCTGGGGCCAAATCGTTGCTCTTTCTTTCTGCTTCTCTGCTGGTCAGACAGTTAGGAACAATGAAGTGGGGAGGACAGTGAGGAATCCATTGAACAATTGAATTAACGAGGGAAAGAGCGTTGAGAGGAAGGATCAAAAACGGAACCCGCAGAGTGATCGTTGCACCATCATTATACGTATACTACTACAGTATGCCCCGTTAGTTCCAGCGCCGAGAGACACTGTTGATCATCACCTCTCCTGACTTAAGCACCTTCGTTGCAGTTCGTTTCTTTCTTGTGTGGTCCACGTAATGGCTTTGTTCTTTTTTTCCTTCTGAAGCATGGTCATTGCCTTTTATTCGAATCAGTTTTTTTTTACTTTTTGTAAAATTCGTTTTTTTAATCGTTAGATAACTTTAATACAATATTAGCAGCAGATGAAATCAGACATAGTATACCGTGATGTGTGTTTTTTAACTGTGCGTGCGTCGCCAGCAGCCTTCGCTTTACAGCAGTGATTGTAGCGTTTTCTTTTTACTGTCTCGGCTTCGCTCCACACGCGAGCGCCAGTTCAATTGTGTTTAAAAAAGACTGATGTTTGCAAGGTTGAAATATATTTAGAAACTCTGGAAGCGGCCATTTCTGGAGGCTAATACAATTTTCTTCAAACTTGCAAGCTAAAGAATCCCATGGTGGTAGGAATTTCCGGAGCCCACCACTACGGCGTCTTTCATAATCATGAGGTGGTTTTGGACGTCAAACGCCACAAATTGATCAAATCAATCAATCTATTGACATTTTTTGCTCTAATAAGATAGCGGGCTTAAATACAGTTTCCATTTGGCTGGTTTTTTTTTTTTTCTTACTCATCCAAACATTCTCATTCATCTGATTGAGGCCTCGTGGGCAATTGTCGGTGACAAAGCAGACGTTTAATCAAATTCAAATAAAACTTTGGTGACGAATTTTATCCGTTTTCAAGCACGTTGACCGTGCGTTGCTTTGCGAATATCAAACAGCTGTTTGTATTTTACTCGATGACATTCTACTTCGTTCTCCTTTCTGTATACTGGTATTGTAGCGGGAGCTTCGACCATTATGAAAAATCTCTGTTACGTTGTTTTTACCCTGCTTTGTTAACCTGAAACGCCACTGGCCTGTATTTTTCACGTTTTTGTGCTTTCAGAGAGTTCCGATCTGCCGTGCTCTCTAGAGCGGGTCTACTCAGCTGGAGTGGAGTTCAGAATTCCAGTGTTCTAATACCTGAACCATCGTGCGTGCGACATCCTATTGGCTTTTCGCCAAACCAGTCGACTGTTTTTTTACTACCGCACATTTGAACGTCCACTCTTCTGTTCATTCGCTTAGTCTGTGTGGTGAAAGCAAAGTTTGACCGTGTCTTGCAATACCCCCAACGTCAATTCCTCTTTGTTTTGGGACGTTCCCGTCCACGATTGCCGGACTTCGGACGCGGGCTTTATCTCCAGCGTGGAACGACAGTGTACAACGCGCTTTTGTGAAACTCGAGCTACAGAGTATCTGGTCGGAGGCTATTGACGCAAGCAGGAGCGCATCCAGCCGTTGCCGCAATCCGGCGATGTGGCCAAGTTGTGACGCGGTATACGCTCCGACTGTCCGACGCACGCTTCAACTCTCCATTTACTGCGTTAGTTACGTTCCTACGCTTCTAATTATGGTGCACCGGGAATTCCCGTAGAACCGTGCACAGAATGCTCCCAACGGGGCGCGGGACGTAACAGCGCAGTGGAAGAGGACGGCCACGCTAAAGCGGTTGCGCAACTCTTAGCGGTCGTCCGAGCTGCGTGTTAAATTATAGAGGAGCCTCGTGCTATCTCCCTCTCGGCCGCTGAGCGACTTCCTGGCCATGCGTCTTCGCGGGGAACCATTTTATGTCGCCGTTCTGTTCTCTGGTTTTCTCGAACTCGTTCCGTTTCCATTTGTTTGCGAACGCGTTCGCCAGGATCTGCTGACTATCCACTTTCTCTTCGGTGTCTCCCGATTCGCATTACGTGGTCAGACTGGTTTATGTCCCGTTCCTCCTGCCATATCTCCTTCCCTGCTCGCTCTTTTTTTTTTTTTTACTGTCTGCTCGTCACTATCGGTGCTTCGCTTTTATTGCCGACAGCGTGGTTTCCCTATCTGTGCAGAGCGCTTGCTTCTCTGCTCTTCCTTCGATTCGGCTGCATCGCTTAAGCAGGCGCCTATGTAGTCTTGCATCTCTAGCCTATACGTCGGGTCACATTTTTTTTTTACTTACCGTAACGCAAACCATTTCAGTCTATGCACGAATACAGGTTTATGTCACGTTTGGTGTGAAGCGTGAGGGGTGGGAAAAGGAAGCCAGTTCAGACAACCTTGATTTGGCTCTCGCGCCTCCTTTAAGCTAAGATGCGGGTGGCGAATATATATATATATATATAGATGAAATAGATGATCAGAGTTTCTTCCGGCTACCGTAATAAAAGTTATAAACTTCGAGAATAGTGCAGTATAGGAAACAAAACAATAAAATATTTATTTAATCCTAACAGTTTCGGCTGGTGGACCAGCCTTCTTCGGAGGATGTAAGTGAAATATATATATATATATATATATATATATATATATATATATATATATATATATATATATATATATATATCTGTGTGTGTATGTGTGTGGCATTAAAAAAAAGAAAGCAGCAGTACTGTTTATATTACCTTTTTCTAGAGTGCCCCCATTACTATGCACCGATTGCTGCCTTAAATTAAATTTTATGCTGTTAGACAGCACGCCAATTCAATTTAAGTAAACTTTTTAAGTAAAATTTTTATCTGGCGTACAAACCACTGTTAGCCGTTATTAACTCTTACAATGTTCATTTTCTGTTTTAATGACGGTTGTTGACTCGCATGTGACCTCTACACGTGATAACGTGCATTCCTGTTGTATGTGACTCCCGATGGTGTGAAACATTTTATATGTTACATTACTGTTCCTATTGAGTTTCTTTTGCAATGTCTTGCAATTATTCTGGTTTGTATAAGATGCCACACATACTGTAGGTATGTGCGACGCATATTTAACGTCATGGTATTCCGTAGCCAACGTTATTTCACATGTTGTTTTAACCCTGTATAGGTTGGATTCTCCCGGAAGTAGCCGGCAGTTGCGCTTACATCTCTTGAGATAGTTATCAGTAAATAAAAGGAATGTCTCTTAACGACCGTTTTGTGCACTGCCTTATGTTATAAAGAATGTGGTGCCGTCCATGTGTTTTTATATATATGTATAATGTATCGTTCATTGTAGCGTTTCCGTTGATCTACACTGTTTGGCCTAACCTTTCGTCGTTCTTTCTCTTCCCTTTTGTCTCAGCAGAGTGGAGGCGCTCTTAGGTCAAGCAGTCGTGATGGACCCAAGAGCTTGTGGCCTCGCAGTGGAGGGTGAGTACAGCTCGGCTTTCGTGACAAGCGACCGTTTCATCCAAAGCGGTGGGTGCACTGTGGCCGTCTCAGTGGCCCGCGCGTATAGCATCGCTGTCTGGGCTCACGACAGGCAGTTTTTATGACCAACAACCGTGTGGCAGCGAGTGTCTGCTGATGATGTAATGGCCGCAGCCAGCTTTGGCTGTCGTCGGCACGGACAGTAATGGGCTGGGAGGGCCGTCATGCCTGCCGGTGGGGCCAATCGATGCATTCGGTGTAGCGTTTATTGACCGAAGCTCATCTCGATTTTGGTACGTTATAGACGCACGGGCCTGCTTCTAAGTTGAGCGAGTGTGGAGTGTAACGTTATCGAGTCAAATATTGCATTTTTTTTAAACTTGGGAAGTGTTTTATGCCAGGTTTACACCAAGACTTGAATAACGTATTTCCGTCACGGATGTGACGTTTTTTTTTTAATTTCTGAAGCAGAATAAAAATGCGTCGGGGAATGTTGCACATGTTACGGCATTTTTAGCTGGTTAACGACGCACCTTCTAAGTAAGAAACTAGTGAAAGATGAGCGTATCGTGTACTTCGTAGCTATAGTAATGTAGCAAAATAACACTTGGCTTTATATTTGACTACAGTGCTCGTTTTTGAAACTGGCCCTAACACTACATTATCGTGTAAATGTGCGCATCCGTTGTTTCGCCAAATAAAATACTTGGACTGATCTAAATGTCATATTGTTAGCATGCAGTGTGAAGTGAGCAACTACCGCCTTGTTAAAACAATTGACTATTGATAATCAACCTGCATCCTTCGTTTGGCCTTTTACAGTCCATAAAGCGTGTGAATCGTTTATATTTCACGACAAGCGAATACTTAAATTTTCCAATTCCACGTGTTTAAACTCAACAGCAACCAAGTGCTGAAAACTTTTATATTCGCATTCGGAATGTAGAACTTACAACTTGAAACACCGCAATTCTGGAACGTGCTTAACCATAGGAATGTATGCTAGTTATGCGCTCAATATAGTGTGTGTTTGCTCGTTGGAAGTTTACGTAAAGCGTTTTTATGTCATACATTACACAGTTGGGCCTTTAAAGCATGAGCTCCATGTTCGATGACCAGTAAATATAAATGGATAGAGGGTGGGGAATTTTTTTTTCTAACACGCACCGTGTATAAGATGTCATGCTGTTTGCATTGGCTATCAACCAATCTCAAGTTCGTGTCTTTCGGTCGAACACACTCGCTGAAGTGACAAAATTTGCTTAGTTCATTACATAGCTTAAAGCATCTCGTTCCTCTGACGGACGTCTTGTAGAGTTTATGCTGAGAATTGCTTGATATGGCATTGCGTAGACTAAACCATAACTCGCAGCCTGAATTTTCCTAATTCATCTTTAATGTTACCAAGTTTCCGAAACAAGTTACATTGTTGGCGGGACGGTTTGTTTGAAGTGCTTTCAGAGATTGACATTTTTATTACGCCATTTTTTTTTCGTCCATTTGTTGTTCTTGTGCAGGCCGGAGCATAATCCATTCTACAGCAACATCGACTCGATGCCTGATATCAGGCCTAGAAGAAAGTCCATTCCTCTTGTCAGCGAGTTGGTGAGTTCGATCGCAAAGCTGTTTATCTTCGTGTTTCTGGGACGCCGAATGTCATTTTTTTATATCGCCTTTTCGATTCCGTTTCTCGCGTGGCTAGTCGATAGCGTCAAAAAATCGAGAGAGCAAGCCGTTCTAAAATAGTGCAAGAAGTGTGTTAGACGCTTTATTAAATGAGTGAATGCTGTGAAGTCTGTCACGATGTGTTTACAAGATTAAATGCCGTGTTAGACGCTTTATTAAATGAGTGAATGCTGTGAAGTCTGTCACGATGTGTTTACAAGATTAAATGCCGCGATACCGTCGGCAAAGAAATAGCTAAACGGCGCGGAAACATGCATATCTTGTGACTGACCGGCGAGCGTTACAAATATTTACTGCGTGCCAGTGACTTTGACATTGTGTCATTTGGTATTGATAGAAGTGAGGCTAAAACAGCTCGCTGTTTCGAGCGTTTAATGTGCTCGTTACTGCTTTTGACATTACTCTTTTACTGAAAGTAAATATCTAATGCAGCTTTTCAGAACCTCTCCCTAAACTCTTTCCCAGCCCTGTTTCGTGTGTGGTTTTAAAAGCGAGGGAGTATTAAAAAAAAATAAAATAACGAGGCCTTACGCAGTTATTTCGACAAACAAGTGCACTTTTCAAACTTTCGCTGTGCATAGGGTAATAGAAAACCGTTTCTATGAAACTTTTCGCTCGTGAGGAGTAATTCGTTGGCGGTCGCTTAAGAGTAAAGCGCTTGAATATATTCCTTCTGTCGCATGCACTCGCATTCATACTGCGCACAATCTATGACTCGACTGAACGATTTTTTTTCTTAATAAAACGCTTTCCCTTTTCAGCGGTCTTAATGTTTCAGCTCTTTTTTTTATGTTATAAAGTCACAACGGCTAATAAGAGGTGACAGCGTGTGACACGCATAATATTTTTATGCTTAATTACGCGCGCGCGTTGCTTCAGGGGAACATTGTTTGTCTGAAACGCAAAGCGCTCCTCTGCGAGGGAGCTTATGCCGCCGGCCGAGTTAATTACAAACCGCGATCGCTGACGCTTCGCATCGCAGTATATACAAGGGCGCACAGCGCTCGAAAAATACGCAGATTCTGTATAGGCGTTAACAGGCGCGAGTTTGTCGTGGCAGCTCTTCTGGAGGTCGTTCGGGTGCGTGGTTTTATAAGTACAGGGCCCGTGTTCACGCATAATGTCGGGCTATCTGCGCGGGAGGTGTTACTTTATCGCCCCAAACCTGGCCGCTCGCGCACTCATAGTAAAGAGTAGGTTTTCAGTTTGTGCGGTGTTCCATTACCCGAAAAAACATTTTGCGTATGGCGGAATCCCCTCGAGCAACACGTGTAGCTCGAATTCTTTCGAATCGCGGTTCGCTTACACGAAACTGTGATGCCACGGTGTAAATCGTATGGTATACTGGCGCCACTACTGATTGTTTAAAAAGAAAGACTTGCAATAATTTAGCAGGGATGGGGGCGCTGTTGCCCTCTCTGAACTATACTCGCTTATTCGCAGCTCGGTGCGAGTATCGCGGTTCCGTGAGTATATGTCAGTGTTACTTTGCCGTGTATGGAGAAGCGTGAAATTCATATGCATACGAGCAATAGCCGTTGTTCACCAGGTCACTTATATATATATATTATGTAGTCACACACCTACACTCCCTGAAACAGTTTCCGAAATTCCAGAGCCTGCTGTCGTATAAAACAAAATATTACGCGTGACTTGTAAAAAAGAAAACAAGCAAAGAAACTGCAATTCCCGACGCGCCTGACATCATCCACAGCATTTTTTTTTCATCCTAATATTTATATTTACGACGTACTATTACGTACCCGTACTACGCTTTGCTAACGCAGTTCGTTGCTAGCAACAAACCCGAGACTCCAGGTTTAAAAATACCGTCGCCGAGCACAGAAGCTGCGCCGGTTCAATTGCTAACTTTTCATGAAAAGTATCGTTGTTGGGCCCCCGTAGCCACTGCATTCAAGTTCGATCCCGTTTTTACGTAGTAAAAAGCACAGCCTGTGCATTCGCAGCTGGAAGTTGGGCCCCGCGGCAGTGCCACGAGAAAAGACTGGGGGACGAAGCAGGGAATGGTGGGCAATTTCGCGTATGCATTCCATTTCGTCACAACGGCAGTACAATAGGTGGACGAGTTGACAGAACACGTGCGTTCCTCGTCGTGCATCGTCTGCTGTTGCCCACCACGAGGTCCGCGATCGGCATGGCAACGTCTCTCGTTTTGCAAAAAAAAAGAGAGAGAGACAAAGAGCGAGGAAGGAAAATAAATGGTACGTCCAAACTCATAATGGCTAAGGGTGCGTGCTTTCAGCTCTAGAGAAGACTCTGAGCGGCCTGTTGGCACAGTCGTAATAACGCATCATTGTACATACACCCCATACATCTTTTTCTCACCGTAACCTTCGTATTATTCGCACCGACCTGAGTAGTTGATCTCTTCAATTGTAAGCACCTTATTTCAAGGTAGAACAAAAAATTGTCAAAAGGAAACTTAAAGTCTTCCTCTATACTCGTCATTCCTTTATTCTCGCTGTTTGTCTTTTTTTTAAGAATGAAAGGGGGAAAAAAACAGAAACAGCGTCGGTTTTGTAGAAAGACACGCGGCTATAGGGCTCTACGAATACGGTGCATTGCTTTCTGTTCCCCGAAGCGACCGGGCCCCTCCAGCCTCGCGAGGCAATCTTTTCTTCGGCCGCATCTCTCCGGCGCGTTGTCAGCCTCGTATCGAAAAAGGACGGACTTGCATAAACAGCGGGTTCTCGCGTGCCCGGAGGAAACGTTCCGCCAGTGCCGCCCCCTCTTGTATACGCACACGTGTAGCGACAATGTCGCGCAACAACGCCGTATTTGTTTACCGGTGTCGGAGCTTGCGCGTCTCCTCTTCTTCGCCGACGCCTCTTGGCTTCGAATCCCCACTTGAAACGCAGCCACCTGTGTAAATATACCGCGCTTTCTCGTCCTTCGTGGCTCTCTATGACGCGTGATCTTCTTCTCGATTTTTTTTTCTTCAATTCCGATCAGTCACTCTTTCTATTTCTTCCGTTTTTTTTTTTATTACTCTCTTTAAAGCACCAGTTCTTCACCTCCGTGTAGGTAAGGACAGCTCTTTTGCCTCCCATTTTATTTTCGTTTGCCCGAACGTTGTTCACAGGGGCGAAAAAAAAAAGGAAAAGAAAACACGAGAAACAACGCCAGCCAGGTTTTTTTTTTTGAGAACTTAAATTATGAGTTCGTGAGAGATAGGCTACGGTGACGAATGGTTTGTTTTTTTAATGCGACGAAAGAAAGATGGGAGTAAAAGTTCTCCGACGAGCTGGATTACGTGGAGACGTGTCTTGCGCGTACGCGAGCACACCACACGTGTGCCCAGTGGCATTTTCAAGACCCGTATTTTTTTTTCCACCTTTTTCCTATAGGTTTCGCGCGAAAGCCTTCGTCGTTTCCTTTGGGCGCGCGCCGCGGCAAATCCAGCGCGCTGCTTATTTCGCCCGCTGCGCAGCAAAGTTCGGCCCCGTCTTCGCCACGTGTCATCAACACGAACAGCGGTGGCAAACGTATTATTATCTCCTCGTATCCGCACCGACCGCGCTTTTCGCCCACTAACTCGGCGAGCCTACATTTTTTTTCTTTTTTTTTTTTTGAACCTTTTTTACAGCAGCCTCATTTCGCGGCTCTTTCATCGCCTATACCTGACGCGCGCCCGCGCGAAAACTTGCCGAAGTCGCTCTGCGCGCGACGACATCCGAGTTCGCGGATCCTGTAGGCTTAGCGTTCGCCCGCACGTTCCCGCGACTTTCTCTAGCTGTGCTTATATACTATACTTCGCACCTCTATAGCACGGCGGAACCCGCTCTTTTTTTTTTTTTTTGCTCCCATTTTTTTTTTTCATTTTTCCCGTTTCCGCCGTTTCAGAATTCCTCGAGGATCAAGTTCTGACCTTTGCACTTTCGCGCGGCTTCGGGATGTTTATTTCTTTCTCTCTCTCTTTTCATTTTCGTCGTCGTGTTTTCACCCACATTTTTCTCTCCCTCTCTTCATGCTTCCTGGCAAAAAGGTGCTCAAGGTACACTTTTTTAATACCCCCTTTTTCCCCCCCTCGATCCCTTTTTTGTATTTTTTCTTTACCATTCGTATAGCGTAGTCGCTGAATGTTCCCCGCTCAATTTCTCGCTCTGGCGAGCTTTTGATGAAACCTTACGTTTTGCATCCCCATTTTACTTTTTTATTGTCTTTGGTACGCATGCCGAAGAAGAAAAAAAAAAAGCTATTAAAGTGTTGCTGACGCGTCATTCAATTCTCTCTGTGCTTTTTTCTTATCACCATACCATGAACTCTCTAGAATACCTGAAGTGATTATGGTAAACTTTTAAAAGGAATGCGATCTTGCCTATGATCTTCTGTTTTTTTTTCCTGCATTGCATCATTACCATCCTTTACTTCGGCATATTGATGTCGGAGTTGGTTAATAGAGCTTCTACCTCCATTTCTTCTTTCTTTCTAAGTTCAGTTGGCATGCTGAATTGTTGAATGCTGCTTGCTTGATCAAAGATTGCTTGTTTTCCCCAAGCGATTGAACGTATTAGTTGCAACATACCATACTGCAAGTCTGCAGCAGCATGTGTGCAGACCCTATAATTTGCTACTCTTTTCAAAAGGATGTCTTTCATGACGGGTACGAAACTAATGCAAAATGTACGAATACGAGGCTTCTTTTATCTCAAACCTTCGTTTTGTAATGTTTTCATTTACAAGATTACGCATTGGCAGGTAACTCCGTGATCTTTTTGCTTTAATAATAATAATAATAATAATATTATTATTATTAATATTATTATTAATATTATCAATATTATTATTATTATTATTATTATTATTATTATTATTATTATTATTATTATTATTATTATTATTATTATTATTATTATTATTATTATTAAAAACGTGTTAAGAAAACTTCTGCTTTTTTTACCGCGTGTTTCTATCTGGGGTATATTAAAAGCCAACCTGCCGCAAACAACGAGTGAAAACGAAATAGAGAGCCCTCATGTGTTCAGTTGGGCAAGGGCTGACTCCAAACTTCGCTTCCCTTCCCGTGCTTTCTCTCTGCAGACAATGGCTGCCACCAAACGGAATGCCGCATTGACATCAGTTGTTCCCCGAACGCATCCCAACGACGAAGAACTGGTATGTATTGCTTCTGTTGCACTTTTCATGTTTCATCTATCACGTCGTGCATAACGAAGCTCAACAGTACGAAGTTTTCGTCGTTCATGTTCAACTCATCATCATCATCATTAGCCTGACTACGCCCACTGCGGGGCAAGGGCCTCGCCCATGGTCAGCCAATCAACCCGGTTTTGTGCTTTCTGCTGTCACGTTATACATGCGAACTTTTTAAATCTCATCGACCCACCTAACTTTCTGTCTCCCCTTCCCGTGTTTGCCTTCTCTGGGAACCCAGTCAGTTACCCTTAATGGCCAGCGGTTATCCTGTGCTACTTCTTCTTCTTGATTATAACTATGATATCCTTAACCCCGGTTTGTTCCCTGACCCACTGTTAAGCTATATATATGTTATGTATTTGTATGTCTGTTAATATATATATATATATATATATATATATATATATATATATATATATATATATATATATATATATATATATATATATATATATAGTGTTAAATGTGTAAATACATAAACTAGATGTCCAAGCTTACGTATTAATTAAGATTAAGATTAAAGTAAACTCGACACCCTGCGTTGGGCTTCCTTAGATGAGAGGAGTGTTGTTCTTTGTCCTCCGCAGAAGACGCACGTGTACAAGAAGACGCTGCAGGCGCTCATCTACCCGATCTCGAGCACGACGCCGCACAACTTCCAGTCTTGGACGGCCACGTCGCCCACCTACTGCTACGAGTGCGAGGGCCTTCTCTGGGGCATCACCAACCAGGGCCTTCGCTGCACCGAGTGCGGCGTCAAGTGTCACGAAAAGTGCCGAGACCTGCTCAACGCCGACTGCTTGCAGAGTGAGTTGGAATACGTATGATTAAACAACAAAAAAATAGTGTTTAATTAGTAGATAAATAGCACGTTGTAACTGTACGTACATACGCATACTTCTGAAAATTTTTGTCAACCGTTGCTGAGTAGTAACGTTTTACCGTAACGAATTCCGTAGACAATCGAAGCAAAGCGTAGAAGGGTGCACGCCTGTAATCGATATCAAACAGGTGGGGGTTGTCACGTTTCACCATATGGGGTGCAGACAGTCTTTTCTGAACAACATGAATCACCAACAAGCCTGCTGTGCAACCTTAGTCTTTTCTAACCCGCATTGGTGTTCAACGCGGAAAGTACTCGGTTTGATTTCCAGTCCCGCTGGGCACCCGCGGGTTTTTCTAATAGAGAGAGAGGTAACCTGAACCTGGCCTAGGCGCTCGGTGTAGTGAGGGCTCATATATCTAGAATACGACTTCTGTTGCCGCTTTATTTTCTCTTATGTTTATCTTATCTTTATTCTCTCACCGACGCCCTACGCGCTGCACTGTGCCCCGATGTGTAAGCGTAGACAGCTGGGTTGGTTTTGGTTATAACTATGTAACATGATACTGGCTAACAAGGGCACTGTTCGCATCGAGAGAAACACGCCAATGCAAGTTGTTGGTGCCTTTCTTTCAACTCGTCAGTGTCTCTGTTAGTCGTCGCCAGTATCATCTTACATATATAATTCTTATAGGCTGCAGAAATCGGCGCCTTTTTTGGTGCGAAGTACATCGCAGTCTCGGCTTGTCGGCGTCTAACGTCGTCGCAGTGTGCCATGTACAGTCTATAGGCCCATCATAACTGGGTATGCATCCCGAAAATTGGGCAAATTCCACTACTCGGCGCCGGTCCACTAAAAACGAAGGCGACAGTTAGCGCACCAAATAGCTGACGACTTCAGTGGAACGGAAACACCTGCCCCTGCATGCCCGGTTTCAGGCTTTGCGCCACTAGTGCCTCATTAATGAAGTCTCTCTTAAAACACTGCATTAACGGACCTCTCTATTTTTTTTCATCAAATAAAACCATTATCTAGCTAGTGAGTGTATCGTTTATTACTCCCCACCGCGGTGGTCTAGTGGCTAAGGCACTCGGCTGCTGACCCGCAGGTCGCGGGATCGAATCCCGTCTGCCGCGGCTGCATTTCCGATGGAGGCGGAAATGTTGAAGGCCTGTGTGCTCAGATTTGGGTGCACGTTAAAGAACCCTAAGTGGTCGAAATTTCCGGAGCCCTCCACTACGGCGTCTCTAATATTTATATGGTAGTTTTGGGACGTTAAACCCCACATATCAATCAATCTTTTACTCGAAGCGCTCGTGGACGGCTGTGCTCGATCGGGGCCGTTCGCGTTCCACGGCGGCGAAGCTCGTTGCGGCTGGGCGAAAGGACGCTTTATCTGCGAGTAAATGCTCGGCGGGTGCGAAGGCGGAGCGAGCCGATATGGACGCACTCTTCGTTATCATTTTGGCCTACTTTTTTTCTTTTTGGCGCGTTTGATGTTAGAGACCGCGTTACTTTAGTTCCGGAGACTGGATAAAAGCGATATACAAGGGGATGCGTTTCTTCACTTCCAGCTGTGCGGCCACAGCGAGCGCTCGTGACGCCGCGCTTGTAAGTTAATTAGTCATCAAATGACGCTTCAATGTGTAGGGCGGATAAAACTATAGACATACTTTGTTTAGTTCGCTTACGCGTTGATTTTACTCACTGCTGATGCATTATTGTCACTGACGCATCGATTTTCGGGAGAAACTGCAACATTTTTTTTTAACTGCAGTATACTGGGAAAACAGAGTTAAGCCGTAAGAATAGCTCTTCGGTAATCGGTTCTACAGTGTTCACCCTCCTGTTTTTATACGTATTCAGGTCGTCAACGGGAACGATGATGAAGATTCGGCTCTAGGTATCTGTTTTCCTGTCGCACGAATATTACACTCGTCAAAAATGCGATGGCGCTTGCGCGTGCCAGTCTTGCCATATGGCTTCTTCGATAAGCTGGTGCGTCGGGTTCTTTTTTTTTTTTTTTCGCTAGCCACAGTGGCAATGACAAAAGCTGGTTCTACAGCTCCCTCTCCCCCATCTAAACGTGCGCCTGGTTCTGTAATTAGAGCGCACAAACTGTCAGCTCATCGATAGTTTGTGCGGATGGTGCAGCATCCGGTACGTTACAGTCGTGGCTGCTAGGCGTCAGAACCGGTTTTCGACCGCACTCGTTTGCGCTTGTCTTTACTCTACAGGGCCAAATGCCACATGCCCTTTGCCACGGTGGCAGCCACATCCGTCCACGTCGCCGCCCTCCCATTTCCTAGCTCCCTCTTACCTGGTGAGCATTGTCACCGCTCGTTTCCCCTCCGGCGTTGGGCGTTCAATCATCGACGCGTTCTTGTCTAATTTGTGGCACTCTCTTATCTCCGTTCTCCCGCATTGCCAGCTTCTTCTCTAGGGGTGCCTGCTGTTTGCTTACTTCCTTCTCCTGGGGAGCTTCCGAGTCCGTATTTTCTTGTCGCTAATATTGATCCACTTTCCTCAGCCGTTCCCGGTATGCGCCCTGTTGCTCTCTCTCTCTCTCCTCATTCTTCTCTCTGTTTTTTCTCCTAAGTCTTATTTTTTGCATTGCTTCCTTGGCTTGGCAATTCTCGTTTGCCATCAGTATTCCATCGGTTATCTGTTTTCGCTTGCGACAGGGCCACCTTTTCTTTCAATGTATGCCTTGATTATTGCCGGCTGTTCTATGTTCATTGCCTTTATAACAATGCCCTGCGGTGGCAAGATGGTGTCCTCTGTCATTCGGCATACTTTCGTCGCCATTCGTTTATAGCTCGTCTACTTTTATTTGTACCCGAAAGCAGTTCGTGTGTGCTTGCGTGCGTGCCATACATCGCAAAATCTGCACCATACATTGGCGTCATAAGCATCCCCCCCCCCCCCCCCCCCCGAAAAGAAAGCCCGCGCATGCCTATGGTGTGTGCTTGTGTTCCAAGTGTCATGTCGCATGGTGGATGAAAGGCCTAAGACGAGGCTGAAAATGCTCAACACCAGTAGAAAATAAACTTACAAGGTTTAAAATAATATAAACTACAGAAAGAACCGAGATACATTTGCAACAATTCACCTAATATCGCAGGGGAACGCTTCTAAAATACCCTGTTGGTACCTGCGTCGCTTAGGAGAGAGCGCCAACGCCTCGCCAAGCGCGCTATTCCCTAGGTGGTCGCAAGCGCTGGGTTAGCTGGGATGCCCGCACTATGCACTTCCTCACGTTTGTTCCACGGTATAGTGGAGCTGCCTTCAGCGCAGGATCTAGAACCACGCCAAGACGTGCACATGAACTATATCATCGCCACGTGAACCACGGATATTTCGGGAATTTTTATCACAGTTTCGCCTCGTTGTGCAAGTTTGCGCGAATTTCGTTATCATTCCCTAAAATACGTGGAACAAGTGGTGCTGATGAAAGAAAAATTTTTAAAGCTTTATTCGGTAGGTTTTTTTATTATTCTTTCTATACGTCCTGGGGAATCCTGTCCTGTAAAGGGTGCACCTCCCCATAACAGCCATGCGTGCAGGAAAGCCTTATGAGGTTTTGGGAGGGGGGTGAGAGATTTCTCTTAAAAATACATCTTTTCGGTTTGCTTCCTTGGGCTTAGTTTGCGATATTTCATATATTTATTTACATTACTTGTTTTAAGATCAATGAAGCCATACCGTTCAATGAATCAATCAAGTTTGTGGCAAAGCCTTCGAACAGTGGGTCGTCCTCTCGAGTGCCTTCTAGTGGGTCGCCCTTTTATAAGAAGAAGAGCAGCTCGTGCAGAGAGTCGTTCCCCGCATTGACTGTCGCTGTCGTGAATCATCAACGAGTGTCCGCCAATAAACGTCTTAACAATTTGGTGGAGAGTGCTGTCCCCTTCAAACATCTTTGGTTCGCATTCGATGCCCTTCGAGCTTCGATCCCGTACCGTGCCTTCTACCATGCACCAGGACGCCGCTCAGCAAACGCTCCCTCCTACACCGACGCCATGTCCCGGTGTCCCCCGCATCCGCGACCCTCCTGTCTTCACCGGCGCGGATGGCACCGACGTCGAGGACTGGCTTGCCATGTACGAACGTGTGAGCGTCCCCAATCATTGGGATGAGGCAGCTAAACTAGGTAACCTGTTCTTCTACCTTGCGGGTGTGGCCGGAATGTGGTACAATAACCACGCATCTGATTTCCCGACTTGGTCCGCTTTTAAGACCGCTGTCGTTGACGTGTTCGGCCGCCCTGCCGTTCGTAAACTGCAAGCCGAACAGCGTTTACGTGAACGAGCACAGCAGACTGGCGAGTCCTTCACAAGTTATATCGAGGACATCCTTGACTTGTGCAAGAAAGTTGACCTGAACATGTCAGAGGCTGACAAAATCACGAATGTTCTAAAAGGCATCGCCGACGATGCCTTCACCATGCTTCTGGCCAAGAACCCTCATACTGTGGCAGAAATCATTACATTATGCCAAAGTTACGACGAGCTGCGGCGGCAGCGCTTGATGACCCGTCGATCGCCACCACGTGATGCTGGTCTCTCGGCTTTGTCAGCGGTTCCTGACCACACAACCTTGCTCGCCGAAATCAAGTCATTCGTGCGTGAGGAAGTTGCCCGCCAGGTCTCTTTACTGGCTTTTGCTCCACCGCAACATGCTCAGCAGCCATCAAGTACACTTGCACCTCCGCTCCGCCGAGCCATTCAGCAGGAAATCGCGCAGGTCGTTCCAGAATACCACCAGCCGCCTCCTGTATCTGCGCCACTCAGCTATGCCCAAATTGTAGCCAGGCCGCCCCCACCGATTTCTGTGGATTGCGCTGTAAGTTACACCGAAACCACCGCGAGGCCCCACGCCTTCGGAGAAACTGTGTCGCCTACATACGTCGACGTCACCCACGTGCCCCGAGTGCCGCCCACCATGCACTCATATCAGCAGCCGGCTCGCCGAACGCGTTCTGCGACATGGATGGGACCCGCGAACAGATGGCGCACTGCTGACAATCGCCCCATCTGCTTTGCTTGCGGTCGCGTCGGTCATGTAGCACGCTATTGCAATCGTGTGCAGCAACCGCAGGTCGCCTCGAACTTTCCCAGCCAATCAAGTCGCTCTTATGACCAACCGCCACCTATGTCACCGTCGTCCCGCCCCGCTCCGTCTACCCGCCGTTCACCATCTCCGCGACGTCGCTCACTGTCGCCGATGCGGCCACGTCCACTCGAGGGCGACCAGGAAAACTAGTCGTCGCAGTCCACGAGGCAAGGGCTGCGACGCTGTCGAACTGCGGAAGCCCTCAGGAAAGCCCATCGAACGTGATAGACGTACTTGTGGATGGCGTTCGTGCATCTGCCCTTGTAGATACTGGAGCCGCCGTATCCGTCATGGACGCAAAACTTAGCCGATTACTGCGCAAAGTGACCTCGCCACTCTCCGGGCTCTCCCTCCGTACAGCCAGCGCCCAAAGCATTCACCCTACGGCGATGTGCACAGCCCGCCTTATGATTCAGGACGTGATGTATGCGGTCGAATTCATCATAATTCCTTCATGCTCTCACGACGTCATCCTAGGATGGGATTTTCTCTCCCGCCATGACGCCGTCATTCATTGCGCACCAGCAGAAATAGAACTCACCCAATTCTCTTCTTTGACGCCGGCCGACAGTCCATCTGCCGCAAGCAAGTTACTCGTCAGAGATGACACCCAAGTGCCTGCAAACTCGTCCGCGACGGTGTCGGTCTACTGCGCAAGCCTTTCTGACACCGCTGCACTCCTCTCGCCATCTCATCGTGTTTTCATCAGAAAAGGCTTGCTGATTCCTTTCGCGACCGTGCAACTCACTCACGGCAGCACCACTATTATTGCAGTGAACTCATCCCCGTACAGCGTTACGTTGGTGCGAGGGGAATGTCTCGGCAGCGTGGAACCCATCGAAGACGAACAAGTTATGGATCAACCCGATGACATGCACTGCTCAAGTTCCAGTACGCTTAGTGCTGTTTCGACATCTGCTTCATCATCCGATGATGTATTCGGTCCCTCCGTTCCCGACAACCTTACGCCAGGCCAGCGTTCCCAGCTTCTGGGCCTGTTGGAAGAATTCCGGTCTTCTTTTGATGTCGCCCAACCTTCTCTCGGCCGCACATCCACCATTACGCATGGCATCGACACAGGCACACAGCCACCACTGAGACAGCGTCCATATCGCGTATCTCCCACAGAACGCCGTGTAATCAACGAGCAAGTCGACGACATGCTTCGCCGCGATGTTATTCGCCCCTCTAGCAGCCCCTGGGCATCTCCTGTCGTTCTCGTCACGAAAAAGGACGGTTCTGTGCGGTTCTGTGTGGACTACCGACGCCTCAACAAAATCACTCGTAAGGACGTGTACCCACTACCGCGGGTAGATGACGCTATTGACAGCCTGCAAGGAGCAGAATTCTTTTCATCCCTCGATTTGCGCTCAGGGTACTGGCAAGTGCCTATGGCTGAGGACGCTCGACCGAAGACCGCTTTTGTCACCCCCGACGGCTTGTACGAATTCAACGTCATGCCGTTTGGGCTGTGCAACGCGCCCGCCACCTTTGAGCGCATGATGGATACTGTTCTGCGTGACCTGAAATGGCACACGTGCCTGTGCTACCTCGATGACGTCGTCGTTTTCGCTCCGGACTTCTCGACGCATCTTCAGCGCCTACGGCATGTTTTAACGCGTCTGAGTGACGCCAGTCTGCAACTGAACCTAAAGAAGTGCAGATTTGCAGCTCGGGAGCTGACAATACTCGGCTACGTTGTGTCCAAGGACGTAATTCTCCCTGATCCAGCTAAGCTTCGGGCCGTGTCCGAGTTCCCCAAGCCGACATCCGTCAAGGAACTGCGCAGTTTCGTAGGGCTGTGTTCCTACCTTCGGCGCTTCATTCGAAACTTCGCGACTATCATATCGCCGCTGACGAAGCTCCTTGGAAGTAACGGGCCTCTCCATTCGTGGTCATCACAGTGTGACGACGCTTTCACAACGCTCCGTCGTTTGTTGACGTCGCCTCCCATACTCCGCCACTACGACCCTACGGCCCCTACAGAGGTACACACGGATGCCAGTGGTGTCGGCCTTGGCGCTGTCCTTGCGCAGCGCAAACCAGGGTTCCCAGAATATGTCGTGGCGTATGCAAGCCGTACGCTTACTAAGGCCGAGACTAATTACACCGTCACCGAGAAGGAATGTTTGGCAATCGTCTGGGCCCTTACGAAGTTCCGACCTTATTTGTATGGTCGCCCATTTGATGTCGTCACCGACCATCACGCACTATGCTGGTTGTCGTCATTGAAAGATCCCTCAGGCCGTCTCGCCCGGTGGGCACTTCGCCTGCAAGACTATGATATCCGCGTGCTGTACCGCAATGGAAGGCAACATGCTGACGCCGACGCCCTGTCACGCTCTCCCTTGCCTGACGACAACGCCCACAACTCCGCGTCTCACCTTGCCATTTCTTCCATTAGCATTCATACCATTGCTACTGAACAGCGCAAGGATCAATGGATCGCCTCACTGATCGACTTGCTGGCTGATCCATCCACTCCATCCACTCGCGCGTTGCGTCGTCAAGCCCACCATTTCGCCATTCGCGACGACCTCCTCCACAGGCGCAATTACAACGGTGACGGCCGCCAGTGGCTACTAGTCATACCTCGCAGTATGCGCTCTGACATATGCGAGTTTTTTCATTCCGATCCGCAATGTGCGCACTCCGGGGTATCGAAGACTTACCACCGCATTCGCCAACGGTACTTTTGGCGCGGCATGTACCGCTACGTGCAGAAATTCGTTCGCTCCTGCATAGATTGTCAGCGCCGAAAAGCTTCAACGCACCTATCACCGGCAGGTCTGCAACCTCTACCTTGCCCTGCCAGGCCCTTTGGGCGCGTTGGCATCGATTTGTATGGGCCACTTCCACTGACGTCGGCTGGTAACCGCTGGGCCATTGTCGCTGTGGACCACCTCACGCGATACGCCGAAACGGCCGCTCTCCCCGCGGCTACAGCGAGCGATGTGGCCTCCTTTCTGCTCCAACGATTCATTTTGCGACACGGTCCACCCCAGGAACTGCTCAGTGACCGAGGCCGCGTCTTCCTGTCTGAAGTCGTTGAAGCCATTCTTAAAGAGTGCAACATTGTTCACCGCAAAACTGCTGCTTACCACCCGCAGACAAATGGCCTCACCGAACGCTTCAACCGTACGCTCGGCGACATGCTCTCCAAGTACGTCGCCGCCGATCACACAAATTGGGATTCCATTCTACCCTTCGTCACCTACGCATATAATACCGCCCCTCAGAGCACTACTGGCTTTTCACCTTTCTTTTTATTATATGGAAGGCACCCGTCGCACACCATCGACACGATACTTCCGTACAGGCCAGATCCGTCTGAGTGGGCGCCTATTTCTGCTACAGCCAAGCTTGCTGAAGAGTGTCGAGAGCTTGCAAAGACCTTTATTGCGCACGATCAAGACCGGCAAAAAAGCATTCGCGCTGACGCCAGCACTACTGCGCCCACGTTCCTCCCTGGAGCGCTCGTTTGGCTCTCGATCCCTACCACTGCAACTGGCCTATCTTCAAAACTATTGCCCAAGTACGAAGGCCCCTACCATGTCGTCAAACGCACTTCTCCTGTCAACTACTTGATTGAACCAATCGAACCATCTTCGGACATGCGCCGTCGAGGTCGCGACATTGTTAACGTGGAGCGCCTCAAGGCCTACCATGACCCGCTCATTGTAACCACCTGTTAGGGCGCCAGGCGGCTCCCTTTTCGTACCCGGGGTAGTTGTGGCAAAGCCTTCGAACAGTGGGTCGTCCTCTCGAGTGCCTTCTAGTGGGTCGCCCTTTTATAAGAAGAAGAGCAGCTCGTGCAGAGAGTCGTTCCCCGCATTGACTGTCGCTGTCGTGAATCATCAACGAGTGTCCGCCAATAAACGTCTTAACACTTTGATTATTCCTACTTATTTAAATACATGGTATTGAAAAGTGGTTCTAAGCAGCCACTAAGGTTGTTCGAGCTATATATCTTTTATTCAAAGAAGTAAGGTAGTAAAGATTGAAATCAAAGTGTGCATCTCGGTTTCTATTCATCTAAAAAAATTGCCAAAAGCTACAGGTCACTACAATATCTATGTACTGAATTTGCCGTAAATGGCTCATCATGCTACTTAACTGGAGGCTTTTCACAGCACCTCAACCTTCGTCTAAAAAGCACAATTGCGAAGTGCATAATTGATTGATTGATTGATTGATTGGTCAATGTTTTAATCTTGCTTCTATAATTTATTCAACAGGGGCAGCGGAAAAAAGCAGCAAGCATGGTGCCGAAGACAAAGCTAACAACATTATTATGGCAATGAAGGAGAGAATGAAGATTAGGGAGCGCGATAAGCCAGAAATCTTCGAATTGATCAGGTAGGTTGTCAGGATCCTCGTTAATCCATCCAGAGAAATGATTGTGTCTTGAACATGGTGCCCCTTCACGGAACAAGAATCTGTTTGTCTGCTGACTAACCTGCTGACTAACAGGCTTAGAGAAAGTGACTGTCAGTACTGTACCAACTTTTTATTTTTTGCATGCGCATCTGCTATCTCTGAGTGAAATGTAGCTTATGGGAAATATCATAGGTAGCATGTTTCGTACTAATTCTCTTGGACAATGCGACTCTTTATTAGCTTCATGTTTACAATATTAGTCAGATATATGCTATACAGGAATATATGGCATTAGGCACGTAGCCAGGATTTTCTTTAGGAGGGGGGGGGGGGGGTATTAGAACAAAATGGGAACAAAGTGGAATGCTGCTCAGTGGTAGAAAAGAATTTTTGACACTGCTCTAAAGCTAGTGCATGTAAGCCAGAAAGAATGCTTTCCTACCAAATAATCTCGACCAAGAAGGCCCATACAGAGTCAGTAACTGGAAAATGAGTGACAAAAGGAAAAATAGAGGGGTGGGGGAATGCAAGGGAACTGTTCGTTCACTCACCCATGTGTGGCGAAAAAAATATCAGACGCTTTCTCTGCCGAACTTCTCACACTCTGTCTTAACAGCAGGCCTGCGAGAAGAACGGGAACCATCTTATGGCAGAAATTTTCAAACAAAGAACATGCACACTCAGGAAAACAACTTTATTGAACAACAAATAACTAAAAGACCAATGCTTCCCTGACACAAAATAAGCAGACTGTCAACATTCATTTTCGCAAGCAATCTTGAAGAATGACATTGCCAATGGTTTTGGGATATAGTAAAGGTCAATGCGAAAGAAAAAAAAACGAACATGTAGCCTGGGTCAAGACAGCAGTTCACACTACAATCTTCATGTGTCGCGGTTTTTTCATAAACACAGCGATAACAGTCTACACTAACTTGCATCAGGTGAATGGACATACGGGCCAGAATATCAAGTCGCATCTCTGTCGTTCTGTTCTTCAAATATGTTTTCACTTTGTTGAGAAGCTGTACTGTTGAGCAGCTGTGCTGACTGGGAGCATTCGCAATATCTTGAGGAATGTGTTAGTGTTCGGAAAAGGGCTTTGTCGCATTCAGCTAAAGTGTCCGTCGCAAAGCAGGAAAATTCGTCCTCTTGCATGGCTTCCCATTTAGTTTTCTAGATTTATCATTCACATTTTACTGTAAGGATATGAGCTGATGTCATATCTCTAAGGTAAAAAATCGAAGGCTGGCTGCACATATTTAAATTTACCTTTGGAGGCATGCTTTGAGAACACAAATTGCAAACTTTGCAGTGTTTTGCGATGGTTTGTAAAGAGCCTTTTGAGGGAAGCTTTCAGGTCATCAATGTACAAAATAAACAAGGCTCACTTGTAGTACTCATCCACAGAACTACAATCATAGCTTTCCCGGTATCTCTGCGTTCCTACCACCTGCAGAATCTTGCACTTCACTCCAAACTCCACCGTTCTGTCTCATCATAGAGAAAACATTTCGTGGAATTTTGCCTCCGCATTAGTTCCTATCCCTTCCACCTGAGTGTGCATCGAGGGAACCTCCTTTAAGGAAACGCTCATGTCAATATATGGGCTCTGCAAATATACAGACAAGTGGTGCGGGAGGCCTAGGAATGTCTCGCTAACAGCGAGGCATTTAAGAAAGTTGGGGGAACAGATTCACAGATGGAGGCAATGAGCGATGGACACTGTTGTTTTCATCCTCGCCACCGGGTCATCGAGCCATCAGATTGGCACGACTGTTGAAGAGTATCAATACGACTGTTGAAAAGGATCAATACAAAGTATCAGTGCGACTGTTGCAAAATATCAATATATGATGCCGTGGTAGCTGCGACAAGTTTTGAAGGGGGCCGCTGAGGAGGAGACATGTGATCACCTCCTACTTCGAAGGAGAACAAACTGTCAGCACTGCTGTTTAGGGGAAGTGAATCGTCAAGCCGTTGATTATGATAGGAGATTCATGCAGACCAGTGTGACAAAGCCCAGATGTGATGAACATCCAATTTGTTTTGATTACAAATGCGCCATGTTAATTACTTGCTGTTCTTTTTGAAGTCAAGGATTGCCGCATTGCTGTTTCTGTAAATAATAAATACAGAACGTTCGAGCGAAGTGCCCTTGTACGGTGGTGGAACCGAACCAACACATGCTTAGGCTACGATAACTTTCCTCATTTACCAGTGTCAACATGATGGAGTGCATCCAAGGAGCGCCAATATGGCAGAACGAAAGCTTGAGAACAAGAAGCGACACATCAACTCATGCAATGTCGAAGCGGCTCGTCTGTCCCAACGCACGAAAGCGATTCATTGCGTCCGTCGCTCTTTTTCATAAACCTTGCCGTAAATGAGCAAAGCCATATCGCAGGCGAGTCTTGTGTGTGTTCAGCACCCCACCCCAAAGCAATTATTTGACAACCTTAGAAGTTTCAGCCACCACACATATGAGGAAAGTTTCTATTTCCTAATGTAAATGGAAACACAAACGATGTGGTACCACACATACGACATGAATAACAACAGTGGTCATCTGCTTACTTTTCCGAAAGTAATGAGCAAGTCCACCAACTAAAGCACTTCTGTCGGCACGCAATGGACTAATAACTAGAGAGCCACATACACACTCATTCTACAGTTGGGTGTCCTAACTGTACAAATTGTTTACACTGTTTACTCTTTTCGTTACACAGGCACTTGCCCAAAGACAGAGGCAGCGGACAAAGGGTCAAAATGTTTGCATAGGCACGAGTGGGGTCGGACGGGTAATAGGTCGTTGAAACCATCGCATTGTTTGAAGCTCCCTTTTCCAAGCTCTCAGCGTATGGAGTGCCTTTGGCTGTGTCTCTCGGTGGGCGGTCTTTGGCATTATGTAGAGATTATGTGGTCATAGGCTTTTGGATGTCTTTTTTTGTTGTACAGCCAATGGTTTCGCTAACGCCTCAGATATGCGAGTAATTGATGTTTCTTTTATGGTGTTGATACACGGGCCGGTCGCTGGATTCCCCGGCGAGCATTGCCGTGCTTTCAGAATGAAGGTTCTTTATTAGCTGTTCTTAGTTAGTTCCTTAAGTAGCATTTCCTTTTAATTAGTTGAAAAGTGCACGTGGCCAATTGTGCCTGTGCCTCTATACTCTAGCAATATTGGCCGACTGGAAAATTTTATGGGGGGGGGGGGGAGCTGGGTCTTTCTTTGCCTACGTGCCTGGCCTTATTTTAAGATAATAGGGCATTTATATATTAGCTTTTAAAACTTTAGACTGGTATAGACATTATTTTTAAGGAGTCATATTTATACTTATCTGATCATTACATTAGTTTATTGTTCTTTTGTATATTTATAATACAGATTACATTCATTAATATGGCACCTCCTTGTTTATGAGTTAACCAATTCATATGCTAGTGCCCGCGTTTCTTTGGCAAGACAACACCAACAATCTCGAGCATAGTTTGCTGAATGCTGAGTAATCCAACTTAAGTTGGATCGCTGACTAATAGAGAAAGAGTGCTGTGCATAAGTTGTAAACTGCATTTTATAATGTTCAAACTAATCCAACTGTACCATTGATGCTCTGCTCAATCCACATGCCATATATACATAAAAAGAGTCAAAGAACAATGATATGAACAGTCCGTGATATTGCAAGAAAAGCGCTTAGGTGCTCAATGTTTATTTTTGTCGAAACAGCGATAAAATAAACAAGGACTAAGGAAGGGAAGTACACACACAATGTTGTTCTGTTTACACAGTTGCAGTCACCGGTAACATCATGGTTGTGAGCCAGCACACATGTGTGTACTGCCCTTATTAGTACTTATCCTTTTTAGTGCTGCTTTGTCCAAACACAGCTCACACTGCCAGAGAGGCATGCATGTGAAGAAAATGCTAACCTCATTTCATGCTAAGCGTAGGTTTCATGAGATTATTTACTGAAATATTTGATCTGCAAATTACCACAGTGATGTGTTTTATTTTATATGCGGCTTATCTTGAGCTTTTTGTGACTTTTTCTATAAAGTCGCCGTAGTTGATGTTACCCATACCATATGAACGGTGAGCATTAACGTTCTCATGGCTTTGACCCACCGAGATTTTCTGTGAAATCTTTTTTTTGTATCGCTGATACCAAAACAAGCTGTGCCTTTTATTACAACAGGATATGTGGCTGTGCTGTTGTTTACAGCATTAAATGATTGCATGAGCAGATGTCAGAGCTACTTGTACTGTTGATTTTTGGTGATTCACTTTCATAATAGGTCTTATAGCAGCAGGCATATTTGAATATATTTAAGGTAGGTAAAATTTTGCATTTTTAATGTAATTATACACATTCAACTTCTTGATCAAATAATTCGACCATACCTACTGCTCTGTATACCAATCTGCACTATTCATTTTTCAAAACAGCTTGTTCACTTATGTTTTGCTACATTATAATCTTGAGATTTTTTTTATCATATAGTATGGTTATTCAGAGGCTTTTCAATTAAGTCACTTGCTCTTTGACTAAAATTGTAGGCCGGAACAGTACAAAACAAGTCAAGGCATATAGTATAGAATGAATGGCCTTGATTGTAAATACACCTGTAGTTGAAAATTTTTGGGCAACATTTCACAACCCCTTTAACATGTACTTCGTGCATCTGTGTCTGTATACATTGCAGGAAATCTATGCCAGCTTTAACATATTCATTAAGTGGAGTAGGTACTATGTAGGATAATTCATCTTTGGAGTCTGTTGTTCTGGTGGTTTTTATTTTTAGCATTTTTTTATTTCATGTATTGAGCAATGTAATATTTGGCTGTAATTGAGAGAGGTTCTGCAAAAAAATTCGATTTTCTTTGGCTTTGTGCCCGATTGCTAACGCACACAATAATGTAGTTACTGTATCAAACAATTGGAAAGTAGCACCATATTGCTTTTTTACATATGTTGTGCAGCTGTCCTTTTCTTCTTTCGTACAAACATTCACATTACAATTATGGCAATGATGATGTTTTACCACTTTTTCATTGCATTTTTGCAAATGACTATGTTAACATGTTTTAAAATTTAAGTTTATTGCTGTTGTGCATATTATGCTAGGTAAATACAGATTTATAAAGTCAGTCACTTAATTTTATAGAAAAGTAAAGCTGCAACTGCACGCAGCATGTCACTAAATATTCATAATATTCATAGCCTAACTGGTGGCCATATCCAGAAATAATGTGATCGTCGTAAATCTTTTGCAAAGATATCATGCAATGCCTGTTGAGTGTTTACCTCTTTCTTGATTTCAGTAGAGTTACATTGTTTGTGACAAAGTTGTCACTATCTCAGGATCTTTATGTATATTATAGTGTTCTTTTTACCAAACGAAGTATCTAAGATTGTGACTGTTTTACGGTGAGATGCTAGAAATGTGCACACTCACTTTTGTTACACTGTTTAGACATTACACGTAATAAAGCGTTTTGAACTGCCAGGTACAACAGGGACTGCAGCACTACTTATAACATATCTTTTTACTATGACAATATCAACTGTGTAAATTAATGTTGCTGACAAGTTGACCAGCTTGTAAATTCATAAAAACGACACCGTTAAGGTTGTTTAAGCTGCATTTGTAAGCTCTTTCAATGTGCAAGTGCAAACTACGGGGGTGATCACTTTCTTGAATGTCTGCCATTGTAGATGGAAAGTTGGTGCAGTTTACATCAAAACCTTACGTTGCATGAAATTTTGGACAAGGCTTAACATTTCTTTAACCTGGACATGCAGCCTGGAATTTAGATGTGCAGCCTCTATGTGCTAGCACAGGGGACAAACATAACTTCATGCTTTCTTACCAGCTAGCTTCAAGCTAGAAATTGGTTCACATGGAGCTTGTTCACGAAACTGACATCTTTACAACATGTAACATTGACTGTTCTTTATGTGTTTGCATGTGCCGTTTGCCGTTCTAAAGTGGGCAAGTGACGTGTGAGCATGTGTGTGAACTTTGCTAACGTTGTAGGGCCGTATTTGGCGTGGATGTTAAGAGCCACACGGGTCATCAGAGGGCAGTCAAGCAGAGCGTGCTTGACGGAACCTCCAAGTGGTCGGCTAAAATTGCCATCACCGGTAGGTCCAACGTGTCAAAGTCCGATCATAATAGCACTGATAATGTCACCAGCTGAACGTGTACAGGTGCAAGACTCCGTGCAAAAGCTTCGGTGGTAGTAAAGCGTGTTGGTGTTTTTATTGGCGTATATGTCTTGTTAGCCAGAGGACGTTGGGTGTAATGCAGCAAAAGAGGTGGTTTGTGGAACTCTTATTTCATGAAATATTTACTGAAGACAATAGGGAATAAAATTAAATCTCTTGTGAGTTCTTGAACTGTGTAGGAGAATAAACCTCCACCAAGACCAGTTTTTCTGATGTGTGCTTCCACTAGCAGTAATTAGCTGTACTTCGCAGCATCCTCTGGTTCTGTGCATTGAAGTGTTTCGTGCAGACTGTGTAGCCACCTGTAGGATTACAACGGGCAGAACTGCGCACACATGTTCACTGAAAAGAGAAACCGACGTTGGACGCAAGAGGCTATCCATGGAATTGTGTGATCCCAAGGCAAAATCCTGTTCTCAGCCGATGCACATCATTGCTGTGAAGGACATTTCCCCGTCGCCTCTTTTCCCTGCTTGCCAAGAGCAATGTGGTGTGGTGTTTGTGGTGGTGTGAAGTTACTGCTTTTGCGTCGGTGTTGACAGGCAACCCTTTCCCCTCCACACCTGCCTTGTGCTATCGTAACCCACTCATGGCTGTGCTTTGTTTTTTTGTTGGGTGTCTGAAACTTACCTCTGAATGGTTCCTTCACTTTCGTTTGCGCAAGTTGTTGTCTAGTGATCTGCCTCGTGTCTCATGCAAAAACCTCTTGTGCACATTCTCCGAGTTTTGTGTGTGCCACGCAACAGTTTTTCGTGCAATCGTGTGACACTTGTGCAACTATGACAACTGTGTTGTTGCATTGCAATGCGAAACGAAAGACACACTTTTGAAGCATGTTTCAAGTTCAATGGTTTGTATCACTACAGAACTGTGTTTATGATTTTGTTACTCGCGCCCATCATGAAAAGAAAATATCCTGCATTTGATGAAGCCATGGTAAGATTGCATGTAGCATTATAAGTCAAAGCTGGACATTATCATGATTTGCAACCAACTCTCTTATTTCTTTTTTTTTTAAGTATAAAATGTATTTTGGCATTTATCCACATGGTGCCTAATATTAATAATCAAACCTTGAATGGGTATATAGCTTTCAAAAAATATTCACGAGAATACTGCTTAATGCTGCCTGAAAGTGTGTTCTATGCATTACCTTTTGGCAGCAAAATTAGCAGGATGACAACGATCTCAAAAAAACCAGACAGATTTCATCAGATTATGGCAGCCTCTAATTGCAGCAAAGATCGAGAGCCACCTTCTGCTACTATTGCAGGCTGACTTTCTCGATTGATGCTGACAGTCACATTGACGCCCTCCAGCAAGCTGAAGAATCCATCTTCGAGGGCACGTCGAAGTGGTCGTGCAAAATTGCCATCACAGGTACCAGCGTCATGCCAGCCGCCCTCATGTGGCCAGACTCTCTTTTCTTCTTACCTCAGAACCCATCTCATTTGGTTTTCTGCTTATTTTTTAAATGTCACTTTCTTAATGCTTCATAACGTTAATTTGTTTTATAGCTCTATCCCTTATTTCAATTTTTACGCATTCTTCCTTGACTATTACAAATGCAAGGAATGTGCTTAGGCTGGTCATGGCTGGTTCTGGCTGACTGGTGCATTTCGCTTGGGAGTACTGGCATTTTGTGTCTGAACACATTGAAGCAAGCAGTCTACAGCTGTGATTTCTTGTTATAATTGGCCCCTAGATTTTTTTTTATTTTTTTTATTTATTTTTGAAAAAGGTAGTTGACCTACTAAACATGAGTTTGATATTTAGATACAATATTTCGACTTTTGTTTTATGGCAGTCATTTTTGTTTTGCAATACATAAGAAGTCTCCTATAAAAGGGTTATAATAACAGTTATTATTATAATTATTTCTGTTACTATGATTAGTACCATTACTATTTGATTCCTGAATTACTCTTGAAACAGTCGTAATCTGACACCATAGTGTAAATGAAGCTCTCCTATCATAAATAAGATACATCGCATTCAATCAAGTATGAAACCAGATTTGCTGTATACACAAATTATGAAAGCGCTTTCAGGCACAGAATGCCGAGACTCAGGTGAAAGCTTAGTTATAGCTGAAGGCTGTGTTTTTCTGTTCGCATCACAGCCTGCTTGTCATCCGTATCTCGGAAGTTAATCCTTCCACATACTTCCTTTGGCTCTTGCATCTCATGGCTATACTCGCGGACAACTTTTCTTGGCAATGAAGAGGACGCTACGGAGCCAAAGTGGGCATGTGTCACTGCTGAAAAAAATAGTCCTGCAATTGCGACCGTACTATCCACGCGAAAATTATAAAAACAACATCACTTTATATTCTAAGGGATGTTTTTAAGGAGACGCAGCTCACACCAATGACATATTCATAATTCTTTTATTTCATGCAGTGTCATATTGCGTTTTTGCACTTGCGAAAACGTCGCTCGTTTTACTTACACCTCACTGTCAAAATGGCATCTTCGCCTTTCGGTGAGCGCTCGTCGCCATCCAGTCATTTCAACGACTACTTGGAGGAGGAGTACAACGACTGGTCTACTTGGGAGGAGGAGTACATGTCTAGTATCTCCGCTCCCGTAGCTTTCCCTTCATTGCCAAAAAACGTTGTCCGCGAATATAGAGCTACTCCATCTAGTATCACTAGTAGGAGGAGACCTGTAGAGGCATGGGTTCTGCCCCCTCCACACCACACGTGGGTGCACTGTCCACTTTTTATCTGGGCTTCTGTTTTCGATCCTTTCTTGGGTGGCATACCCTTACGAGCACAGCATGACGTATCCTCGAATAGATAATCTGGAAGGGAGAGCTGGCTTGGAAGTTTATCAGCCGTGCTTCTATGTTATACCTCTAATTTATTCGGCGGTGGGTGTGTAATAAGCAGGAGTTCTCGCGAACGAAAAGTTGAGGCATTGTTTTAAGTAATCATTGTACACTGATTAAACCAGTAAATAAAGGTTTAGGTTTAAATAATGAAATGTAGTTTAATCTATGTGGCTCCACTCACAAGTCATGGAATTGGATAAGCAATGCGCATCTCTTGACTACTCTTCCTATTACAGAATACAGATATGTTGATTTTAGAAAAAGTTGGAGATGAGCTGTACACTGGGTGATGTATGTGTTTAGATGGAGAGTATTTGAACTGTTGTCATTTTTTTGTTGCATTACCAGGTACCGCACACTCACTAAACGCAGAAGGCCTAGGTCAGTGTATAGCTATATATTTCCAAAAGGTTCCTCAGCAGAATTTAGACTAGCTATGTGTGGAAACTGCGGGACATCGCAGCAAAACGTGTCGATTGCACATTTCTTGGTTGTCAAGATACACTTTAAGAAACAACCATCTCTGACAATTTATAAAGTTGGGCTATGCTTGTTCTATAAGTTAGCAACCTATACTTACAGTCCCTACAGAATTTTTTTTTTACATGTGAGAACAACATTAGCTGTGTTTCTTGACTTGCCTGACTGGAAATGTCATGGTACTTGAAGAATGAAAAAAAAATTCAGCTTTGAGTGTTGCCATAGCCTCCTGCATATTCTGTGCTGCCAGGTCACCAGCAAAGCAATGAGAAAGGGCCATTATTGGAGCTGTGGCTGTGACACTAGTTTTGAAAGGTGTCTGCAACACATTCCTCATATTTTCTAGCTTTGCTACATACACAGAACATTGACATCTATAGAGAAAAAGGTATTGACATTTGAGATATGAGTGCTTTGCTTCGGATAGTTGCTTTTAAAAAGAATAATCTGCTGCTACCACACATTGAAGTAAGCAGTCTACGTGAAGGTTACTTTTGCCTCGTGCAATCATGAAACTTGCCCAACACCACTGTGTAGTACTAGCAGCTGATGCTGGTAAAGTTTTCTCTCACAAAACCCTAATATGTGTCGTTACCCTCACTCTACTCAAGTAGAATGTGATCTCTGTTTTGTGGTGATCCGGAAAAAACAGTGTAAGAGGCTATGGTACGTAACTGGGAGGGAGCTTTCACCATGCCTCTTTGTATGTTCTTTGCCTTACTTGGAGATTCTCTTAGCCGATTTCTTTCCATTCTTCAAGTTATGCACTGACTGAACTCATTTGCTATCCTTGTTCCCACGCTGCCCGATACCTGGTATGCCTCCTTTCAAATGTTTGCGCATTGGCTTGCTGTGCATGTTGCAAGTACCCTTGTATGTGCGCAAATTACAGCATGTCAACATTTCCTGTGCTCGCTGCATGTCACTAAGGCTCCTCTCACATTATAGGCTTTCCCATGTTCCTCACAGCTACCCGTATGTCTTCAAGCAACTTGGATTCGCAGTCCATGCTGAAGGATGTCTTACAAGGAGTGATCCAAAGCTTCTTGAAATCGCACTGCTCTTTTATAAAACAGAGCAGAGTGCTGCACCACTTTAGATGAGGTCATTTGGAAGTTTTTATTGTACTGTATAATATTGTCCTTTTCACGGTGTTCTTTCTTTCTTGTATGTTGCCACTCTTTCATGGGATGTCAGATTTTTAAAAAATAAAAATAATACACAGGAAGTTACGATCCTCACACCCACAAAAATATGCATAGAGGTGGACAGGCATAATCCATAGAAAGATCGTCATAATCCAGATGCAGAGCATCACCATTGTGAAACACCATTGAGGTGCCGTAATGTGAGCGTACAGTGTGTACAATGCTCATCATTCTTGTCATGTAAAACTTTAAAATTAGTTCATTATACACACAGTAAGGTTTTCTAACAGAGTAGCATACTCTACTCTGTTAGGAGAGGGTTGCATATTTCCAAGAACTTTTGGATCACCACTTGTTTAAGTTTGTTTAGGTATTGCCTCTTTATGAACTCAATGAGTGTGGCTTTGTGCATGTTCAGCTTCCTGCAGTGATCAGCTGCACTTATACGTAGGAAAAACTTCATTCAGCCAGCCTTACATTGACTAACCTGTTGTGCCATGTGTGTGCAAAGTCACGTGTTGTTGACAACATACTTACTTGCAGAGGTACTGTTGATCTCAAGGTGTTTCTCGCCTTTATTTAATTATACTAAAACTAATAGCACTTGCAACATTGTTTCTTGTACAGTAAGTATTCACAGGCCATATGAGCCCAGCAACTTCCGCAAATCAGCTGAGGCTTGGTCAGTCTGGTATTCAAAAGCAGGGCTAATTGGTACTGCATTGTAAAATAGCACAAAAAAATTTGGCTCTATGTTGCAGTTGAAAAGCTATTTATTATCTATAGGTTCTACCGAGTACAGACCTGCAATGAAAATACTGCACAGTATGGATACCGTAAAACCTCACTCAACAAGCTTCCCTTTGTAGAATAAATTATTTTAAAAAGGAAGTCGAAACAACGTTCGAAATTCCCATAAAATTATGTGCGCTAAAATACCAAACCGTAACATGCGAGGCAACATGTGTCAACATGTGGCTACAATATGGCAAACAAAATGCAATATAAATTGTCACACGAAGTACCCTACAATGACAGGAAAAAAACTGTCATCATGCCCCAGGCATTACTATTAGTGGTGAGCAATTCTTTGACCTAGCCAACTCTGACTTAGTGGTGCTTTATTGCATCCCCTTCATTATGACTCACAAAGAGTAAAAGTATATATTTTAGTGGTGTCGTGCACCTCTCCTCATGTTAGTGTAGGAACTTTTTTTTTAATTCCTTAAAGGAGCACTAAAGAGAACAACAGTTTTTCTCATATCAGAGAATTACTCTTTTAACAAAAACAAAATCGCCACGATAAGATGCTTTGTAAGCTAAACAAACACTCAAAAACAAATTGCGAGTGGTAACACCACCTTGAAATTGCCGCACCAATTGTCATGAAGCCATAGATTTTGACAGCGTCTACTAGAGCCTACATAGTTCCTGATCAGTAAAATCAAAGACTTGGTCCTCTGAGGGGTTCAAAGACTTATATACGATGTTTCAATGACTTTAATTAAACTAATATCAGCAAAATAAAAAAATGCACTTTGAAATTTACGCTTTCAGCGCAGAATTTAAAGTTATACTTCAACCTTGTTTTTCTCCCTATATTAGTGTGCCTGTGATGGGGAAATTAGCAATGTTAGGTTTTTTAAAGTACAATTTATCAATCTAAACTGCTTCATTGTTTCACTTTAGTGTTCCTTTAAGTTCTAATATTACACATGTGGAAAACTCGTGAACATGGGGGGGTTTCGCTGGAGCTGACTTGTCGAAACATAGGCTCCAGTTTTACCGTGTGTTCAAACGCTTCTATCTCTTAACGCTTCTATCTTCGCCTGAACTTCTGCCTTTATTTTTAGTGTTAAACATGTGGTATTGAATTATTACATGTATTTGCTGGAGTTTGATTAGGTTGCCTTAGAAGGAAAAACTTTGTGAAATATATCAGCAAAGGAATCTCATTAGAAGCATGCACGACTACACACACACACACAAAAAAAAGGCACCAAGGAATTTTTTTGGTTGTTGTAGTGAGGTTTTACTCTCCTGAAAGGAGGAATTTCTGACAAAACATTAGTTCTCATTGAATACACTGCACTTTTATGGTGCATTTGCACATTAGATTGTGTTCAGAGTTGTATCATCCTAGGAAGCAAATGGCAGTTCATGAAAGAGCATTTGATAGGTAAGCTTATAACTTAATTCTAATAAGCTGCACTGTTATGGCATAAAACCTAGATACCTTTGAGGCATAGCTGTCATTGATGCTGGAAATTATTTAGTAAATAATTTTGTTGCATTAAGAAAAGAGAAATATATAGATGGTATATTATCACTTAAAGCTTGTGAAAAGTTTCTATGCGTTTGGCACATTCTGAGAGTCACTTAAATTGGACTATGAGAAAGATTACCTAACTTGACTATAATAACTCAACTGGTTTAGTTGTACATTCTGTACTATGTATTTAATGTGGTAATAAGAAATCCAGGTCAAAAAGGTATGCTGCCATATCACTTGGTTAGTAAATCAGCCATATACTGTAGGTATCTTCCATTGTTGACTTCCAATATTTCGACTGTGATAGGACTTGGAAAATTGGTTTTCATTGCCTGAAGTGATGTGATACATGTGGCCCTTGTAGTGTACGCATCTTTCCAGGACATGAAAACTTTAATGGGAGTTTACATTGAATTATTTTCATCAAATGTCACCTTAAACTGCCTTGGGCATTGCAGGGGACAGCTAAACTGGGCTATTCATAGTATCACTGTCTGGCTATGCTCTGAAAGTGTGCTTTCAATGCAGTTAAACCCTTTTAGAAGAGACAAACACAAGAGAGCAATTATTGTCTCTCACATGCGGTGTTTATTATAGACAAAGTACCACACTCTCATTTTTTTACGAACCCCTATTCTAGTGCAGGCACACTGTTGTCCCTGATAGCATTTGTACATTCACTACCAGTAAATCACAGTTATTTTAATCGTCTGGTATTTGACATTCGAAAGCCTTAAAGATGTTCCAAATGTTCATGGTCTAGAACATTACCAAATTAAATATTGAAGTATGTTAACCTGTGTTGGAGTAATGGAAGTCCACTGTGCCATCAGGGTCGAATTCGAGCACGTTATTGCTGTCTTTAAAAAATTAAGGTCATTCTTTTATCATCTCATTAATTGTTCATAGTTGCTATATTTTTCAAATATTAGAAACTGAAACATAAACAATAAGTGACAAATATTTGTTCTTATAGTTAATTACGCTAGCCTTAAGTGTGTAACTTCATGCATACATCATCCTTAATTTCGTCTTTCTTGGCTCCATTACTTCATTGTTTACTACCTGATGTTCAGTAATATATAAGCTTACTTTTTAACAAGTTTTAACAAGTGGCTGGAAGTCCAGAATGCTTGTTCAATACATGTAGGGACAGTCATGGTTTGTGCACATCATTACTTTGTACACACTGTGTTGTCCATGTGCAAAACTGTATTTGAATTGATAATCAACACCACCTGGTCTGGCTTTGTGTGCAGTCATATGCGCGCAAGGTCTCATAGCGAAAGACAAAAGTGGCACAAGCGATCCCTATGTAACAGTTCAAGTTGGCAAAACCAAGAAAAGGACACGAACTATGCCAAGAGACCTGAATCCAGTCTGGAATGAAAAGTTTTGCTTGTGAGTATGTCTTTCCATTTTATTTTTTACAGAAAGAACTGTTACGATATCACAACAAGGGCCATTTTTTTGCGCCTTAGTTGTCTGACGACGCCACGGGTGTCCATAACTACTAGCACGTGAAACAAAAAAAAAAAAGAACTTGGTAAATGAAAAAAAAAAAACAGCATGGACATAATGGGATTCGAACCTGAGTTCCCTGCATTCCAGTCCAGTAATCTAACATTGAGCCATGCCAGTACTTGTAACTTCGTTGCAAGCCGACCCTGGCTTCATGTTGGCATAGGAATCGCGTTAATACGATAATGAAGCACTTCAGAACAGCAAATGAACAACCAGGCGTCACAAAATGTGAATTGCGTTATGAGTGGGTCGTCAAATGCAACAACCCATTACAAAAGCTTTAGACGTAATTCTTCATGGTCATCAGTCACAGCGTCAAAAATTGCACAAAGTTCCTTGGAAGTGTGTAGTGGGTACCACACTTCTCTGAAGAATGCTACAGTGCATGCCTCCCCACTATACAAAAATTGTGATTATTCATCACGTAGTGGGCACCGCGCTAGTTTGCTTGTAGCAGTTATCCAAAGAGAATTTTAAAAAGGCTCCAGAAGGGCTGCTTTTGCAGCTTTCACTATGACTGTGCTGCGCGTTCCAGGCAGGCCTGGCAATTTTTTTTTTCTTTTTTTTTATTTGTTATAGAGGGACATCTGATATACAATTGAGTTTTAACATAAGGCATTCTGTTAATGCCGTTGGCTGAGAAACCTTTTCATTATCGTTTTTCTTCCTTCTTTGTATCGCTATTTTTGCAACAGTTAAATTTCTGGCAAATACCTTTTTTTATTGTTATTTATGACATCAACGTAGTTGTTTTTACTTTGACAGTACTTTTTATATATTGTGATGAGCTCTTATTGGAGGACGAATAACAATTAGGTTACACTGACAGATTGGTACTTGAGGCAGTATAAAATTTCAATATTTTCTACAACAGTGCATTAGTAATCAAGGTACCGAAGAAAATGAGGGACACAAAATATTAAACGGTCTAGTTCTGGCTCACTGACTTGGCACATCCTCAGCACAATATCATAATTCAAGAATTCATCATCAATAGATTATTGTAGGCTACTGTGAGACGTGACAAAGTGCCTCCACTGCATTGCTGTTCAATTCTTGAAAAAAATTATCTTTTAGCTTTAACATAGGCAGTGCACAAACTCATATCCCAGTAATGATTTCCTTTGAGCAACGGCTGCCAAATTTCAGTGGCTATTCTTTAGGGCACTGCAAATCCCACTCTCAGCACTGGCAACGAGAAATTTTTACTGGGTGTTGTTTATCGCACACTAAATGACCCCAAGTGGTTAGAGTAAACCTCAGAGCCTTAAGCAGCATTATTTCTTCACTACGATGTTGCTTTTGAGACGTTAAATTGAGTTAGTCAGTAAGTTTTACTGTTTATTGCCAGTTATTAACTACACAGTGCTTTAGTTCAAATTTAATACATTGCGTTGAGTGTCTGAATTGCAAACGTTCCTTTGCAGTGAATGCCATAACTCTTCGGACCGTATTAAAGTGCGAGTTTGGTGAGTTACCTAAATTTTTTCTACTTCATTCAAAGATAGTATACCTTTAGCATGCATTCTTACTTTACAAATTTTCAATTGTCAACATTCTCATAAATCAAGCTTATTTTTTATTACAATGACGAGATACTGTGATTTATTTTGCAGTTTAGACGATGCTTCATTTACTAGTGGTGCACAGCTGTTACAGCAAACATGCTTTGTAGTCAGTGGCAGCCCTATAATTAAAGTGAAAAGTTTGCCTCAGAGCTACCTTTTATTATTGTGTCTTGTCAGAGTTCTACAACATGCAAACCGCAGCACTCAAAAATGTTTTGCAGGGATGAAGATAACGATTTGAAGTCAAAGTTGCGGCAGAAGTTGACGAGGGAATCGGACGATTTTCTTGGCCAAACAATCATTGAAGTCAGAACTTTGAGCGGAGAGATGGACGTCTGGTACAACCTTGGTGAGTTTAAAACATGAATTGGGAACCTTAATGCTAAATGCAACCTGTGCCAGAATATCCCATGAAATTGTTCCTTTTGGTCAATGAGTGAGGGCACAAACATTTTGTCAATTAAGAATAGCTAATCAGTTTTCTGATACTTGCTAGTAACACTTCTGTACACGATTTTTCTTGCAGAGAAACGAACTGACAAATCTGCAGTGTCGGGGGCCATCCGTCTCCATATCAACGTTGAGATAAAGGGTGAAGAAAAGGTTGCGCCATACCATGTGCAATACACCTGTCTACATGAGGTAGGATTGCCTGTTTAGCAATAAGTGCTTTAGTCACTACTTTCAGCCAGTCACAAAGTGCGTATCTCATGAGTAAGCAAAATAGTCTGGACACTGCATGTTGTACCATTTATTTACATTATGAAGCAGCATACAAAAAAAAGGGCTTATCGATGTAGCTTTTGTTTACCTGCTTGTGATAACCTTTATGACAATTAAAATTACTTACACATATTTTTGAATTTGTGGGAACTGTACTAGACACTTTTTTGATAAAAGGGTGGCGTTTGTCAAGCATACAGGTTGAGAAAACCTATTACAAGACATTAATTTTATATGCACACTGGTATATTATAGGAATATTACTAATGGGGGAGGGGGCAACATTATCACGATGACAAAGTGCAAAGTTTCCTATAGCATTACGACTATGTTTGAATATGTTGTCAATAACAAAATAAGCAAGAGTGTCTTGTATACTCTGCTTGCATGTGGCAGCTGCAGTGACTGTAGAAACAGAGTGACGCAGAGTGTTATTACATTGTAGTGCATTCTCTTCTAGGCGCTGAAACTAGTTTAAGGAAACTAGTAGTATATATTTAGAGTGTCTTGTGATTTTCAGTACATTTTCATATACTAAAGGGCTTGGACTTCCATTTACAGCAAGGACTGGCAATACGAAAATTCTGTGGACTTTTTTTTTTTTTTGCTTGTCGACATTGCAGTGTGACACCATGCCTTTGACTTCATTATAATTCTTTTGTCTTTTAACGTTATGGAAACTTATTCTTAGCTATGTAATTAGCAGATATGAACTATGGTGATGTCATAAGACATTGACATGTTTGCACAGTGCAAAAAACGAGGACATAAGAAAGCATGCAACACGGGTGCTTCCAACACGTGTCGATTCCAAAATTTCAACTAGCCCAAGCAACCATTTTATCGACTTCATTAGACATTGCACATTAGGTACAATAATGTATCTGGGAATTTGACAATCACTAGAAAAAGAAGTGCCACTCTATAAAAAAATCCCTTTTGCATAAGATTTTAGTTCTCTGTTGATATTGTTACGGGAAGGAGACTGACTCAGAGGGGTAGTCACCGATGTATTTACAGCCGGTTAGGCGAGAAGCGCCAGCCACACAGATTAGCTTGTGCCAGTCTATCTGCTTTGTCTTCTTCAGCTCCATGCACTGGCACGTAGCATGACCCCCGGCGGCGGAGGCACGGTCCCGGTGCTTTAAAGGTCGTTATCTGACGCATTATTGTAGGGCTTGATCCGCGAGACGTGTACGATATCACTGGGCTGCATAGTAGATGATGATGGACAGATGGGGCTGATCTCGTAGGTGACAGGTGTTACTTGACGCAATATACAGTAGGGTCCCGTGTAATGAGACAAGTTTTTCGGATAGGCCCAGCCGACGATGAGGGGACCAGAGTAAAACGAGGGTACCGGGAGCGAAATGTACGTCTCTATGTTCCGCATCGTACCGACGGCATTGGTTGGTTTGCGACGCTATCAGCCGAGCACGAGCGAGCTCACGGGCATGATCGGCTCGCGAAATCGCGTCGCGGGCATACTCGCTGGTGGACGAGGTGTGAGCTGAGATGACTGTGTCCAGTGGCAAAGTCAGCTCCCTTCCGTACAATAAGTAGAACGGCGAAAAGCCCGCTGTGTCGTGACGGGATGGATTATACGCGAAAGTTGCGTAGGGTAAGGCAACGTCCCAGTCTCGGTGGTCGGGCGACACGTACATAGCGAGCATATTTGTTAAAGTGCGGTTAAATCGTTCCGTGAGGCCATTTGTTTGAGGGTGGTAAACGGTTGTCAGTGTGTGTTGCGTGGAACAAGAACGCAGAATGTCGGCGATGACTTGGGATAGAAATGTACGGCCACGGTCTGTGAGAAGCTGTCTCGAAGCACCGTGAATCAATATAACGTCCCATAACAAGAAGTCAGCGACGTCGGTTGAACAGCTGGTCGGTAGAGCTCGCGTAATAGCGTAGCGTGTAGCGTAGTCTGTAATAACGGCTATTCATTTGTTTCCCA
Source organism: Rhipicephalus microplus (assembly GCF_013339725.1). Lineage (NCBI taxonomy): Eukaryota > Metazoa > Arthropoda > Arachnida > Ixodida > Ixodidae > Rhipicephalus > Rhipicephalus microplus. Next base: position 248,321,046 of record NC_051165.1, read on the forward strand.
ATGTTGATGTGGGAAAAGGACCAAGCAGGTCTAACCCAACACGGTAAAATGGTTCCGCGGGTATGTCAATTGGTTGAAGATGGCCAGCGGCTAGCAGCGACGGTGTTTTACGACGTTGGCATAGGTCACACGTGGCAACGTATCGGCGTACCGAACGAGCAAGGCCTGGCCAGAAAAAACGACGCCGGACGCGCTCGTACGTGCGGGATACGCCAAGGTGTCCAGCCGCGGGAGCGTCGTGAAGTTCGGTGAGAACACAGCGGCGCAAATGCTTAGGCACAACAATGAGAAGGTCGGGCCCGTCTAGTCGGAAATTGCGACGGTATAGCACACCCTTTTGAATGACAAAGTAGCGGACGGAAGCATCATTTGTGGAGGATTCCATACGGCTGATGATGTCAAGCAGCTCTGGATCATGCTTCTGTTCTTCCCTAATATTAAGGAAGTCGGGCACTGACAAGATAGAGTTCTCCGTGGGCTCGTCAGTGTCCTCAGGATCGTCGACAGGGTACCGGGAGAGGCAATCGGCATCACGGTGTAGGTGGCCAGATTTGTAGACCACCGAATAGGAAAACTCTTGCAGGCGCAAAGCCCAGCGACCAAGGCGGCCTGATGGATCTTTGAGAGAGTTGAGCCAGCAGAGTGCGTGGTGGTCAGTAACTACCGAAAATGGGCGTCCGTATAGATAAGGTCGAAATTTCGCCACCGCCCATACAAGAGCCAAGTACTCACGCTCTGTTATCGAATAGTTACATTCAGGGGCAGATAGGAGGCGGCTGGCATATGCAATAACGCAATCATGGCCATGTTGTTTCTGAGCCAGAACTGCACCAATGCCATGCCCACTTGAATCTGTACGGATTTCCGTAGGGGCAGCAGGGTTGAAGTGTGCCAGAATCGGAGGGGTAGTGAGAAGAGCGACCAGAGTCGAGAACGCAGAAGCCTCTTTGGAGCCCCATGAAAACGGGACTTCTTTCTTGAGGAGCTGCGTAAGCGGCCTCGCTATGTGCGCAAAATTTTTGCGCACATAGCGCGTAGCAATTTATGGCGTAGCAATATTGCAAATATTGCGTAGCAATATATCGCTGTCACATTCTGTCAAGCATGAGTTTTCAGCTGATGACCTTAGGGTGGCTTCAGAAGCATCTGTATGTTCTAACAGCATTGTGTTCATGTTTAGTTATCTTCATGCCTGCATGCCAGCCTTCAGTAATGCAATACTGTGAACTGCATAGCTGTTGTATTAGCACTTTATGTCTAATAAGTTGAAGTGCACAGATGTCACAGTCCAGAAGCTTCAAAGTGGTAGATCGCAGCATTGGACAAGGCATTATTTCATCAAATATGCCATGTGGGTGTGTGCAGATTCAGTTATGCATGGTGTGTACAGCTGATAGGGTGACACACCAGAAAAAGACATTGCCTTCACTTAGATTCTTAACCCTTTATGGTTTACAAGGGAGCAAGGGACTACATCAATTTGTTGGTGTGCATGAGCTGGAGTGCTTTCATTTCTTCTTTTTTTCTTCTATGCATACTTTAGCCTTGCCATAAATTCGACCCTGAGCACGCACAAGCATATCGTGGTGTCCCCCGGCAGCTGAGATAACTAAGCAGCTCACAAAGCTCAAATCAGCCAATGGCCGTGAACTTTGCGTTTATGGCATAGACGTTTGGGTGTATGACACCATTTCTCAAGAGGAGAGCAAGAGATTTCCAGCTCACTTTAAAACTTAATTGTAAATTCCAGGCCACATGCTGCACTATATTGTGTGGCTCACATGTTCTCAGGAACCTTAACTACTTATTGAAAGGTGTTTCCTGACCCTAGTGAGAAAGTGTTGCTGAACCCCTTTAAATGGGGGGATGGATGGCAAAATCAACAAAAAATGCAATTTTTCAATTTTCATGGCGCGATATTCCATAATTACTGGCAAGTGCTTTCACGAAGTGTCTCATTGTTATGCACAGTAGAAAGCATTTAAAATTGACCCAAACACTCTTCATCCCGTAACTGCACTGCGGTAACTCGAACTTCAAGTGGCATTTTCTCCAAACACTACTTTTCATCAGAAAGGAACATTCTCTCAGTTAGTACTGTAGCTATAAAGTGCAGACTTTTGTGACTTCTTTCTGAATAAGATGCGTCTTTACTGAACCAAAAGAACGGTGATGCCACAAGAATTGTATTTTTTACATAAGTTTTTCTTCACGAAAAGGCCCCAAAATTCTAATATAAAAGCATCTGTGTTTTTAACTAAAGGATGGTCATGCCAATAATTATTATTTGGGTTCAAAAGGATACCCTGGGCACATGTAATTACCAGAAAAGATTTCACCATTTTACACGCAGTATCTTATTCTCAAATGTATCCTTAAAGGATACGAATATCAAAATGTGTAAATGTTTATTATCTTTAGAATGGCTTGATATTTTCTTGCCAAATTCACAAAACTAGTATAATCTCTATTCAAGCAACTTGCAATATTTTGGGAGGTTTGCTTTAAAAATAACAAAGCGATGGGCAGTAGTAGTTAGTACACCTGTCTTTGCTATCCATCCCCCCCTTAAGCTGGCTGTGAGACGTTCACCTGCATTATGTGTATGTTGTAGAATGTTATCTCTGATTGTCAACAAGTTTAACATTCATTAATGTGTTTTCAGAGCCTGTTTTATTACTTGTGTGAGCAGAATGGAGGAATGGTGAAACTGCCAGAAGCTAAGGGGGTAAGTGCTTTGAATTACCATTGGCTGTCATGTGCATAGGCATATAGCATGACGCAGGGAACAGAGCAATGGCTTTCAGAGGAGTACAAAAAGTAGCATAGTACTGCATGCTATTCGTGAATGTACAAGGTAATGTTCATATATGTGCTGCACGTAGTGTTGGCAGATGTCGAAATATGCCACAAAACATTGAGGATAGGCAGTGCTGTAGAAGTGCTGACAGAAACCCAAGATTCTAATTGTTGTTGACATTGTTCAAGAACACTATCCTATGCGTGGCATCTGTCTAGCTCCTGCATGAAATGGAGTGAGCCATTTTTCATTCATGTGGACACTCATCATAGCTACATTCTATGTTTTAAGTAATACAGATGATGATCATCTCACTTTGAATAATGCATGTAGTGCTGTACTGCCCTACTTAACAAAAGTCAAGTAGAACAGTCATTCCTGCTTATCTTTTTACTTCCAAGATTCATGATATTTCTTCAGATATTTCCATAATTTTATTATGGTTCCACGTGGAACCAACTGTAGATGTATCATTGAGGTATACTGATCTCTTTTGCACATTTATTCACACCATTTTGCTGCTTTGTAAGTTGAAAAAGTGACCTTCATTTGTCAATAAAATACGGACTATCAAAAAAATTTTTTCGAACTTTCACATGCCAGTAATTTTTCTGCAGGATGATGCGTGGAAGATCTACTTTGAGGAAACTGCACAAGAAATTGTGGACGAGTTTGCAATGAGATATGGGATAGAATCCATATATCAGGCAATGACGTAAGTAATAATTTGTCTTCATCTTTCTGCATATTTGCTGAGGGTTTTTTCTAATCTGTGAGATTTTGGGCATTTGCATACATTACAGATTTTTCAAAGCCACAATAGCTGATCTCTGCTAGTTGCTTTGTCTTTTACATTTGTCTCTTTCTAATACCAAGGCATTGAGAAAGCCTTTCAAGATTTATTTTTTGAAGCATATGTTGTCATGACAACATATGTCAGCTGTATACATGCCCTGTACCCATAGTTTTATGCATCATACTAGCATTATCACATGGTGGTGACGTGAAGTGTAGCACATCACTTTATCCATGAACATTTGGTAAATACCGAGTTGGCCACGTCTCGTTTACGAAACTATAGTATACTGAGTTTGTGCCGAGACGGGAACCACAAGGCATATATGGGCTTAAGTTACTCATGCATATTTATTTGAACAGAAAATATACGCTTCAATATTTCTTGTGTTTTATTCATGTACTAATTGCGTGCTCATGATAACTGTTAACTATTGTCGTCAATGGAAAGTGTCTTTACTGATGTTCGGGTTGTGGGCCCAGCCTTCTTCACCGTGTCCATCGTGGTGAGCTTTCTATACACTTCTGACTTGTGCACCAAACACTCTGCTGCTTCTGAACATATCATGTATAATATATAACATCTTCCTCGAACTCTTTTTGCAACAAGGTACCAAACATTGCCTTCAATCTCAGGAATACCTAGAAAGTAGCTATATGATAAGTCTAAATATGGCATCAGATGCACACGAACAACAACACTAAAGTGGTTTTAAAATATTCTTGGGACCATCTTTTGAGTAAACTGCCACTAATTCGTGACTGGCATTCGTTTTATTATAGACAACTACAAGCATCAATGATCAATGATGATATTATGCCTAAGGGCAGACTTTCAAAAAAAAAAGCATCACTGAAAAGTGCTTTTTATATTTCAAAATGACATAGAAGCCCATGATGCAGCATCGGCACAAGCCACTGCACAATGCTTTATCTCTTTTGCTGTTTTTAATCAAATAAAACCACTTTTTACCTTGTTGACCATGAACGCCAAAATGCTTTGTGCACATGCATATATCCTGCTTCAGGTACATGATGGTGTCCTCTAAACTAAACAAAGCCAGTTTCTTGCAGTAATTATTCAGTAGTTGATAATGATAATGAACTTTAGTATATACTACATTCTTAGGCTGTCCTAATGTCTCAATAGCACACAGAACATAGTCTTGCTGTCCAGTGATATTTTTTAAAGACAACACTTTTGGTGTTGGCAAGAAGCTAGCCATTTGTAATGTTGCTGCTGTGGCTACAGGTGAGCATTCTGTATATGCAACCCACCTGCACTTTCTATTGTAGGCACTTCCACTGCCTGTCAGTCAAATATATGTGCCAAGGGGTGCCTGCTGTGATGAGCACCCTCCTCGCCAACATCAATGCTTACTATGCACACACGGCTGCATCGTCTGCGGTTTCTGCCAGTGACCGCTTTGCTGCTTCTAATTTTGGCGTAAGTCTTCAAAGATGTCTTTTATTGCATCGTGCCAGTTTTCTCTCATTGTGTTGTGTGTTGTTGAAGGTGATGAAAGCTCTTTAAGCCTTTTGGGCAGTGTACAGAAGAGGTCTTGAAGTGTTTTCAGACACATGGGAAGGCCTCAGGATAGAAATACATGCGCTGGCCTATTTATTGCTCTTTTATCCAAACCCTACTTTGGATGACACATTGTTGTGTCTTCTGGTCTACCATTCCAGAAATATCAAGAAAGATTGGGTTATAATTGCATCACTTTGTATTTACACTGACAGTTTTTAAACTGATTTCATATTTGTTTCTGAATTTGATAAGTGCTATAGATTTTTGCCTGTGTCACCGCAAGTGACATGGACATTGTGTTTTATCCCCTTCCAGTATCAGTTTTGTCCATTGAAAATTTAGTTTCATCATGTTTCTTACATCCTCATAATTCTACAAGGCATAATGCCGCCAAACTGATTAAAACATTTCAATTCTTCAGTGATTTTTGTCAATTACGTGAACAGAATGTTGACTCCATACGAGCGTTCTCTGCTGGGATATCACAGGACACCAGCTATTTCAATTCTAGCATTGTTACAAAGTGCCCATATAGTCATGAGAAATACATGTTGGATGTAAACTATTATAGAAAACAGTTTCAAGAAGTGATGGAGCTATGAAGCCATGTCATGGCATGCAAATACCAAGAGCAGACATGTATATGTGTACTTCACAACTCGTTTTATTCAAAGACCTTATGAATGGTGTTCAAACCAGCATCAGGTATTGATTCATAGGTTATGTTCATCAGTGACATTTTTTTCGATGTGTTATAGTTCCATTCACAATTATGTACAGAGCACCTTGAAGGGCTTATTATTTGCAAAGTGTTTTGATTGTGACTGATAGCAATCACTAAAACTTCATCATTTCTTTTCCTTGCAGAAAGAAAAGTTTGTAAAAATTTTAGACCACTTGCATAACTCTCTAAGAATTGACCTCTCCATGTACAGAGTAAGTATAAACATACTCTCTTTTGTCCAAACACAAGTAGGTTCCAGGTATCCTGATACTGATTAAATGGATGTAATAGCATTTAAATATCACACCCAATTTGGCCCTGAAAACTTGTATAATTTTTTAATTTAAATTATCTGGGCCTAAGGTACAAGGGGTTATCACCTTTGACATCAGTCCTGGCATTGAAGGCAGTGTAGATTATTAAATTGCTTAAACCATTAATTGTAGGCAGGCATAAAACTGCAATGCATGAACAAGATAAAAACAACAATCTGGTTCCTTTTTTTTGTGTGTGTGTGTGTGTGTGTGTGTGTGTGTGTGTGTGTGTGTGTGTGTGTGTGTGTGTGTGTGTGTGTGTGTGTGTGTGTGTGTGTGTGTGTGTGTGTGTGTGTGTGTGTGTGTGTGTGTGTGTGTGTGTGTGTGTGTGTGTGTGTGTGTGTGTGTGTTGTGTGTGTGTGTGTGTGTGTGTGTGTGTGTGTGTGTGTGTGTGTGTGTGTGTGTGTGTGTGTGTGTGTGGTGTGTGTGTGTGTGTGTGTGTGTGTGTGTGTGTGTGTGTGTGTGTGTGTGTGTGTGTGTGTAATTGATATTTCATACTGACTGTTTACCACATACGGCAAATATATTGAACCCTGCATAGCTTCCGTAGTGACATTTATCTTGAGTGATACCTTGTTGAAATTTTAATGCCTCGAAAATTTAGCTATTCATTATGGTCATTGTGCCATCATTTTTGTTCTGAAACCTGTGTTCTTGTAACAACACAGACTGTTTCTTAGATGGAAAATCTATGGCAGAGTGAAAAATTAAAATATACCAGACTTTAGCTTCTGAAATAATGCAAACAAGAGTTCATGTTGGATTTATTATAATTATTACTTTTTTACTTTCAGAACAATTTCCCTGCATCTTCACCAGAAAAACTGCAAGATTTGAAGTCTACTGTAGACCTACTCACTAGCATCACTTTCTTCAGAATGAAAGTAAGCAGTGTGAAATTATAGCCTAAATCTAGTACAAGACTTGCATCATAATATTTAAGTTTTGATTGCATATGTACTCTTTTATTTTTTTCTACATTGCAAGAAACAGTCACTGATAAATATCAAATGGAGTGCAGAAATTAATCATGGGCACAGTGTTACTTGTACTATAGAGCAAATTTTAAATGCAGAAATTATTTAGAGTAGCATTTTATGAGTGGCGATTTTAGTTATCATAGGTTGTGAGTACTTACTTTGTACTTTGAAGCTTAGAGAAACAATGATTCCATTTGCATAGAGAGATGTCTTCTATAATTGGTACGTATTCCATCATTCGAAACAGTGTAGTTTTGTTGGGATGAATTTTTCTAGGAGCCTTTTTTATAATGCAAAATGACAAAAAGAAATGGTTGAGTGAATAGGTTAATATCGCAAACGCCGTGTACACAAATTCTGATAAAATGGAGACAAATCTTGGATAAACTTGCACATGCTATGTACGTTGATATGCTGTTTTGCGAAAATTCAGTGCGTTTATTAGCAAAGCTTTGATGTGCTGTTTTGTGGTGCTTTGCAAAAATTCAACACATTGAATAGAAAAGCATCGATCAGGGCTATTATGTAATCCATAACTGTGAAAGTTTTGGTGCGGAATCTTCAGGCAAAAAATCAAGAAATATGAAATGAGAGGCAAAATGCACAAGCACTAACTTCTATCTAGCTTTAGAATTTTAACTATCGGGGCCTGTTAGTTCGGCATCAGGTGCAATTAGCAGTGCAAATAACGCAGACACAAAAAAGTGCACGACGAACGGCGTGAAACAAATTGTCACTGATTCCACCTAACATTTAGTTCTACACCCTTTGAGTGTATACAGAAAGAAAGAAAAACACACATAATCACCTGGTTTTACCATGATGTGTGTATTACCATGCATTCATCAGCAGCTATCATAAAGAAAACAAATACATTTATCAATAACGAATGAGAAAGAAGGCTGCTGCGCTTATATGCATCACTGTTCATTACTGCATAGGCTTGCGCAAATATTCGAATGCTTTGAATATTGAAACTGGTAAGGCAGTATTGAAATTCGCTTCGAATAGAATTTAAATTACAGAAAATTCTGATTTATTCAAGACAAAACAAATACCGTATTTTTGCGCGTATAACCCGCCCCTGCATATAATCCGCATCCCCACTTTCAGCTCACCTAGAAAGAAAAAAAAATCCTCGTGTATTGCCCGCACTATTTGATATACAGGAAAGGCTGTACAAAAGCTACTGCTCAAGCAACATAGCACATATGTAGACAGAAAAAGCTTTATTTAGCAAGCAGAATACGCTGTCTGCAAGGCCAGTCATCATTCACTCACTGTCGCTGCTCTCGCTAGAGCTATCACTTGAGCCGCAGTCCTCACTATTATGCACAAGGTCATCTTCGGTTCCATTTATGTTGTTTGTGATGCAGCATTTCTTGAAACTTTTTCGCACCATCTCAGCTGGAATGGCCTTCCATGCCTCGACAATCCACTTGTAGAATAGGGCAATATCAGGCCTTCGGACTCGTCCTGTTGACGTCAAGTCGTAGCAGCCTTCGGCCATCCACTCGGCGTAATAGCGCTTGACATGTGCTTTGAAGGGCTTGTTAAATGACACATCTAGAGGCTGCAACATTGACGTCATTCCACCGGGTATAACAACTAAGTCGGTGTCGTTGCGTGAAAGGCGGTCCTTCACTTCCCCAGTTGTGTGGCCGCGAAACGAGTCAAGATCGAGCATGGACCTCTTTGGGAGCATCGCACCGGGCCTCTTCTCCCATACCGTCTTGATCCAGTCTACAAACAAGTCACTGTTCATCCACGCGTTCTCGTGTGCGCGCACCACCACACTGGCAGGCAAATGAACCTTTGGTAGAGTTTTCCTTTTCAAGATTACGTACGGTCGCAGTTGCGTGCCATCGGCGAGGGCACAAAGCAAGACTGTGATGCACAGTTTCGTGTTCCCGCCGGTCAGCACGCTCACCGAACTGCTGCCCGTCTTCTCAATCGTTGTGTCCAACGGCATTTCAAAATAAACAGGAGTTTCATCCGCATTGCCGATTTGCGAGAAAATTTAATTGTGCTGCTTTCGCAAGCCAATTACATATCTCTGGTACTTGAGGAGCTTCTCCTCATAAGAAGCCGGCAAGCGTTGACATATTGTAGTCCGCGGTCTGATTGAGAGTCCTTGCCGCTTCATAAAGCGGTGCAGCCATCCGCGTCTCGCACGGTACTCGCGAGGTAGGCCTAGCTCCCTCGAAAGTCGCCGCGCTTCCACTTGGGCCATCTCGGTCGATACGGCGTGACCCCTGCTTCTCACATCTTCGATGAACTTTACTAGCTCCGCCATCAGCTCAGGGTAGGCACCGGTCTTGGGGCCACAAAATGACCTATGGTCGCGGTGCGCGGCTTCTAGGCTCTCTCGTGCGGTCTTCCCGCTTCACGATTTTCGAATTCCTCGGCGACGGCGATGATCTTAAGCTTTTGCTGTGCCGTGAAGGCCTGCCGCCGTACGCTACTCATGGTGACAGGACAGATCGACTTAGGCTTGGCGAACAGGTCGAGATGTGGAGCACTAGCGGTATCAGCGAGGTAAAGAGCGCTCACACTCGGCGACCACTTGACAGCACTACCCCTTCTAGTACACTGTAAGAGCATCCTGGAAACAACAGAACCAAAATGCATGCCTGCTACCGCGTCAAAAAGTAGTACATTAATTTACTGATAATATCTCTATAGGCACTATAATATCTCATTTGCCTTGCTGAAATAAATACTGCTTTATTTATTATGGAACTTACTTTATTTATTATGGAACTTTCTTAGACAGCACCACCTTTTCGGCAAGACCTTTCCAAAAGTAAACATGGCGTCCGTGACGTAGGGACATGAGGAGGGTCACTGAGCGGCCGCGAACGTCCAAAAAACATACTTGTGGTGTGACAGTGAGATTTTACGCTGAACAATCGAATTGTCTCTCCCCAAATGTTTTTCTAAACGCTTCAACGATGCAAGCAAGCGAAACGAAAATCGACCGCAAGCTGCCGTGCTACTTGCGGAGCAACACGAATTTGCAGAAACCGCCTCCGTAGCCTTCGCTACACTGTTAAGGGGCTTCACAGCACAACACGCATTGCTGTGAAGCAGCACTATAGAAAAAACCCCGCGTATTATCCGCACCTCCACTTTGCCACTGAAATTTTTGGGTTTTTTGGTGCGGGTTATACGCGCGAAAATACGGTAAATGCATGTTAGCCCGCATGTGCATTTTGTAAAGGTAGTTACACTGCAGTGGAGGAGTGCTGAGCTGTGAAAGCATACATTTAAGTCTATAATAATTGGCATGTAACTTTTTATAAAGATGGTTTCACTGCAGTAAAGTCGTGCTGAGCAATGAAGACAGAATTCTAAAAAAAATTCGCTCTGCCACGAAACTCCACTTCAAGGTTAAATTAAGATATTACCCTCACATCGATTCATTTCTTTTTTTCAGTTTAAGATCTCCTTACACAAACTTATACATTCGAAGTATATAAAATTTTGAAACGTAACATATTTAACAGGCTAGCACTTGCATTCTACCAAAAGTAAAATTCTGCTACAATTCAAAGTTGTTTCCATTCCTTTTGATGCAAAAAAATAGCATTTGTACCGGCCTTTTTTCAACTTTTAAAAAAATATTGTGCAGGTTGGTTTGGTCATGACAAATACGCCCCTTTTTCTTTTTAATATATTATGTATATACTATTCATACTCGATACGAAATCATTCGACCGAAATCACTATTGACTACAAACCTAAAATTCACTATTCGCACAAGCCTACTATTGCAACTTCCACAATCTTGCACCATCAGCAATCTTTATCTCTAAACGAAGTTGACAGTGTTGTCAAAGAAAGACTATATCTGGTGTGCCTGTAATGTTTAGAATGCGCTGTGTGGTGTGACCGTGCAGGTCCAGGAGCTCACGAGCCCACCACGGGCCAGCACTGTGGTGAAGGATTGTGCGATTGCGTGCCTTCGGTCAACGTGCCAATTCCTGTTTGAAAACTGCTACGAGCTGTTTAACCGCGAGTTCCAAGTGGAGCAGCCTGACAATAAGGAGGAGGAGCATGGCCCCAGTGTGCACAACCTTGACTTCTGGCACAAGCTCATCGCCCTCATGGTGTCCGTCATCGAGGAAGATCGCAACAGCTATGCCCCCGTGCTCAACCAGTGAGTCGCTGGGCCATGCTGCTGTTTTCTGGGCTCAATATTTATTTGATCCCTTATGTGTTCTTGATTGCCGCAGCTGCACACGAGACGATCATGCCCTTTCTGGTTACAAACTTGCTCACTTTGTCATGGATGTTTCACCACCATCTCAATGGCTCTTGACAAGCAGAGGTCATTAAAGGATGTCTTTTTTTTGTTCATTAAGCATCTAAATAATTTAGCATCTAAAGTACTTACTTAATAACAAAAAACAAAGCATTTCGGTTATGCAATCTTTCCTTTGTTAACATTCTATTTTAGACAAGTTACTGAAACATTTCATGTAAAAAACTTAGGCCTTCAATCACCAATACCATGAAAGAAGTGAACCCCTAAAAGGGCATTCACACTACTGAGATTGTTTGTAGGATCGGTCTCCATGAATATTATATATAATCCACCAAATCTCAATGGCGAATACAGTTTGAAAAATATTTGACAAGAATATAGAAGTTCACATGTACAATCAACATCTAAATGCTGCACCTCACGATACTGTCATTGCCTAAGGTGACCGGAAGGTAACACTCAACTTCCGTGATGTCTGCAATGCAGCATAGCCAGCTGGCACATCTAGTTATGATGACGTCATAGTCACTATTGCCCTTTTACCATGCTCGCATTAGCAGAGCGAGAAGTCTTCATCAATGACGAATAGTGAGGTGTACCTGCACCTGCTGAGCTGGCATGTCATATTTAATCTAGATAAATAGAGGACTTGGGGAAGTAGCATAAAATAATAATTTGTGCATGGCTATGCTGTATGAGGCAAAAAATGCAGAAGGGATGGCCAGAAAGGGACTGGAAGAGCATGCACATCATCTTGTATTCATCAGCAGATCTTGCACATCTCTAGATGTATGTGGTGTTGGCACCATATTAAGTGTTGGGAAATAAGAAGCAACAGGGAAAAAAATAAGAAAAAGTTATAAAAGAAATGTGCCACACAACTCGATACTTTGGTGATGGAGATGTGTACCAAGAACTTGGGAGTATGCACTGAATGAACCGCATAACCTAAGCAGGGCTGTCATTCTACAACCACAGAGTGTAATTCAGTTATGTATATTAATTACTCCAATCTTCTTGAGAATTGTATTGTCAATTTCTAATTGTGGTCAGTATGTCAACTGCTCAAGGTGCACGATGGCCTACCACTGCAGATGATGAGGTCATTCTCATCTTGAGGTCTGCAGATGTAATGCAAAGATGATGCAAGTGTGATGTTCCCACTTGAGTGCCGATTCCGTTACAGGTTTCCCCAAGAGCTCAACATTGGACACCTGAGTGCGCAAACATTATGGAGTCTGTTCTCGCAGGACTTGAAATATGCTCTTGAAGGTGAGCGGTCTACAATCTCTCGCTATATCCTAACAGCTGCCTGAAAAATAAATATTTCCTAGTCATGGGCTGAACTTCTTTCTATTTTTTTGCTTTGTATAATTGTTTTGGCATTATGCATCACATCCTCACTTTGTCAATGTCATGGTGAATTTTTTAAGCTTAAATATTATTCATGAAGTGATGGTGACCGAGGCTTTACATGTAATGGTATGGAGGCATTACCACCTACCTGTTTTCTCTTTGCAAGAAAGCTCTACTCTTTCCACTTTTCTTCTTAGCATCTGTGATGGTGAGTTGTTGGATAGTTCCAGGTTCTGTTAAAGAACTCCGTGTTATGTATTATTAGGTCCTAATGTAACACTTATTATGAGCACCTTGCACTTTCGTCCTGTAGCTTCACTGTTGCTACTTACATTTTTTTTGCTTACCATTTCTAGCCAGATGTTTCATACTCAGCCTTCTACTGAAAATATCCTTGTGGTTGAAGCTGAAGCAAAAACTTCACTTGGATTATTCAGGCTCAAATAACTCGTGACTTGAAAATGCACAAGATGCTCATTGCATTTTCTTGTGTGCATTCACATCCAGCACTATAATGATGTCCCTCTTTCAAGAAATCATCATGGCCTGCAGTGCATCTCTTAATACAGGGGTTCATCTGCCTTTTCATTGTGTGCCGTTTATGCTAGCAGGTGAAGTATATAATTGAATAAAATGTAATTGCAGCTATATAATTTCATTCTTGCATTTTTAATACAAAATACATTTATATTAACGAAATAATAGATGTTGTCACTAACAAGCAAGACATAGGCTCTCAGGAGCTGAAGTTTAGGCGCTTTAAAGGTATTGTTCAAGTGCCTTTAGCAGTTTTGTTTCCATGACAAGAGCATGTCTATTTTGTTAGCATGCTCCCAGTGTTGCCCTTATGTGAGCCTCGAATGCTCACATTTTTGGAAACCTTTGCATTGTCTTTACCCATTCCATCATTCTGCTTCTATGCACCTGAATATAAAAGAAGGTTCTGCATGGCAAATACTTTCTTACCTGCATCTGAAATTCTTTGAACAGTTTGCTTTGTCAGTAAGCTTTTCATGTTGAGGCATAAGTTATCTCCATCATCTATTGTAGCAAAGATTATTTCCAAACTAAAGCTTTTGGCAATTGAAAGCAAAGTTCTTCCTCTCTTAATCTTCAAACAAAGCTAATCTTCATGAACGATTCAGTTTTCCTTTAGTAAAAATGCTTAATAAATATTTATAATGGGATACAATGTAAAATATGAGACAAACCAACAATTTATTTACTGATATGTGTATCAGCAATGCCTCTTAAGATTGTATGAAAGAGATAAGCAACAACAGCCTGAAGGAAGATTTCTTACTTTCGTGGTTGTAGCCCATTCTTTTTCAACCACAGTACCTACGAGGTAAGCAACAAGTTTTACTAGGTAATGCCTCAGTGTGGAGAGGTTTTCTTGTTTATGCATTATTTAAACAAGATTACTTGCATAATATTCATTGAAGCTATTAAGATCCGATGCTGAATGTAGAACCTAGCGAGTCTATTGAAAAATGGCATTAGGCGCAAGGTATGCACGCAATAAATAGCCTGTCTCTGTGATATATGAAGCTTTTCACAGCTGCTCTATATTCACAATCTTTCCTATTTTCATACCTAGGTGATAATTTGATAACAAGATGAATATATTTCCAGGATAGCAATTGACAACATTAATGTACAGTACTTCATTGCTCAAAGAAGCTTGCATTTCAGACAGTTTGGGCACTGTAAAGCATCCGCTGCTAGCTAAGGAAGGGAAAGCCATTAGGAGGGTTTGGCTTTAGTTAATAACCGGCCTGGTCCACTGTTACCATTTTTGCCTTGAATACCGTTTTTGCACTTCGAACAGGCATATGGCATCATCAAAAAGATGTGAGAGAGAGGCTTACATTGTGAGGGTTTTTATCTTGTGCACATATTTGGGGAACCAAAATGTGGCACAAAGTGCATGCAATGTGCTCAAAGGACATTAAGCATGAAAGCAATCTGTCCTATTTCCAATACTATATAGTACTTCAAGCTTGAAACATTAAATATAACAGAAGCACTTGAGTGGAACCTTAGGATTGTACAAAAAATGATGAAACAAAGTGATGCACACAACATACAGCATGAATCAAGAAGGTCATGCAGTGACTGTCAGTTAAAGAACAAATGCTCGTAGCTGACCTTCAGGTTAAGATAAAGAGCAAGAAAATGAGTTTGTCAAGTTATGTAGTATATAAAGTGTGTTTGTTGGAAGGGTAAAGAAACTTTAGTTAGGGGCAGTAGATGATTGAAGGGAATTGTGAGAACAGGATATTTATTGGTTCTGGGTCAACTTCACCAGGTAGAACATCAACATGATAGGTCTCCGTTATTCAGTGGATCTGGGTAGACTGGTTGCATCAATATTTTTAAAATGCAGATCGAGATACTAGGTTTTCTTGAAGCATCTCTTTTCACAATCAGAGACATAAGATATGTATCACACTCTTCTTCAGTCATAATTACTACTTTGCGATTTAGTACAAACTTGCTTCTAGTAGCTGAAACAGTGAACTGAAATACTTCTGCCTCATTTAAAAAAATATATATACTTATTTTAGGAGACTATTAGAATTATAGCCTATGTTATTTACTACGTACAACATGATCACTAAACTGACTATGCAGTATGTTCTATAATATTTGCAGTATCTGTCATAATAAAAATCACATTCTCTTGCAGTATAGATCAATATTGTTTCTTTTTTCTAGTTGTTATTTGTGCAATGTACATGTTGGTGAAACGCACACACACAAAAATTATGCTGTATGTATGAGGAAGCATAAAAGTTGTATGCCATGTACTAGAACACATGTACGAAAATTTGCAGCCACATATGAGGTGCTTAGCTCGAGTGTTTGTGTTGCTGTCATTTTTCCTTCTTTTTTTTTTCAATAATTTTGTCATCTCAAAATTTCAAAAACATCAGGAACTTCTGAGGCAATATTCGTCTGGAGATTGAGAAATTAGCATTTTACCTACCGTAGAAATGGGGACAGTATCAAGAACACTCGTATTACAAGACAACTGCGACTATATTGTTGAGAACTGACAGACAATTATGCCATGTAATTATGCTTTATAATTATATCTTATTAAATAATTATCTATCAGTTCTCAATATATTGTGTCTAACAAAAAAACAAGCCCATAAGTTCATCCTTCTTTCCTTCACCACAACTAAGAGTTACAGATCTCAGTTTTCTAGCAGAAGAAAATGGACTACTCTGAGCTAAAAGTAGAGAATGTCAGATGCAATCCTCAACATTGACATACTTGCCTTAAATATTCAAGTGACCTGCACAAGTTTATGACTGAACATTCAAACGCTTAGCTAATGACACAGAAACGTGATGGTCAATTTCCCACTAGTGTTAAGTTATTTTTCATCACTTTGTGCAGAAAGGTGCCGGACAATAATTACTTAGTGGTGCCACGTTGCTTGTCATTTGTTACCCTGGGACCTAGCTTTGAGCATCTCATTCTTTGAAACCTGATGTTCATGTCCCCTGCCCTTTGTGGTAGCAGCTAATGAGCCCCCCTCACTGTCTAACCCTTGGGTGTGTGTATGCTCTGAACCCTGTGCTCTCTCCCATAAAGGACACCTTACCAAGGCCGGTATGTACTAGACGTGCAATCGGAGATGGCCCGCTCTTTCTCTTTCCCCTTTTTTTTTCTTGCCTCCATTTTGAGACCCCTCTCTTCCTACTAGGTAGTAGCCTGCAGGTAGGAGCATTACGCACAAACACAGCCCTGCCTCAGAGCTTTCTGTCTACTAATTACCACTTTGTTTCGTTAACTCATTTCTTAGCCTTCCATGTTGTCTCTTATCTTTTTAAGAATAAAGTCAACCTTAATTAGCTCTTTTTGTTCCTTCTCTAGAATCAGCCATGCGTTGCTAGAATTGGAAAAAAAAATAAACATTTTTCATAAAGCATTTGTCTTGACACATTATTGCTCTGCACAGCTGATGAAATTCATTGCTCTGTGATAGGGCAGTGTTTGTGTGGGAGCCTCTTTAGAATGTAGGTTAAAAATGCAAGCAAGCAAGTCTGATTCTCGTAGTAAGCAAAGTTTGGTGACTTCTTTCGTTTCTGCTTTTTGATGTTTAGTTCACATGTGGTGGGTGAGCTGTGCTTGTGTCCCATGTTGCACTGGATACTAGTGGGGCTCGAAGTATTATCGCCACTGGACAGCTTTGTAGGCTGTTGACGTCCTTTGGACAAGCAGTCCTCAATTGTTGCAAAATGGCGCTATGTTACTTTTTTTAATGTGGAGTTGCACGCTTCCTTACATCGGCCTTGCATGATTTGCTAGCAGCAGCCCTTGGCAGTGGGAACCAAATCCGCAATTTGGGTTGTTTTTACTGCTGGAGAGGTGCTTTTTATTTGTTCACTTTCGTTCATTTAGTTTTATGTCATTATTTCTGCACTTAAATTAGTGGTTCTTATGCTTTATTTGTCCTGATTATCTGTTAACATTATTAGGTTGTGTATAACAGAAAAATTGGCTTTTGACTCATTTCACCTTCTTTCGTTCATGCTCACTATATTATCATCTGTTAATATCATTATGGAGCCTCACTAAAACATGTAACTCTCAATTACTTTGAGCCCTGCAAGTCCATCGTCTGGTGATCACTGTAGAACACTGTTTTGGGACAAGCATGGCCTATGTTCGACGAAGGCTATTCGCATCGTGATGCTGCTGCAGTAGAGAGAATGAGCACCCATATTTGTCATGGTGGCATCAGATGTCTTTTCTGGATGTTTCTTCCAACTAGGCCTGCAATTGGGACAGTACAATCATGTCTCCGGCTCTCCAAGTGCACTTCTTCTCTTAGTTTGCCTTTTTGGCACAATAAACATTCCTTTAATCATAACAGTAACAGCTACAGCACTCGGAAGTTCTCATGTATGGGCATGTGTGTGAACTGTCCCAATCGTGGGGTTTGGCTTTTAGCCTGTTTTGTGCTGCATCCTGGATCACTTTTCTTCAGCTCTGCGAGATGGAATGTTTATGTGAGAACTTGTAGTGGTGCTGCCTAGACTTTATTTACTGCTCTTGTAGGGTGTTTTAGTAGTGTGAAATATGTTAGGTTTGGCAACTGTGACCTTTAGAATTACAGAAGTAGAGGAGGCTACCAATTAACTGGACTAATGAGGACTACTCAAAAAATTAAGCTTCGCCCGAATTTCACTGATTGGCTGTCGTTCATTCCTATTGCCGAACTGCCTTGAAAGCAATGTGCACAGTACAGATTTTATCCTTTATTTACATTACTTGCCATTTGCTAATAAAATATTAGCTGGAGTAAATTTGGCTGATGACTCTATCAAAACATAATTCAATCAGAATCGTACCATATAAACTTAATCCTAAATTCATATATTGTTTATATTTACTTAATCTCTTTCCCAATATTATATTTGTATCAGTGATATTTTTTCCCCTTGAATATTCCAGTTCAAAGCCTTAGACTGATGCCTCCAGGCAGTTCAAAGTGTTAGACTGATCTGTAGCATACTCCCAGTTGCCTTTCCTAACTGCATGCACTCACTAAAACATCATAGAGAAGCCATGTGAATCTTTTTGTGCCCGTTTCCCTCCTGTCTTGCCTCACAGAGCATGAGCAGCTGAGGCTGTGCAAGAGCTCAGCCTACATGAACCTTCACTTCAAGGTGAAGTGGTTCTACAATAACTACATCAAGGACATTCCTCCCTATAAAGACACGGTGCCTGAATATGCTTCGTAAGTAGCCATCATCAACCAACTTTCCATGCCCAATACTTGACTTCATGTATGCAATACTGCTGTTCACTTTGATACCACTGGGAGGACTAAATAGCTGTGATGATGCAACAATCTAGGTTCATTTTCCTGCTGTGGGAAAATAAATTTTATCTGTTGTTATCAATTTAACCTCTTACTTTGTCTGTTTATTTACGTGTTTCATTAAATGACATCTTTCATTAAATTCATTAAATTATTTTGTATTTTATAGTATCTACTTGTGTTTGGATAATACTACACTACTCTTAATTTAGTTGAACTGTTCATGTAGAACTTGTTCTGTTTGATTGTAGAGCAAAAAATTTGCCTTTAATTTCGGTGATTGTTTCCAAGAAGCATATAAGGCTTTTTGATTACATTGAATTCAATCACATCTGTAGCAATTAATGCTGTTGAGCACAATACATCTCGTTGTACAACCACGCTCACATCAGACTTTCTCGCTTTTCAGGTTGTTTGAACCTTTTGTGATGCAATGGCTCAATGAGAATGACGATGTTTCTCTAGAATACCTCCACAGTGCCTTCCTACGTGACAAAAAAGATGGCGTAAGTAACCTGCTTTCAGGTGCAGAGCACCTTAGAGGCTAGGCTTGTTGGTGTTTCCTGTCATTGCGGTGTGTCATGTAGTCATAGTGTGTCATGAAAGTGGGCATGTACCACAGTGGGTCAATCTCACTACTTGCTAAATGGGCATGTGCCATTATGGATAAATCCCACTTCTCACCAACAGTAAAAACGAACAAGGCAACAGTTAGCCCAATAAATAGCCAACGACGTTGGTGGAGCACAAAAGGGAAGTGAAATCGAGCATGTAGAAAACAAAAAAAGCGCCTTAGAAGCATTCGGACGCAGTTTTCTGATGACGTTACTGAGGCGGAAACACCCTTCCCTTCATGCCCAGTTTTAGGCAGATCCCACTAGTGTCTCGCTGAGGGTATCTCTCTCAAAACACTGCATGCAACCCTGCTTTCCAGGTTTCGTGCAAGTGTAGGTGAAACATGCCTTGTCCTACATGCCTTGTCCCTCCCCAGCTTTTCAACTGCATTCACATACCGTATAAAGCCAGATCTGGAAACGATGGTTGGTAGTTATTGTGTCCCTGCTGTTGCAGATGTAGATGCTGCGATAGGTTCTATTGGAAAGCGTCACTAAGGAGCACCAAACAACTAAAAGGCACATAGATCTGGTATGCGCAATCAATGACTGACTTTAAAATTCCAGGTTTTCGGAACGTGTCTCATAGTTCGGACTCCTCTGCAATATTCCCTCGCATAGCCAACGTGTTAGGTGACAAAAGGGTTTCAGCCTGTCAAATCTCAGAAGTTCTTATTTTTTTTTTACTTTTCATTGACCGGCACTGCATGTCTCAAACGGCATCAGTGGAAGCCACCACCAACACCATGTAGACTGCCTCGCAGCCTTGAACAACTGCTCTAACATACCAATCCACTGGCAACTGTAGTGATTCTCTAAACCCTGCCTTTGTGGCGATGCAAAGATATTTGACTGATAAGCATGCCAAGGAAGTAAGGTAGCTGCTGTCACATAACATTACTCAATTCTTAATTATAGGTGCCGCAGGCATAGCAAAGATTTTATTTTGGGGAAAGGCTCTACACACCATTTTACGTGTGCATCCAAAAATTTTCCAAATAAGGGAACTGTCATATTAGTTGGCAACATTCAGAATCAGTCTTTCTGTAGAAGCAGAAATCTTGCCATAACTATGGGTAATAATTATGACCATAACTATGTGCATACAAATAATTATCTTTTTTCTTATTAGGGGAGACAATAAGTTTAATCAACAAAGACAAAGTTTCTCCTTCGAAGGGCCCATTGCCGCATTGATGTTTCCTGAAAATGGCTGCTGTTAACTGTTGCGAAGTGATAAAATGCAAGCAATTTTGCCTTCGAAAGCAGCACTGAAGCACAGAAGAGCATAGCTGCCGCGCTATTTCGATATGTCCAGAATGAGCTAATGTCATCATATCAAACATCTAGCTACTCTTTTTTGCAGGTGTGCCAGTGGTGCTTGCCATTATAGCAAGCATGGCTACAAGTTGATGGCTCGAAATAGTGTCAATGGTGATGTACAAAAGAAATATAATCGCATGGGCATCGATTGGTAGCCAAGTGGTAGGATATTCACAATGCATTCACGGGACTGCAAGTACTCTGCCTAACAATAGCACATAAGCTGCCTTACATTTTTCTTTTCTGATTTCATACACTCTATGTATTATAGACATTTTAATTGTTAGATGGGCTATCTAGTAAAATAGCAACTTAGATTATCAAATGATGACGCATTCTTGATGAAGTTACGTGGAAGTTTCAGCCTATCAGATGGGCTCACAAAGTGTTGCAAGTATGTGCCGCAATCAAAAGCATGTTGGCATTTTTTCTTGTCTTTTGCAGTTCCTGCAGAGTTCGGAGCATGCCCTTTTTTCCAATTCCGTGGTGGACGTTTTTACACAACTCACGCAGTGCTTTGACGTTATTAGCAAGCTAGAATGCCCAGACCCCGAGCTTGTGAAGCGCTACATGAAGCGTTTTGCCAAGGTACGCTGGAAAGCACAATCCGTGCTGCAGTTCACTGTTTTGTTGCCTCTGTCGTAAACACCTTGCTTTTATTTTTTCTGGTATTTTCTTCTGCACAGACAATTGTGAAAGTCCTGACGGCGTATGCAGACATCGTGAAGAAGGAATTTCCAAACTATGTCCTGCAGGAAAAAACTGTGAGTTGCCTTCCTCCTTCCTTTGTTCTCTTTAACATATATGTCTCATATCAAAGCTAATAAAAAGGTCTAAATTTGCAGGTACGTTATGTGTTCAATAAATACTGGGAGGCTGTGATTGTTTAGTGCCATGGTGATAGCATACGAAGTATAGATACAATTTGATGCCGATTCACTAGCTGTCATGCGGTAGTCTTGTACAGTGTAAATGCACTACACTATTTCAAAAACAGCTCCAGAATAGAATATTAGTTATTTTTATTACCCTTGCACTGTTCCATCCAGAAATGGCTTGATGTATCTATGCTATAATAGTCAATAGTTCAGTATTAATTAATATATTAAAACAAAACATACACTCCCAAAACAGTTGCATTCTCTTGATACATGTAACCAGACTTCTACATTTCAATGTGCTATACAGCCTGTAGTTCACACCTTTCACATTGTTTTTTTTTCTTCTTGCAGCGATTGCACTGTTCATTGGCAATTGGCACTGTTCAAAACACTACTTTTCCCGAGAACATAACATCTTAAGGCAAGAAAATGACAAACATATACACAATTGGCACCTGAACCTTGCATACTAAATCGGCTCGTTTTGATGATTTATGTCTCAGTTGCAATCGGTAACTAGTAAACACATGCAAAAAGTAAAGTAACTTTCATTGTGTGCTGTTCAACTGTTGGCCCAAAGGTCTCAGGATTGAATCCCAGCTGCAGCAGCCGAGTTTCGATGAAGGCGAAATGCTAGAAGCCCATGTGCTTAGACTTAAGTGCAAGTTAAAGAACTCCAGGTGGTAAAAATTTCCGGAGCTCTCCACTGTAGCGTCCTTCATAATCATGTTGTTGTTTTGGGATGTAAAATTCTGACAATTATGAACTTTCATTATAACATAAAACCAAGTGAAGCCCTATGAATTTGATTGAATTTTTCTCCAGACCACTCTTCAAGCTGCTTTGCAGGAGTGTGAAACATATATGTTTATTTTTAGTTCTTTTACGTTTGAATATCTGACTTTGTATACATCTTTGTTAGGAAATAATCACGGTGTAAAAAGAAAGCCTCAGTACTTTCGTGCCCATACTTATGTTATGCTGTGTCATTCAATTTTCAATTTCAGGCTTGCATTTTGATGAACAATATTCAGCAACTGAGGGTACAACTTGAAAAGCTTTTCGAATCCATGGGAGGAGAAAAAGTAAGTCTCATAGCATTATGTGGCGATTACTTGGCACTTGGGGAGCACTTACCATTCTTCATCGCTATATTAGCTGTGAATCCTCACTGGCATTACTTTATTTTCGTAGTTACATCCTGTGATCCAGATGTATAAACTGCCAGTTGTATAGACAGTAATGTGCTGCTGTATTTGTATGCTGAAGCAGTAAGCAATGCTTTGTTCTTCAGTTCTGTTTATCATATGTCACAAGCTGGTTTAGACTGTATCATACAAGAGTTATTGCACCTTCATGCTTCTCTTTGTAATGCATTACACACCACATCAGGGACATTATTAACAGCACCAAGGTGATGTACTATTCTGAGTTATGCAAGTACAGCATCTATACATAGCACGCATGGATAATGACATATGTTAGCTGTTGTGGCATTGTGTCCTGCCCCCTAACAAAGGGAGCTAACTCTACAAAGAGCAGCTGTTCACTTTGCTACTTGAGAGATGGTGTGGGGAAATATAATATATACTGCTGTGGCATCCCAGCATTTCATACATGGAATGTTTATTCATTGCATTGTAGCAAGTTAGCGACTCTCAACATTACCTTCAAATTTTTATTTGTTTTGATTCTAGTCTAAAACAACAAACTAATATATACAACTGGTGCAAGCTTACATTCTGAAAAGCAGATAGTACAAGTTCTCCCTACTACAACTAGGAAATTATCATGTTATTTTCCTTAATTTTTTTGCCAAGGAAGCAGTTGAACTAGTAGATAATTGTGGTCATAGGTCGGCAAAACTTGAGGAGCTCTCTCAGACTCACTCATATAACATATTTTGTGCTTTGGACTTGCTCTGACTCGTACTCACTCAGACTCACAGTCACGAAAATTTACTTCAACAGAACTCACTCGGGCTCACTCACAATAACTCACCCGAACTCACTCAGACACAGACTCATGGCTTGGTCCGAGTGTGAGCGAGTCCGAGTGAGTCGACTCATGAGTCCATTCGTTTTGAATTAACTCTTTCAAGCCTGGTTTCCATGCTCTTTAACACCAATATCTCATGTAATTGGTGCTCTTCTGGGCTTCAATCGATATAGTACCTTCGAATACGAGTGAATAGGTGGATAGCAAAATCGTGGCTCACGCAATGAATTGTGGGCTATGCGCCCGTATGCGCCGATTTCCGGTTCGAGGTGCCGTGATGCCGTGCGGCCATTCTTGCCAGTGCTGGCGTTTTTAGCATGTTCCACCTTGTACTCGTGGTGCCATTTTCTTATACATTGCTGCGTAATATTTTTAGAGTGCTATGCAGCATGAATGATTAACGAATGCCATCACTACGAGATAGTTGTATTCGTGCGAGCAATCATTTTTTCATTGAAGTGGCTTGCACGTCTGGACACATGCTTGTTGTGTTACAGCGAAGGTTATGTTGCGCATGTTTTGTCTCACGCAAAAATTCCTACACACATTGGGATCACAAAATATTCGTTCACCTGTTTTCATGTTGCTCACGAACCCGTAAAATGATTTATTCAGTTTTTGGTTGCAAAGATATCATTCAGGACTCAATATAACGAATGGCCGTAGTAATGTGTTTCGAACGCTATAAACGAAACGTGCTCGTAGTTTTCCAGCTTTCTTTTTTTACGCCTCTAAATAACTCTCTAAATTAGGTGTCGTCCCTCACACGCTCAAACGATGTTTTTCAATGCGCGCAAAATTATCCGCACTCACTGTACAGTTGTGCAAGATAGTCTTTAAGGCTATGAGTCGGAGTATAACATGACCTATCAGCACTACACGCTTGCAAGTCTGACATAACAGAGACGTCATACCACGCTACTCGTTGCTTCAAAAGTGACTTCGGTCTTTTTACGTCGCACGATACCATTATTTGAGTGGCCGTATTGTTCACTGGGCTTTTTACGCACTCACCTATTTCAATCAATTTTTTAGGACTGTTAGCTATGCAGATTATGCAATAGACGTATACTATATCGGCATACTTGATCGTGCAAAGTGCGCCTACATATGTAGACATCTAACGTATATTGACATATGATAGCATGTGAACATATGTCTGAGTGATTTTGAAGTTGTCTTGGTAAGTGTATGTGCTCGAAAATATTAAATCGAGGTCATTGTGCAATATATCACTGCATGTTTCAAAGCATAACCGCACGCATGTGCTCGAAAGCCATCTCTCAACGTTCCTCGTTTTTGCCCATGTCCAAGTCTTGCTTCGTTCCCTGAAATGCGCGAAATATCATCTATCCATTCACAAAAAAAAGAATTGAAGAACACAATCATTGAGCAAACAGCAGCAAAAGCATCACAGAATTGCACGTGTTTCCGCCCCGATTACACTGCGCAGCAGGCACCTTGAAGCAACGAAGGGATAGGCCTCGAACCGGAAGTACCGAAGCAGACAACGTAAGATATATTTATTAAGAACTTCCCCAGAATAGTTGGCGAGGGCCAGGTCAAGACACCCCTCTACTTAATTCACACCTTCTGTCAATAAATATTTAAATGATGTATGATGGACACTGCTTTGGAATATGTGGGAGTAGTCGTGAGGCTGATAGTAATGCTGAAGAGTATATAGATATGATCATAAGTCGGCAAATGAAAATGGAACTCACTCAGGCTCACTCAAGAAATGATATTGCTTTAGCGCAGCTCAATTTGAGCGTGAAGAAAAGATGCTATGCACTCAAGAAGGGGAAAAAAACAGATGACAGTGTGAGCGCTCAAACTGAGCTGCGCTAAAGCAATATCATTTTATCATGCACCAACTCACCCAGTCAGCAGTACTTGTTACTCAAGAAATATATCTTATGCTTTGGACGCACTCGGACTCAGATTCACCAAAAATTTTCCTGTGCCAAACTCATTCGAACTCACACTCACCAAAATTTTCTTCAGCCGAACTCACTCGGACTCAGACTTGCAAAAACTTTCCTGGCCCGAACTCACTTAGACTCAGACTCGTGGCTCAAATGAGTCTGAGTGAGTCGACTCATGAGAGAGTTCGCCGACCTAGGATTCTGGTGGCTGTTTTCACCTTTGATCAAATAGTTGTTTTTCATAATGGGTAGATGTGTTTAGGCACTTTTAAGGGGGCATGCATACCATGGTAGTTTACCAAGGTAGAGAAGTGCTGTGTGAACTAAGGAGTAATTGCAAATTAAGATGATAATGGTATCTCAGAGAGAAGAAAAAGATGAGAAAGAGTCATCATGCACTGACAGTAGCATTGACGTGTGCTACTCAAGTTTCTCATATTGCATTGATTGGCTGCTGCATTAGATGAATCTGCATGATGCAAAGGAAATGAAACTGTTAACTTGCTGTGATACTAATTCGCAAAATATCCAGCTCGGAACTTGCATTGCTTATTCTGTAAATTATTGCAAGTACATGTTCACTCAGAAGTTTCCTGGGAATTTCATTATAAAGCAGTAGTTGAAGGTTTCTCTAATTCCACTTTTTTTGTCAAAATCTGTCACAACAGCACACGTACATGCTTGGCTAATTTTAAAATTGTTATAGTTAATTATAAGAACATGATATAATCATCACAAAATACTTTGAAAATATTCATCGTTACTGTTAAATTCAATACACATTAGATCTGCAAGTTTATATGCTCTATTCTTGTTCCAGTGGAAGCTGTTGTGGGTTATGACTGATTACTACAGTACCTTCTTTTGCATTTTATTTGCAGCTTGAAGCTGACGCTAGCAACATACTCAAAGAGCTTCAGCAGTCACTAAATGGTGTCCTGGATGACCTTAGCATAGTTTTTGCCAAAAGGTAAGTCATCATTGCATCGCTGCTAAATTTAATTTTCAGTTTCATTTTTGCACAACCATCTTATTACAATGCCAATGCAATCATTACTGTTGAATTTAGAACATCTTGGCACACACTAACTGTGGGATAAGCAGCTGAAATGCATGTAATTCTAAGCTACAGTTATTGTTGCACCCACGTCCTGTAAACATGCTTTATTGAGTTAATTTAACACATTCAAAGAATGTTGATCTGAAGCAAATGCATTGCATCAAATCAAGAAATGAATTCTACACTGTAAAAATATATGTGATGCTTTAGCACACTTTTAAGCTGGTGGGAATAAAAATAATGATTGTTTTCAGGCACCTTGCTGGTAAAATGAAAGTAAATAGTACTGAAGGACTCTTTCTTTTTTTCTTTCTATTCTTTTTTTGCTAATCACTTGGCAAAGTGGTTCTGCAGAACCTGTTCATTTGGTTCACCTTTTTATGTAGCAGGAACATACAAGCACCGTTCAGGATAGCCACTGCCAGAAACACCTTGGTAGCCTCTCTTAAAATAAAACTTTGCTTCACTGAAGAAAGCTCAATTCATGCATTTTGTGCAAATATTCATTTTCCAGAGTGATCATGCATTTGTCAGAGATTGATATAAGATCACTGAGCTTATCTTGTTGCACTTGTTAACTGACATTACAAGGATATATATGCTAATCATATTAAATAGTATGAGACAGTGTAAGCACCCTATGTATTAGCTGAAATTCTTATTTCGAGCACAATTTGCTTACAGTGCTTTAGAGCATATTGCCAATTCTTAACATTTAACATTGAATGGGATGCACGTAACTGTTCCAGCCTGGAGCCAACCATCAAGCAAAGCATGGGTGAGCTCAGCTCCCTTCTGGCTGGAGTCAAAGGCAGTGGCCAGGTTTCCATGAACCAAACGTCCCAGCGCAACGAGGTAGCAGCCGAGGCGGATCACGTGCTGCACCCTCTCATGGACATTCTCGATGGCAAGCTGACCATGTTTGCTCAGGTCTGTGAGCGCACCGTGCTCAAGCGTTTGCTCAAGGTGAGTATATGAGACCCACTCGTGTTTGTTTGTCTCGAGTGTTGAAGAACTTTCGCGCGTTTTGTAAATACTGTGACTAATCTGCTAGTACTGTTAGCAACATCACCATCCTGTATGTATTCGCTCCTCACTGAGTAGGCATCGTGTCACTTATACAATGGCCCTGGACCGCCCCAAGCACTGAAGGCACTGTGTGCGGGATGTCACAGCATAGTTCACTGGGTTAGCCCGAATGAGACAGGATGCTAGGGGTCTAGGGTATTTTTATGCACTTTGCTGAGCTCGGCCATGTAGCACCAAAAAAAGCAATTTTATACTAAAGTATTCACAGAACCATGACTCATAATATCTTAAACTACATGTCAACAGGAACTAAAGCGAAGTCTCCAGGGTGCATTTATTGAAGGGCTTGTGATCAGTGTGGGAATTGCGATACCTTCCGAATTTGTTCAATATCACATTCCTATTTGCAAACATTGAAACATATTACAAAACAAAGTAAGCAAAAAAAAGAAGATAATACTCTTCAATTGGAAAAGCTTAGGACCCATTTTGGTCAACTCATTTAAACGAGACTACTAAGCCTGCTTTGGCTGTCATAGGAAGGGGACCTTGAAGTGCTGACACTTAAAACTGCAGTTGCAGTGGCGTAGCCAGGATCTCTTTTTCACGGATGGGAAGGGACAGCACAGGCCTAGTGGGCCACTCTCTGGCTACACCCTTAGCTGTAAAATTACCTCAAATTCATCAGTCACATTCAACATACTTCACTTTTTTCTGTATGCATGGCTTTGTGGTTTGATGCAGCCAACTAATTTCCTTACTCTTGCATCTCTGACACGATGCTCCAAAATGATGTTGACAGTAGTGTTAATATCCCTGAATATTTCCCTCTTAGGAACTCTGGAAGATTGTTATGCACACAATGGAGAAAACGGTGGTGCTTCCGCCAATGGGAGAGAAGAACGTAAGATGCTTTTATTTGCTTTCAAAGTGTCACTTGGTTTTGCTGCCATTAGCTACAGCAAACGTTCATTAGTGAGGATGGCGTTCATCGAAACAAGGGTTGTCCTTGGTGAAGCATTGCCTATGTTATGATACCATTATCAAGCAGAACACCCATAGCCATGACTTACAGTTAAACCTGGGAAAGCATAGTACAAACTGGTGATGCACCAACAAATGATTACAAATTGCATGAAAGCATTAAATGAACTTTACTGTTTTTATTGGAGCATGTTACACCCTTTCATCTCTGGAACGTTTGATAAGTCAGCAATTCAGTTGTTATGTGCATAACAGATAGGTGAAAACGTGGATGTTTTTTCAGGCAATATTGTGTCTTGAAAGGCTGCTTGATATGTGATATACTACATGGAAACAGCACAAAAATGGGATGAAGTAGGCCCAAAAAGCACACATGTCAAAAACAACAGGACACAATATGGCAAATGTGTTGACAATTTCGTATATGCATTCCTCTTTTATATGACCGTTTTACTGGGGACAAACCAACCGCTGCATGAACGACTGTCTTAGCATGCATGCAATCTCAGGTCCGCTGCACTTTGGCAGCTCATTGTTGTTCGTGTGACTGCACTCCACTCTTCAATGACTGAGGTGCTCTCAGGATATGTATACTGAAATCGGGTCAAACATAAAAGAGATGAAGCCTTTCATATCAAGAAGAAGAAAAACATCTGCGTCAGCAAGCCCTGTGTTGCACTTTTAGAGGAATAAATAGCGTAATTATCAAGTTAAATGGGATATCTTGACTTGTGGCAGGCTTTTATTGTGATTTCAACACTGTGACCACGTGAAAGTTCATGATTTAGTTGTTTTTTTTAGCTCCTACTTTTGGTATATGCTTTCTGACACAATAAACTTGCTTCAGTTGTTGGTTCGCGTCTGTGTTCTGTGTTACTTCTTCTTAGTCCTGTTTTTGCACTGTTTCCATGCAGTTTTAGGCAGTGTTTAGACATTAACTGCACATCAGGGTTCTCCCTATTGTGGACAGCGGTATAAATGCCACCCATCAATCTGCTTCACTGCCCATCACTTTTGATAGACTACCCTCCACCATTTAAAATGCATGTATCAGAACCAAGAAAAATAGCAACTGTGTGTGCAGAACACTAGTGGCAAGGGAGCCTACATGAGGGAACCATATTATGGTGAGGTAGTAGTATGTACGTTCTCCAGCATCAGGCCGTGCCCCCGCTACCTGAGTCTCTAAAAAGAAGTCTGAACAGGCGGCCTCGTCATACAAAGATTGCAAACACCAGTGCGAGTGCTTGAACACAAGTGTGCTTGTTTTCGTTTTCTGTGTGCAAATGTTGGGGTCAGTGCCAATTCGTTGCGTGGAGACAGATTTTATCATAGCTACCAGAAATGCCTGATCAGAAACTCAACGTAGATGCCTTGTGTGAAGTTTCAAATTCCTAAACTTAACGTGAATGTGGGCACATCAAGGGTCCTACTGCACTTGATGGAAGCATAGGTAATTTCTTCCGCAAGGTATGTTATATCGAAGTATAAATCAGTTTGAAAAATAAGGGACAACAAAAGTGAGTTCTAGCAACCAATGTAATGACATCAATGACAGATTTATTCATTCCTTTCCCCTGGTTTCATTAATCATCATGCCATCATGCTCCGACACCTGGCATCACTGAACATGAAAATATAATCTCCTGCCTTTCTAGTTAAGCTGTCACTGCCTCTTTCAACCTGTTTTTTCTTCTAACAGTCTTTATCTGTCCTCGCTACTCCACTTTCTTTTCCGTCTTTTCTACTGTTTCTGCGCTATCACAGATGATCCTTCCCAACTTGCCCAATGCCAAAATTGAAGACGTGTCACGGCTCTTTCGTAATCATGTTGCTGCCAACAAACTCCCCACACTGGGTGTCATGGTGAGCCTTTCTCTCTGCACCTGTTACCAGCTTGCTTAATCTAACAGCTCTCTTTTCCTCTCTTCTTCTTCGCATTTTTTTCTTCTTTGCAACATTTCTTTGCATCACTTGATAAACCACTTGCCAAGTCAGATATGTCATACATCTGACACCATAAGAACAAGTGTCGTAGTCACTGTGTCGCACACACCAGTTACCAAGAGGCAATACCCAATTTAGGCTGCTGCATTACAATATGAGAACTCATAAATTTTGGGGAAGAAGGAGACTGCATGTTAGTAGAGGAAGAGGCATTCTACACAATCCATTATCTGAAACAATCGCAAAAGGCGACAGTATCGCCTTTGGTGATGTAATATCTGATGTGTTTTATAACTGGCCAGCACATCATCTTTGCACTCGCCATTTGTTTATAAATATCGGACAACACAAGGGTGGGCGCACTGTATGAGTGCAAAGCGACCCGAGTGTGGAGTTTTTGAGTGTATGCTAACTTCTACTCAGTAGCCAGGCTTGGCTGTAGCTATCCGAAATATGAAACAGGCTGAACGTGCTTTCAACTTTAAAGCACAGTATAATATTTGAAGAATGTCACTTTGTGTGAAATGTATTTTTGTTTAGAGTACAACTCGGCGTACTCGGAGGGTTCAGCTGTAGTGTGCCACCGCAGCGACATCACGTCAACATCTCAACACGTTGCTGCGCCTGATAAATCATGTGTGCATTGCACGGTTTAAATCACAAAAAAGACACTCTGGCAAAAAAAATGAGTACTGAAAATGCACCAAGCTAACGCTTGCTGAAAGTCTCAGTGCTTCACAATCGAACCAGAATCAAATACTAGAAACTACTGGCTATGTCAATGAAATGGTAGACTTCACCACCAACTGATGATGATAAGGTCTGATAGTCTATTCCGGGCATATCCGGAGAACCATAAAGCTGTGTCACATCGACGAAAATACTAGATGGCGCCCGCTTTTTTCTGGTTTTTCTCAATAGCCAACCAGCGCGCATCAAATGCGGCACTTTTGAGACTCACCTTTTTTTATTTTTGATAAAAATGTTATAAAAGTCTGGCACCTGTAGCCATTGCACAGGAACTCTACGTTGACGCAGAAATACTTTGCCACTCCTAAAGTTGTACTGAAATGGTTAATTAACAAATATCTCTCATTAAGCTTTTAGTCATTAATCTCCGTAACTACTTTCAATCTTGAAGAACTTGAAAAATTTTTATGGCGATATATTTGTGAGGAAATGAGTGCCGATGCAAAGGTCATTCAATGATTATTTTAAAAAGTTGTCCAGGATGCCTTTAATGGGTGGGTCCTTGCCTGACAATCACAAAAATTTATTGTAAGTTCTCCAACATAATGCATAAATATAGCTATCATCATCAATCTTGATAGATATTGTCAGCACTTCAAAATGCCTATTCTAAACATAAACTAGCTCCCCACTGTAGCGGAGCACTGAACATTACATGCCTCTGAACTTAGGTGAGACTGAGAGCATTCCTTCTAAATTGGGGCCCTATCGTCTGATGAAATGACACGGATGCTGCATCATTAGCTAGGATGCGACACACCAGGCACATTCTCCTGCCATAATTTTTGTCTATTGTAAAACTACACATAACATGCTCACATGCCAGCACACACTTTACAGTAAGTGGCATGCCCCATCTTAAACACAGTGCCAACTAAAGAAATCACTCGCAAAAACAGCCAAAAAATCTTAGAGAGCAGCCTGATGAGAGAGCGAGGAGGGAGGACAAAAATCTTGGAGGAAGCTTGAGCTCCGGCATCAAGAGTAGAGCATTAGAGCATGGTAGCGCGATTTGACCTCATGCACATCTCCTTCACAGTTGCCAGCCTCGCTTTTGTTCTCATTGCATGCCTCAACCGTGCCATAAAGAAACGAACGACTGTGTGCATTAAAATTGGTCATTTCAAACTAGCCTAGAATTCCCACCACAAGTACACTTGTTAAGTGCCCACTAAGCCATAGCTCTTCCTTTTGCGAATCAGCGAAGGGCCCACCATGCGTCTGATAGGCAACGTGGGAACTAATGCAGCTGCTCGCTTTGTTGATGCTTTTGCATCTGATGATGATTGAGTATTCCCTAGCACTTTATGATGAGTAGGCTTTTAAAACATCAAGTCGTTATGCAATTCACATGTTTTGATGCCTGGCACAATTCTACACTTCTGCCATGCGTATTACAAGATGCTCCTTCCACTACATGAGAAATTGTAAACAGGGGGTATGTCAACTGACTCCAGCACTCATTTCCTGTTTACAAATTCTTTATCGTAAGCTTTCATCTTCCCCTTCCTGCCTTTATTATTGCATTTCCTTCCAATACACACTCGCCTATATGGCCCCCATGCAGAGGCAACACACTTCTTTAGCCCCAACTTCACTAGATGGCACCCCTGGGCCGCCCCGCTGAGGGCAAATCAGCAGTTGCCTTTACCTATCTTTCTTTCCCTACATTGCCTTTTTCTCTCACTTCTGATGTTTCTTGTTTACTTCTCTTTTCCATATACCTAAAATTTTGCTGACAGTAAGGGTTAACCTTGTGTGGGTACCCAGTCTTTGTTATTCCATATTACCTTATACTACTGTTGTATGACTGGAGTTGGCGGATTTGTCCGCCATTTTCTGCCACGTTTCCTTGTTTGGCTCATGGTGGCGGACTGGCACCGCTGCCGAAACTTAAAAAATCTATTCTTTCAAACCAAATCGTAACCTGAAAAGGTCACAGACCGAAGTGGCCCTAAACTTTTTGCAAAGACCAACCAACAGTTTCTGAAATATGTAATGCACAGTGAACAGTCTGAAGGAAAAGCCAAAACTATCTCGCATTTTCGGTAGCAAGAAATCTAACTTGGAAACTGGGATCAGCCTCAAAGGTTTCTAATATGGCTAGTGGTGACCTTCTGCTTGAACTGTAAGAGAAGATGCATTATAACATCCTTCTGAATCCGACATTCTGTGGAAATATCTTTATCACAGTCACCCCACATAGGCCTATGAATACCGTTTGCAGCATCATTTTTTACAATTACCTCCTTAACCCAGCTGCCTGACGCTGAGCTTTCTGATGGATGGAAAGAGCAAAATGTTGTAAACGTATAAGGAATAAAGACAAGAAAGGACAACAGAGTAAATTATAGTAACTCGCATCTGGGTCAAGGTAACTGTTGGAACACATAGAAACAGGCTATACTAAGCTATGAGTCCGGCCATACATACTGAGCCCGCGAAGGTGTTTTAAATGTCAGAGGTATGGTCACGGCTTCCTTGTTTGCAAAGGGCAATCCGAATGTGCCAAATGTGCTTCGAAAGACCACGCTTCTGAACACTGTAATCCTCCATGTGACTGTGTAAACTACATTGGTGACCACTCAGCCTACTCATGCGTTTGTGTGCATGGAAACAGTAAAAAGATCTTAATTCACTGAACATCAGAGAGAACATCTTAAGAGAAGTCAGGAAGAGGTGCTCACAGTTTCATAGCACAACTTATGCCAAAGTGGTGCATCGGGGCAGCGTCGCACTGGCCTCTGCCACTTGCGTGACTTACGCAGAGCAAGCTTTCGGCTGTTGCGCCTGCCCCTAACGCAGCAGTACGCCTCGCCGCGGTGGTCTAGTGGCTAAGGTACTCGGCTGCTGACCCGCAGGTCGCGGGTTCGAATCCCGGCTGCAGCGGCTGCATTTCCGATGGAGGCGGAAATGTTGTAGGCCCGTGTGCTCAGATTCGGGTGCACGTTAAAGAACCCCAGGTGGTCGAAATTTTCGAAGTCCGTCACTGCGGCGTCTCTCATAATCATTTGGTGGTTTTGGGATGTTAAACCCCACATATCAATCAATCAAAAGCAGCAGTACGTAGTTCAACCTACACTCCCAACTTGCAAACAAAACCTGGCTACTCCTGGGTCGTCGGATCTCATGGCCTCGTCTCACCTGGTGAGGCCTAAAAACTCAAACCGCTGCTGCTCATGTGCGAGCATGTGGGCCAGTTTGACAGCTGTTTGTCATTGAAACAGCCCTACTCATGTTTTGTGAGAAACCTAGCTGAAGAAACCAGTGCGCAACTCCTTGAACACCGTTTGTTGGTTCCCACTGCATATCTCTTGCTGTGGCAGTGGCAGTCATGGATTGCGATATATCCTTCACGGATAACTAAACATGTGCCTATTGCACATATATGCACACTTCCTCGAACTCCAGCACAAATACACTTGTCAAAAATTTTTTACTGATGCCTCAAAGTCTCCCACTTCTGCATATACATACTATGCTGTTGTTATTCCATCCTTTTCAGAGACCAGCACTGTGCACCCCAATACTAGGATCTTCACAGCAGTAGCTTACGCAATATTTGCAGCTTTTCAAACACATGAAAGAATTAAACCTAGAAAGTGCGGTGATACACACAGATTCCCTTAGCATGGTGAAAGCTTGAAAAACTGAACAAAAATCCTGTCCTTGTGTTGCTCTACTCACTATTATGCATGATTTATACACTCAAACAGCATGTTGTAGTGTGCTAGTTGCAAGGGCACCACGAGTTGCAAGGAAAGCTAGCTGGATCTGTCCACAAGAACACTGCCGATGCATCTACACCTATTCCTGCACTAGACCTGAAATATTTTTAAAAAAAGAAAGATCAGGGCTCATTGGCAGTGCTCATGGTATAAGCAAGCACAAAAGAAACTGCACATTATCAAGCCGCATCTGGGTAATCTCGTAAGCTGCGCTGCACCAAAGTAACACCTGCGAAATAAGAAGAGGACACACATAAAGCACACATGCACACCTTCTGGCTGGTGGTGATCCACCTATATGTGAGAAATGTGGATATTTTGATGTGCTATTAGATGTGCTATTATTAGAAGAAGATACTTTTTGTTCGACGGTGTTAGAAAGGGACCCTTTCTTTTACCCTATCAACAACAAATATCAATGTATCCATCGATGTTCATAGGTAGGGAACTACTTTTTGCATATAAATCGTTGTTTGCTTTCTTAAAAGATGTACGTAGGTTTGCTTTCTTAAAAGATGTACGTAGGTTTAACGTCATATACACCCAGGCAATCTAAATCACAACCATTCAAAAGAGGTTGCTGCTTACATCACAGAAAGCACCAGCCTCCCAGCCCTTGGCCTCGAGGGCCTGGAGGAAGCATTGATGCTATTTTCCATCTCTCACTTGTAGATACCATGCTCACTAGTCGATCATTCCACACCCATAGATCACATCACTTGTCACTGCCATAATTTTATGCCAGGCACTCCTCTTTTGGCTGCCATACAGTGCATGCGTTTAGGCCTCTATGCAGCCATAATACGTCCTACCATCGAAACTCACTGGCTGGCAACGCTGCCACTGGTCACTGGTCACTGCTAACACATCATCATCAGTGATTGCACTCTTTGGCCATCCGTAGCTCTTAATTATGTCACGAAAACCTACTTATCTAGAATTGCGCAACACAAACATTTGGAGTTTTAAATTTAGGTTTCAGGGGTCCTTTAAGTTCAATTAATGAGCTGTGCTATTTGCAATCATTGCTAAGTTTTGATCGTGCAAGAAAATCCTAGGCCATAGTATTGCATTTAGTGCTGCACTCAACTAAAATATAAACAAAGGAGTGTGTAGGTTAGTATAAATGTAAAAATCATTGTGTGAGCTTTGAGAGTTGAATTGTGTACTGAACAAATTGTGGGTTTATTTGTACAGGAAGTGGAGAAGAACCTAACGCCAAAGCAATGTGCTGTGCTGGATGTGGCGCTAGACACCATTAAGCAATACTTCCATGCGAACGGCAATGGCCTCAAGAAGACATTCTTGGACAAGAGCCCTGAGCTTCAGAGCCTACGATATGCCCTTTCCCTTTACACCCAGACCACAGACACCCTCATCAAGACCTTCGTCTCTACACAAACCAAGCAAGGTCAGTCACAAGCCTATTCTGCCCTGGTTTTGGTGAACTTGATCGAAATTTATACAGGGTTTGAATGAAAAGTATTGGAATGAGTTTTAGAAAAATAGATTTGCTGGAGATACTGCTAGAATTTCTCTGACGTTTTCAAAATAGATCCTTTTGGTGTTGACTTAAATTTTCCAAGAGCTTTTTCAAAACTCAAAGGCTTCCTGGTAAGCAGATCTTGACAGTACTTAAAGGCACATGTACTGTCTTTGACAGCACATAAGGTACCATCGTGTTATCCTTCGAGAAAACTTTCACTTGTGTGAATAGGAAAGAGGGTGCTGGTGCCAAGTTGGGACTGCAATGAGGTCAAGAAGCATCGTGATGTCATTTATGGCCAGTCAGGTGTCATCAGGTCAACACATAGGTAAATGTCGTACCACTGTTCAGTTCACTGCATTTTGCACCCACACCAAGTGACTCGACAGGGGTCCGCTGAAAGAACAATCTAGCTGTAATGAACAGGTGCAGACAACTGGCGCACAAGGTGTCTTGCAGATTTTATCCTTTACCATAGTGCATGCACAGTGCGAGCCTGTGACGTACTGTCACGCCAGGAAAAAGTGTTCCCATTACAGTAGACTCTCAGTAAACGAAACCTGAAGGGACCGGGAAAATGTGTTCTATTTAACAGGAGTTCCGTTTACTGAGAGGTGAACATAGGTGTAGAATACAAGCCCAAAACAAAGTGTTGAAGAGGCTATAGTTTCGTTTAAGCAGTAGTTTCGTTTGACAGATTTCCATTTACTGAGAGTCTACTGTATTTTTGATACAGACCCCTCAGGGCTCGTGATCTATATGTTGGCCACTGCAGTCATTGCAACAGATAACCAGCAGACATTGTGCTTGCCCAAGACTTCTGGCGCCCCTCTTTATCCGAGTTTCCGTTGCATGCAAAAAAAAGAACACTACGTTTTTGCTGAGTACAGGACTTTACAAAATGACTTTTTTGTTCTTTGAAAAGCCATTATGCCATCTCCATCATCTGTGGTAATCTTCTTGACCACAGACTTACCATTGACAATAACTGCCAAACATCGATAATTAGAAGGTCAATCAGACAATTTCAGTTGATTAACTATGAAATGCATGTGTTTCTTGTAATTATTGACATACAGAGAACCGGCCAGCTTGCTTCATAAAATAATTGCTTCTTCTTTTCGTAAAATCTAGTATTTTTATAAATTTTCTAAAATTTTTGCTGAAATACACAGTATAAGATCACGTGCATAAGGTCAACGTACTTTGTCACAACACCTTAGCGTGATCACAACTATTCTCTCCGAAGATTTCAATAAATTGAAATAATCTACCTGTATCATTGGTTGTTATCATCCACTCCACTCATTTTAAGAATGCATTAATAAACTTGCAATCCTGAATTGTACTAACGGGCAAACTATGATTGGCTGTTTAGTGTATTCTTTGTGGTTTGAGTTCAGTTGTCTTTTAATAAAGTGTACTCCTTGCATTTATTATTTACCATTATATTTATCTTCACGAAATGTGTGCATGATCCTGTATTTATTTTGCTGTTTGCATGATCCTGTATTTATTTTGTTGTTCAACTATATTTCTGCCCCTCCCCTCTATAATGTACAAATGTACCCTAAGGTATTCACAAATAAATAAATAAAAAATATATCGTAGCTGCTTGTGCCGTTTAATATGTAGCGTTAATGTAAATGCAATAGTGCGCATCAAGGAACGGACTAAACAAGACAACACAAGTGCTACCACAAGGTATGCAAGGTATACCAGACAGGCTATCAGATATATAGTATTAAGTTTATTTGCAGGACATGGACATAATGGGTAAGTATAAAATATTTTCGAACAATGCTCACTTGCAGTGCTGACTCTTTCAGAGAGCATACAATATACAGGCCTGGGAAATTTCAAGCTGCCTTGATACCAGATGTCATGTCTTTGATTTGCAATGTGCACATGGAAAGATCTGGTTATTTCTGAAAAGCTAAGTTATAAAAAATGATTTTTATTAACTCCTGCCTGTCTAGATCAACCGAGTGCTGAAGAAGGAAGTGTTGGAGAAGTGTCGGTGCAGGTCGATCTTTTTATGCACCCTGGAACTGGCGAGCACAAGATCACTGTAAAAGGTATTGTGCGTCTTCTGTCATGATATTTTTTTATTGTTGTGTTTGTCAGAACTTGAAGGAATCCCGAACCACCGATCACGCTTGAATTCTCTCGTGCTTGACCACCCCTGTAGCCTACATAGTAGTAGGTACATAGTAGGATACTCATAGTATGAAAAACTGTTTTTATAAAACAGTTTGCTTGAAAAATTGATGAACCCAGCCTTGAAACGTACGTACACAGAAAAAGTTTTGATGATCGTGCGTTCTGCGACTGGCAACATCTTAATTAAATAAGAGCTACTGGAAAGGAAAACTAAAACGCACGTGCGCCAGGCATGATAACGTAGAGGTGGGAGCATTGGGTGTGTAACAAAGTGCAACCAAAGTGCCCATGCACCTGAAAGAAATGTGCAGATAACAACATAGGGCATGGCACCTTCTGATTACATTTTTCTAAAGATGTCACCTACATCTTCACACTAATCATGTCCATGATCTTGCACTTGGAGAGCCTAAATTATTTCTGTTTCTGCTTAACATTACGTGGCTATCCTACTATAATCTCGGCATCGAGAAAAATGTGTCAGCAAACGCACTCGTTGCAATGAGCTGGCAGGTTCGTGCCTCCTCCTAAATTGGCTGATGTATCATGTTATTTCAAGCGAGTACTAACATAGCACCCGTCTGCTCTATGTACGCTCTACTACAAGAAACTGGTATACGATACACAACATTTGTGATGCATTCGATGAATTTAGTGGAATGGCGAGTGGTGTGAATACCGGATAAGTTGAACATGATGTACGTTAATGTATCAAATTCTGGTTTAAATATTTCGTTCTGTGCTTCACATTTCTAGCCTGTATTTCCTTCGTGTCGGTACATATGCTTTTATAGCAGTTCATAATGAGATGTGTGCGAGAATTTTTTACTATGGCAGGTAAAATTTGTCTACATTTTATGCCACTAATGTGTATAAATTATGAATTAAGTCTAGGGACTGTGTATATATATATATGTATATATATATATATATTTTCTTTTTCACAGTGGTGGCTGCCAACGACATCAAGTGGCCCAACACCAGCATGTTCCGTCCGTTTGTGGAAGTGAATATCATTGGGCCAAACTTGAGCGAGCGGCGACGAAAACATGCCACAAAGTCCAAAAACAATAACTGGTCCCCTAAATACAATGAAACCTTCCACTTGTGAGTATCTCTGCTTTGACTACAGTGACTTATTATTTCTGATAAATTGCTGCTGAGGTTTCCTTTTACAGTGCGATTTTTTTTCCCCTAATCGCAATCTGATTTTCTTCAGTTTGCACATCTCAAGAGAACAGTCAAGTTCTTATGGATGAAAGACTTGCGTGTAAGATATAAACCAAAAGACAGTTTAAATTAGTCTCGGCCACCAGTTTATCACTGTAAAGCTGAACGAAAGCTGAATCGTTTTTGTTATACCGAAAAAAAATTTCAGAACTGCACTCTGCTCTCAGTTTTGGAATAACTGGTAGCTATTGCTGTTTATTATGAGCTTTTTTGGTTCTTTTCTTTTTTTATGGCAATAAAATTGATCATTAAGTCTGAATTAAACACTGCAGTAAGCTGCCAAAGCCACTGCTATTTCTAAGAGCACTTAACAGCAATCGCACTTTCATTTTGTTCTTTATTTTATGCATATCAATACTGCATCATTAAAGTGTTTACCAGTTTTTCAGCATGACCTTAGGGTGCTTTCTAGTGTATCATTCTGTCGTTTCACCTTCTAGCAACTCCAAATGTAAGACTCGGGGAAGAGTGCCAAGTCTACATGTCATAATTGCAGTAGACCCCAGAAAAGCTTCATGCATAGCCATAAAGCCTTTGTGATATAGCCAGATTTTCTGCCATACACTTCTACTGCTATTCAACAAAATTATGTTGAGTACGTCAATTGAAAAACGCTGCATATATGTACATAGCATTTGAGGAAACTTTATAAAAGATCATTTTTCTGCTTGTTTGAAAGGCACTACATTGCTTGAATATGATGCACCCCGAATGTCCAAGTATATTTTACACTGCTTTGTTCTTAATTTACAAAGTTTCGGTTTATGTAAGTGCTAGGAGCTCTATTTGTAAATATTGTATAGACACTTTTATTTTCTGTCACTGCAATAAACTGAGAACACAGCTGTGTCACAGCTCCTTTAAAGAAATTTTTCTCTAGCGCGTGCACTTCTGGTTGCCCAATCCTTCCCCCGCATTTACAGTGTGAACATAACTTTTTCCAGCATGATGGGAAACGAGGAGAGCCCATCGTCGTACGAACTGCATATCTGCGTCAAGGACTACTGCTTTGCCCGGGAGGACCGGCTAGTAGGAGTTGCCGTGATGCAGTTGCGGGACATCATGGAGCAGGGCAGCTGTGCCTGCTGGCTGCCCCTTGGAAGGCGCATTCACATGGACGAGACCGGATGGACCGTACTGCGGATACTCTCGCAGCGAACCAATGACGAAGTCGCCAAAGAATTTGTGCGCCTCAAGTCAGAAATGCGCACCGATGAAAACATTCCTAGGAGCTAATTGTGCCGAACAGCACCAGTGCTGCAGGAGAATACTAGGTCAAGCAACTTCTCATCAAGCAACACTCACATTGCCAAGTTATGCAAGAAAAGAGAGCGTATCACACTAAATATATTGAATGATGAACAACAAAGACTAGGTAATAAAGTCACTGGGTATGCAATAGACTACTGATAATTTGAGCATTATAGGTGGGCATTATAGGCTAGTAGGAGTTGCCGATTTCTGCTGTTATTGATGAATCGTTTTAATTCCTGGACTGAATCCAGTGTGTTCACTAGAGTCTGTGTGTGTGTTTAAAGTCGGTTTGGCTGGAGTTATCAGCAGTCCATTGTGAATTCTAGATGCATACGATGCAGCTAGTGCAGTGCTGCCCATTTCCCGAGTGGCAAGAGATTAGAGTTCAAACTGTGATAGGGAAGATGTTTATTGTACATAAGCTTAACACAGCTCTGTAGAGCATTTGAGAATGGAGCCGTTAATTTCTCCTCCAAGTGCTCTATGTGGATCACTGTACCTCGTGCTTGGTTATGTTTCTCATGTGTGAGTTTGGACTGAGACATCCCATCACGCTGGATATAGGCAGACCTATACTAGTTGTATCTAGTGTAGCATAGATCTACCAGGTGCCACCGTACTGCAAAGATTTTGGTTGTTGGATTCAGCAGCTGGAAATAAGTTGCATTGCTGATCGCAGCAAAAACACAAGAACCTGGGACAGCATGAAGTTTAGCTATGCCTCAGGGCGTGGCTTTTGGGCTTGTCAGTGTAAGCCCCTACTGTTTGCAGTTATGAATGAGCTTTTCTTGATGATGTTCACTGCACACTGTGTTTGTAATCTGTACAAATCGGTCTTATCCTGCTTCTGTGTGAGCATTCGCCATTGAGAAGCAGCCACAGATTGCTTGTTGTTTTAGCCCTGCCCTCACTTAGTACAGCAGTGCAGAGAGTTTCTGTTCAAGCTGTGTGATGTTTTCTTTACAAGCTCTGGTATTGACAAAATTTTACCCTGGGCATTTCAGGACGTTAGTTGACCTGTGGCCACCACAGGCGCTACATGTGGCAAGCTTTAGTGATACTTGTGAATATGGTTTTCAAAAGTCAGTTACAGCCACTGGTGCATTAACGAAAGTGTAAATACTGAGACGCCCTTTTGGCCACGCTACCATTCGTCAGGTAAAGCTGGCGTGCATAACGATGCTTTGTCAAGAAACCAGGAAACCGTTGGTTTAGTGACAGGGCATGCTGGAGTCACTGTGTAGCTTTGGAATGTTGTCTAATGATGCATTTCAACCAGAACTCAACCTGCAGATCATAATCTTTCAATTAATAACATAGCATTTAGATACATGGTTTAGAGTGCCTTTTGTTTTATTTAACACCTCTCTTTGTTCCCATAAACTTCACATCAATCTACGAGAGTATTCTCTGATTGTAGCTTCACTTGTGTCATACAGCTAATGTGCATTCCAGTGTTCTCATTGCGGATTGTACTGTGATGACTTCATGACTTCATCAGTGGTCACCACATGGCCACACTGCCATCAAAGTTTGAAAGGAAGTGTAGCAGTTGGTATATTTTTATTTCTCTCTGGAACTGTCAGTTTCAAGCTGCAGCACACTTTGGCCTGGCCGAAATGGCAAAAGAACATTTCACCTGCAGGAGGCAGAAAAGAAGCTTGATTCCAACCTTATTTTTTAAACTGTTGGCACATTTCTGCAATCTATGAAGCTATTCAGTGACTTTAGTTTGTCTTCCAGTCATTCATTTCCATTTCACTGCTCTGCAGCAGAATCAAACCATTGTGGTCTCGCGCCGGAGGTTTGGTGTGTACAATAATGCCGCTATGGTTGTGACGCTCAACTTACGATACCACCATATGACACACACTCCTTTTCTGAAGGCACATTGTTAGGCTGGCCTATTACTTGGAAAGGTGTGTTACCCCTTCGCTTTTTCATTGAGTGTTTTGACTGAAGGAGCAAATGTACGGGCGAGTGTTCTGCAAAAATGTACTGAAGCATGTGCATGGCAACATGGCCAGTGACCAGCGATCTTGATGTGGCCTTAAGTGTTTAGTGCAATAAACGGCCATGTCTTAGTTTGTCAACTTCCAGTAAGCACTATGTAATGGGAAATCAGTAGCATGTTTCTCTCGCACTGACTCGCCACAAAAACTAGTGTCAGTCCTGGAATTGAAAGAGCAAGTTGTTGTGGGCTGTCACAAGTCTTTAGAAACAAAAAATAGTGCAAAGAGGGGCGACTTCATAAAACCAGAAGTTGAGTTGTAGTGGGAGGGGCCTTGTATTCCAAGTGGACTATGTTTGCTTTTGTTTCTTTGTTTTTTCTTTGTACAGTGGACCATTGCTCTGAAAAAATTAATGGTAGCCTGGTTCTGCAGGAGCACCACATATGAAAACTAAATGCTTCGTGCATTTTTCATACAACCCCGTATTTATCAGCTCATGCCACATAATCAAAACGTGCTTCTGCATTCATTGTTACATCAAGGCTAATGTGCATGCATTTCACCCTGGTGAGAAAAGGTGTCCTGCTGGTACTATACAGAGATCAAACGTTGCATCAGCAAAACTTTACAGGTAGGGACATACTCGGAAACTGTCTGTACAGCTGAGACGAAGCCCTACTCATCACTTGCCATTGGCACAGACATGAGTAATTACCTGTTACATTTGGTTGTGAAATATTGTTGCTCTCAGTCCACTGTAACCAAGTCCCTAGCTTATCCCCCAAAGCAGGTTTATGGCTCTATTACATGTTTGCCTTCAAAAGGCACAAAACACCTTTGCAGCACTTTTGCTTCTGTGTTCATTACAACACGCGAGCAGCTGATCCTGTTTTAATTTCCCAGTCGTCACGTGGAGAGCTTGCAGTTGTTAATCCCTGTCAGTTGCCTTCATTGCAAACTGCTGGCTTCTATCATCATACTGCATATCTGTTTTCAGGTTCATCAAGGCATGAACACATCTATCATTTTTGCTGCCTGTGTGGTGCAAAATAAAGAGTCAGCAGTTTGCCACTGTTACAGAGACTCCCATAAAACCTGGCGGGTCTTGCCTTAGGGCCATGATGGCACAAGAAAATGGTTGTAACCCATTATACCCAGCATCTGTAAACTGCAAGTGCAAATGTTCTCCCTGTTTTGACTTACCTTTCTCCTGTCATTTGTGTTAACAGTGG
This sequence comes from Rhipicephalus microplus, assembly GCF_013339725.1. Classification (NCBI taxonomy): domain Eukaryota; kingdom Metazoa; phylum Arthropoda; class Arachnida; order Ixodida; family Ixodidae; genus Rhipicephalus; species Rhipicephalus microplus. Next base: position 248,365,221 of record NC_051165.1, read on the forward strand.
GAAATAAGAAATGCAGCCTCTTCATCATGTTCACTTAGGCACTTGTGCATGTTCTGGTTTTTCATTTTTTTTAGCTCTCTGGTCACGTGTGCTTACCACTGTCCTTGTGTGCATGCATGAATAACGTGGAGTGTGATGCCAAGACACAAATACCCATACACACACATACACAGACACATCTAAGCTTGGTCCTTGAAATAACTCTTTTTCTAACAACCAGAGAATGGAATCTTAGTCCTCTGTGCATGCTCTTTGTAAATATGTCAAATGGGAAGGAAAAAAAACTTTTTGTGGATTTACAATAAAACTGAAAATAACTGTACAGATCTTTTTTGGAACCCGGAAAGAAAAAAAAACCTCTCGGGATAATCTCGTTGTTAAACTCTGTTGAACAATGTTCAATAATGCGACTTTGTCGTTGTGCCCTTGGAAGCACCTTCCGTGGGGCTCAGTGGAGACTAATAAAGTTGATATATTGAGTTCAAGCCTGCATTTGTCACTTCAAAAAGCTGCCACTGAAACATTACGCTACCTATGAAATCGAGGCTTGGAAATTTCTTCCGAGAAATGCGCCCTCGTAGCTTTTACACGAAAGCCTATGGATAAGTACGCTATAAGCATCAATGGTTAAACTGTACCATACGTTCAATCGCACAAGTTTTTGGGCGTCATAATTGACAGGAATCTCTCATAGAGCGATCACGTTTCGTACATGAAGAAACGGTTAATGGACATCTGTAATATACTGAAGTTCTTTGCAGGGAAGACTTGGGGAATGTCTCCCAGTGCAATGCTACAGCTGTACAGAGTACTTTTTCTGGGTTTTCTGCGGTACAGTTTACCGGCATTGACCAATGCAAGCAAAACAAGCCTTCGAACGCTACAGAGTGTTCAGTCCCAGGCACTCCGGATTTGCCTCGGCTTGCCTCGTAGTGCGTCGACAATGGCTACTATAGCTATCGCCGGTGACCACCTAATCACGACACATATCGACGTTGAGGCACTCAGGACACATATAAGGCATATTGCTCGGACACCCTGCCACCACCTAGCCTCTTTACCAGCAGACAGACCAAGTTCGTCATTTTGCCAAACGGTCACCACATATCGCGATTCTTTGCCAACATGCTTCACACCCGCCGCCAGGCCTTCGACTCCTCCCTGGTGCCTGACTCAGGCTAACATCAGGCTAACTATACCTGGCATCCAGAAAAAAGCAGATATGTCGTCACCTGCTCTTAGACAGCTTGCTCTGCTCTTGTTATACGAGATGTATCGAGGCTGTATACACGTATACACCGACGGCTCTGTTTTACAGAAGAGTTCAACGGCATCATTTGTTATACCGATAAAAGACACGACAAGAAAATTCAAGACCTCCCACCTTACGACATCAACGGGAGCAGAGCTCACAGCTCTTCATGCCGCATTGCAATGCATCAACGACCAACAGCCACAAAAATGGACAATTTTCAGTGACTCAAAGGCGGCACTGCAATCCCTTCTATCACCTTTACGCCACGGCCCGTACGAACAGCTGGTATTTGAGATTGCAGAAAAAACTCACCAACTCATTGAGGAAGGCCATGAAATAGCCTTTCAATGGCTCCCAAGTCATTGTGGAATAATTGGCAATGAACGGGCCGATCGAGCTGCCCGTTCTGCCCATACTGAAAGCGATGAAATATCAATTCCGCTTTCCAGAACTGACGCTGCACGGAAACTCCGCATGCTTGCTCGCAAGCGCACCTCGTCACAATGGAACGAGTCAAATTTCATCCATGCACGGTTAGGTACTTTGGACCCAACTCTTAGTCTTCGAATTCCTCCGGAATTACGCCGACGAGACGCTACTATGCTGTGCAGATTATGGTTGGGCGTCGCATTTACCAATGCGTACGCAGTTCCGCATAGGAATGGCTGACACTGCTGCATGCGACCATTGTGGCAGTGATGAAACAACTTGGCACATTCCGTGCGAATGCCCACAATACTGCTCGCAGAGACAGTCACTCTGCAATGCAATAGATGAACTGGACAACCAGCCTCTTTCGGAAGAAAGAATCCTGCTCTGCCGACAGGACTTTATGTCGCAGAAGAAGGCTGTGAAGGCGCTCCTGCGCTTCTTGCATTCAACCGGCCTGTCCAAACGACTGTGATCGGAACTCCCTGAATGTGTGCGCATACGGTTTTTTTTTCTAATTTATTTTTTATCTCTCCATTTCTATCCTCTTTCGGACCCTCTTCCCCACCCCGTACAGAGTAGCAAGCCAGTTCGTCTAGGTTAACCTCCCTGTCTCTTCCTTTTATTTATTTCTCTCTCTTGTCACTTTGTTGCGACATCAAGTGAAGCATGCAAGAAATATATGGCAAATTAGTGAGCTGCTCAAAAGCACAAAAATGTAGGGCTCCATTCCACTCTGTCAAGGTGTAACCAGCAATGCTGTTCAAACAAACAAGGCAAATCTCGTTTTTGTTTGTTGCGCACATTATTGAGAACTAAGAGACAATGATGCCTAGGCAAGTATGAAGGATGTTTCTATCGTAATTTTTATGCAAATGTGAAGAAAGTGAAGTGGACGAAAAGATAACTTGCCGCTGACAGGGACTGAACTTGTGACGTTCGAATAACGCGTCTGTTGCTTCTTACAAACTGGACTGCAGTTGTGCTCAATCCCCCCCCTCCACCTTATAAGATATATATGGGGGATGTACGTACATAGTACAGTAGAACCTCGTTGATAAGTTTTCAAATATAAAGGAAAAGAAAACGCGGTAAATGAACGTATACAATCCGGGAAAACGCGCGATCCAAGTCGAGTGAAAATTGAGGCTGAAAATTGCCCATATTGAGGTCCAAGGGCAAAAAAAACATTTGTCAATAAAAATTGAAATTGAGGAACTCTTCGATTTTCGAACCTATATGGCATCTCGCTGGCAGCCGGCTAGCTTAGATGCTGACTGAAAACGGCTCGTTTGTTTAACGCCTGTTTAAATCCCGAGACAACCCGAATATTTCAAAAGGAAACGCTGGGACAGCCAGCGTAGACGCGAACGAATGCTACCGCCATGGCCGCAAATAAATATTGGCGCCGCGTGAGTGCCGATTCTTTCTGCATTGCTGCTTAGGTATGCCGAATAACGGAAGTGATATTCTTGGCCATGCGCATTTGGGAGATGATCACGTGGCACGTTCACGCACAATCTTCGTGAAGAAGACTTCCGTCTCGTTATAGCTTAACCATATGCGTGCGCGCACGGGGAGGGGGCACTAGTCACCTAGGAGGGGGGGGGGGGGCACTGCGACGAACCTTTTCTCTTTTTGAAGAAGAACCCTGCATATGCCTATGAGCTTAACAAGCTACTCTTGGGCTGCAGAAATTAGGTGCATTTCTCCTCTTCTAACCACTACCACCACCACGACAAGCTACTCTGCGCAGTGCAGGGCACGTAACAATTGGCGGCACAGCACGGTGTGTGAAATCTCGCGAAAGTGATTGGCACGCGTCCCTAGAAAGCGACAGTTGTCACGTAGTATACGTTCCACACGCGCACGCTGATCACTTTAAGTTCTGTCTTGACTTGCGACACGCGGCCACTCGTAATCGCACAATATCGGTCGACGGAACGGGCTTTAAAAGATAACGGCAGGCGTAATGGCAACCAACGGTAATGTGCCCAAGCGCCCGCATTGCGATCCGTCGAGTCTACACGCGAAGGTGGCGGCGAGCGCGAATCCTCTCTTTTCGCAGCGAGAAGCCTGCCAGATACTTTCCAGAACAAATGTATATACCGTCATTTTGTGATGACATGATGAGCCAGAGAAAAAAAAAGTCATAGCATATATCCACGGAGTGAATAATGATGAGTTCGGCAAAGCTTCGAAGGGTAAACCTTGAATCGTTCATCCATCCGTCCGTTCGTCTGTCTGTCTGTCCGTCTCTCTGTCCGTCCGTCCATCTAGTGAACAATCCAAGTACCGCCATCTCGCATCTTTTTTTCATATGTTCATGATTAGAGTAACTGTTTATACAGGACCCATAGGACCCATAGTACCCATAGGACCCATAGTACTGCCATCCAGCCGACATTCCAAGGAATAAACGAGAGCTGGCTATACCTACTAGTACTACATACATCGAGGACGCACGACCCACGGTTGTAGGAGCTGCGCCCCCTGAAATGAATGCCGACAAATAGTGCGCTGCGCGACGGGCGAAGCGACCCGAAAGCGAACGCCGTCCGTTAGTCCGGGAGCAATGCGCATAATGGCGGCGTTGCTATGGTTACGTGACATTGTGGCGTGTTGTAGAGCGGCAGCATGCGTCATGTACCGTGGCGAGCTGGAGGAGCGACAGCCTCCATTTTTTGTGCCGCATCGTTAGCTGTGCAATGTTCCCCCGCGGCTGTTGTCGTAACGATTGGTTTGAACGGAAGTGTGCAGAACGCGGGTGCACTTTGTGTGTCGTGGTAGGGATGAATAATATGCAACGCTCAGTGAAGTTTTGCTACACTGTAGTTGTTCCAAGTACTAGAAAGGACATAGCAGACGGCAAGACTACGGACGAAGGCAGTCGGCGACGGCCGGCGTCGCCTGCCTGCCCTGCCCTGCCTGCCTGCCTCTCTGTCTGTCTGTCTGTCTAACCGCCTACGCCGGGGTGCTCTTCTGATCACCCCCTTAACCTGGCGTAAACGAATATTAGTACGGGAGGGTAAGGTGATTTGACAAATATGACTAGCTGGTCATAACATGAATAATGTAACAATCCGACGATAGTTATAGCGCGAGAACAAAACGACGACACAGAGACAAGAAGGACACGAAAGACACGAGCGCTCCTTCTTGTCTCTGTGTCGTCGTTTTGTTCTCGCGCTATAACTATCGTCATGCCATACCAACTAGCCCAAGCTGCCACACTTCTAAGTCACAATCCGGTCGCGTACATCATCAAACCCATTATGTCAGACACGTGTGGCACATACACGTATAACGGGTGGGTATGCGCCATCAGTAATTCACCCAGAAACAATGAGAACAGGCATTGGTAGTTTTAAAGCGGTGGTGTTAAAAGAAAAGCTGACATCGGCAACGTTGACCCGAGGATTGCAACGAATAAATTTCAGTGTGCCAGCAGGAATCGAACCCTAGCATTCTGCGTAGCAGTAAAGTATTCTATACCACAGAGGCACGGCCGCTGGATAAAAAGCAAGGTTGTTTTTTATCCAGTGGCCGTGACAAAGGCATGTCAGTTCTCGGAACTACTTTTCAAATAGACCCTAAAATTCATGATTATGTCATTATGGTTGCAGTGCCCGCTATCCAGTTTTATAAAGATTACAAATGTACTCCTATGATACGGGCGTCACGTCGGGTTACGTTAACCCGAAGTGACGCCTGTACACGAACACTACATATCAGCTTAACACTTCTGGTGTCGCTAATACCCATGTTGCTGTTGGCATCGTTACGCCGCTGTAAGCAACATGTTATATAAGACATATGCGACTGTTCAACATATGTCTGTGCGTACAACATTTGTACGTATCTTTAGTCTCATTTCGTAAGATTGCGCTCAATAAAGAAATTACAACATCCACCTTACCTCTGCATGATTCGCATAACACCGATTCCCAAGGTACCGTATATGTCGAAATTTTAGATCGTGGTGCCAATGCTCTTTCACACCAATATATCGCTTATTCGGTGCTCTACTTGGTGCCTTTTTATCTCGTATCTTGAAACTCGAGTGACAATGTTGCAATCCACTGAGTACATGGTAATTAAATCGATGACTCACACTATATATCTTCTATCAACATCCCGTGAATTATAAATAATTCGCCCCATTCGTTACACACTCCCCAGATCAATAAATAGTGAGCTTGCGTACTAACTGTAGTCCGTTGAAGCATATGTGAGTAGACGTTCATATACAAACACGAGCCGACATAATAAACGCGGCTGATATTATTGGCGACGTCCCTGGAGAGAAGCAGAGGTTGGCAAAAAATGTGGATGTCATTCAGAATCACTGAAATTCTTCTCGACCAGACTCACCTAGACTCCAACTCACCAAACTATTACTCACTTACGAACTCACTTAGACTCAGTGCTCGACCTGAGTCTGAGCGAGTTCGCCGACTTATGCTAGAGGATGGAGGATTGTAAGTCTTGGGCTTTCACCGCAAAGCTTTCGTTCAAGCTGTAGCTGCACGAAGGTCACTTCACTCGCTGCAGCGGCCGCGTGCGCCATAGTGGGCCAGCTGAAGTACAAGTGTGACAGTCGTTACTCCGCACTCGTTCCTTTCACGTGTCCTGCTTTGTGTCTGAGCAGCGCGCTACTACAGCGCGCGCCTGTTCTTTTTTTGTGTGTGTGTCCTCTGCGCTTGAGCAGCAAGTTTCGAGCTGTTTGCCCGTTCTTCGTGAGACGTTCCGATTTGTCGTATTCATTTCTTCACCTTTTCGGTGAAATCGTGAGGCTTTCTTCTAAAAGATGAAAAAATGACTTAATTTCGTCTTCAAGCCATCTTAAGCAAAAATACACGCGGGACCGTGTAACGACTTATTCAATATATGACCCCACCTTTCTCTCGTCTGAACCCTAAGGGGCCTCTCAGTAGTGCGCTTCACGATCTAAAGTGCTGATTGTCTTCAGACCCTCCTTTGCAGACGCGGAAACGTGTGCCCCGGCGCAAAGCCATCGGCATTAACCTCTCTCTCACTGCACAGAAAGCTCAGACTTCAGCTGTCGTAAAGTCCCTGGGAATTCCGCCTACTTACAGTGTTGTCCCGTTCCGGACACGGGGCTCGGATTGCACCATGGGTGAGACAAATACGTACGCTATCATTCAACACAGGTGCTACACCTTCTCTTCAAACGCTGCTTTTTTGTGCGTGATGTGTTGAATCTGAGGCAGGGGGGTAGTCAAGGGGCGGGGATGTTGGGTGCTCAAACTCTTCTTTGAATTTTTTCAGTGTATACATATATACCCTCTCCCCCCTCTCTTCAAGAAAATTTCTGGCTACGCCCCTGATGTGAGGCTATCCAATAAACACTGTTTCATCGTACGAAGAATAAAAGTAGGGGTTGCATAGGAGGTGACAAAAGAAGATGCGGTTACTAATATACTATTACTAGTAACGAATTACTAGTATACACCACGCGCACGCCTCACACCGACACTACAAGGAGAACAAAAATTCGTACTGTGTGAAAATGCTTTTCATCAGTTTTTCATTGAGAACACTCGTTCGTCACTTTAAAATGTTATTGAAAAACATTGAAAAAAAAAAACATTTTTGTTCTCATAGCTTGGCTGGCTAGTGTCGGGACCAATGGTTAGACATGATGCCACATATCTCAGCCAGCAAACGGTATCAACAGTGACAAACGAACAGCTGCAGATGCGTAAACTATGTTGCAAAACGTGGGGAGACGCCGCAGGCACCGAACAGTGTGGAAGGAAAATATCGGCTCCCGCTCTCAACACCTCTTTCCGCCAGTTAATCAATGTGTGCCATTGAATGGATTACATCGATCGACACATAACATCGAGGAGAACATGGCTACATCAATTTTTTTTTATGGTGGGTGAACTTTTCGTCATTTTACGAGACTTTTTTGTGCCGACGACGCCGTGCTTGAGGTATAGGCCTCAAGCACGGCGTTTCTGACATCCTAAAGTGCAAGACATTTGCTTCGGTCCCGGTGAGTGCGTTTATCCCGCCTCATTTAGCATGCACTAAGGGAATTGTACGAGGAGTCGACTCTAGACTAACGCCCGCTGAGACTCTGGAAAAGCTGTCTGATGCTGGGGTCATAGCTGTGTACCGGTGCAACCGCTTAGTTAACGGTGAGAAAGTCCCCACGGAGTCGGTTACTGCTACCTTTGCCGGCACTTCCTGTCCATCAGAGTTGAAAATATGGCCACTCATTTTCAGAGTCGAACGCCTCGCTTCTCGTCCTCTCCATTATCAAAACTGTTGGCGTTTTTGGCCACAGTGTAGGGGGCTGTAAATTCAGATTCGCGTTGCCGGATCTGTGGCGATGCCCATCCATCGAATGAGTGCACTGCCGAAACCGAAAAGTGCTGCCTCTGTGCAGGAAATCATGCGGCCGGTTACTTGAACTGCACCGCAAGATCCAATGAAACCCAACTGCTAGAAATTCATGGACAGACGTCGTTGCTCGCGGTGAGAAGCGATAACTGTTGTGAAGGATAGGGCCTTTGGATATGTCGGAGTCACTTCGAGTCGCGAACAACTAAGTGAGACGAAGATTTTGAATCTTATTGAAGCAGCAGTAGAAAAGGCAATGTCGAACGCGCTGGAACACATAGTTACGAGCGTAAGTGAGTTCATCTCTCAAGTGTTTTGCTCACAGATGACACAGCTGGTTTCCGCAGTAGCAGTACCGATAGCCAAGTCGACACCTTGTGCAGTGGAATAGATGCCGACTTTAGCCCCACAGCGGCAATCCCGAGAAGAGGAAACCCCTTTTTTTGTCTGAACCTTCTACGTCAACCCACGCGGAGAATCAGAATGAAATGGACATATGCCAAGATTTCAGGCGTCAGAAGCGCACTGCATCTCCTGTAAAATCTCCTTGCCCAAACTCAGAACCTAAAAAGGGCAACGATAATGCCAGTGCACTTATTAAAGAGACTACTTTAGAAGCCGCCGTTGCTGAAGTGTTTCGCTCGTCAACATAGATACATTGAAAGTAGTACAGTGGAATCGTAGGTCTTCGATTTCTGCTTCTACTGACTTACTTTGCTCAATTAATCAATTATATCCGGATATAATCTTATTACAAGAAACTTGGCTTAACTCACTAAGAATTATCATGTAAACAACTTTAGAGCATTTCGGCTAGACAGTCTATCACTATAGGAGGTGGTCTAATTATACTGGTCTCGAATAAATTTTGCCACACAGTGAGCATAGCTTTTAAGCTTATGTCCTCAGACTGTGAAATTTTGGCAATAGACCTCAATCTGCCAGGGCACCACCCCTTTTCACTTATAAACGCATATTTTTCTACGGGTTTGCATAATATTCAAGAATTACAACAACAACAAGATACTGCCTTAGCTAATTGCAAGAATCATTTCCTTCTGACTGGTGATTTCAACTCACATCATGTTTCGTGGGGATTTCGAACAGACCCTTCCGGTACTCTTCTGTGGGATTGGATGATTAATAAAAACCTTATCTGCCTAAATGAAAGACAGCCTACATTTATTCGCGGACGGACACGATCGGTATTATATCAAGTTTTGCAGCTCGAGTGTTTCAATAAAGTCTTGGAAAACATTTGATTTCTATTCAAACAGTGACCATCTTCCTGTATACTTTGAAATCGCATGTCCTGTGAAATCTCTTGAAAGGACAGAGAAAACACTGATCAATTACAAAAAATTAAAGACTGCTTGCGTTCAAATATTAGGGCAGCGTCTAGTGGTCAAAATGAATATCTCGGCAGAAATGTCTGTTCCGCTTTAGAAATCTCCAAGAACACTTCAGAATTTGTAATTGCTTCGGCGTCAACCGAAAGTGCCCAACCTAGTAGATGGTGGAATAATGAGTGCATACGAGACTATAGAAAACGAAAGGCTGCATGGAAAAGACATATGTAATCATAGTCCGAAAAATTGGAAGGATTATGAGTTCATTGCGGCAACATTTAAACGCACTGTATCGTGAGCGAAAGAGCAATATGATCAAGAACATTTCGAGTACTTGCCTAAATCGAATAACAAACAGTGCTTTACTCAATTTCCTTCGTAGGTAAGAAGACCCATATATACCAGGAAACGTTGACTCAGCAGTACACACCTCACAAGAACTACAGGAATCATTAAATCAATTGGCTGAAGGATTAGAAAACAGGTTCTCAACGCGTCTTCCTAATTTGGCTTACACAACAGCCATCTATGACTACACAGAAATATCGACTTCGAAATTAATTCAGGCTGTGGAAAGATTGCCAACTGCAGCACCATGGCCCCGATGGAATAACAAATACAATGCTAAAAATACTACACAGGGAATATCCGAATGATCTTTTAGGTCTCGTCAATTATTCCCTTAGGAGAGCGTGGATCCCTTATGAATAGAAGATTGCGAAAATTATACCATTGCTTAAGAAACAAGGGGCAGACTATAATTTAGACGACATACGGCAGTAGCCTTAACATCTAATGTAGTAAATCTTATTGAAAGGGTACTTCATGGCCATATAATTAGGTTTATTAATGAGAAACAACTGTTGAGTTCTTCCCAAATTGGTTTTAGATCTGGATATTCCATAAGGCATGCACATGTAGATTTCAAAAGTCGTATTCATATTGCCCGTCACAACAAGCAGTATGCAGCTTTAGTAACGTTAGACATATGTAAAGCATACGATAGTGTAAAGTATGCTATCTTGAATAATCAGTTATGGTGTCATGAGCTTCTACCTTATATAGTAGCATGGGTGACGGAATTTTCAAGTGGAAGAGAATTCTATTGTTATCAAGGTGGTTTTTCTTCCTGTAAGCACAAGCAAACCCGAGGTGTACCTCAGGGGTCAGTACTTTCCCCCGTATTATTCAACATATTGCTTAGTACCATCCCCGTTCAGCCAGATGTGAAAACCTATGTTTATGCCGACGACATTGCTTTCTTTGCTATGACACATGACATCCACTGTCTTTACACTATCTTGCAAGCATATCTAAATGAAATAGAACATTGGCTGGATGGATTGATGTTGAACCTGAATACCAATAAATGTGCTATTCTCGTTTTTCCTGTCCAAGATCCTGTGCACATATCTATTAATTACAAGCTCCAAGATATCCCACAAGTACAATCATTGAAATACCTTGGAGTTATGTATAATGAACATCTGCATTGTCGCCCTCACATTGAATACATCGCGACAAAAGCAGTACGCGCAATGGGCGTATTGCGGAAGGTTGAGCAATTATAGATCAGGTATGAGAAGGAAGGCACTTTTGATGATATATATGAAATGTATGTCTGACCTGTGTTGGAGTTTGACTGCGTTGTTTTTTCTGGTGCGCCAGCCTACAAGCTTCGGCCGCTCGTTCTATTGAAAAGAAAGGCTTTACGAGTCTGCTTAGGACTTCCAAAGTATACTGGAAATGCAGTGTTATACCTTGAAGCACGAATGCCAACTTTATTATGTCACTTTAACATTTTTACTGTGCAGACTTTTTTTACAATTATATGAAGCAACCTTTAACCCTGATCAAATTATTTTTATTTCCCATCCTGACCTATTCTTCTCCGGGCATTGGCCCAGATTTCAGAAACCACAAACAGTATTCCTTCAATCGTTACTTGAGCCCCTAAATGTACAAGTTCGTGATCTGCTTCCTTTAACAGAGCAACCAATTTTTCGGAAATTGTTTACCATGATATCTTCCCAACTCGCGCTAAGCAATTACCTACAGGCATTTTTAATGGTTTATTGCAGGAACATTTAATGTACTCTGCCAACAAATGTCATTACTGCAACGGACGCATCGCAATCAGATAGAAAATCAGGCGTTGGAATATATTGCCTTGTACTTGGTTGGTCATTTTCACTTCGCTTACCAGATTTTCTTCCTGTATTTGTGGCTGAATTTATGGCAATAATGTTAGCTTTGCGAAAGGTAAATACTTCGATTCCAGTCGTAGCGGTCATAACTGATTCATTATCAGTGTGCTCTTCTCTGTCCCCATCCGGTTGCTCACCCATACTGAAACTTTTTAAATCATTGGCTCCCTGTCGTCTCCAAAGTATTCATTTAATCTGGGCACCAGGGCACAAAGGTTTGTTGTTAAACCTAATAGCTGATTCTCTTGCGAAGGCATCGCTTTCAACACCCATCATTCCTATGTTCCCTCCTACAGTACACATTACAGTGGCGCGATTTCGCACACTCAAAAACAGGCAAAATTTATAAGACCCTGCACTGACTGCTTCTCTGGAGTACCACCACTTGTTATTTCCCTGGCGCAGTGAGCTGTCTAATTCAAGGATGATGGAAGTTGTCATCACAAAATTTCATTGCCGCGTTACCTCTCTCAATTTTTACTTGCATAGATCAGATTTGTTGAATTCCCCTATGTGCATTTCCTGTAATCAAAAGGAAACGATTAGTCATTTTTATTACATTGTCGCCGTTTCCATTTATTCAGGCAAAGCATACTAGCACCACCTCTTCAAAAACTGGGCTTGCATTATCAGAACCTGATCTTCTTTCATTTGGAGCCTCTACACTGGGTTTCAGCAACAGGGATATTTTCTTCGCCGTTCAGGAATACATCACTGCGACTAAACGATTTTCTTGCTAAACTATGGTCTCACTATTTTTCCTTTACTTTGTTTTTTTTCTGCAAATTCGCAATCGGCATTTTAAATCGTAATTAAATAACTTAGTTTTTTTTAAGAATGAAGCAATGCTGAAAGTATCGGGCAAATTCACCTTATAATTGGCCAATCCACTCCTGTGGGCGCGACGAACATTTGCAGAGGAAAACAACAACAACAACAAACGACAACAAACAACAACGCTGAAAAGGAGCAAGTCGACAATCCACTGAACCTGCACTTATCCGAGCTGCACTCCACGGCATCAGCTCCAATGGACGACTCGAAGCCAACAGCAGCATCTCGCGGCAAGTCCAGGTCTCGAAATCGCTCCCGATCCAGAGGAAGGAGTGCATCCAGGTTCAAATCCGTGGTGAGGTCTGGGAATCGGAGTCTATTGATCAACCCGGATTCCGAAGGAAGCATTGGTTCCACGTGGGCCGACAAAGTCAAGGTGTAGGCAATGACGGACAAGACGCCAACTACCAGAGGACAATCTTCCGACAACAGACTACTTGCCTGGGCTGATGGTGCGCGGACCGAACCGGTAAGTGTCATGCTTTGCGACTCACTCCCAGAGCAAAGTAGGGAAATAGAGAAGCTCAAGAAAGAAAATGAAGAACTAACGGAGATGAACAAGGATATGCTTACAGAATTAGCAGCAATTAAAAAACTTTCAAGTGAAACCAAGCAGACTGAGAACAAAAACAAGCAAAAGGAAACGCCAGTTCACATGCCTGTGGATGATGGGATGCATATCGGCCCAGCGCAGAGCCGTCGAAAGCAAGCTCAAGAACACTGAAACGCACATTGAGGAAATGAAACTATAGCCTCATTTGCAGATAAAATGAAAATGATCATGGACAGCGTCTCACAGTTAATGATGAGTGTGGTACAAATGCAGAATACATTAAATGATCCCAGGGAAGGGCTTAAGGCACTTAGCGAAAGAGTGAAAACTCTTGAAATGATGAGTATGTCCGGCAACGACAGAGCGAAGTGTGGACCATCGTTCCTCACTGCCCCATGATTCCCCAGGCAGGGGATACGAATATTCAATATCGCTCACACTAAAAGGGAATTTCGAGTGTGGCAATGGAATTGCGGGGGGTACAACAACAAGCGCATCACACTCCAGCAATATCTCAGATCACTACAATCTAAGCCGGATATAATTGCACTCCAAGAAACTAGGTACGGATACGTCACGCTCACTGGGTATAGAGCTATAGAGTGCGAAACCTATGGTAGAGGCTTATATGTGTTTGTAATCAAGCAGCTGACACACACCTGTCACGATCTGGGCATTTGGGACAAGAACTTGGAGTATCTCATGGTGGAGGTATTAGTGCCGGTCTCATACAAAAATCAAAGATGCAACAGCTTATTTGTCCTCAACATTTACAGTAACCTGAAGCACTACAAATAACAGTTCAAGATAATTTTCGAGAAAGCTACGAAACTCGCGGAAGCTAGGCCCCTAATCATATTAGGGTACTTCAACGCTGCTGATGAACTCTTGGGATATACTGCGACAAACCCCAAAGGCAGGAATCTATGGCATCATGTGGTCGAGCAAGACCTGGTCTTGATTACGGATAATGGGTATCCCACAAGAATCGGCAATTCTGTCTGTAGAGACACCACACCCGACCTAACCTTTGTCAAGAACGTAGAGCATCCCATATGGACAAATAGCGGTCATAACTTCGGCAGTGATCCCTATGTTATTGAGGTTAAACTGGAGGTTGAGAAAGACCGCACTTGAGAATTTGAGGTTGTTGATAGAGATATTTTTCGCAGAATTAGAACGCAAAGCGAACCAAATGCTGCCAAACCAAGCCTTAAAGAGTGGTGCGAATCCATCAGGAATGATATCCAATCAGCCACCAGAAAGCAGCTTCTCACTGACGCTAACGTGACGGTCATAGATTCTAAACTTGCCCACTTAATTGAAGCAAAGCAGGCCATTACTAAAGAATGGCGGACTCAAAGACTCAATCGTAAACTAAGGAATAAAATAGCAAAACTGAATAAAGAAATCGAACTGCACTGCATTAACCTATGTAAGCAGCAGTGGGATGAATTTTGTGAGACGATTGATGGGCAGATCAAGAACGGCAAGGCATGGAAACTCATTACGCATCTCCTAGACGAGCAAGGCACCAGGTCCAACCAGAGACACTGTCTTGCCCAGGCCACACAAATAGCCCTTAAAAATAAAGACACTGAAACAGTCGCTAAACGACTCATAGTCAAATACCTACCAGTCGCTAAGGAGCAAGGACAAGTCCCACGGTTGGCATAACGGGAAGCTTTTCAGCCGTAGCTGGATCGACCTTTCCCTTTATCTGAAATCAGAAGGGTGTTGAGTGAGTTAAACAGAAAGTCTACTCCTCGCCCAGATGGCGTGACCAACAAGTGACTCAGGAATCTCGACGAGCCCTCTATTGAATCACTCACTGATTTTATTAACGAAGCATGGAATTCGGGGGGAGTTCCAAATGAATGGAAACTTTCTCAAGTCATACTAATACCGAAACAGGGTAAACCTCGAAGTCTGGAGAACTTGTGGCCAATATCGCTAACATCATGTGTAGGAAAATTTGCCGACATGCAATCCTCAACAGGCTTAAGGATTTCTTGGAGAACAACATATACACCTACATTATGTTAGGCTTCAGATCCTCACTACTCAGGATGCTATGAAGCAGAATAAACACCACATTCTAGACGGGTACTCTAGAGATACCAAAGCCATCCTCGGACTAGACATGGAGAAAGCATTCGACAACATCAGGCACAAATACATCTTTCAAACAATAGAGGAATATGTACTTGGATCGAAAATGTATCATTACATAAAATCTTTCTTAGGAGCACGTACAGCGAGGTTAAGGGTATAGGAGACACCAACTCAGATGTGGTTCAACTCGGTGATCGTCGAACCCTCAAGGCTCGGTGATCTCTCCAGTCTTCTTCAACCTGTGCATGATCGGCATGTCCAGGAAACTGAGCAATATCAGCAACATTCGTCACACCATCTATGCTGATGACCTTACCATATGGTGTACTGGTGGTAGTGAAGAACAGGTACAAGATGCACTTACAGAAGCGGTGCAGACAGGGGAGGAATAGTTGAGGCCCAGTGATCTCAGGTGCTCCCCACACAAATCGGGGTTATTACATTACAGAAAAGTGAAAGGGGGAGACCTAAGGGCTGGAAGCCACTATGCGAAAGTGACACATATATTGACCAAAAACGGGGTAAATATACCCAGAGTCGACACGATGAGGGTACTAGGCTTTTTTATAGATGCAAATGGCAGGAATCACGTGGCCCTCAATAAAATTATCTTCAAAATAGCTAGAGAACGCATACCGGATGATTAGACGACTTGCAGGGAGACAAAAAGGCATGAAAGAGGACAATCTTATCAGGTTGACCAACTCTTTCGTGCTATGTCATATTTTTCATATGCGGCTTCCATGTATAACTGGACACAAACTCAATTAAAGAAGCTCGACGCGGTTATTAAAAAAGTCATCAAGAGTGCACTGGGTCTCCCGCTTCGCACCAGCACTCAAAAATTGCTCAAGTTAAGGGTACACAACACGGCTAGAGAAATTGCGGAGGCTCAAGAAAGGTCACAAATAGCAAGACCTTCTACAACTTGCACGGGGAGATCGATCCTCAATAGAATCATGATCAACTTTGTCATCGACCAGTAGACGTACACCAAGATATCATAGGACTTTGCTGAGAGCATCACCGTTGCCCCATTGCCAAGAAATATGCACCAAATCTTCAACGTCGCCAGAAAGGTAGCCCGGGCTAAGGCTTTATTGGAGAAGTTGGATAAAGGAGGCAGGGGGGGCTTGCTTTGTTGACTCAGCCTCATATAAAGACCAAAATAAGTTTGCCGTGGTAGTAGTTGACCACCAGGGCAGGTGTACTAACTGCGACACGGTTTACACTTCCAAACCGGAAACGTCGCTGAACAGGTTGCCATCGCGTTGGCCCTGACGGATGATCGATACACCGAGATATACAGCGACTCAAAACCAGCCATCAGAGCCTTAAACAGGGGCAAGATCACACCACAAGCAGTTCGAATTATTGATAGTAAACAGGCCATTGATACACATTACATATATTGGTTTTCAGCGCACCTTGGATCACTCGATGACATTCCCATGAATTCAAATGAATCGGTCAACAGCATTGTCCGCGAACTTACGGACCGGGACGCTTTTACACAAGGCTTTGATTCTGCTTGATTCGAAAATCCACAACGGGATACGCCCATGACATATAATGAAATTACTAAACATTACTATCCGGGGAGGAGAGAGTTTGCACCTTCTCACAGTCGACTAAACAGGGCACAAGCGGTCACACTTAGACAATTACAGACACAGTCTTATTACTCATCGGCACAGCCAAAAGAATGGTACGGTATAAAAGATATGGATGTTGTTTGCAAAGCATGCAAGAAAAAAGTATGCACGCTCGAGCATATGCTCTGGTAATGTGGGTCGCTTGGCCGTTGCATTTCCCGGGAACAATTTACAGGGATGATAAAGTCTCACGACCATATCCCTCAAGTCCTGGCTGCTCAGTACGCCCATGACAGGGCTAGGAGGCTTGACCTCCCAGTCCCAACGTGGGATTAGCCAGGCAGGTGGCTACACCCTGTACAGGACGCATAAAATTATTTCCATCCATGTTGCAAAACGCAATTTATAGTTAAAAAAGCACATTGATTGTTTATCAAACTACACCACAATCCGTTAATATAAAACGCTCCATGGCTGCAAAGAAGTTGAGTGCTCCTTTCACAACGGTCGGTATAACATTACAAAGGCGCCATGAAATTCCATTAGCCGCCGACCTTAGATATCTTTAGCAAAGATAAATCAAAGCGATTGTTAATCGCAGTTATGTTGCGAGCGCCATTAACTTAAAAGTGCTCAGTAGTAGAGGGTCCTCATTGGTTCATGTTACAGTATTAGTGGTAGAGTGTAGAAGGTATAGTAGAGTGCTCCGTTTTACTCATGTTCACAACAGCGATGCATATAGTGGTGCTCTACTGGTTGTCGTGCTCGACAGCGGAGCTGCCGCAGGTCGCGGATCGAATTCTGGCCATGGTGGCCGCATTTTCGATGAAAGTGAAAATGAGGTGCACGCTAAAAAACTCAGGTGGTCGGAGCCCTCCACCACGGCGTCTCTCAATCATATCATGCTGTTGGGACGTTAAACCTCATCAATTATTGTTATATTACACTATTTTGTACATTACACCCGCCACGCGTATTATGCGATCAGAGTCCAAGGGACGTGCGTGCATGTGTTGGAACGGTGGTTTACTGGAATCCGTTCAATTTGAAAATGCAATTGTTCTGATCACCTCTTTTGTAAGCGGCTGACATGTTTCAAATACATTTTGTATCTGCTAACCCACGATGATATGGAGTAGCCCAATAAACACGTAGTTCCCCTCGTAGTACTCATTGACGGAGCCATTAGCCCGACATTCTCACTGAGTGTTCCATATCGCAAGTGTAGAGTTTCCAAGTGATAGCAGCTGCAAAGTTGTGTTTGCCTGTTGCACAACTGAAAACATTCCTTAGTAAATTCTCACCATCCCTGAAAGGCTTAAGGGGGACCAAAGCAGACGCGTAATCGAAGGGAGGTTGGGGGTCCAACCTCCCCTCCCCCCTTCCCCGAACTTTTCTATTTTCCTTACGTATATGAACACGCACCCATACAAACACATGCACTAACATGTGTATAGTATAATGATTGTACTAGCCTCTCGCCCCGTCGAACAAAACAACTGAATCCCATTCCCTCCCCTGCTTCCTTGGTTGAGTCTGAAAAAGTTTCACGATAGATGCAAGGATGAAACCTAACCTAACCTAAGGATGTGCGCCACAGCTTCAAGGAACTTAAAAATGCTGAGATGTCGTTCTCAAAACGGGACTGCCTTTGGTCACAGACTTTCAGGGGGTAAAGGTGGGAATTACGCGCATTTCTTAGAATTCAACGTCACGCGTCCTCGGTCACCATTAACGTCGAAAACATGCATGGCCGCAGCCCTGCCCTTTAAGCAACGAATGGACTGGTCCGACTGAATAAAGGTATGAGACAGACTTGGCGTCTCCACTGTAGGCACACCTGTGGCTACAGCACTTGGTCAGTGACGTAACGACCCGAACACATAGCAATCAATCTGGTCAGACAGTCAAACTATCTAAACAGTTCCAGCTCAGATAAATCAAAAACGCAGCTCATAGACTGCTTCGTGCAAGAACAAAACGACGCAATCTTTCCGTAGTGAAGAATCCTGATAAAAAGATGAAAGAACGCGTATACGGGGCATATGATTTGATGTGCCTGCTGGCCAATGAGCACTTTACGAAAGTAAAGATTTTTTCAAAGGCAGCACTTCCGCGACGAAAAACAAACAAGTAACCTCACCCATTGTGAGTGGAGGGCCACAGCCACTGTACACCCTCGCAACAAGATCTCGTCAACAATGGGCAGTGGTTCAATATCAGAGCGTGTACAAGTGACGGTGCAGTATAGACCAGTTCACTGTTTACAAACACAGACCCTTGATATAGTATCAGTGGTAAAGAAGACCATTAGAAAATAGCCCGCTTATATTCCACACTTTCTTTCCCTCATTTGGTAAAATATATTCAAATAAATGTTATTTCGAGCTACGTAAAAGTGATAAGAGATTCTTTTGAACTTTACGCAGGTTCCTTTCATCTGAAAAACTAAAGAGAGACTCCTTACCCTTGAAAAAAAACTTGAGAACGTGCTTTCAGTTTCGAAGTTATAAGAGCTGGTAAATGAGGCGACCGGAAGTTTCAAACGCGAAGCATTTCTTAGCGAACTTCGACGAGATTGAGCGTATCTATCTATCTATCTATCTATCTATCTATCTATCTATCTATCTATCTATCTATCTATCTATCTATCTATCTATCTATATATCTATCTATCTGTCTATCTATCTATCTATCTATCTATCTATCTATCTATCTATCTATCTATCTATCTATCTATCTATCTATCTATCTATCTATCCAGCCGTTTACGTTTGGGTGCTCTCGTGGTGACCCCCTTAACTTGGTGTGAACCAAAATTAGCATGGGAGGGTAAGATGGTTTGACGAATATGACGCGTTGGCTAATACATGAATAATGTCACAATCCCGTCGCGTACGTTGTCAAACACTTCCCGCCAGATAGTGGCACATACCCACAGGCGGGTGTGTGCCGCTGGTATGCGGGTATGTGCCACAAGTGATTGACAATTAGTATCTACCCCGGAACGACGAGAACACACATGGGCAATTTTAACACGTGAGTGTTTAGAAATACCCGACATCGGTAGCGTCGACCCGAGGAATGCAAATAATAAATGTCAGGGTCTCAGCTGGAATCAAACTCAAGCATTTTGCGTGGCAATGAAGCATTTTACCACAGAGCTGCGCCAGGCCTCGGAACTACTTTTCAAAGAGACGCTAACCTTCGTGAAACCTCAATAGTGGTATCAGTAATGTCTACCCAATTTTATAAACATTACATATGTACCTCTTTAATACAGCCATAGCGTCGGGTTAACGTCAGCTGTGGTTAGTTGACATGCGCTGAAGATGATTTATGTTGCAGTGTCCAGGGCCAGCATCCTCGCGAGCATCAGCGCTTCATATTAGCTTCTGGTGTTGCTAATACGAACGTTCCAGTTGGCATCGTTGCGCAAATGCTAACTACTGGTTATATAAACATCTGAAGCTCTTCAACATAAGTGCTTGCGTAAAACATTTGTACATATCTTTAGCGTCATTTCATGACGTTTCGCTCAATAGAAATATTGCAACACGGTCGCCTTCCCTCCGCATGCTTCGCATAACGTCGATTCCCAGGTACGTGGGCTCTGCCAAATTTTGGGGGGGAACTCTCGCGGGCGTTCGCAAGAGTCGTGAAACTACACGTGTGATCTGTGCCGTTGTACAAGCGTTTGCTTGCAGCAAGGTGGTAGGTACCCTGCCCAGATGTCGCACCAGCGTGCAACTGGCTTCGCCACTCTCCTCACAGCGCTGGCTGGCATCTGGGTGAGGGTGTGGAGACCGCGTCTGTAATGGGGCCATCGGCGGTGCTCTCCTCTCACCGAGCAGACCGGGCCGGTGGCGTGCCTCCCCCCTCACGTCGGAGCAGAAAGCGGCAGTCCATAGCAGCCGAGTCAGTAGGGAACTGCCGAACGGACAACCCAGCAAGGGCCCTCTGCAGGCGTGATGGTTTCGGCGTGCGTGCAGCGACCGGGTCGACGCGTTCGCCGGATTCTCTGCTGAGCGGGCCTCTTCTGTTTTGACCTGTCGGCTAGGGCGTCGGTGTATACGCGCGCTCATACCTCGTTGAAGGCCAACGTCGTAGGACCCGTTCGTGTCGTTTGCCTATTCGGTGCGCCCCACGTGAGTTCAGTCGTTCCCAAAAAGAGCGGTCGGTGCGAGTGCCTGAGCCAAGCGCGGCAGAGACCTCTGCTCGTGATCGGATAAGTTCGACCGGCGTCAGGCTCGTGCCCAGAGGAAGAAAACGTGTGCTGTGTACCAAGTCACGATCACTCGCTTCCTTGGTCTACTGCGCTTGTGACTGCACTGACCCGGTGCCCGTTTCGGAATACAAGTGCCTTCTAAAAGCAACGGGTGAGTGCACGCTTCCCTGCTTAAACAAAAAAGTTTGCAATGACATGCATCGGTGGTGGCGCGTCCTAGGGGCAGAAAGTGTCAGCGTGCAATGCGAAGTGATTGCTTGTTAAGTTTAGTTACGTAGGGCTTCATATCGTGCCATAGGCTCGTGAAGATTGCACAAGTGTTTTACGCGCTGAATGATCGAGAAATGACCCCTACCTTGCAACGCTGCTTAGAGCGTTATAGGAGAAAAAGAACACAGAGAGGCGACGTTACTGAGCATAATTTTACTATACTAGTGCTTTGGGCCTTCGTTTACGTTGAATACAAGGGCCTTTCTGGTATACTTTTGTTTAGTAGAATTCTGAGTGAGCCTGCCTTCAATAACAGTAAATCAGATCGCTTTCAGTAAAAACCTTGGGGGCATGCGTCATCAAAATGCGCGACACGAGCATCTCGACAAAGCAGGTGGGTGCATCTTCTGGCTGCGGCACAAGCACGCTGATTCTTTCGCACGCGCCGCATGGCTTTTTTTTTTTTTTGCATCTACCGCTTCCCGGATGCGATTTGGTTTGATGCTCGTTAGCTGTTTGAAAACAACACAGTGTAGCTGTAGACGCGCCAAGCTTGCTTATCGTTTTGATCTCCAGGGTGCAATAGAATTCGAGTGCCAAACGAAGCGCAGTGGTCGATTTCCGTGCACGAGGTGTCGAAGGCCCTCACGCTGCTTTTGAAAACGAACATCTTCAGGAATCGAAACTATAGTGAAAGTTGTAAAGATTGCGGGCTGCCTTTATACGCTGAAATCTACTTGCGGGTGTGTGAAGAGAGCATGTTTTCTTTCTCGGTGTTGATAACGTGGAAAGATATCTCAAGTTCTGGTTCCGATGTAATATGCGTTATAGCAATACAATTGTATTCCGGAAAAGTTTGTTGCTAATTTTCTATTAAATAACATTGAAACCCAGGGTAAGGTGACGCACGAAATACGTGATCGCGCCGTCATGAATTTCGGAATGATGTAGAGCAGACGTCTCAAACATGCGGCCCGCGGCTTCACAAGAACTAATCTTTTGTGGCATAGCATTCACCTTATTTTATCGCTCATTGCGATTGATGACACCATGGTCCTTCAATATTGAAGGGCCATGATAACACTTTGTTCGGGGCAGCTTCCCAAGGACTTATCCCAAGCAGTTTTTTTTTCTTGAGGCACCACTCGGTGGTCACAATGGTTCGAAACGTAACCGCAGAACAAAAACTTGATCTCAGAATTTTTGTCATTCGGCAGCTCGATATTCATTTTGTTTTTTCGAAATGTGCGTCACATCCGCTGCGGATATGAGCCACATACGAGGTATGGGAAGGCATTCTTTCAAATTACAATGTTGCGTGATATATTGTTTATCGAATTCCCTTCCCCCTCCCTTCCCGCGCTCTGACTTTCTTCGCTGCCCCTGCCCTCGTAGGACTAAATTTCGGGACTGTGGCCCGCTTCCTGATGTGAGTTGACACCCCTGATATGAAGAAATTAAGAGCAATACAGTTTCTTTATAAATCAATGCAGGGAACTTGAGCCTTTTTTAATTACCTCGCCCATCCATTGAAGATCCTTTGAACAGCAATTTATGTGAAATTACAAATGTGTTGTATATGTGAACTATAGACAATGCTTGATGCTGTAAAAACATTCTTTTTTTCCTTTCTCGTTTCTGATATGTAGTTTGCATCTCAAAGGCAAGTAAGGTTCCATGTGACGTTACATTTCAGTAGACTTGCATTTGTCGTATAGCACGTGTACGTTATACTCTGAAAAGACGCAGGCGCAGATAACCGGAACGCCCGATGACTGTGTCTGGGCAGACATATAGATCGACCTGTAGCATTGTATTGGACGCTTTCGTGTTGACTTTTTCGTTCAAGGCGTGTACACTAGCGGGAGAGTCGAGACAGCGAAAAGAGTTAGTCCTGTTTGTACTATTCGACAAACCATGAAATTGCATCCGTCAGACTTCTGCTTACAAATCAGGGGGGATGTTTTATTACAAATTATCACGAAGAAGTTTTCACGCGAAGTCGACGTCTGACGAGAATATCGAGACTATAGTCTACCATCGCACAAGGTCCGCAAACTAAAATTCAGTAATATTGTGGCGTGACCTCGTTTTCCTCTGGTCGTTTGCATATCTGATGGAACTATAGGACAGGCACCAGGCATATGCTTGATTCGTAGCCCAGTTTCATAGAAACAATGAGGGACAGCACGCCATCTCATCTGAGGGGTTGTTATCACTGTTATTACTTTTTGACGAAGGCAGTTGTATTGAGGTGGAGTTGCTCAGCGACTTAGTGCAACAAAATACGCCAAACTAGTGATAACATACACAGGCGTGCGCAGGGTTCTGCATTAAGGGGGGGAGGGGGGTCGAAGTCTCACTGGAGCGCCGCCCCCTCCTCTCAGCAATTGAGTTTGGTATGAAAGAAAAGCTTCGCAGTGGACGTGAAACGGAAAATGAAGCGATGACATGCTCCTTACAACGGCCCGTCTTTGATTCTCGGTTTATAGTGGGTAAACATGATAAGTAAACAACTGTTCTAATCTAACATCGGTGGTCTTCACGCATGGCCGTTGGCAGTATATCCTCTTTAGGAGGGGGGGGGGGGGGATGCAAGGCAATGTTGCATCGCGGCTGGTTTAGGGGGAGAGCACTGGTGTAGCTTGGGTGAGGGCAAGTGCTGGGGCCTCTTTTGTACCCCCCTGCCGACGCCCATGTCCTCGTGCGCCGTTGTCATCAAAAACCTGTATGGACATAACCTTGCTGCTTAAGCAATGACGGCGCAGGTCCGACTGAGCTAAACTATGAGGCATATTTGCCTCTCCCTCCTGCATAGATGATAAGGGGGGGGGGGAGGCTCCACCCCCTCCTTTGCTGCTCTCGTGTGCACGTTTATGATAAAATTCTCGCCGTAAAAGGCTGAAACCCCGCTTCTCTGCCAGAACGATAAGGAACGAGGGACAAGTTATCTAGAATTCGGAGCGTCGCAAATGAAGCAGCATCTCCAGAACAATGCATATCGACCCGCGCGCTGCCCATTCTCGCTGGCGTACGCTGGCGGCCGGAACATAACCGCTCTCACGGCCATCGACAGTCGTCGCCCACGTCGTGCTGCGCATGCTTCGCGTGGTCTGCTTGGTCGATCACGCTTGCAAAGCGTAATGGTTGTTCGGTCGTCACTAAGC
The DNA here is from genome assembly GCF_013339725.1 of Rhipicephalus microplus. Lineage (NCBI taxonomy): Eukaryota > Metazoa > Arthropoda > Arachnida > Ixodida > Ixodidae > Rhipicephalus > Rhipicephalus microplus. The sequence continues at coordinate 248,389,538 of NC_051165.1, forward strand.
GTGACGGTTGGCGTTTTGTCTTTCCGTCGCGGATTGCAATCTGCCTCTGTTTGCTTGCGTCGTCTATCGTTTCGTCTCCTTTCGGCACTCTGGGCTGCGAACGGTCGCACGCTTCGCTGCTTTCCTACGTTTCCTGATACTGGGAGCCTCGTGTACTCTTCTTCCTCTATTTACCCTTTTTTGACAGGTATGCGACAGACACAACGCGCACATCACGACCATTGCCCTTGAACTGTTCGCATTCGTTGGCGTGTACTAGCGAAAAAGAGCTGCGAAAGACGACAGATTCATGCTGGACTTTAACTAGGTCTTACGATAAAGAAGCATGGGTAAATGAGGGAAGCGCCGTTTTCTCGACGGAAAATAAAACAAAAGAGCGGAACTTCACTTTTGCCGCGACGTATATGCAACGGTAGAAACCCCACGGCCTTAGCTAGCAAGATGACCAGGCTCTGCAGGGTTCCGCTTTCCTCCCTTTTTTCCAGTATAGTTACCAATGTGGTTCCCTCCACGAGGAAACAAGCTCGAAATTGAGCCATTCCAGGGCTTCCCCGTCGTTTCCTGCACTTTCAACTGTTGCGCACGGGCACTGCATACCTGCGCTACTGGCTCACTCTCTTCCCTTTAATGACTTGATTTTAATTATCTTCTTTCGGCTTCCTTCTCGGTTAATTTTAAGCTCCCCGCTGACCCTAAGTTCGCCAATGTCAACGATGCTTCTTACTGAATGTACTCGCTGAATAATCTGGTTTTGCAATGCTTTCTTCGAAGTAATATGCATCTATTTAACATGAGGCTTTCAACGAAACAACAAAACCCGTAATCACCATACAAAGGCCTTCGCAGCAGGGAGACATCTCTCTGTAAGTCCCTTGTCTCGTCCTCTTCGGCCGTGTTGATGCAAAGTAGCGGTGGTTAGCGGCGTAATACCACTGCGTGCAGAAATTTCCAGTGGCGCAATAGTGGCGCATGAAGCGGTTCCCGCCGCCATATAAGGTCCCACTTTTCGAAGCTGCAACGCCACATGAACACTACCAGCAACAATATGCGCATCGTCATATCGCATGTAGTGTATGCAAAAATGAGGGGTCGAAAGTGGCAGCCCTGCAATTAGGTACGTTTGTGGACTTTTCAGGCATGAATACGTCTTTACTTCTCGGCTCGCACATACATTTCATACGAAATCAACAGATAATGAGGTTAAGAAATTCATGAGAGACCTTAGTTGTGATTTTTAAAGATGTTACGTAAGCTAAATAGAGCTAACGAAAAAAAAAAAAGCTTGCTGTAGATGGGAACCGTAACCAACAACTTTACGCGTACGTTGAAGGGGATTTCCTCGGAATTCATTATCTGTTGTTTGTATACGACTGACAACAAAATGAGCGCCTCGATCAATCTCCCTTTACATACATTCGGTATGGCGTAATATCTTAAAAAACATGTGTGAAATTCAAGAAATTTAGCCAACACCATACGCATGGGGGACGATTGGATAATAAGAAAATTTTCATAGCTGAGACAATTAAATACCTCAAGAGGAGCTGCAGGGGCCGCGCATCACTCATATGCAACAACGCGCGACGCGCCTCATTGTCTAAACAATGGTTCCCAGCGAGCGCATAAAGGGGCGGGAGTGCGCTCCGGGACGCGCCCCGAGATGGCGAGATGCGTGAGGGGTCTTCTCGCACAGCGAGCATAAAAAGAATAATGGCTGCTGCTTTGCGTAATTAGGCAGGACTAGGTGGCCACGCGCGCGCGTACACTTTAGAACATCGGGGTGGCCGTGATCAGTGTCCTCGGTGCGCATATATCTCCGTAATTTTTGTATTTCTAGCGTGTTTCCGTAGAGCGTATGCAGCTGCACGAGGAAATATATAGGAACGTGCAATTATGTCCGAGGAGAATCACCGCTATTCTGGCCGATATCTTACTCAAGGTTCGCGCACAGCAGAACTGAGAAGATACGGTACGGCCAGACACGACGGAAGAATTCTATGATTGCGATTATGTTAGATTTAGAGGTTAATTTTATGAGACCTGAACAAATTGACTTGGTATAACAGCGGGCGCTGATAAGTTAAAACAACAGAGCCAGCGATCACAATTGACACTAATCCGCCAGGTGTCTATAGTTTTATCCAATCCCTTCGCAGGTTCTTATATGCCACCTCTGTGTGCACTTCTGTCAGAGAAGTAAGAATAAGCATTCCCATCACCCTAGAAAATCTGCTATCGTTATATACGCCGTAGTTTCGCATGCTCCTTCGGCGGCACTGCTACTGCGTTCTCCGCTTCTCACGGTGAGCCGGCTATTTCAGAGTTACATATAGAGAGCCCGTTGTTGGTTTCTCTCGGCGATTAACATCAAGATATAGTAGTCACCAACGAAGTTAAAACTAACTGTAGACTAGAGCTAAATGACCGTTACTGCATAACGCAACTTCGCCATCTCTTACACCTCTTCTAAGTATGTATAGCTCTAACTCGAAGCATTATTTAGGCTCATTTCGCGAACGTTGCAGCAGGCAAGTGAACATTGGTAGGTATCTTCACTGAAGTCAGAAGTGAAGCGAGACAGCCTTATAAAGCTGTCTCACTTCGTTTCCGGACACTGTAACAAAAAGAAAGCTTCTCACGATATCTCCTTCCTTCACTGCTCTGTTATTACTTAATTAGACATATTTGTCATGTTACGCACCGACAAGTAATACACATATATATGTAGAGTTATGCTTGCTCGTCAACTGGTGCACATAAACGTATTTTGAAATGTACCCTGAACGTTAAAACTGATTTCAGCTGGACGCTGCATGCAATCCTGTGTTGAAGAGCGAGTAAATTCTTAAAGCGTACATATATCGAGTAGTCTGCTGAGCTAAGAGCTGATAACTTAATACAAACTATGTTTGTGCTATTTTTATAGCAACTCTTCATATATTGAAAAAAAAAATCCGTGTTGTTCAGACATCTATTTAGGATCAGCTGTTTTCTTCGGGCTGCGACTGTGACCACCCGCGAATGAGCGCGAAGTCAAAAGGCTCGATTTCCGGCCCTGTGGTCGCTTTTCGATGGGGACAGAGCGATATAAGAATCGTTCACTCTGATCAGTCTCACATTAAGCAACTACAGTGTATTCCAAATTATTTAGACTTTCCATTGCGCCGTTCATCGTCACCCTGTACTAAGCGTCGAGGTACGCGCGACTTGACTCGCGTCGGCGGACCACACCGCGTGCGCAATCGGGTTTACGCGTTGCGCGACGATCGTCGGTATTGTACCAGCTTCCGGTCTCGCAATGTCTCGTCTCCCACGAGAAGACCGTGGGCTTTCGCCGCAGGGGCCAAACAAAGGCGAGCGCGTAACGAGCAGAGAAGCCGAGCCACGAGAGCGCGACGCCGTTCTCGCGAGCGGCGCGCCCTCACGCGATGGGCAACCGCGGTTGCGCGGCCGACTCGCACGACACCGACGGGCACGCACTGCCGAGCGTGAAGATTGACAACTCTTGTGGCGCGCGCGCGGTCACTCATACACGCGAGGTCTCCATGCGTGTATGTGCGTGCTGTCTTTCGTTCTGCGTTGCTCTCGAGGTCTCGACAATATACACGGAAAAAAAATATCCAAATGGAGAACGCAGGCGTATAAGAATAAAGCGACGTACGAATTCGGCCTTCTCTGCGCGCCCTTCGCTTGTCGAAACTGAGGTTTCTCCTTCAATGGCCTCGGCACGAAGTGTCGTGCGACACGGCGGATTTCGCGTCGCTTTGTATAACAAAAAAGAGAGAAAGAAAATGGTTATGATATGTAAAACGGGCATTGTCTAGAGCACCGACTCTGGCAGTTTTTTTCTTCTCTTGTTGTGACTTCTTTTTTTAAGTCACCGTGTTTATCTCGTGCCGCCTCGCTGGCTCCATTCTATATGGCAGAGTTGTTCTTGGCGAGATCACTCGTCGCCGTCGCCCTGCATTAGTTCCGCGCACCTCGCTGCCCTGCTTTCAGTTTTCACCTTATGAAGAGCGAGGTGTTTCTGCGCTTCACTTTCGTCTACCCCCCCCCCCTCCCCTCCCCTTCGCTGTCCCACGCATAGGCGCGTGCCATTGTAATGCTCGTACCTCCGGGCCGCTTTTGTGTTAGCGACTCTAGAAAGAGAGACGCGATGCGAGCATGCTGGGTGGCCTGCTCGATGACGCGGGGCAGTCCTGGGACAAGCAGCGACCGCCTGGTCGGCAAGGCTGAGCTCCGTGCACCTCGAAGGGGCCCCGCATAAATGAATCGAAATCGCTACGAATGACTGCGGGTTATAGGTCAGTACACTCGTATTCGGGATGATCGCCGCCGAAACGAATACGAACGTCAGTTTGCCGCGGCGCGAAAGCGAATTCGTAAATGTTCTTTTACGTTGTTAAACAGCAAACGGAATCCAGGTGGTTAGGCTAGAAATGCCCGTCTCCTACTACTACATGTAGTCTACAATGAAATACAGCCGGACAACTTTTTTGGTCGACAGTAATTAACAAGTACGCAGGCATAACGTGGTCACGGCAAGTACAGGACCAGGTTGAAGATTAATGTTTGAAGGAAGCTCGTCTGGTTGGCAGGACGGCAAATGTAAAATGCTGCGTCGACCAAAGTGAAAATTAACACAGAGAATAAAGACTGTCGGCTCGGCGAAACGTCTTTTTCTGTGTTAATTTTTACTCTGGTCAGCGCAGTGCCTCCGATTTTTTTTTTTAACCTTCACCAGGACCCGGCTGATTGAAGAGAGGCCTTTGCCCTGAAATCAAAGGATGATTATCGTGATGATGGCAATGAAAAAGAAGAAATTGATAAAATATATGCTCACTAGATCTCGGCAATTAAAGGCGTTGGGAATAAGTAGAATGCTACGAAAAAAAAAAAACATGAGACCGACTACAAAACAGAAAACGAGAGAGAGATAGAAAGGGTGAATATAGCAGAGTCGCATTAAACGTGAAATGTAATAAAAACGAAAGAACATATCCTAATTCTAATGCATGAGGGAAAATGAAAACGTTCCCTAAAAAAAGAAACAAATGGAGAGACTTGCAATGCACTAAAAGAGAGTCCAGAGGCTTTTATAGGTGCAACTGAAACGATTGCGTTGCGGTAAGCCTCATTGTTCTACAGGTGGATGCACAATGAAATGGCACAGAGATGGCATTCAACATTTAATTCACACACACGCACGCAACCACGTTATACATACTGAATAGATTCCCTTCAGGCGCTGTCTCTGAAATACTATGGTTCAAGAATAACCTCTAAAGGGAACGAACATTATCGCTTATAGTATTGATACGCAGATATAATTACTGTATATGATGGGCACGATATGCGAAGAATTTAACAGCGCATAGGAAAGATCTTGATCTCGTTAGCGCTTTGCAAAGCTGAACAGACGGCAAGTTCAATTTTGTGTATACGAAGCAATCCTTGAAGGCAACGCGCACGTCACCGTAGCGGACGATGCAGTGCCTTTACACGCGTCACACCTTTTCGGTTGCATATTTATGCTACATTGTCTTTACTAGATGAAAAATTCGTGAACATGAATGAATACGACGTTTCGACAAACGCACGTGTCTTCACCAAGGTTGCATACAAGCCTGCTTGTCAGATCCAGGGACACCTCAATTTGTTTCATCTCTTCGAGCTTCCGTCTTCCCCTCGAAAGTAAAAACAACCCCTTAACTGCTGTCTTTGTTGTCTTTACTAAGACGTTCGCCAACAGTAATTTTATTAGGCGATCACGTCACTTGACCATAAAACATCTTTTGCGACCTCAATGTGCGCGTGTCGGAGACGAAAACCCCCCGTCGAGAGGCAGAACAGTATCATGTGTATGGAACCAATCGTCATGTGAAACGATGATTACAAAAAACTTGATGTAAGCACGCTTTGTGTTTTAACATGGCGAAATATCCCGCGTCTTGCACAAAGTGAATTGCTGATCACACAACAATGCTTCTATCAAAAATCTTCTGCGGCTTGGGGATAGATCTACTTTTTTATATGTATATTACAAAATTTGAACTTTTCGACCATTGAGATAAGCCAGCGAATGGTTTCAATCCGAGTATCGAAAGCGTGCAACCAGCGAACGAGCTGCACGGACCTTGAGACAGTTCTTGGAAATGGTGCAGCAGGAGTGGAGCGCGCTATCCCTATGGATGGTTGGGACAGCCTTCTGAATGGAGAAGAATAGGCGAGACGCGGTCTAAAACAGATGCCTATCGTCGTTTCTTGCGCAAACTTGCGAGAAGTTGGAAAGGGCGACTGCTTTCGCAACACGGCGGCACCATGGTGTTCTTTCCAGCGAGCCATGTGGTACGGCTGTGGCAGCTTATTGCAGCCAAGCAATTCTGCGCAAGTGCCTCCCACATGCTTTTGAAAAGCTCAACGTGGACTATAGACAACGCGCTCATTCAGCTGCATTTGCTTGCACTGCGGCTTTTGAATAACAATCAAGGAGCGCGGGCTGTACCACAGTCGTAGTATGCGTCACGGCATGCTCTAAATTAAACATAATCGCCTAATTTGTGCGGTATCTCATTTGAGCTTTGCTCGATTTCTTCGACACAAGAAAGAAACAAGATAGCGGCGACTATTTTTACCAGTAGCCTGCGGCTTACAATCCCAACTGGAGTTTCATGTATGAAACTAAATATATTCATTCTTACAAACGCCGAAAGGTCTAAAACATATCAGTTAACATATAGGCCCTGTGCAAACATCCGCGAGCACAGATCCTGATCACGAGGTTTTCTGGTAGTATAAATAAAAGAAAAAATATAATAAATGCTGAAATAAAAAAAAATGATGAGCGCCAATGCACTGACGCATGTACGCGCTAAAGAAGATACAGTTGCTCATGAAATGTTTTCTTTCTTTTTCTTTTCTCTGACGACACAAGCGTGCATTTGAGCTGTATACATTGGCTTCAGCTGAACGAAATATGTCACTTAACATAGGTAAGATTATCCACTTTTTGCGAACGACATTGCAGGCAATTCGCGAGGCGATTACGGCGACTCTGTGAACGTGTAGAGACTCCCTGTTATGGACAGCAGACAGTCAGTGAAGAAAAGCGTATACTATAGTATTTGCGTTAACATTTCTGTAATATCCTGTAGCTAACCTCTATTTCGCAATTTCATTTTTATCGGCGAAGCAGAGTTCGCTGCTCGTTGCATGTGCAACAACCTCAATTGTCGATTGGAGAGTGGACCTCTGAAGTGAGTGCCTGGGCGGGCATTGTCCTATCGCGTAGCTTGGCACCACCATGTTTGTTTAGTCTCCATTCAGAGGGCCACATTCTCCACCTCCGTGCTTTGCCTCGTTTTGTTTGGCAGGTACATTAGACAACTGCGTGTCACGTTTCTTTCTTTCTTTCTTTCTTTCTTTCTTTCTTTCTTTCTTTCTTTCTTTCTTTCTTTCTTTCTTTCCTTCTTTCTTTCTTTCTTTCTTTCTTTCTTTTCTTCTTTCCTTCTTTCTTTCTCTCTTTCTTTCTTTCTTTCTTTGCCCCGCCACGATGGTCTAGTGGCTAAGGTACTCGGCTGCTGACCCGCAGGTCGCGCAATCGAATTCCGGCTGCGGCGGCTGCATTTCCGATGGAGGCGGAAATGTTGTAGGCCCGTGTGCTTAGATTTGGGCGCATGTTAAAGAACCTCAGGCGGTCGAAATTTCCGGAGCCCTCCACTACGGCGTCTCTCATAATCATATGGTGGTATTGGGACGTTAAAACCCCACATATCAATAATCATTTTTTCCTTCTTCCTTTCGTTCTTTCTTTTTTACATTCGCAATGGTGGAACAGTGGTAATGGTGCTTGGCTGCTGACCAGAAGGTCGCTGGTTCGATCCCGGCCGTGACGGTCACATTTTGATGGATGCAAAATTATAGAGGACCATGTACCGTTCAATGCCAGTGCACGCTAAGGAACCCCAGCTGGTCGAAATTTCCGGAGCCCTCCACTACGACGTCTCTCATAATCATATCGTGGTTTCGGGACGTAAAACCCCAGATATTATTATTCTTCCTTTCCTTTATTTTTTATCTCACTCTTCCTAGGTGTACTCAATCGCAGGAGTATAATGCACGCTCAGCTCACGTAAAGGCCGACTTACAAGTGAGCCACAATATGTGTCATTATAGCGTTCAGATGCTCAACGGGAACGTGACTGGCGCTATTAACTTGACAGTGGCATAAAACTTGTCTGTGTATTGACATTTCAGACTGATGTGCGACGTGACTTCAGGCGGATGATAACTTGACGCTCATACTACACAAAAATCACCGCCCAAGCACTCCGTACAAATAATTAACCAGCAAAAGCTGAAACGTACGGCCGTGGTATTCAGGAGTAGTTCAATCCAACGTGGCACTGAAGGCGTTCAGAATTATCGGTTACATGATCGTTCTCTTTTAATAAAGTTAGACCCACGTTTGGTTTGAGTTTACCACAGTGTTTATTTCACACGCTGCATACCGTCCCTCGCATGGTCACGGTCATGGAGGAGTTTATTGAGCGGTTAAACGATTTCCCAATGCGTTAATCGTAGTACCTCTTCTCGAAGCACAAGCGGTCGCAGACGACGCAGCCGAAGCTGAAGATTCGCTGGAGAAACTCCCACCGAAAGCGGGCGTTCGCCCCGACAGACGCGCTCCCGCAATCGTCATGTTGACGCCGCAACGTCACTTGTTCGGCGTAGGCACTGCGCCGTGTCGCCTTTTTCCTTCTTCAAGAAACACGCACGCATTCGTTGTTCAACACGGCGTCGTTGCAAGCGTTTGACATGGCAAGCTGACTGGGCGGCGTGGTTCACAGGATCCGCCCACCACGGCACTTGCATTCCCGTTCGCGATTGAGCGCAGCTTGGAAGGGTACCGGATCATCGTTACGCAGTTGCTGCCTGCACACGGCTTCCCGGGCCTGCTTTTGTGCCAGGACTGCACCATCGGCCCGGTGAATGCGAGATCTCTCACGTTTCTGTACTGTCGGCGCCCCGTGGCATACCCATCTGGAAGGTTTCCGGAGAAATCGACGCGCGTGCTGAGCGCCACGGCTTCGACGAGATGGATGACGTCGCTCACAACGCAGCCAATGGGGTTCGTGCTTGGGTACGACGATGAGAATGACGTAATTGATATGACAGCCAATGGAGACCGCTCATGACACAGCTGCCGGGCAGATTTTTTTTTTTGTTTATAATAGCAATATACAGTTTTCGCTGTAAACAACTGCAGTCATAACATTCGATTGTTAATCATCGTCTCATAGCTCATCGTCAATCAGCTCATAGAGCCACATGTGATATATACACAGAGAGACATCATATGTCAAATAACGATCCATTACACGCGGCTGTTTATCGATTTCAAGAGAGATATTTCAAAACTACACGCATGTGCAGGGAGTTGCTTGCTGTATTTACTGCATGAGAAACTGAGTACCCACGGTTGTACTCAGTCGTAGCCGATCATTGTAGCTGTTTCCGTATCTTGCGGCATCAAGTGACAAGTAGATTCTATTTAGACAATGCACATAACGTGCGTAGTAGTGTGGTTTCGAGGCAGCAAATTAACGTACTCAAACTCCACAAGCTCCCTCGATATGCATCGCATGGTACACAACGCAAAACGAAAATACCCGATGACCACAAGCTTCAAGAAGAGGCCTCGCATGTGGCCTCGCTGTAGTTATCAGCGAGATGATGCTCAAGTGCCGGTACAGTATACGCAGACCGGATCGCAGGCCAGCTGGGACGTTACGAGCGACCCTGCGTAGCGTGCTGCGGGTATTTCTGGTGTGCCAGAGAGCCATTCGCCTCTGCTGATTGCTCATTGTTATGGACCGGACCTCTCCACCTCCTTTCCCAGTCTCGATTCTTGAGCGTCGTTTCCAAAAACGTGCTCTCAAAGCGCGCCTACGTAATGCTGCACGAAGGAGGGACAAGTCTGCCTCGGGAGCAGGAACTGGCCGATCCCCCTATAGGTGTGCTCCCAAGGCCGCACAGAAGCGTGCCAGCGACAGCCGTCATTCCAAGCTGGCAGCGTAAAGGAGCGCTTGCGGTGAAGAAAGACAACGAGCAGGAGAGGCTTCTAAAGAACACGAAGGTTTATGCCGCTGGCCATTTTGGCTGCAGCGGTCGTTTATTAAAGCGATGAACCGTGAAGACGAAGTGGCCGAGCCGCAGCAGGTGGGGCGGGTGAAGTCGCGCGCCAGTGGAGCTTTCCTGTTTTTAATATTTCTTTTATCTCCGTGCGCAGCCGACAATGCGAATTCCGCCTCTCCTCTTCCCTCCTCCGAATACTTGTCATTCCTCCTTCGTTGGCCTCTCTCCTGGCCGGCGTCCCTTTTGGCACCGGTTTGATCGCGAACCGCTTCATTCCTTGGACCGAGTTTTCAGAGTGGTTACGTTCGTCGTATTATCAAGTTCGAAGCGTGAGGGAAAGCCTGTGATCGGTGGCCGAGCACGGCCTTCGCGAGCTCTCGCCTCGGGCGCTATCTCTCCCCGACGTCACCGCCTCGAGCTCATTCTTCGCCGCCGACCTCCACACGCGAAGAATGCCGTTCCACTTTCATCGCAATTTCCTAGAGGAGAAATGAGGAGCGCGAAGGAAAACATGCGCCTTCATAGCTGCATGTCGTGGTTGACCTGACACGGAATGGGCGATTCGCAACAGAAACACGATTCGGCGGCCACTGATGTAAACACGTTTCGTAGGTGTGACAGCAAGTGGTGGGTGAAGAGAACAAGAAAGGAAATGAAAATGTAGCCGCTCGCTGTGATATGCGATGAAAAGAAACATAGTAAACAGAGAAAGAACGCAAGAACGCAACCAAAGAAGGTGAAGCCTACGCACATAATTGAGAGCAATAAACAGGATGATGGTTCTTGCTTGGTGCTTGGCAGCCGTGAAGAAGAGAGAAAAAAAAAGGGCAGGCTTGTGCGAGCAGCCGGCACGTGTCCACTTCTTTGCGTGATCGTTCCTACTTTTATGCGGACCACCTGAAACGCCATGAGGGCCACCTGAAAACGAACACAAGCTGTTGAAACTTGAGGTGCCGCGCGCTCAAGTAGCATGTCTATATGCAGACGCCTTCTCCCTTTAGAGTAGGAAACGTCTGCATCTCAATCAGTGAAAATTGACATTCAGCTGTACAAATAATAGAAAGAGATTATTCGGAAATATAAGCTGTATCTGGGGTGTACTGAGCCATTTGTGAAATCGGAAGGGTTGGAGTCTGAAATGTTTTGTCGACTTGGGTGAGGCTGGGTCAGCAAACGACGTCTCCACCACAGAACCGTGTACATGTAACCCTGAAAGGTGATGTACTCATATTACCGTAACAACGCGAATGGTTCTAGGCACTTGTTTCTTTGGTAGACAAAACACAATGAGGCCAACAAACAGTGACGCTATGAAGGGTTATTACCTGTAGTTTTTGAACTACAAAGAAATAAATGCACTTGGAGCGAAGAGGTTTATTCAACTTCGATTCATTTCCATTTGCGTCATAACTGGCACTACATAGTTAACAATCTACAAGTAACCTTCTCTGTGGCTTCATTGTATGCTGACTTCGGAAGGTTAAATTCCTGAAACAAGGCTGACAGGAACATAGAAGACCACACAAGCGAAAGGTATGATATATAACAGTGAACAATTGGCGACACATAGTCATTCGAACAGACCTATTTTACTATAGAGAACTTAATGACGAGAAGTAAGAATGGCTACCACTTGGCATCGCTATAGCTGCACCAGCACTCGTTATTGCTAAGCGTGCGAGCCTGCACGGACTACTATCACACTCATTTATCTAACCTACTACTACCAAAATTTGCAGTGTCGTACACGCAGCGACACGTCTACGAGATCTAAAAACTGCTTGACTGTGTATTATACATGTCCAAATTGGGTGAAGTTCGCATTGCTAGAAAAAACTGGAGAGGAACGAAGCATGTAAAGGATGTTTCCGCTCCACTACGTCGTTGGAAATCTGCGTCGGAATTCAGCTTGCTTGCCTGCTTGCTTACTTCATCCTTGTGATATCTTACCCACTTCGGAGGATCGGCCATGAAACTGGTCATTAACATAGGAATAAAGGTAAGACCTGAGTAAAAAAAAAGAATCTAATCGGTTGACTACAGAAAAAATACGAAAGAAAAACATTTTAAGATGATTATTACCGCAGGGTTCTTCTTTTATATGCATAGCATTTCTTAGTCGCGCGATGTCACGCGTCGTGCGTCAGCGTTGTCGACACCCTCTCTGTGCATGCTCGCGTGTTGTGCCAACTGTTTGCTCCCCCCCCCCCTCTCGCCTCGCATGGCCGACGCAGGCAGCGTCTGGCTAGATCGCACATCAGCGTCCCACCCCTCATTGAAGGCAAAGCTTCTCCTTCATTCAATAAATAAGGATAATGAAGACGAACTAACAAAGCTTCCCAAACCATACCCAATCACGCAACATTCACGCGATACTCCAACCACTCTGCGACGTATTTTTTCTTCCACTTGTACTTCTTCTTCTTTATTTCTTATTCTACCTCTTTTGTTTGTTTGTTTCTTTGTTTGTTTGTTTTCCCTTCAACCCTTTGGCACGTACCCACCCTGCGGGATTGGCCGAGAATGCGTAGTTAAAAATTTAAACCTGCTTCTCCTTATTAAAGACGATAGTCTTTTTTGGGGAGCTTCGACGCAAAAATTTTGGTCTGTCTGTCTGTCTGTCTTGTCTGTTTGTCCACTCTTAACGGTACCCTAAACTGCACCAAAGTGACCAAACGATACTCCAAACGGCCGACCCAATCCGCAGCGCCCACCAATATTGCTCAAGGTGACAGCGTTCATACTTGTGAGATTGTCAATTAAAAAGCAAATATTGCGCATATCTAAGGCGCCATAACAATACGTCAATATTATGTATGTGTATTTTTTTACTAGAAAAGGCATACATAATGTAATTTTAAGGACCGAAGCGCTTATCACGCGGCGCTGACCATCCAAAGCTTGCACGAAACGGCAATTGTTTCCAACGCTTTGCTAAGACGACACGGTGGTGGCACCTACCCGTCGCCTTGCGTTCTACACCTTATCACCTCCGAGACAGGCGCGCAGAGCACGCACGCTACGTTTTCTAAGATAACTGCCAGATAGCGCTCATGACTCACGTGTGACGTGACTTGATGCGCTCGTTCACCTCCGCTGCACGCTCGAGGCACTAGTAACGCAGCGCCTCCAGAATACCATTCACCGATTTTCTTGCGCAGAACATCAAATAAACGTTGTGTTCACTCTCTCCAGACGCAAGACTATCCTCTTTCGACGCCCTTTGCGGTGTAACATGCAGATACGGGGCTAATTTTTTTCCCCTGTTTTTCCTTCTTCTTCGCTACATGCCCGATTTCAGTTTCTCATGAAAAGGCAAGGGTGCTCCACCTAACATCGTCGACTATTTGTTGGGCTAACTGTTCCCCTTCCTAATTTTATTTTGTGGACTGGTGGCGAGTAGTGGTATTTACCCAATTTTGGTGGCGCATATACACTTTTATGACGGACCTGTGATGGCATGAGACACCGACAAGCCGAGATCCTCAGGTGCTTCGCACCTAAGTAAAAATAAGTGTATGTACGGTGATTGAATTGAACCTGTGTCTTCTAATGAAACAGCCCCGCGTACTGGGAGCGCGGGGGTAAACACAGACACAAAGCAAAGAGGAGGAACACAGCACGAGCGCTCCCAGTTCGCTGAACCATCGTGAATTACCAACTAGCCCACCTTTTCATCCTATTGCAATGAAACAGCCCTTATGTGGAGAACAGCTTCCCTCGTAGTCGCTTTTGAAAAAGTATAAACCATTTAACGCGTACATTTGACCGAATGTATACTTCGCTGCACAAGAAAAATCTACAGCACGAGAAAAAAAAAATAGAACTACGAACGGACGATTATGCTTGTGCCGCCTCATTTGCCTATATCATCGCCCATTCGTTGTATTTTGTTGTCGCGCTGCGAAACGTGCGAGTTTCACTTATTATTCACTCCTGATATGTTGTGGTTCGAGATTGTTTGTCAAACGGTGCGTCTCTTGTTACTGCTGGCTAACCTCCCTGTCCTTCCTCATTTATTCCTCCTCTTCTTGTTACTGCCTCATACATATTTTTGTCAGCGTGGTACATCCGAAGGAGAAGTTCGTCTATTACATAGTAATGAAGAGCGCGAAAAGAGAGAGACAAAAGGAACGAGGAACAGCGGGTTTGCTCAGTTATCGTCCAGTGCAGCGCGTCCCGTGTTGTCATTTGTACTTTCAGAGTCCTTCCGTACTTTCTGGTACAATGAGTCCTTAGCAACTAGTCCAGGTTACCGCTCTATTGTACAGTATCCGTCTCGTATCATTATCCCTCCGTGACCAATGCGCGTTCGGGCGACAGGAACAGGTTGCAGCTTACTCAATCGCAAGAAGACACTGTCGACATACTACAAGCGTTTCGCAAGTGCACACACCGCGTGTCAGCTGATGGACCAAGACAGCACACGCTCTCCAATACGCTTGTTAGTCGAAGCGGCAGCTGCTAGACTTTATTCATACAGTTCAAAGAACAAAGATAAATAAATAAAGATATATACGGTTGTTTAAAAGTCTTAGCACGAAGGAGGACAGAGAACGAGAGAGAGAGAGAATGAAAAGAAACCTAAGAGAAGCGCAACAATGAAACGGAGAGCGACCATCCGTAAGCCGGGACATTTGTCCGCCTGTCGAAATCCGGAGTAAGAAGGCGAGCAGCGAGCGAATAAAAGCGAAGACACCGTGACACGAGACGTCGTCCTCGCGGAGCAACCGACACGCTCTAGCGGTCTACGCGGCGTCTGCCGAGATCGTGCTGTGGCGTGCGCCCGTCTCGCCTCGGCGTCGTGCGTCTTCCACGAGTCACGCGTCTTGTACTGAAAGATCGGCCGGGGACAGCTGCGATGCGCCAAGTAGTGCGTGGCGGGCCCCTCAATGAGCCCTTGCGGAGGTATTACGACTCAGAACCCGGTCACCTCCGTCGCGTCCTTTCATTGCGTGCCGACCTGTGCGCGACTGAGAATTGTCAGTGAGTCATCGCTGAAGTCCGCAGACGCCGAGGGGCTGCTAAAGCTCTGAAAGAGTTTTAAGGAACTAGGTGCCGTGAAGAAATAAATAAAAAAAAGGCCAGACACGGGTAAAGTGTTGTGCAACAAGGATCGGCAAATGAGGCCAGCGGCCGTGATGAGGCTCTCTGGAGATGCGCTCTAGTGAGGTGACCTTGCTCGCTCCTTGCCGAAGTGAGTGTAGAGCTTAATGAGATTTACCTGCATAAATTAACAGACATTTACTACCTAAATGTCTTTGCTCTACTACTTGCAGTTACTAATTAGGTGATGAATGTTGTGGCAGCACTTTAATTGATTGATTGATTGATATGTGGGGTTTAACGTCCCAAAACCACTATATGATCATGAGAGACGCCGTAGTGGAGGGCTCCGGAAATTTAGACCACCTGGGGTTCTTTAACGTGCACCCAAATCTGAGCACACGGGCCTACAACATTTCCGCCTCCATCGGAAATGCAGCCGCCGCAGCCGGGATTCGAACCCGCGCCCTGCGGGTCAGCAGCCGAGTACCTTAGCCACTAGACCACCGTGGCGGGGCGTGGCAGCACTTTACTACCTCAAAAATTATCAAGTAGCACCACACTTTTTTTTTAATAGTGTGCTTCCTAATGCACGCATACATCCACTTCGTCAACGAGCCGATTAAGAAATCCGTGGAATACGATCAGCATCATTACACGATTACATTGCCAGGTTGTACAGGAAGTCATATTGTTACTTTGAATCATTTGCCAAACCATTCTAGAGTCGGCAAAAACCGGATAAATTAGCGCTGATTTGGTCGTACGGTTTTTCTTGCCCTCCACTTGGCACGGCTGTACCGCAAAGCGTAATACATTAGGCAGTAACAAGAAAGCAGATAAAGAATGCTCGAATTCACTTTCACTCGTAATGTTTCCTCCTCATCCATTATTGAAGCGCGTATCTTGTGCCGTGCGTGAATCGCAATCAGGCCCGAGTTGGCACTCAAGGCGCAACCTGGTCGACCCGTTGACTCTATAAAGGAAAGAAGTGGTTCTCTCTCGTTATCTATGCAAATGCATGTATGCTACGCATAAATCGCACAGCGCGGGGCAGTCCAGTCGAGCAGGCCGCGACCCAGAGAAAATATGTAAGCCAGCCACGGACAGGAATCGCATTACACGAGACGCCTTAGATGTGAAGATATCGCACCTTCTGGGAATACAGGAAGGCCACGGCTATTTCGTGACGCAGCTCTCAATCAAAGTGCTATTCTATGTCGACGAAAAGGAGCAAACTTGCGAGGCTTTTTGCGCGTGGTTTCCTATTCGTTAGCTGTATAGATCAAATTACATTACTCTCGCGCCCGTGTATACGTAGACGTGAGCTTAGCCTCTCTCGTTTTCCATCTACAGTGGCTTGAAAGGGCGTTCATCGCGTGCAGGAAATGAAAAAAAAATTAAATAGAATAATTGAAGTATATCAGATTATTTTTAGAACATACACTCTAAAGAGTGTCTCGGAGTACCTGCGCAGTTACACCGAAAAGGGCTCTTTGCTCCTCCAAAAGATGAAATGCGCGCAAAAGACTGCATAGGGCGCGGCAAGGAGGGGCACTTTTCTTCTTGTGCAGTAAAGCTCCCGTTTTCGGGTGTAACTGCAGGGATGTTTGAGCCGTGTGCCTACACAAGCCTGTTTCCTTTTAGAAGGTTTAACTGCGGAAGGAGCAACCACAAGAGCGCAGTTACTCCTTCGCAGTTACTCCCAAAATGGTGCAATGGGTGTGGCAGGTCAGTTTTTTCGCTAAAGGAGCAACCTCGATACCCCTTTTTGCTCCTTTACTTCTTAGAGTGTATGTGGCGTCAGGATTCAGAGAAACATGTCGATACCGTTCTCATAAATGACCCAAATCTGGCCACTGATTCCGATGTACCGAGTTTTTGTTCCGCCGTTCTGGTTTCTACACACAGTGACTGCACAGGATGCCACGCGCACAAAAAAAAAAGGAATTATAAGATAAAAAAAAACGCTTGAACGCAGTCTTATATGCGTAGTTCACGAGCATGCATTAATAAATAAGACTTTAAATGTGTGTGTCGGACGAAAACGGACATGAACGGTCCGGTACACATAGCGAAAGGTCCGCAGTCTGCGTGTTTGAGACTCCTGTCGAGGTATCACTGTATTACTCCCCTGAATAGCTCCGATGCAAAGGAAAATTACGGCGTTATTCACTTGGGTGTGCACTGCAGTGCGAACATGTCATACATTTGAGAAGCACTATACTCGGTCACAAGAATTTCCTTCGAATGAAAGAAAGGAAAAAAAAATAAAAAGAACGAACAAGTTTTTCTGTAGCAAACATGGCGTGGGCTTCTTAGATGCGAGCTTTCAGCGGTCGTTTGGCCACGCGTGGAATAACGGCCCACTACCAAAGGTGCGTTGCGTTCACCTTCGGGTCGTGCGTGTCTGGCCGCACTTCAAACAGAACTGGGAACTCGGATTTCGTTTTTCACGCCGATTTACACGCTATGACCTGCCGCCACGCAGAAGAGGCGCACGCAATGACGCCTACCTACGTAAAGGGCGACTCAAGCGACCGACACGACGTGTTGTTGAAATAATAACAAAAATATAATACAGTCGTAAGGAAAAGCAGCCAAAATTGGGGTCACACATGTCGCGCTCGCGTGGCAGCGCGGCGTCGCGTGTTGCTGCAGGGGCGCTCCTCGTGAGTTCGACAAGCGACCGCGCGTGCAGCGACAGTGCAGGGAGAGAGGGCGGAGAAACGACGCGCCATTGTCTTGCACACGTCAAGGAGAGAGAGTAAGCGCGGGATGAAGACAATGGAATTTGTTGTTTAATTTCGCCGTTGTTGTTGCGCCACTTAGGTCGAGAAGAGGGGTGTAACCAAATGAACGAGACAGCTTGCTCATTCGCGATTGCGCAACCTCGCTGAACACGACTCCAGCGCTCGCTTCGGCGGGATTCGATACTCTCGTTTGTCTCGCGCGGAGAGCAAATAATCGGGGCCGAGCGTTGACTCCGCGCCTGAGTTCCTCGCTGGCGGTTTCGCTGTCGGCGTTGTACGGGTTTAGGGTGGCGGGCCTAATGACTCCCAAGGGGAGTGCCCTATCATTGGGGCCCGTTCAGCAGGTGTGGCCCTGGCTTGATTGCAGCCAATGACGACCTGTAAGGACGCCTGTTTGCGCGCCAGAAGGCTGACGAGTGCCACTCGGAACAAGTTGCGAAGGACGCGTCCTACAAACGGCAAAGATAAATAAACAAAAGAAGCTGTCGCTTTCGCGCCGTTTGTATGTGCCCGTGCGCGAGCGTAGTCCTATAGAGCTGGGGATGCCTGTCACTGTTGGTATGCGAGCGGCATGTCGCTGTGGGAACAACGGTCGTAGTCGGCTTCTTATTGTGTTGCAGTGTATACAGCGGTATATATACTGTTATCGCGAAAAAGCAAGACCGTTTAATCCGTCGCATACAGTTAACTACACAGAGACGCAATGCTTGGGCCGGCCCGAGAAAAGTGGGTTTCGCACGTAGATACTGCACGGAAGTTACGAGCTTTGCGCCATGCGGGCCATGACAACTTTTGCATTTCAATGACACTGTTTGCGTAATCGTTGATATCTCTTTAGCCGAGACCCAATGGAAGGAATGCTTTGGAAGTGAACACGATGGTATTTTGTGCAAAGTTCTCATTTCTCTCGCAGGAAACAGAGAGAAGTTGTGAAACAATGTTTGAACCAACAGTTTTGTTCTGTTGTTGGTAAACGAAATTACGTCGCTAAAGCATCGATGCACTACTAAAACGTTATAAACACTACTAAATCGCCTATTCTGACTACCAGCCCCTCATTCCATTCCCCCAGTGTAGGGTAGCAAACCATACGTGAGTCTTGTTAACCTCTCTGCGTTTCCTTGCTTCTCTCTCTCCCTATTTCTATGAGTAACCTAATCTACCTCGATATCAATATCATTGCCCGAGAATACGTCTCAACTTCGTACATATATGCTCTACAAGACACATACGCTCATAAATACTGGCTTTACAGCTACTGTTTCTGGTGTTCGTTTTTTTTTCTTCAACCAAAAAAGATTATTTGAATAGATGGAGCAGGAGATTTTATTAAATATGGTTCTAGACTAAAGCAGGTTGTCCATCGGAGCTACCTCAGTCGTATACCGACGATATATCGAGTACAGATAGGTATTTGATGCGAATCTGTCTATTGAAGTGTTTTGAAGAAATTATTTTATGCCATTACTGGGTCTCTGTAGCGTAGACTGCATCGCTGCAGTGAAACGTGTACCACTAAAAGTACTGTATTACCGTTTTTCTTTAGGCCTACCCAGCAGGGTGGCGCTGCGACCGCCATGTCCGAGCTGGAGAAGATCAAGAAGAGTCTGCTGAAGAGCGCCAACGGCGATGGACCAGCGCTGTTCGAGGATCCGGACTTCCCGGCCAGCCAGAACTCGGTCTTCTATCACCAGACTCCGCCCTTCAAGTTCACCTGGCTAAGGCCCAAGGTGAGTTCGAGAACTCGGTAGTCCCCACTACGTCCACCCAACCGAGAGTTCGCCTGTACGAAAGTCTATTTCCCTTTCGAGGTCCGTTGCAGCTATACAATTCGAAGGACACGCTGCGCGATGTCCCGGACATCTTCTCAGTGATGAGCTTGGTAGCCGATCCGCTCTTGCATGCATAGCGGGGCTTTTTTTTAGTTTTTTTTTTTTTTCGCGGAGGGCGCATATGCCAGCAT
The DNA here is from genome assembly GCF_013339725.1 of Rhipicephalus microplus. Lineage (NCBI taxonomy): Eukaryota > Metazoa > Arthropoda > Arachnida > Ixodida > Ixodidae > Rhipicephalus > Rhipicephalus microplus. Next base: position 248,409,437 of record NC_051165.1, read on the forward strand.
CAGCCCGTATAGTGTTTGCATTATGGAGATGCAATATAATTTTTTGATGAAATGTTAATTGTATCTTTTAATATGTTCTGGACAGCACTACTGCTCTCACCCTTTAGGTTGAAACAGTCCAATTGTCACAAGTATATGTTTAGTTAAACACTTTATCAATAAAAAAATATTCTCGGAACACTGTTTTCTAAATAAGCGTTTACTTCTCTCTCTCTCTTTCTCGTGACTAACATGAATAATGTATCGAAACATAGTACTGTTGTCATTTGCATGCTGCTCGCTACTTTAATGATGCGCGACGATTTGTTAAGATGGCAGCAATGAAATCACTAGCATTTTTTCAGCTCTTAGAAAGTTTACCAAACACAATGGTTATGGTTTAGCAGGACATACTGTGCATTAAAAAAAAAACAGTTAAGCTTATACTCCAACAACTGTTCGGCACTCTTTGCTCCCCTTTTTGCAGGAAATTTGCTCTAGTCCACAGTTTGTCTCCGATGGCCCATCGCAGTTCGACATCACTCCCGGCAAATTAGGTAAGGAACATTTTCTATATTTTGGCGCTAACTGAATGCTCTCGTATAGTTGATGTAGGTGGACGCATGTTGACTGAGCTTCCTCCTTGCGGTGTCGTGCTCGCGCCCTTTCTTATATCCTGACAGCAGCACTGATAAGTGCAAGACTGTTTCTATACACTGTGAACTTGAGTGGAAAACTGCTTTTGTGGACAAGGAAGTTGTCCTCCAGTGAACGAGCTGCCGTTCTAGAGTATTACTAACTTCATTGTCATGATGTTGTCATGGACTCGGTGTGATGTCATGACACCGAATCCAGCTGAAACATAACGAGCGACCGCAGCGACACAACATCGCAGCCACTAAGCCTTTTTCAGAAGGATATAAAGAAGGATGTTATCTTTCTTCGAAAGAGCAATTGTGAACGTATACTTTCGATTCATATTGGCGAACCAAAGCACGAATGGGTACACTGGAAATCTGTGCGATCTGTCGGACCTTCACCTTGCGTAGGCTGCCGTGGAAGCAACGGTGTATGGCACAAACTGGTTTCACTTGTTCCTGCCCCTTTCGCCATGTCTGAGGGCAGCGAAGCAAATTTCGCTGGCGTTAACCCGCTTTCGCTTCTCCTATACGGCGTCTTCGACTCGACACGTGCAACTGCACACGCCATTCGGTTCGCGGCCGTTCAATCACGCGCCGATCGCGATCAATGCTCGTCGTTTCCTCATTTCAGCTTTCGCCTCGGCGAATACAAAGTCGCCGAACCGTTCGCATCTTATCCGCGACGCCGCATCTCGGCGCCGTTCGAACTTTCTCGTTACGCGAGATCACCACGATCGGGTCATCAGCCTACACGAGCCGCCCGTAAAGCCACTCGCTCGCGGCACTGCACACACAAGCGCACGAGGTCACTTACTCCGACGTGTGGCTTTCTTTCATTGCCCTGTTTACATTGCCTATACGCAACGCACAGTTTGCCGGGCGCACTGGCATTTCTAGGTCTGCGAGAAATGCTGCCCACTTCGAATCGAGGAAGCGCAATTGGGCGAGAGACGGCGCGCGCGCGCGGCCAGAATTGAATGCGACAAAAGAAGCAGCGAAATATCCCCGAGCACCACTAGAAATCGAAAATCTAAGGATCGCGGCTTTCATCTCGACGTTCACAATGCACTGAGCAGCAAGAAGGGAGAGGGGGGGGGGAGACGTGAGATTGCTGGACGACGATCTGACTGCTGGGTGGGCGTGCTTTCGGCTAACGAAGCAGGGAGACGGCATTGAAGGCTGCGGCTCTATGTAGCCCACCTGTCCAGTACCTAACAAAAGACGGCTCTCTCAATACTCAGACGAATTTGAGAATATATGGCACACGCACAAGGAAAAAAAAAAAGAACCGCCGATACAACGAGCTGCTTGAGTGGCGATGGCGATTCGCATGTTCCTTATTGACGCTGCATGGGGCGCTGTCCGATCCAGTGTTTTCACTGGTCAAAACTTCCGCCTGGTCGCGTGAGAAGTTCGCCTGCGGCGAGCCTTCCGCGTGGTTTTCGCTATATTTTTTTATCTCTTCCCTGGAGCAGGTTTCCCGATTCTGCCTTTAGTGTTTTAATGAAGGCTCCGGGAAGTGCTCGCTCGAGTATATATTCTCCGCTCGCCATTTTATGCTTCAGTGGCTTTATAATTTGCATGGCAGCAATTGTAAAACTGCAACGAAGAAAAGAAGCTTGCCGGTGCTTTTACAACTCACCGAATGAGGAGTGCAGAACAGGTTTCATTAATTATTGCCCCCCCCCCCCCAAAAAAAAATTTCTTGAGTACGTATACAAAGATTTACTTGTTTATTTATTTGACTGTAAACATTGCAGATGTTATCCTCAGTTGTCCTGCTCTTTATTTTTCTATGTATATTTTCGCAAATTGTTAACGAGTAAACGCTCATTTATTTCCCTATTAGATTTCTTGTGGTTTAGCCCATGACAGTATCGTTTTATTTCCTGATACTGGATGTTAGCACAGAAACGCAATAGAGCTAAAAAAGCACACACGTGATAGACCACATTTGCCCCATGCGGGTACAATGTTCGCCTGGTTCCCATGTTTGCGTAAGCACTCACAAATACACGAAATACCAAGGCCTCTGGAAGGGCTATACGCGCGACCCTTTACAATGCTTAAAACGCTGGATATTTTCATTTTCCTATCTTTTTTCTAATAAATATGTTACACGCCAATTATAATTGAAATAATGTCTACATCTCGAACATTCGCATATTTTTCTAATTACTACGATGCGCGCGATGTCAAGCATGCCATATTCTGAAATGCAGTGTTACATATTATTCATGTCTAGTATCGCGTTCAGCGCACAGATTACTACGATATAACCTATAGCATTATTTGGTACAAGTTTTTAGAAGGATGATCTGACGACAGTGAATCTACATTAGATAACCTGGATTTCTCAAATATGGGTCTGCTTCACAAAAGTTTCCGAAATCCTGCTGCATTTATAATTTTTTCCGGTGTTCCCATCTGTATATTTTCCTCTTACTGCCATGCATAATTTGTTCGAAGGCTGTAACATGATCATGTAACATGAGCTGAACTCGCCTCTTAATAAGCCCTAACCCAATCTTTGTCCATCTTCCTGGCTATGTCATTCTCTACAGCGATCTCTCCTGATAGGCTGTGCTACGGTTTACCTCCCAAAACATACGGAAAAACGCTTCAGGTCTTCTCTTCTCTCTCATCTCTAGTGATATATTTTGCCGGGCATTTAATTTCGGAGATGGTGGTGTAGTGACGAAATCCGAGCTAATGCATCTCTCATAATCACATAGTGGTTTTGGGACGTTAAACCCCATATATTCTTAAATCCGAGCTACTGAACGAAGGTACTATGACATATCAAGTGAATGATTTGAAAGCATTGTCCCGACACAATGTTTCGTCAACTTCGAACTTTTTTTTTTTTTTGCTTTCTGGCAACCTATCTGTTCTGTTCTGTTCTGTTTTAACTGTTTTGCTGTGGAGAGGTTGAGGTGCCTATTGCCTCGGCTACTCCATGTCACAAAATTCTGCAGCGAAAAATAAAATAATAATACAGAACGGTACCCAAAAATTAACAATACGAAAAAGAAAGAAAAAACCCATCTGAATGTGCTTATTCTACAAAAAAAAATTGTTTTGGCTAATCGTGAATACATACACAATAAGTGTGTCATTGCGTGCCCAATAATTAGTCTGGTAGACAAAGCTGTACATTAACTCAAGCTCGATGCCTTTAACCAAAACAAAAAAAGTTTAACCAAAACAAAAAAAGGCCATCCCAGCCAAAGAAGGTTTTTTTTTTTTTCCCCGTTCCGTCAGTGTCTGTCGCTATACCACAGATGCGCTGCGTGGGTACGTTAAAAAAATAAACCAAACTGAGAGGTCAGGTCACGCTCGCTTTCACCATCAAATGCGGGAAGCCGCAGAACAAGCCGCGTGGATATGTCAGCAACACTCGTCTTCGTTGACAGGCCATCTTCCTCCGTGTTCCATTCAGGCCAACCGCAAAATGCGGCTCGTGACAGACGGGCCGTACAGCGCTGCGTATAAATAGAAAGCCAGCGCCTGTAGGATGCCGCTGAAACGCGTGAAGCGGGTTTGATTTGATCCATCACACAAGAGGCGCCCCGTATTCACGACAGTGCGGAGGCAATGATATGCACGCGCGTCGCGGTTTGCCGGGCACGATGGGCCTTCCGTTCGTATACATGGACCTTCTGTAAACACGCCTTCTGGTTCGACTGCCAGGGACTGATGCAGTTTATAGTCATCGTCGCGCGTACTGTCAAAGGTCCCAGACGGCGCTAACTGCGGCGGGGGACGACACCGCTTCGAAAAGCGACCCAACCAGGCACGGAGATAACGCGGCGACCCCGAAATCCCGTTTCTGAACGGACGGCGCAGTAGTTCTTCCTTCGCGTGCAGCAAAGCCGCCGGCTCGCTCGCTCCCAAAGTCGCCGGGAACGCGGAAGAAAGGCCGCTGCAAAAACAAAAAAGGAGACGCAAAGTAATCCCCTTCGTAAAACAAGCTGCGTCGCATAAATGGCCACTATTGATATTGCCACGTGCTGTAGGTATTATGCCTCGAAATTCGCCTCGGTATTTGCGCGTAAGAAGAATGAACAGCGTCGCCCGCGCCGAACTTTGAACGTGAGCAGCGGCGACCGAAGCTGTGACGATCGATATCACTTGAGGAAGTCATTCATGGACTACGCCCCTGGGCCCTGAAGCCACGCGTAATGCTTGTGTCTTATACGGCTGCTGTACGTCGAACGCAGCGTAGAACTGTTCCAACTTCGCTTAATGATTCGCGTTCCCAGACGCGAAAACGACCGCGAGCGGTACAAGGCTCGGACGGTTTCATCGTTGGCCGAAAAGTAAGCGTGAGGAGTGGTCGCACTGTATCTCGCATGTGCCAAAGAGCAACGGCAATTACAGATTGTTGTCGGTGTGCTGGTTGAAATCGTCTTGGCGAGGACTTGGTGTTTCTCGGAATTGTGAACAGGGCTTCGGACGCTTCACTGCTTCTTTACTGCATTGCCGAGCGGGAAGATCGAAAGGGAACCACGGGGGAAAAAAAAAGAAATTTATTTATTGCTCAGAGTCGATCGACTAAAGAAAAAAAATAATTCTATTTACTGGGTGGCTATTTCGTGTAATGCAAGGAATGGTGAAAAAGTGTGTCTCGAAAGTGGAAGGTGAGCTTTAGTTCACCAAATCCCAGACTTGTGCACAAGCGACATTTTGTTCCTACGAGGACATAACATGTAAAATGAGGTGGGACTCATTCTCTTCTGTTACTACTATGAACAACGGGTTCGTCAGTTTAACCCGGATAATTAACATTGTTCAGTGGTTAAAAAAAAAGTCTAGACAAATTCTTACGTGCAGCGAACATGTTTTTTACGTTTATTTTTGTTTTTTGAGGGGATAAATATCACCTGCGCCATGTCGTTGAGTATTTCTGCTGCCCCACCTTCAATATCCAAGCTCCAAGCACGTTCTGTGTGCACTCAGACTGCTGGAAGGGCCACCGAAGAGAGTTTCAAATAACGGCTTTTAATTTAGGTGATAGGTCGAGATAAAGAAGGTTTCATTTAGCAGCGAGTGGTTCTGGCTCTACTATATATATATATATATATATATATATATATATATATATATATATATATATATATATATATATATATATATAGTCATATATATCTATAGTCATGACCAAGAAAGATGCTGGTGCTTCGGCGCGCGGGTAGCTAGAGCAAAGAAGAGAAGAACGAAGACAGAATAGAACAGCTTGCCCGACGGTCGGGTGTTGTGTCTGTCTCACTTATTACAATATATATATATATATATATATATATATATATATATATATATATATATATATATATATATATATATATATATATATATATATCATTTTTCTGAAACGAAAACGCTTCCCAAGGAAGAGAGATAATTATAAATATAAGGGAAAAACTGGAAGGTTCACTAGGAGGTATACCTGGTATACCTGCGGTTTCCTACACTGTACTTGGAAGGAAGAACGAGTAGCAAAATAATGAAGAGAAGAATATAGTAAGCGATGACACTAAACGACCAAACGAACAAAACACAGCCATGACTATAGCACCACCGAAGTACTACAAAACAACACCAATATGCAAGGAACAAAACCAGGTTCGAGCTGGAAAATAAACAGAGACCAAATTCATGGCGTGCAGCAGAACACTAACTCGGTTCGCCGGCCTTCTGGCGTGCGTCGAGGAAACAGTCCGAAAACAAGTACAGATGCGACATCGGCACGAAGGAAGTATCTGCTGTAAGCCAACGCATTCTCTATAGTACCGCAGGACAAGCCGGACAAACCTTTGGATCGACCCATTTTTATCGAAGCGCCGAACGGCGGCGGCAGGTCTCGCGGGGCTTCCGCGGTTCCCCCGTTTGAGACGCTCGTAAGACGCTTTCGCGTGCGCTGCCGGCTGCTCCTCAGGCTCGCCGACGAAGAGTGCAGCTACCTCGGGTGTGTCCGCGCGCTGAGAAATCGATTTCCCACAAGCACACGCAAAAGAAACGTACGGGAGTCCGCACACACGCTCTGTATGCACCGATCAGAACCTGAAACGCAGCGAGAGCTCACGTACACAGAAGCCGGCATCGAGCCAACGATGCCACATGGGTGCGGCTCTCCGACGCTCTTACTATGCGGCGGGGCTGCGACATCGTGGACGAGGGATTTAAAAAAAAAAACGAAGAACGCGACTAGAAAATGAAAGCTACTGCCTTGCCAAGTTGCTGCCTCACTAATTCTCTCCGCACGAACGAGTATGTGGATGAGAAGCGATTATATCGCGTGTCGGAACGAGAAGAACAGCATCACGCAGAAGCTGTCGAGCTTGGAGGTCTTTTACTTTCTTCGCACGAGACTCCTCTCGTCTGCTGGAAAAGAAAAAAAAACGACTTGAAAATGATTCGCAGAGGCTTGCGCAAATTCTAGCTTTCACATCTTACACACCCTTACTGAATGCGCAGGTGCACTCGCAGTGGCCTCACGTAATTGTCCCATAATTTCTATATTGCCGACGCTATAGCATTTATTGCCGTGGCACGCCTTGAAAAATTTGTCAAATGAGATAATTTTGAAAAAATTTCCCTTCGCAACATCTGATTTTTCTCATCCTTAGTACCCCTGAAAAAAATTGATGACGTTCTTCTAGAATGGCGGAGATATCAATTACGGGACTGCAATGCCAGATTCCTCCGCTCCCCCCCCCCCCCCTGAATTTTCATCTACACAGGTCTGGTCTGGCACAGTCTCCCCTATGCCTCTACTGCAACGAGAGTGAATCCCTGCATCATTTCTTCTTATAGCGTTCAGGTTATTGACAAACCAAAGAAAACGACTGTTATAAAAGAACCTCTCCGTAGGTGATCTTTTTCGGTGATCCGGTGATCTTTTCTTTTGGAGCAACTGAGAAGGGATTTACCCACAGGAACGTTTGCGAGGCCGTATGCGATTTTCTAAGGGAAACAAAACGAATATAATGTTAAGCTGAGGCATAAATTCACTTCATTTCAAAACGTATTAGCTTGGTGGTTGTTTTTATTACATATGTTCATTCTGTTTCTAATTCATCGTTTACCAATCTTTTCTTTGTTTAATTATTCTGGGTGGTAAAGCGATTCTATCTCAAAAATTAGGTATCATCCGTTGCATGCCCGATCCCCCGTGGTGGGTTGCGCCAGGACTCTGAGGAACAACCAACCAACCGACACCGAACAGCTACTCTTAACTTATTGCCGGAGTCGTTATTTATTGGACTTATGTAGGTGCCTGTTGTCCATTGTTTCTCTTTCGACGTCTGAATTGCTCCCGTTTACGTCAATCTCACATACGATTCCCACCCGAGGTATGCGGCTGTAATCTTATTGATTCAGTTTTCAAAATATTTAATTCTTAGCAATATTTTTTACGGTCGGTATTTAAAGAAGTGCTCCGTGTAGCCGGTGGGTTTTGTAATTTTTTTTATTTCAATGAGATAAACCTACTTCGTATCGGTCGAGAGGGAACCGAGTGAAAGCGTTTCTTGTACACAAAGCTGCTATGAAATTACAAGGGTCGCTTGCGCTGTAGTTGTCCGCCTCCGCCGGTGTCTGTAACCACTATAGCACAAAGTAACAAACGAACTAAATAAACAAAGAGAATAGGATTCGAACCCGGGTTCTTTACGTGCCATCCCAGTATTCTGGCACTGGGCCACGCCGTGGCTTGAAAGTCCGTTGCAAACTGGTCTTGACAGGCTTGATGTTGGGAAAGGAGTCGCGTTAACACGAGTAATAAGGCGTTTAAGAACAGCGAAGGAACGGCCAGGCGTCACACTACGCGACTCGCGTAACAAGTGGGTAGTCGAAAGCTCCGACCCGTTGCAACCACGTCAGGCATAAGTCTGCATCGTAGGCAGCCACATCATAAAATAAAAAAATTGCCCCAAATTCCTTACAGATGTGTAGCGGGTACCACTCTTCTCATGAAAATGACGAATGGATGGCATAGTGAATACCTCTTTACTACACAAAAAAATTATGATGATTAATGACGTAGTCGGTCCCATGCAAGCGTGCTTGTAGCAGTTAACCAAACAGAGTTCTAAAAGGTTCCAGAGAGGTTACTTTTTCAGCTCTCGCCGGAACTGTGCTGCGCGTTCCGCGCAGGCCTGGCGGTTTTTCTTTTCTTTTCTATTGTAATGCTAAAAGCTGAGAGCGTACGCACCCCTTGAAATATTAAGTCTGTTACCTAAATCCGGTATCACGTATTTCGGCCGTGAACGTTGCTTACTTGTGTGAAGTAAGAAAAAATGCTTTTACATTCCTGTAAAAAGAACCCAACATTCCCCCATAAGAGGAAATCTTAACTGGTTCATTTCTGTTTTTGGGGTACGGCGAGTATATTTGTAGAATGCAACACGAGTAATATTTTAAACATTATCGTAATTACTGAAATAATTATTGATATGCTAAGCTGCCGCAACTGAAAAATTCATTTGAGAGTATCAGAAGTGCTGCTCTAAAGACTTGCGACAACTTCACAGCACTTGAATCTGCATGGAGGAATATATTTCAGCGCAGTTTGTATGAAACGTACACTATAGCATTTGCTTAACAATTGCTCACACCTACAAGAATGTCAGCTCCACCTACTCCCGCGTTATAGAGCTTAATAAACACTTAATAAATTTTCATTACCTGATTCCGCATATATACACACGCGTGTGTGACAAGCTAGTAAACATACCACACCTACAGAATACAAAACAAAAAAATGGCTGCGTATCTGCTTCATCATCATCATCATCATCATCATCATCATCATCCTGACTACGTCCATTGCAGGACAAAGGCCTCTCCCATGTTTCGCCAGTTAACTCGGTCCTGTGCTTGCTGCTGCCAATTTATACCCGTTAACTTCTTAAATCTCATCTGCCCACCTAACCTTCTGTCTCCCCCTAACCCGCTTGCCTTCTCTGGGAATCCAGAGAAGACAAGTTGCTCAGAGAGGCGTATCTGCTTGCTTGGCTGCAAATGTCGTCGAAAGACAATAGTCTTCTGTCTGGAAGCACTGCTTGTGACGCCATAATGCAGCAATGTTGAGGAAACAAAAGATCGTGTAGAACGCAGAGCCACTGGTAGGTGGCAGCATCGTATCATCTTAGCTAAAACCCCTTGATGATTAGGAGACTTTAATTTTAGCGAAGCGTAGGAAACACGCGCTATTTCGTGCATAGCGTAGCATTGTCAGCGCAGCGTAAGAAACACTATAGTCTTTAGAATTACGTGTCTATGTACTTTCTAATAAAAGAACACACCACCTAATACTTACGTACTTATATTGCGCCTCAGATATGCGCATGATTCACTTTTTGATCGATAATGTCGACAAGTATGAACGCAGCCACCAGATCAAGATAGCTAGGCTTGGAGGAAGTGCTTACAATTTGGCCGGGTGGCTTACTCGCTTCAAGTAACAGACAGACAGACCGAAATTTCTTCGTTGAAGCATCCCAGCGAAGACTATGGTCTTTAAAAAAAATTAGCGTACCTTGCCTTGGGTCGTGCAGGGCTGGACCACAGCAGAGCTAGTCCAGCCATGCACGACTCAGCTATAGTCCTGCATCGGTTGGGATTTTACACCCTCACCTCTCTCTCCTTCTGACTCCTTGCTATAGTGCTTGGCTATGCTTGCTGTCACCAAGAAACTTTTTGTTGTAAGGTATTTCTCCGCTTCTTTATCTATAGACCTTTCCCTCTCTCTTTCTCTCTATCTGTACTCTTTCTTTCGCCAATCAGAGTTCGCGGAATAGGGGTACGTGCTTTGAAACACAAATTAGAAATGACAATGGAAAAGACAGCGCGCCGGTTCATGATAACTTTCTATCTACGGCACACGGCCAACCTCGAGCATAGCAGCTCTGCTGTAATAAAACTGGACTGACAAAGCGAAGCAAAAGAAAAGTGTTTACCACCATTTGACATTTTTCCCGTCTGTCACTTTAATTTATTTTATATTCGCAGTTACATCTTTCTGCTTTTATAATTTAAAAAATCAGAAGATGATTGCAAAACGCACACATTCTCACCACATTTGACGCTGTAACTCACTGGAAGAATTTTTCCGTCAATCTCGAATCATATCGTAGCGCAAGTAAATGAGGTTGCGAGAAAGACACGCGAAGCCAGAGACGCAGGTTTAGTTTTGCTTTATTGTGCTCTTGTTCATTTGCGCTGCATTATAGTTCAGAAATGACATACCAACAAGCCCGCTTAGCAACTTGAGTTGTTCCGTCAAGCACTGCGCAAGCTAACGTCTATGAAGCGGAATAAATTCCTGCATTATGATATCTAGAGTTCCACCCGTCTGGAGCTCTCTTACAGATACTGCTCCGAGCAACATGGGAGCCCGTAGACTCAGCACAGTTCTCCACCAAGGACCATCCTTTTCCGGTTCTCTGGTATTGAAGATAACAACAGCAACACGCCGCGCCTTGCTCCCGAAATAAGGTGCGGCTAGTCACGATACCCGCGCTGCAACGAGAACACTTTTGACAGAGCAGCCCTCATGATTTGACCTGCTTGGTCAGGGTTGTTAGGCATGTATTTTAGGCACAATCACTTCCGCGCATCGCCCCCGAGCGAGCAGCGAGTTCGGGTCAGTGCGAAAATAAGCCACGCTGGTTCAGCCTCAATAGACAGTGCTGAGTCTATTGTATGAAAAAAAAAAGTTTCAAAAACAGCGAATCACGTTCCGGCAGTAGTTTCGCAGCATCTACATTCCATTCAGTGCTTAGTTACTTTCTCTGCTTTTACCTAAATAAACTTATCTTTCGCTCCTGATATCTCGCTTTACGACCGGTAATGAAGGATCTGCCCCCGTCCCACACTCCTCACTTTCAGACCCATTATGCCCTGCAGTGCACCATTCGCACATAGGTTATGACACGTACGTAAACTTTATTTTCGAGCCAATAAGCAGTAGCGTGTAGCCAAAAATCACTTTTCGCAGTGCGGAGGAGTGGGGGCTCAACCAGTCTTCAAGCATGTTGGTGTGTGTTTGAATGTGGGCGTGTATATGTACGTATGCAAAATTGAAAGATTTCGGAGGTGGGGGTGGTACAACTTGAACCCCTTCCTTGGCTATGCCAGGGACTCGAAGAGAGAGAGAGAGAAAAGCAGAGAGCTAGGTTAACCAATCTTTGACTCGGTTGGCTACTCTACACTTGTAGCTAACGTGGTTGCTTGGGCGAGTTGGTACGACATGATTCACATAAAAAACAGCGCCAATAACGAGAGACTAGAAAATAACGAGAGACGCTGTCTGTCTCCTTCTTTTTCTAGTCTCTCGTTATTGGCGCTGTTTTTTATGTGAATCTACACTTGTGGTGCGTGAAAAGACGAATAATAGAAAGGAAATCTATATTGGAGATTGCCTGCCTATCTGTCGATGCGTACATTTCTCCCTGTACGGCCACGCGTGATACGAATGTGTCTGAGGGATGTTGCAAAGAAACAAAAAAAGAAAGGGGACATTGCTCTTGCGGTCGCTCGCCGGCACATTTTTCATGAAGGCGCATCAGATAGAAACCGTGCGAGAACTTGGCCCGCTCTCCGAACGTCACGTACTGGCCGCCAAGCAACGTGCCAAACGGAACGGCCGGATAGCGCTCTGCGAGCGACCCGGCCAAAAAGAAGCCTTTTCAAACTGGGCCGCTCTCTCTTGGACCAACCGCCTCGGCTTGGCGATTGTGTGTGTACCGATGCAGGCCCTACAACCAGCGCCCAAGGGGCCACGCTCCATTGCACGCCGACGCAGCACGACGCCATGGGGCTGCGACACTTCAGGACGCTGGTATAAACATGACGCGCAAAGTGGTCTCGCAAGAGCGATTGTCCGAGCCAACGTGATATCCCATAGATATGGAGTTTAGCTGAAGCAAGGGAGATGCGTTCATATACACACAGACAGACACGCAAACACCACACATGTATGTACCTTCGAATAGCCATGCCATGTTTGTGTCAATGTCAGAAAAAAAAAGTGCTGAAAATTTATTTGAAAATCGGACAAGACGGAAGATTGCATTGAGGTTACGGGATTGATGGAACACGAAGAGGATGCAAGTGTTACGTGAAAATTTTTGTGCTTCCCTCCCAAAAAATGTTTTCTGTAATGGCCATTACTAACACATTACAGAGCACGTGGTGTCATTTATTTTCCTAATACGGTATTCGAAGACATTGGGTATATTTAAAGCGTGATGTATATCTGCGTTATTCGTACACTGTACACAGCATTAGACGCACGAAAAAAGTTTTTCAGGAATGCGAAACACACAGATGGAGATAATGTAGAATCTGCTACAAGGAACCAGGTAGCCGATGTCGCAGGATGAATGACAAAAATAGTGGCTTATGTAAACGTATTCTGACTTTTGCGGCTAGCCGCCACGATAGCTTCTATGGCGCTACTCAGCGTATAGCTCAAAGCCACATTAGATACCGGACCCGCCTGGAAATTCTCAAATATGAACGGTTATTTCGACGGTGTGCTTCTACGGCTTATGTAGAACAAAGCAAGAACATATTGGTTTAGTTTCGTAAAGTTTGAAGTCTCAAATCAAATCAGACGTGTGACACCGTAGCGGAAGACTCCACATAAATATCGACCATCAGGGATCCTTTAACGAGCATGACACGACACAGGTACTCGAGTCTCCAGCATTTTGCCTTCATCAAAACACTACCGCTTCGGCGGGGATCGAACCCGCATCTTTTGGGTCAGCAGGTTATGGTACTATATAAGCACTCGGTCACTGCGGTGGGTTGGATTAGATGCGGAGGTGATATAACACAAAATAATCATGCATCAAAAATAACTACGAACGAGAGTTTTGTTTGCAGAACTAGCAACGAAGTCAGTTCATTCTGCCCTGTATAAGTAAAGGAAACGCACTGCGATATCGCTTGGAAACATCTATGTACGTGTCTTATATACTCGCACATCGAAAACTCCACGCTTATCAGAGTATCTGTTATAGAGAGTGGATAAATGCAAGCCAGCGATCACCTGCATATAGTTAACCTGTATCGGCATACGCATTGTTCGCGTCCCATTGGCTTTGAGAACTTCCTTGCGAACGGGAGCACTTCATAGTTATGTGCTTGGCACTCCGCGAAACCAAAGTTCACACACGTTCTCACCAGCGGCCGGTTGTGCATGCACACGGACGCATAAACAAAAAGAGAAATAGCGAAAACAGGAAACCGCGTCTATACTATATACTAACTTTAAGGACTTTCTGGACAAACTGTATGCAGACACAACCTGCAGGATGACAAGGTGTAGTGTAGAACAATTGTTATTGGCAACACCACGTATGTCCGTGAAAAACAGTTTCGATCATACAGAAGAATTTCGCTGCGCTGTGGAACTTATCCCATATGACGTACATACTGTTCCCAAAATGTTCATAGCACCGAATGTTGCTCTGTCTTCCTTAATCTTTTTTTTTCTGTTTTTATTCTTTCGCAAACAAAAAGTAAAACAAAAATAAACAAGCCACCGCAGAAAGGCGGCACTGGCGAAAGTTCTTTCCCCTGTTTTATTTATGTACCAAGAAAATGCCGGGAGTTTGCTGCTTTCCTATATAGTGCAAGAATGGCTCACCAGTTCTACCAAAGAAGTTGGCAGACATGATGGAAAAGACCGAAAAAAGCGAGTCCATTCAGGGGTATCGGGGTCACATGCAGCAGCGCACAGAAACATGCGGCAGCCCGTAATCATCGTGGTTGTGAAACTTTTGGGGGGCGATGCGGCGTTTCGGGGGGGGGGGGGGGGGCGGAGATAGCAGAATTAATCTGGTCTTTTTATTTTATTATTTATTATTTTCGTGTTGTTCCAGAAACTGGCTCAAGTAAGACCGGTACGGGACATGCTGCCGCCCAGCCACTGTTCCTGACTGGGTCTTTTCTGCCTCCCACCGAAGACACGGTGCATTCGCATGCGCGGGCTCTCATTCTATGAATGCTCATCATTAGAGCCGAAAAGACGCACGAGCTCGCTGCAGAGGTTTCTTTCGGAGAACTCATTGTGCGTTTAATGTGTTTATTCTTGTTTCTCTTTTTTTTTTCGAGATTAGAAAATGGGCGGATTTACGAGTTTTACTGTGAACAGGACAATTACGAATGTGTCTTTTTTTTTTTACAATGCCGGGCGATGTCAGATGTGCGTCGCCGTTTTCAACAATCCTAGACTTGCTTCGGCTTCAGTCAAATACTTATAGAAACATGATTTTGATGGGGATAGAAATCCGTAGGGGTATGTGCACATTAGAAAATTTCAAATATCGTATCAGACATATATGACGGTCTATTCGACTCAACGCGTGCACTGAAGGGCCTTTCTTCGATAACGGTCGCGACAGACGCATTGCTATGAATTCGATAGGTTAGAGGCCCGTGCACTGAGCGATGTGAGCAGGCCTAAAAACCCCCAGCTGGTCGAAATTATCCGAAGCCCTCTTCTATACGGCGCCTGTCATAGCCTGAGTCGCTTTGAGACGTTAAACACAACAAACGAACCAACGAAACACCTATTCGTTACTACAAAAATATTTTCAAATAGCTTACGAATGCTTCTAAACATCAACTGCATGCAAACAATCACAAACTTGGCGCTAAGGTAGGGTAAACATTAACCTCACGTACGTGTATAAAGCTTTCGAGCTTATGCGTTATGCAGCAGACAACGTCACTCGGAAAGTCAGACTTTGCCCTAACGTGGAACAGTCATTCACACACTAAGAAGAGTTCTGTGCGTGCCGAGAATCTGCTCATTCGTTTCCGATTATATATTATCTGCTCATTTATTCTTGGTTCCCATTTCGTCGTGCTATGACGGTTGTCATTTGCACTCAAAGAAACAAGAATAGTGAGATGAACGTGCACAACCAATAAAAAGGAGGACAGCGCTTCGCGTTATGTTCATTACCAGTTAAGTGCTTCGTTGACGTGAAACGAGTGTTTCTTGGAGTCACGAGAAAAAAAATAGAGAGCAGCATGACTTCGCATCAAACCGGTGCAGGGACGACAAACTGCGACGCCGCAGTAGGAAGCAAACCGGGAAGACATGCGTTCTGAGGAAAACTTCCGCAGCTTTAAAGGCGCCCCGACGTCTCACGCTGAGCCCAAGAGGCCGTATCCGCACCCCACGTGCGCTGAAATACGGAAGGGACTCGTTAGGGCGAGATTCAAGGCTCCGACCGGCAGCCATGCGTGTAAACGTTCACCAGGGGTGGCTCAACAGCGCACGAGGAATCAGTCCATCCAGGTCAGGATCCTAAACGTGCGCGTTCTCTGGCGCGCGGCCTCGAAGAGGGCGCCAGGCAGTGTTCCCAAATTAGGCGCCAATTACTGCCGGGCCGAACGACGCGGCAAACAGATCTCCGATGCAGTTGAGTCAATTAGGCACCGCGGCCGCACCTTGCTGCGTCGGCAGCAGGCGTACTCAGTTCGGTGCACTGTTGCCACTGCAGAGCTCGTTTGCGGAAATCAACGACAACCCATAAACATCATCATCGTCGTCATCAGCCTGAGTATACGTCCGCTGCAGGACAAAGGCATCTCCCATGTTCCGCCAGTCAACTCGGTCCTGTGCTTGCTGCTGCCACTTAATACCCGCAAACTTCCTGATATCGTCTGCCCACCCAATTTTCTGTCTTCCCCCTAGCCCGCTTGCCTTCTCTGGGAATCCAGATTCCAGCCAGTTACCCTTAATGACCAGCGGTTATCCTGTCTACGCGCTACATGCCCGGCCCATGTCCATTTCTTCTTGATTTCAACTATGATATCCTTAACCCCGGTTGGTTCCCTGATCCACTTTGCTTTCTTCTTGTCTCTTAAGGTTACACCTATCATTTTCCTTTCCTTCGCTTGCTGCGTCGCCCTAAATTTAAGCTAAACTTTCTCTGTAAGCCTCCAGGTTTTTTGTTCCGCAGATAAGTACCGCGACATGCAACTGTTATACACCTTCCTCTTCAGGAATAGTGTCAATCTACCCATAAACATAAGTGTGTCCTAATAAGTGCGTTTCAACTACAATTAAAAGTTTGAGCACAAAGCTGATTTTCATAAATTTTAGCATTCTTAGACAATGCTACATGATTCGACCATTTGAAATAAACGACCTAAATTTAGGATATATAGTTAAGAGTAGAGAGAACAAAGAGAGGTATGGTGGTTAACTGGAATAAACATCTGGTTTGTTATCTTACGCTTAGTGATCAGGGAAGGCACCGGAAAGATCATAAGATGGGAGGAGAGATACATAGATACAAACGGAGCACATGCACGCAGTCATTTCTGTTCACAACATTGGGCAACACTCAGTGCGCGGCAGCGGTTCAAGTTCAAGCGCGATAACTATATCTTGAGGAGGATCATATGCAACAACATCGCTGTATAGTCGATGGACATGCAATTCAATTTCACTGACTTTGAGGAAGTTCCACTACAAGTCCTCTGTAAATGTATGTAGCTCTACCCGAAAAAAAATCTATGTACTTTGAACCACCTCACTAATATAATATAATATAATATAATATAATATAATATAATATAATATAATATAATATAATATAATATAATCAGTGTGTAAAATGTCTCCGCTATGTGTGGGCCGTAGTGCCAGTTACGTACTGTCTATTTATTTGTGCCAACTCAGTTTTAATTTGATACAATGCGCACACGCTAAGCTCCTTACCGAATATATATGGCCTGTAAGAATTACGCTGTACACATGCTTCAATGCTGGCGGTAGTGCTGATGTGTCGCCGCAAGCCGAGTTTACCATGGTGTTCTTGGCCGGCAATTTGACGGAAACACTCACGATTCTCTGGTATGTCATTATATACGGCACTTCTGTGATGTATGCTGACTATATGTCAGCATACATCACAGAAGTTTTTTGTAGCAACAGCGGGAGTGCGGTGAGTGTACACGAACCAGATATATACAGAACAGGCGCAGGTATAGGAGGTATCGACACTGAAAGAGCCGCGCGTCGCCCATGTAAGCATGGAGTGCTCTCGCAAGGGGAAATTCGCAGCTGGGTCTGCAGCTTAGTTCGCTCCCAAGTATACGATCATTGCGCTGCAGTGTGACATTGCAGTACCAACTCAGTAAGGTCTGTCTGCACACCGACTCTGACGCCGTGTACCATATACGTGTGGTGGTCAAGGTTCTTCTTTTATTTTTCGTCATTGACTCAATCTCCGGAACTCAGCGCTGTAGTTCACTGCACGAAACGGCATCTATAGTGTATTGAACGAGAACGGCTGGGTTTCCGCGCAGCTACAACGCTAGTAAGGATAACGCTCCGATCACCCCGAGTGGCATGCCGCGAGCCTGATCTATAGGCTGGCCCCTCTCTGCTAGCCGAGCAAGGCGAGAAGCCACCGATAGCTGTCGCCGATAAACGCTTCTTCATATGCGATCATCGCCGAGAAGACCGCCGCGGGGGCATGGAACTCTAATCTCTGGCTCCCCCGACTCAACGTGACCAGCTTGTTAGATCACGGCGCACTATACCAACACCGTACCGTCTGTGTATACTTTGCTCGATGGTACAAAGAAAAAGAAACAAAGGGGAAAGAAGAAAAAAATACAAAAGGGGGGGGGGCGAACTACAGTGTTTCCTCGCAACACTTATGCTGTCCTGTGCCACCGTGGAAAGAACAAATTAACAAACAGTGTATGAACTATAAGAGTGCATGGCGTGCTCCTCGCTATTTCAGTGCTTGCCCAACGTGACTCTAGTTACAGAGGAATTGGTTGTACAGCGCAGCTGAGAAAATAGAGAAAAAAATTAATAAACGTGAACACGTAAAGAAGGGAACGTGACGAGGATGTGCGTCTTTCACGCAAACAGAAAGTGCGTGGCTGAAAAAAAAAAAGCGTTTCGATAGCGCTTCGACGCAGCGCGGCATGGACTGATAGTCTAGCGCGCTGTCGTTTAGATTGCGTTTGTGATGCAATACTTTCAAAGATGCTATCCAAAGAAAGCGTCCGTATTGCTTTCGTCATTGGCTTTGTTGCGATATCGGCCATTGTCCCGCCCGAGTCACCTTTCAAGTCTGCGCTATAGACGAATCGTTCTCTTCTTGTATAAGTCTGCCTTTATATTTTCTTGCGTGTCCCTCCCACTGCCTTAAGTGCTCATGGGTGTCCCTGTGCAAGATTGCGAACTGCCGACGAAATGGTGCAAATGCATTCTTCAGAAACCTCAGAGGAGGCGCACATTTATGCGAGCAAAATCGACGTGTACTCTCTGGATTTTGTGCCGACCGGCTGTGCCCCTGTGATCTCCAGCGAAAGCGCAGCTCTAGCCGACTGGCTCGCCCTACGCCATCTCCTGTCGCCGACAAGAGCTCTCGCTGAGTGGTGCCCCGTCCTCGGACTGCTGCGACCGTGTCCATCTTTCATATCTCCTCCTTACTTCCATCGTTTTCTGTCGTTCGCTGTCCCTGCGCCTCGCTCTCTCCTTCCTCTCTCTATCTGTTTACCTTTAAATCCTATCCGTTTAATCCCTCCTTACCCTCATCTCTCGTGAGACAGACAGACAGACAGACAGACAGACAGACAGACAGACAGACAGACAGACAGACAGACAGACAGACAGACAGACAGACAGATAGACAGATAGACAGATAGACAGATAGATAGATAGACAGATAGATAGATAGATAGATAGATAGATAGATAGATAGATAGATAGATAGATAGATAGATAGATAGATAGATAGATAGATAGATAGATAGATAGATAGATAGATAGATAGATAGATAGATAGATAGATAGATAGATAGATAGATAGATGAACGGACAGACAGACAGACAGACCAAAAATGTTTGCGTCGAAGGTCTTCAAGAGGGACATTCTTCTTTAAAAATGTGCTGAAGGTTGTAATACTCCTGTCACACAGGCACCCGCGAACTCAGTTTAAACTAACTCCCTCGTGGCTTCCGTGCGCTCACTACTATGAAAGGAGGCCGAAAGCGCCTAATGTGTGCGGCAAGTCCTTGCGACTCTACTCGAGCTTGACGGATTTCAAACATTTCTGCAGGTGTAAATTAATGAGGCAGTAAATTTTTATTGAAGACATTCGATATTTTAAAAAAGTGCTGCGGGGCGCCATTAAGTAAATTGTAAACACTGTGAACTGGTAATAAAAATGGTCTAAAATATAAATAATTACAATAACAAGAAAATGTATATGTAAAATAACATATCACAATGTACGTGCACGTATATAGATAATGTTCTAAAATAGTAATAACAGTTAGGTTTAACATTCGAAAAGCACGATATGATTATGATATTTCCAGAGCCATCCGTAGTGGAGGGGTTTGGAAATTTATTCCACCCATGGGGTAACCTGCCTCCATCTATATCTGAGCATGCGGGCCTCAAGCATTAATTTTCGTCTCCATCGAAAATGCGGCCGCCGTCACGGCAGGGCTTCGATTCCGCGACCAGCGGGTCAGCAGTCTGGCACTATTATACACCACACCATTGCGGCGGGTTGATTGATTGATTCGTGGGGTTTAACGTCCCAAAACCACCATATGATTATGAGAGACGCCGTAGTGGAGGGCTCCGGAAATTTAGACCACCTGGGGTTCTTTAACGTGCACCCAAATCTGAGCACGCGGGCCTACAACATTTCCGCCTCAATCGGAAATGCAGCCGCCACCGCCGGGATTTGATCCCGCGACCTGCGGGTCAGCAGCCGAGTACCTTAGCCACTAGACCACCGTGGCGGGGCCATTGCGGCGGGTTAAAAAATAGTTTTGACAGTAATGCGCTAGTTAATACAAATTACGTAATTTCATTAAGAACAAAGAAGAATGTTAGTCCTTCAAGATGGCAATCAAATAAAAGATGAGTACCTGTATGCTGAAACCATAGCAAATAAAATCGCCAAGAAAATAGAAAGGATAAGTGTAAGTCAGTATGCCGCAGCTCCTGGAAGTATGTGTGAAATTAATTAGCACGCGTCGGTGATTTCTGTTTTTGTGTTCTCTTATTTATTCTTTAAGGCTTTTTCTTTTGTAAAAGGGAAAATTGGCCTTCAGAAGTCTTACCTTTTTGTACCCCTAAACACACGGTTGACTTTACAGACACAGCTTTTCTCTCACGCCTATATTCGCCAAAACCAAATCTCACACGAACAGTTTTTTTTTCCGCGCATCATAAAAGAATGGAACTCTTTACCTGTTCACGTCATACAATCGAAAAACTTTACGAAAGAATTGGAAAACTACTTCTCTAATGTTTAGTATAAATATGATCAGTGTTAAACATTTCTTACAATTGTGTCGTGAATCCCATGCCCTGTGTAGTGCTCTGTCTTAAGATTTTTTTTGTTGCTATCACTTGTGTAAATTGTTTCGCGAAGCAAGCGTCTTGCACTGTATATTTTTCTTCTTGCATTGTTAGTCTTATTGTGAATGCCTTGTTATTGTATTTTGTATTTGCCCCTCCTGCATGGGCCAGCATATTGACCTGCAGTATCGATAAATAAATAAATAAAAAAGGCACGAACAACGCCTTAACATTTCTTCTGTAACGACACGACAAAACGATTGGGCAGGAACTGACCCTCTGAGGCCACTTTCGCCAACACCTTTTGAAAAACCATTAGAGATTAAAACGAACTTCCCGAAGATATCGTAAACTTGAGTGACAACAGCGCTCTTTTTTCCATCGTTGTGACATCGTGACATGCCTATTCACTTTTAGTACCTGTTTGCCACGTGTCATATTGCATTAAAATATTTTTTTCATTGCATGCTGTAATTATTATATGTTGTTTTATTTTCCAGAATGTTTAAAGCGTCACTGTCAGAAATGAAGTAACCACAATGAACTTTGTGTGTAAACCCCCCTGCAGTAATGCCACTATAGCGTTGCAGAAACTCTGTTAATAAAAAATAAAAAATAAAATTGCTTTTAGTATACCTCACGAAGAGGAGCGGACAAAAGACAAATCTTGAACGAGCACATGCATTAAAAAATGCCATAACTTGTAAATGTCGAATAGCTGATAGGTCGAAGAAAGAAACTGCACGCCGAGATGATCCTCGAGCGTTAATCTTCATTGTGTGGCTTTATTTCACTTCGAGATGTTTATAGAGGTTAGACCATGCACGGGTCTAAAGTAACTGACCAGCTTAAAAATACACGTAGGCGACCGCTGGTTTGTGTCGTGCCTGGGAGTGCTTGCAACCTGCCGCGGCCTGTTCTACCGCGTGGTTCCGGCCGACCAGGGCTTCGGCGAGGCGGACGAGTACGTGGGACTGTTCCGCTTCCGGCTGTGGTGGTGCGGAGACTGGAAGGAAGTGATCGTCGACGACCGGCTGCCCACCGTCAACGGGAAACTCGTGTTCGTCCAGTCCGGCCACGGCTCGCTCTTCTGGGCTGCGCTGCTCGAGAAGGCGTACGCAAAGTGAGTGAGAGGCATCGGCGTTGTATTCGCTTTATGCTCCCAGATTTACCCACTCGAATATTAGGATTAGGATTAGGATGTTGCAGGCAGCCTTGCGAAATTTGCAGGCAATTGCCCCGCCCAGTCTGCCTAATGCGAAGAGGTCCGTGTATGTTTACTCAGAACTATACCGCTGTGGCCCAAACGTTCTGACCTGATCAGGAAATGCTAAAACTACTTAACTGGCCGAGTCGCACTTTGTAGTTTATAATAGGAGTACTGAATTCAATAGTTATTAGACTTGGTATTTCACGAGTCCGATTAAGCGTGCGGAATAGAATAGGCGGCCTGCAGGTATGACAAGATTGCCGCAATTCAAGACATGAAGCGGCAAATAGGGAGAGACAGCAAAGGTGGCTGCATACAGGCATAGGTGTTCGCAATCGGGGGGTGGGGTGCAGGGGGGTGCCCCCCCCCCTAACCAGCTAAAATGTGTGTGTGTGGTGGTGGGGGGGGGGGGGGGACTGCAACGTACTTTCGCGCTTCCTGAAGGGAAACCCTGCGTACGCCTATAAACATTCATGTTTTTTTTTCACAGCGTTTGAAACACTAATGAAACGATAGACTAATATGGCGCAGTTATATCCTCAACACGAAAAGTTTCAATAGGGGATAGAGGTGCACTTGCAGCGCCCTGACCTCGTATTCGCGAAAACTTAAAGTCGAGTCGATAAACAGGCATTAGGGGATCTTCACGAATAAGTATTGAATTCAGAAATAAATTCATCCGTTGTATGAAGTTTTGTATGCGTCTTCATAAGATTGCCACATTCGTTCTAACATAATACTAGTAATACGTGGGGTTTTACGTCCCAAAACCAGAATATATGCCGGCGTAGCATGCAGCACGAGTGGTTACGTTAAGTAAAGGCCTTGAAAACAGTACGAGCGCCCGCACTTTAGTGAATGCCTTAGCCCGTCTTCGCGTTATTCAAGTAACCCCAGACATTCCTAATTCTGTCACAAGGGTGTGAAGGTTTCCCTCGGGATTCTTGAGAAACGTAACGCTTGCAAGGCTGTGGCGCAAATGCAGGTTTTAAGGGAATACAGTTAAATGCTCACATCCAGTTTTTGTTTTCAGAGCTCTATTACAATTCAGGTATAGCAATGAATCGCGTTTGAATGAATCAACTTGTCCGGCTAATAAATCGTCGGAAGCTTCGGTGGCTAAGCCATAGAGTTCCAACTCCTTAATCAAATGTAGATTCTCAGCTGTCGTCGATGTTGTATACACCCCAAGACACCGCTAATAAGGAATCGAGAGCGTGGAGAAAGGAACCGCGAAGCGAGCACATTTGACATTTGAGTTTGCTCGTTTAATAATCCCATTCCAACGAGGAACGAACCGTCCTCGTTTCGACTCAAATAGTCACTCTAAAAATAATCGCGCTTTTCCCAGTTCAAAGGCGATATCAGCTCACGAAAAGACGTGCACAGCACAACGAGTACGGAAGGAAACCTCCTGCTTCCCGAAAAACATGCCTCAGCGGCCGACTTGCCATCCTCAGTGTCGGCGCACAATTTCCGACCCTCTCGAGAAACAAAGAGCGAAAGAAAGCAAGTTAGCAGGAAGGAAGGAAGGATGGAAGGGTGCGCGGCCGAGCGTGCACAAAGAAGTGACGTCCAAGGAGGCCCCGTTGAAAAGGACTCCCGGGCACGCGACGTGAAGGGGCTATACCACGCCCACGCCCGCAAGAGAAAGGCCCTTGTCCGCGCGTACACGCGTACGCATACGAGTATGAAACATAAAACATGAACGCTCGCCCAGAGAAAGTGGGTGCATGCATGAGCCACTTCGAGCAAGGGCGCACCTGATGCACGCGCGTCTGTTGTACGAAGGCGCCGGCCTCGTCTTTCTTCCGGCACGTCATCTCGCGCCGCGGCGCCCACGTATGCTGGCTCCTTCCCGAGAAATGCGACCACGACGGAATGAAGAAGCGGAGGTAACTGCGCAGTACGACATCATGCGAAAGAATGAACGGGGCGCTATGGAAGCTTATTCGTCGGCACGAATTCGTCGTCAGTTTCAACGTGAGCGACTAACTGTCTGCAGGCTTTGTCCCGAGGCGCCTGAGAAATTTGTCTTCCGGTGTTCAACTCATGCAGAGCTGCCGTCTTCAGAGGGGTGGCTCGTTACGTTGTTATTCCTTACAATTTCCAAGGACAAACGCGGCGGAGAATGGCAACGAGACCCCGTGGCTTTTGTCGTGGGCAGAACTGTTTCGTCATAGAGCGCTTTCACACTGGACTTATGGTGATTTCCATTGAGAGAACAGGAGTGTAGGGGCTGGGCACTGAGGAGTGGGGGGCAAAGCACTGAGAGCAGGGCCACTCAACCTGCCACTGGAATGCGCCGCGCTCCCGGAGGGCAAGTGAGGGGGTGACGAATAGGGGGGACCATGCGACTGAAACATTCCAAGCCCCGGCATATTCTTTGTGGGGCAACAGCAAAATACCCGTGAAATTGGTCAGCCACGTATTCTATATTATCCTAATACCTAGTATGTTGTGCAATGATTGATTCGGCAAAACGTCCAGCTCTCATCGTGGTCATCTGTACAAAACAGCGGTGTCAAACTACACATAGTTGCTACCATTGCGCCGCGCTCGCCGGCTGAAGAAAAATTTGGAAGCTGTGACGTTCAAGGACCACGTGATTCGTCGTACTGCGCCTACTCCGCTTTTCAAGCGAGAGCACTGCAAACTGTTCCTGGCTGCTCTCGGCGCAGCAAAAGCACTCTCGTTCTACCAATGGATGACAGTGCTCCTGCACATGTTCGACAACTGAAACACGCCGGCTCTGAAGAGAGCACTTTAAGCGTGCTTTTGAGCGCTCCTGCTCTCCCAATAGAATTCGCCATTAGCAACAGCTATAAGCAAAATTGAGTGTGGTACGGAACGGCATTCCAAGGAATGGCGTTCCAGGAACTGATTTCTTTCGGGAGGAACGCCACTGTTCCATTCAGGATTGGTGGAACTGCAACGGTCACGCGTTACATCTGCGACGGAACGGCAGGGGGAACGGCGTTCCCTTTCTAAACGTTCCACGGCATTCAACAGGCGTGAGCACCCACGCACCACATCATGCAAAACAGGGCGAACGGCTGACCGCGACTATGCTGCATCCTGGTTTTCACTTCAAGACACCCGCCAGAGGCGCAGAAATAAATATGCGCGATGCCGAAACCGAGTGCGTGCGAAAGGGACAGTTGATTCGACACATCTGAGCCGCAATGCTCGAGGTTTACCGTCTGTCGTAGAAAAAAAAATAGCATTATTATGATGATGATGATGACCTAAAAGCATGGCTCACACCCACTCTGGAGGATTGGCCAAGAAACGAGTGATTTGATAGAGGGGA
This sequence comes from Rhipicephalus microplus, assembly GCF_013339725.1. Taxonomy (NCBI): domain Eukaryota; kingdom Metazoa; phylum Arthropoda; class Arachnida; order Ixodida; family Ixodidae; genus Rhipicephalus; species Rhipicephalus microplus. The sequence goes on from NC_051165.1 coordinate 248,434,961, forward strand.
TCACGAACCACCACACGCTTCCTCCATCATCTTCATTCTGCTTCGCTCTCAGAACAAGGGCACCGATTTGTCCAGTGTGGGATGCAATAACTTCAATGCGCGAGAAAATGGGTATAAAGAAAGAAAGAAAGAAAGAAAGAAAGAAAGAAAGAAAGAAAGAAAGAAAGAAAGAAAGAAAGAAAGAAAGAAAGAAAGAAAGAAAGAAAGAAAGAAAGAAAGAAAGAAAGAAAGAAAGAAAGAAAGAAAGAAAGAAAGAAAGAAATGGTTGGCAAAAAAAAACAAATCTCGGCGAGGTGAGCGAGATTCGACACCGCCTATCCACGATTCGAAGGCGAGCTTCGTAACCACTTGGCTATCAAATATTTTTCTATTATTTATGGCATTTATTAAGTATAGTCATTACACTTTGAAGGAATTCAATACAGGCAGTGAACTGATACGTGTTTAGAAAAACGTTCGACGATTTAGAGTACACCATACTCTACAGTTTAGAAAAAACTCGTAACGATTTAGAGTACTTGGTACTCTACTATGGGAGAGCACTAGGCTGTCCATTGAAGGCCTCACTCTGCTCGTATTGCGGCCCAACGACGAACACACAGCATGTATGAAGAGTCAGCATTCATCTCTGTAGCGAATATATCAAGTAACGGTGTTTTCCAATCACACACTACAATGTCGAAAAGAATGTACCAGCACCTCACCAATATAAATGTCATTTTGGCTCATTTTCCGTTCGCTCGTATATATGTTTTAGCTGAGTGACCATACCAATTGAGGGAGATGTTGAGGAAATTATTGGCTACACGTTTCTCTTCAACATGCACGCACGTTAGCAGAGCATATCACAGCTTAGTATAGCAATGTATTGGGAAAGGGTAGTGAATGTGAGGAGGAGAGAGAAGAGCAGAGGAAACGAGTATAGACATAGATAGAATGAGAAAAGAAAGATAAATACCAAGAAAGGACGAAAGAGAACGAAAGAAGGTGAGAGAGTGACTTCAGGGAGAGAAAAAAAGATGTATGAAAAAAGAGAAATAGAAAATTAGAAATAAAGAAATGGGAGAGAGAAGACAAAAAAAAAACAGAGAGAAAATTACTCAGAAGTATGTTGGCCGACTGCGAGCAGGAGACGTCACCAGGTAGTGTGTTTACGGGGCATTATTTTCTGCTCACACTGAAATGTTGAGCCATCGCTCATCTGCGCTGAATCAGCGACTAAGTATTGTCTCTTTCGGTGCAATTTCCAGAAAAAAAAAGAATGATAAAGGTGCATGGGCGGAGATTTCTATTTCAACATCTGAAGGGTGGTATCCTGAATGCATCTTTGAAGACCAACTTGGAAAGTTCTCCGTGTATGGGATTTAAAATTGACGAGTACACAAGCTGCAGTTGCTACTTAGACATGCTGGCGTAGTGTATAACCGATGGACCTTAAAAAAGTTTGACTCGGAGCGTTTACTTGGATTCCTTTCCTATAACCTGCTGTCAGCATCGTCAAATTCTTATAATATACGTGGCTTGATATGAGCTTACGTTAATTTGTTTAGGGGTCAAGTGAAACTACATATTTATATCAAAAAGTAAAATGTAACGTTATTGTAACGGCAAGTTCTTTTTTTTTCTCTAAATGTAACTGTAACGCGTTCCTTTCGCATTACAGGAACTTGTGGCAGGAACTACACTGGTGAAATTTGAGGCGGCATCGTTAGGTGTCGGTGGTGCTTCGTGTCCGAAAGTGTGTGCACCCTTGGACTGTGTTTTATATTTAGGGCTTACGTGTGGCATGGCCGCGGCTTCTATGTCAACCAGCTTCCTTCTTTGTTTTACGATTTTAAGTCGAAAGAGTTAGGCAAGCATGAACTGTCGCGCGCATCTTCATCATCGTCACATGCCCAAGAACGAAAGCACCGCATGTGGTATTCTTACAATTCATTACTGGGACTTCGAGGACGCACTGAAGTTATTCAAGCACTATACGAAAGCTGCATGTTAGCCTTGGTCACACAGTATCCTTGGTCACACAGTTTAACGGTCATTACGTGTGCCCATACAGATTGTACTTGTCTTCTCAATGATTTGGAGCAAGGCACAGACAAAGCCGTTAGGGTGTCTATATAGAAAGGTCTCTTTTTAGAGGAGTACAGGGCAATGGAGTTCTTAAACAAATGATCCCGCAACGGAGGCAAATATCAATTAAAAAGAAATCTGAAGCAAACAGAGACCCACGAATGTATAAGATCAAATCAATTGTACGAACATACATAGCAAAATGTTAGCTTCTATAGACGGTTTCAAGACTGCAAGCGTTGTACCCCCCCCCCCCCCCAAAAAAAAAAAAAACTTCCGGTCACCTCATTTACCAGCTACTAACGTTGAACTAAAAGCATGTTTTGAAGTTTCTTTCAAGGATAAGTAAAGTCTCTCTTTAGTTTTTCAGATAGAGGAAGCGTGCTTAAAGTACAATGGAATCTCTTATAACTTTTACGTAGCTCAAAAGAACATTTATTTGAATATATTTTGTCACATAAGGGAAGGAAAGTGTACAAAATCAGCAGCCTATTTTCTAAAGCTCTTCTCGCTCACCGACGCTATTAGGCACATCAGTAAACGAAACCGGATGTCATCAAGGTATATCAAGGGTCTGTGTTTGTAAACAGTGAAAGGGACGCGTAGATATTACAAATTTGTCACGGCCAGCCGACTGAGAGCTATAGCCACCGAAACGTTGGAGCAGATTCGAAAGCGAAGCCTGAGGGGCGGCTGGATGGATGCGATGCCTTCGAGCGTACTGCGCGCCGCCTCCATACGAAGAGGAAGCGAGATGCAGAGGGGGTCCGCCGAAGGCAGAGAGCGGTCGGCCGTGCATGCACTGTCGTTACCGTGGCGGCCTCCTGCTGTCTCGTCCGACGCCGGATTCAGACAGCGCTGAATAGAGCGTGTACTGCGCTACCCGTCCGAGTCTCTGACATGAATTGCATCAAGAAGTGCTGCACGACGCCTGCGTCCGGCTAAACTTGTCTTCGAACTGGGTTATAGCTGTCTGCCAATATATTAAATTTCCGATACGAAGTGAGCAGTCATATTTTTTTGTTATTCGGTTTGTCCTTCACTCGAAAATAAACCGTTCAGTTTTATAACATTTGTATACCTTTAACCATATAACAGACAACAGCTGGAATAGATAACTTCCGCACAATAGTGTTCAGTCGAATGACTAAATAGTTATATACGTTAGGTAAATGAAAACCAATTGTTAAGGCTCGTTTCCTCGTTTGTAACAACGTTAATGAAAACGAACAGATAATGAAGTCAAGGAAAGTATAAGGGGCGTTACTTGTATAGTTTTAATTGTATCCTATAAAAAGGACAAAAAATACAACTTGCTGCCGGTCGGCATCAAACCTACGACCATCGGACGCCGCGTCCGATGTCCACTTCACTTTTTTCACATCTGTATCACAATTACCATAGTACACTAAAACAGTACTATTAACGTCCGATATACCTTCTTCGGCTTCGTTATGTGGTGTATTCTTTTTTGTTAAGGTTAAGCGTTATTGCATAGATGGAGGAGGGTACGAACCATATACATGCTAGGGCTAAGAAAATCAGCTCTAGCCTTGAAGAAGACAATTTCTCTAGTCTAAACGTTTCCTCGAGCACAAACCCTGTTCAAGAATTTTTTTCATTACATTATAGTACAGTAATACAAAGTCTGCTGAGCGAGTTCTGAACACTGTTATTATTCTTTTGTTTCGATTGCTATCCGTTGCAGGATAATAAACAACTGTATGTGAAATAAAATTAGTCATGCGTTCAGTGGTCCTTTGTCTTCTGTGACGCGCAACTCTCTCGCACACGCGCCAAGATCGTCAGCGAAGAGGACCACCGTGGCGGTCAGACTCCTGACCTCGCTGACCTCTCCTGGCCGTTTAGCGCCCATAGACGGCCTGTCTTCCGCGCCTCCCTTCCTCGGGTTTATATTTAAGAAGGTCTTGACCTTAATTCCACTTTCTCTCGGTTTCCTGTCTTTTGTTTCGCCCAACCGCCTACACTCGCTACTTCAGCGTTGACGAAAGCTCTCCAATGCTTTTCACGGCTTTCCTTCTGCCGCTGTCCACAGGATCGTTTGTCGCAGAGCGACAGCTTGGGAAAAGAAGCAGTGTTAACGCGGTTCTTCACCTGAGTCACTCGCTCACAGCGCTGTACCGCGAACCGACGAAAGTTGCTGGGTGCGCCACCGACTTGCTATGCCATATGCCGAGCAGAAGGGAGACGCGGCGCGCCTGTCGCGGTGCCACTCAATAGTTCACCCCTGAGAAACGCCTATAGTGTGTACCCAGCATCCAGGAAATGTGCACAGATAGAACGATCTTTCAACCATGCTTTCTTACAACTGTCTTTACACGCGCGCGCTATGCACTAGTGTAAAGAGCTGACCCCTGTCAGTCAGGGGCATAGCCAGAATTTTTTTAGGGGGTGGAGGGGGTATTTCAACTATAGTTTATAGATGTTTGTGCGTGTCTTTGTATGTGTGCGTGTGTATGTAAGCAAGCGAAATTTAAATATCGAAACTTGAACCCCCAAAGCCCCCCTCCTCCCCTACCCATGGCTACGCCCCTATTGTCAGTGCTGATGATGACCTCTGATGGATGGCGCTTACCCACAGAGGGGGGATGGGCCAAGAACCGGGCGGCAGGATACTTAAATGAAACTATAATGAAAATTTAGCCAATCAGTGTCACCTGTATTCGGGAATTTCCGCTCTAAGCTCAAGTACTTTGCTTTACAGCTTTTTATGGGGTTCAGATGTCATGAATTTACGTTCGAGTTCATGATAAGGAGATTCGGGGGGTCCCGAGTTATTTAGCGGAAGAAAACTTTTCCGACTTGACTCGAACACTTGCTATAAAAGGTAACATAAAAGTGCCTTTTTCTGTTCGTCGAATGCATAAAAACAGTGATAATATTGAAATGGACTATTTGGTTCCTCGCTGATGAAACACGGTTAAATCGGTGCTCATATACAATGGGACGAAGTCGGCATTCGTCTTGTGTGTGCTTTTTGTCATGTTATAGGCGCCAATATAACCATGTTTCATTGAGCATTGAAAACAAGCCCGAAAGATAAGAGCACCGCCAAGTACCCATACTGATAATAGACTTACCTTTTATTAAACAGACCGAATATACAAATCTATGCTTTACTAAGCGCTCTTTTACACTGCACCACCGTCTTCGATTATCATATATGTATAGCATGAGGATCAAGGAAAATTCTAGCGCAAGATGTTTCTGTGAATACGATCCTTGTTCCTCTTCTTAGCGCCAGAAATGATTATCCAACGAATGCAAGTGCTTCAATAGGTACGGTTTTCTCAAAAATACGTGTGCAGATCAAGTGCATGACTGTTTAATTGACAGGTTTTATGCATCCCAGGCTGTCATAGTGGCACACGAGACAAGTTGTTTACATATAGTGCAACGCTCCGCAGTGTTTGTGTATATGCAAACTTCCTTAACGCGCATTCAACACAGTAATAATGGGCGTTTATTATTATTATTATTATTATTATTATTATTATTATTATTATTATTATTATTATTATTATTATTATTATTATTATTATTATTATTATTATTATTATTATTATTATTATTATTATTATACCCCATTCGTTTGCCATCACAGATCGAGATCAGACACACTAGCAGCGGCTGGTGACGACATTTTAGTTCCTGACATGGTTCCACTTCTAAAACTCTTTTTCGCTGAGGATTTTTTTTTCTTTAGGTGGGGAGGGGGAGGACTTGCAATGCACAGTGGTAGTTACGAGAAAAACCGAAAAAAGGGGAGTGCGATGTTCAAGGCATGTAAAAAGGCGCGGCGGCATCTTTATACCCACACTCAACACGCGTACTTTTACATTTTTGGCTTGTCTATACCCTGGTTGTTGTCGTGTTCGCAAGACGTGCGGTTTGGCTAGTGCAATCGACACTGCATGATCATTGGCTGCAAAATGTACACGCTATAGGCATAAGTTTTTGAATTTTCCTCCTAGTACCACGCGCCCTTTCGTCCATTGGGGCTCGTATGAGTAACGGAGGGGGGGTCCTCGCGTGGCCTGCTGGGTGAAGCTGTGCGCGGGAACGCAGCAGCGGCAACGAGAGAAGGGTCCCGTTTCGAGAATCAGGGTCAGTTCGCTCGCCGGAGCCACGTTTTATAGAGCGCCCTGGTCGTATACAGAGCTATAGATCTATATGCGCGCGCTCAAAAAAAAAAAAAAAAAACGAGGGGGAAGCTGTTGCGCTCGGCTGACCTCGTTCGCTCGGCGAGGAAAAGCCGCGACAAGCGGCCGCACACCTGCGGCAAAACTCTTCTCCAGAAGCGTCGTGGGAAGGGCCATCGCGTTCTTGTTTCGCCTTCCCCGCCCGCCTCACCTTGACCTTCGAGCGCGCGATCTACGGCCGCTTCTAATTAGATCCGATCTCTTCGGTCGGCTCTTGTTTCGCCCCCGTTTGCTTCCTCTCGTGGCCCAGTGATCGCCGAAACGGCCGCGCGGGCGTTGCTACATTTCGGCCTATTTCACTCGACGCTTTCGGCCGAAAGTCCGTGCTGTCCAGGAGTGCCGCGTAGGTCAAAAGGGAAAACGCTTCGGATAAGACAAATTCTGACCATCGTGCTTGCTGTAGAACAAGTGACACGCATTCCCAGCTCCCTCCTCCCGCGAGCTCTCTAGCTTTGTTTGTTTGTTTTTGTCAATAGCAGGACAAAGTCATTTCTCTTCTTACTGTGTGCTTTCATTCCTTTTGTGAGCGCTGGTCGGCTGGGCTTGTATAACTGTGCACACACTGCTTCGATACTTTAACGGTGGCCGGCCCAAGAAGTAAGTATATGTATACAAATACAAGAGAAGGAGTGAAACGATGCTACTCTCGCTGTAGAAATATTATGTGCTTTAACGATCCACAGAACGTCGTTTCGTTGAAATTGGTCCAGAGAATTGTAGTCGATCTCGACGTTGGACATGGAGGCGAGTTTCAATGGGAACATTTTTCATGAGTGAAAAGCTATCCAAATTCGTCTCAAGATAAGAGACCATCGCTACATGGTGAACAATCCGCTTGTTTCATTTTACGGTGCTGCCCTCTATCAGTTATGGTAAGGTCCGGGACAACCAGTGTCGCCAGAACGAAAGCCTCCAAGAACAAGACTCGTTTCGCGACATTGCCGCTAGGGGAAGGACACATGCTTCGTAGCATCTTGAAATGCGGACTGTGAGCGTGTGAGAGCACCAATCATGTTGCCTGAAGGTTGAGCCACGCCACTCCGCACTTGACTCCCACGAAAGTGCCGATTTCTGCTTTCTTTCGGCACAGGCTGTGACTTTGCTTGACACAAAGCAACCGCCTCTGGTGGTTCTAGGCACATGATACCTTCAGGCGGTTTCGAGTCTTCATGTCGTAGTGAAGAAGTATGAAGGGAATCAATACCAAAAAAGTATTTCATGCTTCTCTAGAGAACTAAATGTTCAAAGTAACCTCACAAAGACAGACGACTGAAAACAAAAATGTGTATGAATGAAAAACAAGATTTGTTTGTTTGTTTGTTTGTTTGTTTGTTTGTTTGTTTGTTGGCTGTATGTACTGGCACATACCCACTCTAGGGGATTAACCACGAAATCTAGTACTAGCCTACATGTTGTCTTCTTTTTCATTCATCCTAAATGCTGTGCTTTTTTTCCACGCGGAACGAAAAAGTACTGCTTAGATGTGTGGTGAAAAAAGGTTTCACAATGGATGCAGTCGTGTTGCAAAAGAGAAGTCATTCTCGTTACAAAACAAGTATGATATTGTTATAAAATTCTTCTTTTTTCATCGCTGATTTATCCCCGCTATTTGCACACGGTCACTTGGAACCTCGGCTCACGAGCAACCGTAGCCCACGCAGAACACGAGCGCTTGGTTCCCAACCAGTCTCCGACTTACAGCGTTCTGACAGCACACCGGAGCCCGCATGGGATGCCGTCGACCCGGGTTCTGGTTCGTCAGTCTCCCTATCAATACCACTGCTCATGGTTCCACTGCATATCGTGCCTATGCAGCATCAGCGTCCTCGTCACCATATTGGTGTTGGCTGCGCACTCCATTTATGTATACCCGTCGTGCGAGGATCCTTCATGCTGGGATTTCACGACGAGCCTGTACAGATCGCTCAACTACACTGCGAGCCCGTGCGACAACTTTTACCACTTCGTCTGCGATGGCTGGAAGTCGAGTCACGGTCCCAACGAATTCGTTTTCTCCGAGCTTCAAGCCATGGTGGCTCACGCGGCCGTCAACAGTTTGTTGCGCGTCGGCCATGCGCCATCGTTGCGCCAAACGGCTGTGCAGAAGGCCGCAGTGATGTTCAAGACCTGCGTTCAGGTGTTCATGAATCGCGTGGACAATACGGACAGCCTCAAGAGCTTTTTGCGGTCGCTCGATCTCCTCCCGCCACGACCTGAGACTGTCGATGTGCTTGACGTCGTGGTTGGTCTGGCACTCGATTGGAATGTACCCGTCTTCCTTCAGATGTCCGTCGAGCATGACACCATCATGGACGGCATGCAGACACTGTACTTCTCCCGGAGTCGCCACCTTATGGACTGGTTCCTTCGCAGAAGCCGCATGGAAGGCTGGGCCTTGCACAACTACGTCGTCACCTGCTCACAGATAGTCGATTATCAGTTCAACGCGGAGGCGCTTATATTCTTCGAAAACTACATCATGTCTTCGCTCGGAGCACTCACCGAGACCGCTCACGTCACGCACACGATAAAGATCGCGGACATGGAAAATCACACACCGGGCATCCTGTCTTCCGAGTGGCTAGATGTTATAAACAGGCATCTACCCGAAGCTGCTCTTCTGAAGGCTTCTGACACAATCCGCGTAACTGACATCGCTTACCTCCGCGTTGTGAGCGAGACCATCCTGGACGACAGGCGCAGGCGTAACGGACAACTTTTGCTTTACGTTGCCTGGTTTGTGATTCAGTTCCTCGGACCATTCGCATCGTTGTCGCTCGTCACGCCAAGCTTCGCGAACGTCAAGGACGCCAGAAATTACATCTTCTTCCGCTGCTTCGAAGAGCTCAACCTGTTGATGCCGTACGCATTCGGCGCCCCGTTCGCCGTGGAGAGCGTTCCAGTCAAGGCGCGCGACGACGTGCTAACCATGGTCCTGGTTGTCAAGAACGCGCTCAAGGAGTCCTTCCTCAAAAGCAAGTGGATGGACAACGCGACGCGGAGCATCGCCATACTTAAGCTGCACACGATGCGGACCATCGTTGCCTACCCTGACATGGTCATCAACGCCCTCGATGAGTACTACGCGCACACGCCCGACTCGAGTGCAGTGTTCCTCGACTCACGCATGCGCGCATGGTACGTGACCATGCGTAGCCGGAAGGATAGGCTTTGGAAGCCGCGAGCGTTTGACTACGACTTCCGGTTGACCGACGTGAATGCCTTCTACCAGCCCCTAACGAACACCATGATCATACCGGCAGGCATCATCAACAGCCCCTTTTACAGCGCCAAGTACCCTCTCAGCGTCAACTTCGGGGGTCTGGGTCACGTCATTGCGCACGAGATTGTACACGGCTTCGACGACGACAGCATCAGGGAACCCAAGGACGGCCTTTCGCGAGACTGGTGGACCATGGACGCCCGCACACAGTACGAGCAGCGCGTGCGGTGCCTCAAGCGCATGTACTTCCCACTCGGACTGAACTCGTACGATCGCAGCGGCCGTCATGTCCGAGGACATCGCAGACTCCGTGGGTCTCGCGCAGGCCCAGAAGGCGTACCGTTCGCTGCGCCAGAAGAGCAACGCCAACGCCAGCCGCGATGCGCCGCTCATGAGCCGCTTTACCGAAGACCAGGCCTTCTATGTGATGAGCTGCTTCAAGTGGTGTTCGAATCGCAGGGAGGCCGGCCACGGATATTCGTCTGGCGAGCTGCGGTGCAACGTTCCGCTCCAGAACATTCCCGATTTTGCCAGGGCGTTCAGCTGCCGCCGAAATGACCCTATGAACCCGGCGCACAAGTGCAAGTTTTGGTGATAGTGGATTGTTTGGAATTGCTCTTTTCTCTTTATTTTTCTTTCGCGGCTCCCAATATAGCGATGCGGTATTTTCTCGTTCTATATATAGGGTACACTAATTCACTATATAGTATTAACGTCATTAACGAATACCAAGGATATTGGATATGTTAGTTGAGCTGCTACACTGGAGCGAAACTCATGTAGTTCTATTCTGCGTTATGGGTTTACTCGACAAGTAACGCCAGTGTAAAAACGAGAGCTGCTACATTCAGGGGAGCATAAACATGACGTATATTGCTGTTTCGCAGACGCATCTACCGAATTCTTTCGTTAAGAATATTGTTTTCGCCATGCTGAAGTATTATAGACTTTAACATGAATTGTAATCATGATAACTCGTTCGCCAAGTATGAATGATGACGAGTAAACGATGACGAGTATGTATATTTACGAACTGAGCGTTACCTGTTCAAGTATTTAAGAAACTGTGCACTATCGAAGTTCACATTGCAATGTGCTACCGTATGAAACACTGTCGCTATCTTTTCATTTTTTTCGCGATGGCGTTACGGTTTGATTGCAATCATCGTACGCAGAATATGTCATTTCATAAATAGTTCCGCGTGTTTTGACAATATGAGCGGTCGGCCGAAGCGTTGAAAATCGCCTACAGTGATATGCTCACGCCAAGTGTAGTGCCCGTCACCTTTTTCTTGCTCAAGTTGCAAAGTGCGAAAGAACTGAAGGTACAGTAGCTGCTACGTGTTAATTAAGAAAGCTAGTTTCGACACATTCGCATATGGCAGCCACCTCCTTTTACAATACAAAGACATTTATTATGAAAATTGAAAACCAGCTCATGCAAAGCGAACTGTCATTTTTAAACAGGTAGGGGCCGTGAGCCTTCAGTTCTGGGTGTTTTTTTTTTCTTATACTCAAGTGAAAGTGACCTTAAGAACCACTTTTTTTCTCAAATATTTTCTTCCATTTCTTCGCTAGATATAAAAAATTAAAACAAAAACATCGGTATTTACACTGGACGAGAAAAAATTTGGGGGACCCTTAAGCTTCATCTTTAAGAGTTGAACGCGATGACGATATTCTGTTTCTAGTGTATACTTCAAACACTTCGTGTATGAAATCTTTTCGTACTCGCTATGCACTCATTACGTGGCCTTAAGGGTGCAGTAGTGTGCGTGACTTTTGTATAGTGGGTCACGGACTGGCTTTAAACGACAAGTCATTACGATAATCCCATGTTTTGATGCCCGATGGCAATGTACGCTTGAACGACGCATTATTTCGGCAATATTTCATGTTCTATTGTCAAGCATGTATACAGGACGCGTGTGTTTGTGAAGCATGAAAGTTACTTTCACTGCATTTCCAAGCAGAGGAAGTTATTTCCCTGTAATCACAAGCAGAGACGTGGCTGTGTGGTAGAACACCCGCTTATTACGCAAACAATCCGTGTTCGATCTCCACACACATTTTTTTTATTTTATTTGCATTTCCTTAATTTATAGGTCACGCGAAAATGCTCAATATTTTGGTCACGCAATGATGATTTTTCGCCCACAACCAATGACATTGACACCGAAATTTTTGCGGGACGAGCTGTTCAACGCTATCGCGTTAAAACACCTCACGAGGGCGGCCGCTGACTGCCTCGCATTTCTCGCATTTTCATGCTGGAGTACTATGTGCACGCCTGTTGATGCAATTGACAGGAGTGCAGATAGTAATCGTTGCACATTCATAAATAATGCTGTACCTTGTAACGTTACTCTGCAAGCGTGCTATTAGGTCTAGCGGGCATAATAACGACCGCATATATCATAATGCATGACAAACATAACAGATAAATAAAAAGTACGCAAATGATTGCCTATTAACGCTTTGACAGGTAAAAGCGAGAAAAAAAATTGCTGTCGAACCAAAACGAATCAATTTCACTCTATAGATTGCCCATAAGATTTTTTTTTATTGCATTACGAATAGAACCGTCAGCTGCGGAAGATCTATTGATTCGAGATGAATTAAGCCTACGACATGTGCGCTGCAATAAATGCAGCCCAGGTGCCAGTAAATGGGGGTTTGTGTGTAAGTAATTAAATAGATAGCTCCAGATGGCGTCTCGCGCTTACACCATCAAGGCCCATGCCTTCGCCGCCACTGGTGGCGCTTTCGCTAATTTTCTTTTTAATTTATGGTGTACTTCACACACCCTGACGTAATGATAATGCCTTTCTCTCGAATTTACGTTTATATTAACACCTTTATTTTTTTTCTCGTGTACATTACCAAGAGTAAAGCTAGTAACATAGTGCATGATCTCGAGGTGCTGCAGCATGGTTTGTCCGCCCAGTAAGGTACTCGGGCTACAGCGAACAACGACCGCCATCGGATGAAACTGCTGGAACGTGACATATTCTGACCCACTTGACAGAGCGGCGACAGGTTTACCGTTCTAACGAGCGGGATTACCAGCGAACTATTACGTCGCCCCTCACGACTTGTTCTTGTTTGCGTGCAGACTGTATGGATCGTACGAAGCCCTCAAGTACGGCTGCAGTCTGGACGGGCTGGCCGACTTAACGGGCGGCGTGACAGAGACGCTCAACATTCGCGAGGACCCGAGTGGCTGTGCGCGAACGCTGGCCGGCTCGCTCCTCGCCCGCACCACACTCGTCACAGCGGTCGTTCAGCAACAGCACACACAGGTGAGTAACACGCCAAAGCACGTCGTGGGCTGTTGTTGCTTGTCGATGTCAAGTGCCGTAGATTCGCATGGCGGTTCTGCTTTCCTCGTGGTATACGCAAGAGACGAACTTTAAGGGGTCTCAGGTAAAATGTTCTTAGAGTCAAAGTTCGCCGAGCCGAAATCACTAGTGCTGTAACTTGTTATCACGAGCTAAAGAAAACATCAGTAGTTGAAATGGACTGCAAACCATTTCATTTGCAATGCTGCTTATTTGAATCTGAATCTCTCCTTGTTAAGCATGTTTTTTTTTTTTAGAAATGTACCAACCTTATGCTGTACTTGTGCAGATATAGATCTGCTGAGTTCATGCTGAGTTACTGTGCCCAAGTTCTCCTACACCTTTTCTGACACAACACTCTGCATGGCAACGAAGGAGAGGAGAGAGAGAGGTCTTTATTCACAAATGCATGGAGAAGGAGGGCGTAGGAGGAACCCCTAGTCCGGGGTCCTTATAGGACGACTACAGCGACGAGTCGGGCCCGCTGTATCACAGCTCGGAGGACCCCGGGAGGTCCATCGCGGAGAGCATCACCCACAGCTCCTCGTTGCGTAAAGGGTGAAGGAAAGCAGGTAAGGGAGGAAAGACGTTCGCAGTGCACTCGATCGAGACATGGAAGATCGTGGGAGAGTTTACACAGCCGGGGCAACGGTCTGAATAGCACTGCAGGTAGAATTTATGAATTGATACCAGATTGGGGAATGTTTTAGTCTCTAGCTGGCGAAACGCTGCTGCCTCCTCTCACGAGAAAGATGGCGGTGGGGCGCTGTGAGTGCGATGGACGTTCCTATAGTGACGAAGAATGTCGTTGTAAGTGAGAAGAGGATTCCCCCCCACTCCGAAACGGTCAGTTCACTTTTTCCTACGGCTCATCAAGGCTTCTTCCTCTACAACGAATACTCCTCCTCCTCCTCCTCCTCCTCCGCTTTCACTGAGGATTTAAAGAAAGTTCGTAAAACTGAAGAGCCCATTTCACTCACAATAATTCAAGTGGTATTTCACAGTCAATATTACCAATCGAGCTACGTCAAATAGACTCCTTTTTAATCCACATTAATTACTTTCGATTTAGGTTATAATCATTACACTGCAATTAAATGCAACAAAAAAGTCCTTTACACTTTTCTTAGCATAATAGTTTGTTGGTTTCATTTCTTGTGTCTAACAATAAAACTATAGCCCCTCGAACAATTTCCATTCTTTCGTGCAGTACATCCTATATACATGTATAATCATATTCAGATGGGGTTGGTCTGGGTTGTCGTGGGTACATGAACATTTCTTTTTAGTGATAAACACTGCCAGGCTTACGTCACGAAGAAAGAACTCGCGGCTCTGCTGTGCGCTATATTTGAATGAAGTACACGGGACAAGCACCAGCTTGTCCCGTGAAACTTTTGTTCGCATACTTCGACAGCATCGGTCAGCTAGACCACCTCTAGTTTTAGCTTGACACCACGAAAAAACTATTAATGCGCGTCCTCAATCAATGGTCAAAGAGATGACTTTTCCCTTTCTTTTTTCATTATATTTGATATCTTTACATTTTGTCTTTTTTTTCTCTCTCCATATTTGTACTTTCAATCCTCAATACCCTTTTCCCCGCAAAGTAGCAAGTCAGCGATTTATATATGCCGGCTAAGTTCCCTGCTTTTCATTAAAATTGGTCTATCTCTCTCTCTCTTTCTACCCATAGCAGCTATACTCCAAGGTAGATCTGTTAACACTGCAGCAGCCAGCAGAAACAACTGATTCCCTATTTCCAAGACGGCGTACCTGAAGGAATATTATACACGGTGCACCATCACGGTTCAAATAATTGCTGATTCAGTTTTCACGTGAAAGTGAAATACTGTGATGAAATCACAGTGAAATACTGTGATGAAATACAATACTGTGATGAAACCTAGGCTGTTTTCTTACGACATATAATCGCCGGCGCGATGTACACCTCCGAAGCAACGGAAAATTTTCGTGTTTGTATATCGGCATGACATTGTGCAGTATTATGTAACAACCACGGTGGCGCCATCATTTGGATGTTTTTTTTTTTCACTTGCGTCTTCTTGCAGTAACACGATGGGAAGCACGTTAGCTCCCGCGGTGGTTATGGTGTTGCCCTGCGGAGCATGCGGTCATGAATTCCGATCCTATCGAGGTGGCCGCATTCTGATGTAGACGGAACGCTAGAACGTTCGTGTACCGTCTTCTGAGCGCACGTTAAATTACCCCCGTATGGTCACAATAAATCCGCACTACCCAATCCCTAAGCTCCTATTAATCCAAAGTACTCAATAACTAAAACCAACGCTGCAGTTTAAATTTTATAAGCGCGCGTAAACATAGGTAGAAAACAACGATGCGTCCTCTTGTTCCAGATTATCGCAGTGGTTTCTGTTGACGCTCTCAATGTGTGTCAAGGAAAGTTTTCCTGGTTTCAAATGATTACGCGCAACTGCCATAATGAAGAGCCCGTGTAGGGCGGAGTGTCTCAACTCGCGTAACCCTGCGTCAGCATCGATTGTGGCAGGGTGAGAAGTACACGAAAGAAAATATCGCAATCGGGTCCCATGCGCATCCTTGTTTCACCCGTGTGCGACCGCATTCGGAGCACGCTTCCAGAGCGCACGAGGAAGAGGCGCACCGCTAGTTTGGCGCCGCGAGACTGCACTGGAAGGAAGGGGTCTTGGCAACGCGAGAGGCGCAAGCCAGCATGGCGGTTTCTGCGCGGCTTGCTCCGCGCTGGCCGGCCTGCCATCGCCGGGTCGCATGTTTTAATCATGATTCCGCGAACGGAAGCAATGGAGGCAGAAGCATCCGCGGCGTGTAAGCAATACCGGGTTGAGGAAAGTTCGCTGCCGTGTCGTTGCGCTGTTTGGCGTTTTTTTTTTTTGTTTTGATCGTTTCAACGTGCCCACAAGCTCCTATTACGTCTTCCTCCTCCTCTTGGAGCCTTACGGTCATTGCACGTGGCAGCCGCTGGTTACAGCTTATTATTGCTACTCCTTCGTGCTTGATTCAGTTCTGGCATACATTCCGGAAGAACTGTTTCTCAGCTATACATCTGTATTTAGTAGTCGAAATCATTGATCCGAAAGCAACGACCACTATGATGATGCAGCCACAAAGTAGTTCTGAATACAGGTATAGTGCTTGTACTTCAGAAACTACTAAACTTTGCAGTAAACTAAATAAACGGAAAACACCATCGAGAGTGTACATATTGTAACGGGGAGTATTTAATAGGTGAACGCCGGGTGGGCTAACACTGCACACAGTATGCAAGGATGCAGGACCAGAGGGCAGTTCAGACACGGCCCTACAACAACATCGTACCTCAGGCACGGGTGCAGAAATAACACAGAAGGAATGAAGACGACGATGTTGTTGTGGGGCCGTGGCTGTATAATCGCCATAAGAAGTTAATTTCTTTAAGGATCGAGTTTTTACAATAGAAGTTGCTTCGAGTACTACATCGGTCGAAGGCCTTACAACTACATAACCAGTGGTGTAAACCTCCGGGCAAACGTGCTTTGCCCAGACGGGGGTCCAAATGGCTTGTACTTGCAACTGCCGTAGTGTGGCTGCTTCTCTGCGTTGTAGGTCTCGGTGAGGCGGTGGGTAGAGGCGTCTGCTCGTTCTGCACCACTGCAGAACGTCGGCGTAGGTTGTGATAAAATACTCTCCGTCTTCGGCATCGGGTCGTTGCGGCTCCGAGGAATGCGTTGACAGAGACCCGCGGCTAGTTAGCGCGTGTGCCTCCGTATCTGCCTCCTCGTTGCGGTTCGGGCCCACGTCCAGCTCCCCGGCGTGCGCAGGGAACCACTGATGTATGCCAACACTGCAAGAACGCGTGAGCCGCCCAGAGACACCTCCTTTGGGACTGTGCACCACCGCCGGGTAACCAAGAAGTAATGCCAACTGCCGTAAGCAGCAAAATCATCAGCCGAGTCCCAGGCAATCAAAGAGACGTGGTCCAGCACGTGCTTAGCATCCTGGAACGCCAGCGGCCGAAAGCGGCGCCCCCACGGGTTTGACGCGAGTAGGTTGCTGCTCCGGGACGTCCGAGCACGCTAGTGTCTCGCTTTAATCCCCCTACCCCTTCCCCCTTTATGCCGGATCGTCAATAAAGTTGTTTCACTCACTCAACTACATAACCAATGGTGCGGCAATTAATTAGACTATACATGGGTACAGCACAGGAAAATTGCTTGCAGAGGTCTGAATTATGTATAAAGCCGGATATAATATATTCTTATTTCTCGCGTTAGATAAATACGTGCAACGCATGTACCACCGCATGTTCAACACACCGACAGGTTTAGACGGTGTCCGCTAAACAACGAGAAGATGAAAAAGTGTATCGCAATGGTGCCCCGCGCGCGGCGACAACGTTGTATATGTAAGAACACGCTAGCTAACTATTCGGCAAACGTGAGTATATATATATATATATATATATATATATATATATATATATATATATATATATATATATATATATATATATATATATATATATATACACGTAGCCTAAGTTTGATTTTTGATTTTACTTTCTTTCTTTTCAGTCGAGGACATCACCAGAGAAAATGGCGAATGGAATTTGGCTCGGCACAAACTACAGGATACTGTCATTTCAGAAGGTATACGGGGCAAGCCGACGTTATTTTGCTTTCATTTTTCATGCAGTTTCAGTGAGATGCTGATACGAGTAGGACGAGCCAGCTCATGACTTCAAGGTTGCACGTGCGGCACTGCACTCGATTAAATACTTTGCATTAAACAACTTTCACACCAAAATATGGGGAAAAGAGTTGGTTAAGCTTTATTTCCAGAAACTTTCACAATGGTTACCGAATATTGCAGGGCTCAGAAATTAGAATACGCCATGCTTGCGAATATCTCTCGCTGTTATCCAGAGTTCCATAGTTCTCGGTCTTTAAACTAAAGGCCCAAGGAAACGAAGTCCCCATTCTAGATTACATCATATATTGTATAAAACCTGAATTCAAGAACCCAAACTTCAACTGGGAAAACATAACAAATTTAATTATTAGTAAAACGAAAAAAGTTTACGAAGGCGAAAGTATACACACCAAAGTACGCGATTGAGTTTTTTATCAAATGTATTTACGTTATAAATTGTGTAACTTGAAGTTTTAGTGATGTTCTCTGGAGCTTTCTAACTACCCAATTTTGTAAATTCTTGTTTTCATCACCCCTGCATGCGTATAAAGTTATCGCAAAACGATGTTTCATTCCAGTTGCAGTGTTTATATTGCAAACAGTTTACCCGTGTTGAAAGAATGATTGAAATTTCACTTCATACCTCTATTTTAATAGGTTATTCTTCAGCTTACTTGGCGAGCCGGAGGTATACTAAAACATCTGATGTGGTCCTTTCCTATTTCATTTGAATCAATGAGTATGCGTGCATAGTGAGTACGTCCGCTATTATTGGATCATCTTGTTTGTGCCAGGTACTATTTTGTGTTTTAAACATTCTATTAGATGCATGCATTGACGAGTCAACCCGCGTGACGCCATTTTGCAGGTGACCACAGCAGGAGGCGAACAAGTGCAGCTCGTGAAGTTGAGGAATCCTTTCGGAGTAGGCGCTGACTACATCGGCAGCTGGTCGTTAGAGTAAGCACATGAGCATCTGGGGTATGCAGAAACGC
Source organism: Rhipicephalus microplus (assembly GCF_013339725.1). NCBI lineage: Eukaryota > Metazoa > Arthropoda > Arachnida > Ixodida > Ixodidae > Rhipicephalus > Rhipicephalus microplus. Next base: position 248,453,502 of record NC_051165.1, read on the forward strand.
ATAGTGCAACAGTTCTTGTGCTAGACAAATGCAATATATTTCGGAAGAATTTCAAGCTATTGTATTAAATGTTCGTTATGAACTAATTCCCATGTACCATCCATCAGCTTATGGTCGTCACCACTCACGCCACTTCTCTGACGTAACAGACTTTTTTTTATTTACGTGTGTCTATTTTTAATATAAGTTGGTCTTTGTAAAAGTACACGGAACATGGCATGCATGAAAATTGACATAGAATAGACTTCCAAAACATTTACGATCACATTTTACATGCTGGAGGTATAAGACAACGAAATTCACAGACTCTTTAGAGAAATCAAAAACCACGCTGTGCCGGTACTTGGCGATTAAAAAAAGTACGAGATTAAAAGGTTAGAAAAATTATATATTACATTCATGTTACAGAAATAGCCGGGAACTCTAACATATCAATGTTTAAATGGTTAAATGAAGCACGAAAGAAAAAAAGTTAGAGCAAGCGTCGGGAAAAATTATATGTTCACAGTATCAAAAATGAGGAACATAAGGGATGTTGCATCCTTGGCATGTGAGTTAGTTACGATTATCAGCGTTATCAGTGCGTAAATGTATATAACCTGAAAATTCCTAAGTTCACTGATGTCAAATAAATTAATATATCAGCTCTAGCTACGCAAAGCAACAGTTTTGCTGGGAAGGCAGTACTTACAAGAAACTAAATGCTTATAAAAATGGACGAATATGCTGGTCTGGAAAATTATCTGTACAGCAAACATTCAAGGAACGTTTGCCTAAAGAACAAAAGTTAATTTTCATGTAAAGACAATTGCTGAAAACATTGAAGTGACAATACAAGATAATTTAACACTTGTTAGCCATTTTTTTATTAGCAATGCATATGACGTAAGCTGTTGTACTGAAGCTGAGGATTTCGTGATTCCATGCTTTATATTTCCACTTCGCTCAAAAGCGCATGTTAGTCATTGAAAAAAAAAAACAGTGATAGTGATGTAAAATGATTAGCTATACTGCTTCACAGAGCAAAAAGTTAATTTACAGGACGGAGCAGAACGTAATCATGGAGAGGGAATCGGAAAACTGTTGATTGAACGCACGTTCACGTACGTTCGAACTAAACGTCGCGATATCTAAAAAGGAGAAAGTAGTAAACGCAACGTAAAGTCATCAGAGTAAACTCAAAAGAAATCAGTGGTTATGATAACACAACTCGAATTGTCCTGACCCCAGCTCCTTGGAGTGGGACAAGGTTCCGCCGGAGGAGCAAGAAAGACTAAACTACAAGAGCCCTGCGGAAGGAGAGTTTTGGTGAGTACAAACAGTTTAGACAACCTCATTTATACCGTGGTGGTGGCTGCATTGCCCTCCGCTTTTAGGTGCATCTCAATGGAGAGTTGTATGCGAGTGATTTCAGTGATCCGGACGTTATCTGTAATGGGCTCTAAGCACATCGGTTTATGCGATGGGATACAAGAAGCCTTATTTATTTTGTTTGCTGTTTCCATTTCGATGAATATATTTAGTTTGCCACGCTTTTTGTTTTTTTTACTTTTTGTTTTTTGTATTTATATTATATTCTTGTCTCCCCTTGCCCGATAATACATTGTAGATATTAACCATGCACGTGTGCTTGTCTCGCTATGTAGTTCGGGTGCTGTAGTTTGTTTGGCAAGCATTCTCAAATCATGACTAGTAGATTGCCACTATCCCTCGAGAGCAAGGTATACAACAACTGAATCTTGCCGGTACTTACCTACGGAGCAGAAACATGGAGGCTTACAAAGAGGGTTCAGATTAAGTTGAGGACGACGCAGCGAGCGACGGAAAGTAAAAATGATAGGCGTAACCTTAAGAAACAAGAAAAGAGCAGAGTGGATCAGGGAACAAGCCGGGGTTAAGGATATCATAGTTGAAATCAAGAGGAAGAAATTGACATGCACCGGGCATGTATATAGCACGTAGGTAGGGTAACCGCTGGTCATTAAAGGTAACTGACTAGATTCACAGAGGAGGCAAGCGAGCTAGGGGGAGACATGAAGTTAGGTGGGCAGATGATATTAGGAAGTTTGCGGGTATAAAGCGGCAGCAGCAAGCACAGGACCGAGTTAGTGGCGGAACATGAGCGAGGCATTTGTCCTGCAGTGGGCGTAGTCAGGCTGACGACGGTGATTCGAATAAACTAGCGAGTGTACCTGTTATCCCTACCAGCTTTGGAATTCCTAAATTTACCGCTCAGCCTGATTCGACGCGATATAGTGGAACCGCGGACTGACGGTTATCTGCCGTTCTTCTCCGCGGCAGGATGTCGTACCAGGACTTCATGAAGACGTTCACCTCTCTCGAAGTGGTGCACCTTGACAGCGAGACTAGTCGCGACGAGCTCAGCCTGCGCGAGCAAGACGCCCTGGCAGATGAAGGTCTGGAAAGGACACTGGCAAAAGGGCGTCACTGCCGGAGGGTGCCGCAACAACACCGGTAAGACTATCGCGTTGCTTCCTCTCCCCTCCAAGGACCGACTGAGAGACAATCATTTTAGACCGCCGGTCTCAGCGAACGTATAAAGGAGCCTCCGTGCAAAGTACGAATGAATCTAACAGACTCCGCCGTGGCTGCTCAATTCGGACCAGAATCAGCCTCAGAAATGATTATCTCTCATTCATTTATGTTAAAGATGGATAAATAATCGGAAGAAACGATAAGTGCGCTGTATACGTGTGAAAGGTGGCTCTAAATTTTATAATCATAGTCATAATCTTAATCTGACGGACAGTGGGAAGGGACAGGGGTTAATCCCCTCTTCCCCCATCTCGCCCCGTGAAAACTGCCAGACTTTATTAAATAAAGTTGCAATTCATTCATTCTTTAGTTGGCCTGCTCTGCCTGTGAAATGTGCATGATGTCGCGAGCAGCCGCGGAAAAATGCGTGGCATGCCGAAATCTTAATTTTCTTCGATGTATTTGGCTGCGTCATTGTAGCAGCCAAGATGATCGTCGTTTATGTTCATAGGTAAGGCTGATCACTCTTGGATGTTCAAATATATTTCGCTAGCAATGTAACATTGTTTAGCTCTTTCAAATACTTGAATATCGTGAATCATATTTGTATTTCACGCTGCTACACTGAGGCTTCTTTAGTTGTACTCGTTCTGACTTTCTTCGCGAACTGATCAGTGTATCTATACCTTCTTATTCCAGACACTTTTCACATCAATCCTCAGTTCCAGTTGATCCTGTCCGAATCGGAAGAAGTAGTCATTTCTTTAAGTCAAGATGCCGTAATTGAGCCGAAAGTGATGGGATTCACTATTTACCAGGTTAGTGCTGCGCATTTCTGGCTCTGGCGCATTCCCCCGATTTCCCGCTCATTTATTCTTCCTGCTTTGTCTCTCCTCAATGTCGACATAGACGCGCATCGGCGTTGAATGCGCGAAGCAACGTTAAAATAGAAGAGACTGCCAATTTTTGAATTCGGCGCCAATTGTGTGTTCTTTTTTTAATCCGGTACATGTTAAACAAAGAAATCTCCTCGTTGATTGACAAGTGAATTGATTCTGGCCCCACCGTAATGTATGTGGAGTTGTGGATCGTATACGGGAGCAGGTAAAGTTCTATTTCTGTTCTAGTCTACCAAAAAATAAGAAGAAACATTAGGATCACTGTCCGACAAAAAATCTTGTAAGTACAGACATCGCAGAAATATTGCATGTTTTCTTCGAGCACCATCCTTCTCTTTGTTAACTGCGCAGACGCCGAAGCCACCGAACGAAGCCCTCGACAAAGCCTTCTTCAAGAAGAACAAGTCACTACTCAGTTCCCAGTACAGTAATTGCAAGCAGGTACTGACATTCATTCATTCATTCATTCATTCATTCATTCATTCATTCATTCATTCATTCATTCATACCTCTGCTTCTTTTTTTTTCTCAGTGCGAATATCTGACAACGTCTAAGGTTTAAAATGTACTGCGGTGTTTGTGCAAGTTAAGAACCGCAATTTTCGTTACATTGAAACTCATCTAAGAACAAGTGCCATGAATCTGTCACGAGGCTTTGTTGTGTGCTGTTTTAAGCAGCTTGTTGAGGAGAGGTTGAGGTGTATACTGTATACGTCGGAGGTGCGGATACTTCAGTTCCATAAGCTCTGAAGTAATAAAAAAAGCGTTACCCAAAATAAAAACGAACAGTTAAAAAATAAACAAGGAAGAGTTAAGTGAAAGACGATATCACGTAGACACAATTTAGTACATCTGGTGGTGTACACTTCGTTTGCACCAGTTGACATGGCAATAAAAAGTCCGCGGGAACAATTTCTGGTGCTTCCCACGGTGTATGAACTAATACATCATTCCGTATTTAGCAACCTGTAGCTGATCTTCAGAAGCGCTTATTTAGGCGACGCCAGTGCTTTAGACTCGTTTTCTAAAATACCCTATGCAGGCGTCACGTCGGGCAGTGAATCGCGTTAACCTATGCAATGTAGCTGGCATGAGAGTAAAATAACAACTGCAGTCATCACACATTGCAGATTGCGCAACGAGTGTGTGGTCCCACCCGCTGCGAAATTCTGAGCCGAAATGTTTCATCGCCATCAGTCACATGCAGTGTTAACTATAAGTACATATGATACCTCACAGGTGTGTAGCGGGTATACCTCGTTTTTATGTAGAAATACGAATAATGGCGTAGAGCGTGCCTGTCCTACTTCACAACAATTATGATTTGTGGCATAGTCGACATGTAGCGGAAAGCCAACACTTCGAACACAATTGGCCTTCGAACATGAAGTCGCGCTCAGAATTCGCGTTAGGCAGTATCATAATCGTTGGTGATTTGTTTTTAGGAGTCTGTCTAAGTTTTCATCACCATTCATTTTAATGTGACCAGGTACCCATTGAAATACGATAACGCGATCCTGTGTTAAGGCATATTTCACAGTTATGCAAATACACTGAGCTATTTCGCCACTTTTGGAAGGTGGGTCTGGCGTTTAGTATTTGGAGGGCGGTTTGCTATCCGTATACATATATATCCAGTGCCGCGTTTTAGAATTGTCACAGATAAACTTATCCGCTTTGAAAGCAACCACTGATTCCAATATTATTAACGAAGATTAGTGCGATAACTTATACAATCTATTGTCTTTCAAGTTCTTGTACATAAGATACCGCAGGGGCGGACGCTTCTTTAGTGCAGAGCGATCTGTATATATGTCCTTCGTCGATCCAGTGTGCCTTGTATGAAAATGACGAAACACCATCTGCACAACTAACAGAGGTGTCATGTTGGTTTCTTGCGTATCTGTGTCACAGACAAAGTACAGAACTGGCAGCGTCTAAGGTGGTTTTGCCGGTGGCCATCATTGTTAGTGCTCGATTTCGGAATGCCTCTCAGTGCTGACCGCTTGGAAAATTCCTTCCATGTGGCGTGCAGCTGCCTTGATGGTTACTGCACATAAATACTTGTTGATTTTCAACAAGTTAGCACGGCGTACGACGCGTGTGTATAGTCAGCGCCAAAACTTAGAAACCAATAGGTCTGAGCAAATTTTTTGAGTTTCCCGGCAATTGGTAACTGTATTCGCGGTTTAACTTTACATGTCATCAGGGCCCTTTAAGAACACGCTGAACATTTAAATTCAACGCTGCCTGTCCAAGCGCTGGCAATAGTCAGCTTTTTCTTGTGTCTCGTGCTCTCTCAAGTAATGTGACTTACTGCTCGTGCATACGCGCCATTGTATAATGTATGTATGTATGATGTGTAGACTTATACACAAGTTCATGCACATGTACACCTTATACAGTGCACTAATTGCCTACACGCTGTAATGGCAGCATGGCATATACTATAGTGTGAACGTTTTCACAAGCACCCCGCATTTCTCGTATGCTCACAGGTGTCCGTCAGGTGTGTCATGGAGCAAGGAGGCTACGTACTGCTCCCGACCACTTTCGAATTGGGCCAAGAAGCTTCTTTCACGCTGCGGGTGTTCTCGGGAAAACCGACAAAGCTAAAGTGAGTGGATGCGGCTGGACTTATAGCAGGGTTATACCTGTCAGCCATTTCAGCCTCCCACAATTTAAACACGAAAAAGAAAAATATGTGTGACTTGGTTTTCTTCGCTTTAGCTGACGCACTTACTGTATCGCTTACAACTGTTTATTTCTCCGCTCGTCGTAGGCTCATCGACAATCAGCCGAGCACGGTAAAGCCGGCGATAATGAAGGTAAGGAGGATCATCACCTTTAGCTTCTGCATGTTTTTAATGCGTGAAAAGCACTCGAACAAATATGCTTCGTAAATTTTTGTGAGGGTAGCTGATTGCCTATCTGCATCAGACGCTTGTATTTTAACTTCATATGACCACTCAGCTAGAACCGGCACCTTGTATATAGCGGAATATGCAAAGTTTAAAGTTTGACGGAAGCCCGTCTGGTCGGGATGATACATGGTTGAAGGTAAAAAAACATGAAAACCCTGCGCTGACCAAAGTAAAAGCTTTAAAAAAAAACACAGAAAAAAGACGTTTCGGCTCCCCACACGGGAGCCTAGTTCACAAGCGAAATTAAAACCTGCGTGAATAAGACTCCCGTGTGGGAGCCGAAACGTCTTTTTTTCTGTGTTTTTTTAAACTTTTACTTTGGCCGGCGCAGTGTCTTCAGGTTTTTTACCTTCAACGAAGCGGAACATGGCCCTTATTCACAAACCAACCTCAACCTGTTCTCGAGGTTTTCTTATTAGCTTTAAACTTTTATTGCGCATGACAAACAAATTGGACCGGTATTAATAAACCAGCCTTGTCCTTATCTTTCGCCCTGTTACCATTTTTGTGCCTTTATAACGTATGTAGAGAGTACAGGAAGTTGAGGAAAACGTGAGCTAAAGCCGAGGTTGGTTTGCGATTACGGGCCTATGTGTGCACATTTGAGGTATACCACTTGGGAAAAATATTATGGTCGGGTAAGCAGCGGATGGTCTTTTTCACGTGTATATATAAGAGTGCGTTCCACAGGACTTTCGACGTGATGCAATTTTAAAAGTGCGCATGGCTCCACGATAATCTTGGAAACTTTGCCGGAATTCTGGCGCCTCAAGTTCCGGTGTCTGTTCGTGATAAAAAAATGAAACAATAAAGAAACTATTATTACGTTTGACCTTGAGGTCACTATGACCAGTTATAAAGAGAAACAGCGACTCGCCTATTATTACTTATCATTTGCTACTACCTTAGATAATCCGCTTTGTTCACAATGTTACGGCGCGTCCACCATGATCCAGCAAAAAGTCACAAAAAAGTATTTTCAAATAGTTCCCGCACGCTGCTCGCACTGGGAGGCTTTCGTACACTGGCGATCCCGGATCACCACGCATAACTCAACAATGCGGTCGGCTGTGGACATAGTAGACGTGGTTTTGATCCCAAGCGCAGATACCGGATTCAGATGTATGCGAAATTATACAGACTAACGAACGAAGCAAGAGACTAACCAAGACGCAGATAGTGGTACAGACAGAGCACTGCCAGTAAAATCTAAGTCTTTTTGGTGCGATATCATGAATCTGTGTCTTCGTAACGATCGCAGGAGTGGCACTCTGTGCTGATTCTAGCTTTACTAGTCGCGCACTACTGAAGAGAGTGAACAAGCAGGCTGGCAAGTAAAAAAAAAAGGTAGCGCGCTCTCGAGCTTCGCAGGCAACCGTCAGTATAGGTGCCACGGTGCTCTTCTGGCTCGCTTTACCCGCGGTCCGCAAAATTTTGACCGCCACTGTACATGCCTTAACTATACGAGCGTGCTGCATGCGTTGGCTATACTTTAGCTCACGTTGGTAACTACATAGACTTTTTTCTGACACTGTTGTTTATATATGCGTCAATCGTGCAGGCTCCGCCTTCGTTCGACAGCAAGATCAGCTCGTACGAGGCTGTCTTCCTACAAGTTGCGGACGAGCACTCTTCGGTCAACTGCTTCGAATTGCAGGAGTTGCTGGAAGCCTGTCTCCCGAATGGTGTGCCTACTTTCAGTCAGTACGAATCGCGAAATAAGTTTTCACGAAATGTATTCGCGAAAACTTTCACGGTTGCGCATACAATTAATTTGGTGTGTGGTATTCATAGCATATTTATTAAATAATTAATTAATTATTCTGCTTGTCCGTCCGTCCATCAGTAGATTGGCCAATATATTATTCATGGAAAAGTTTAATAATACAGTGCATGTAATTTTTATAGTCCGGAACTCAGAATTTAGGAAGGGATCCCTATGAGAGAGTGTGTTATTTATATCCGAGTAAAAAGATCTTATATATAGATGTACACATCAAAAAATATTCAGAACGTTATACTATATACTTTAAGGGGCCTCGCAACACTTTTTGAGCATGGTCAGAAAATGCTTTTGATCGATATAGAGGCTCCCGACAACACGTGAGCCAAATATTATAGCGCAGCACGTGGCCCGGAATTCACATTAAATTATCAGTCAGATAAAAATTGCTTTCTCTTCTCTCGACAAATGACGCTACAAGCTCAAAATACACCCGTCAGAGCCATTGCATCAGCCATTGGCTGATTTGAGCATGGCGCGCTAGAAGGGGCCACCTGCGGGAGGCCGCGATTCGTCCATGCGTGCGCACGCGATCGCACTAAAAAGCCGCGTATTCGAAAAAGAAAACGTGCGTAAGTCACAACGTGCGCGTGACGTGTTTTCTTTCCCCGTGCCATTCGTACCTGCTTCGATTCCAGCGCTTTCGTTATGTTTATACCGCATATAACTGATGGTTATATGCGCAGATTATTCTCGCCGTGAATCATGCACACTTCCAGAAATTGTTCGAAGTGATCCAGTATTGCCAATCGGATCAATCGTATACCTACGGCGAGCTTTGTAGATACAGCGCGATACCATAAAAAACTTCGCAACGTATGCGGGTATAAAACATGCGCGATATATTAAATTATTGGAAAGAATCGCTCTGTAATTTCAGACATTTTAATTTTTCATTAACCCCAATACAACCGCACGCTGAAATCCATTCTAATCTACGAATAAATTTATTTTAGGTCGGAGGCCAGATATCTCTCGAACGCCATTATATGATATTACTCGTTCTGGGTTAGTGTAAAATTCAAGCGCCATCTCCAACGGTAAATAGAATAAAAGTGAAAAGTGCAGAGCACACTTTCACTATATATGCTCCGCCGCGGTGCTCTAGTGGCTAAGGTACTCGGCTGCTGACCCGCAGGTCGCGGGATCTAATCCCGGCTGTGGCGGCTGCATTTCCGATGGAGGCGGAAATGTTGTAGGCCCGTGTGCTCAGATTTGGGTGCACGTTAAAGAACCCCAGGTGGTCGAAATTTCCGAAGCCCTCCACTACGACGTCTCTCATAATCATATGGTGGTTTTGGGACGTTAAGCCCCACATATCAATCAATCAATCAAAACTTTCGCCATATTCTGTGTTGTATTAGCACCGCTTAATAACGCTCTTTCTCATTCTTCGCTACATGTTTTTCTGCCTTTTCAGATTATGTCAAGAGCTGCGCAACATTGGAGGTTTGCCGGCAAGTCGTCATGGCGCTCGATGTATCCTTTGATTTTTCAAAGCCAGTTTACTTCCGAAACGCTAAATTTATTTGTGTTGTGTATATGTATTGTGAGGATGCATAATGTCACACACAGGTATTAAATGTGCTTACAGAAATCGCGTGCCCCCTTTTTTTTCATGACGGAGACGAGCACAAAATAAAGCATTTAATAATCCAGAAATGGTTCAAAATGTTGTAACGGCTGCAATTGACGCCGAATACGAAATAAGGCTTCTTTTGGCTGAAACTACGCAGAAATTTTCATGAGCAGCATCCAACCAGGTACGCTCTTGTCCTTGACGCCCTACTTATCAGACAACCGGTCTGGGAAGGCTTCGGTACCAGGAGTATAAGAACTTCATGTGCAGTCTGAAGTACTGGCAGAGCACTTTCAAGAAGCACACACGTGGCACGGCAGGAATTCTGAGGGCCGAGAAACTGCGCGATGCCATTGTGGATGTAGGTTAGTAAATGTTTAGATGAACGTAGGCATTCGTCATCGTTACGTCGAATACTCCAAGGGTTTGCAGCAATCAGCTTCATGTTATCTTCAAGGTTTTGGTATACGTGGACCATGATTAGGTTTCACTATATAATGTCCTCTAAAGACGAGGAGATGTGCCATTTCATTTCCGCAGGTTTTCAGCTCAACACGGATATTCTCTCGATGCTGATGCTGAGGTACATGAGGAAAGACGGCACGCTGAGGTTCGGAGACTTCGTCTCCTGCATTCTTCACCTGTCCGTCGCCTTCGGTAGGTACCCGGCTGCCTCGCTGGTCGAAGCCTATCAAGTTCTTCTAAAACCGCGGAGGCAACGCGCTCATGACCCCAATATTGTCGATGTCATTCATGCCACTCAACTTTGTGCTTAAACGAAAGCTCGTGGTTTTTTATTGCAAGTAACGGGTATGATTAAGATTTCTCTTGTACAACGCTGTAGCTGTTGTATTACTGGCTTTGTAATAGGTGCATGTTGTTCCTATTTTTTCTCTTAACACAACACACAACTTTTTCAGACTAATACATTTAGTATAGGTGAAAATGTTTTCTGCTTTATATACAACATCGACATGATAAAGCGGTATAACCTAAAATGATTAAAAATTATTTACTGTTTCTCTTTGTTTATTTTTATTCTATTTTGTAGCAACGTTTGAGAAGAAAGATCCTCTTCAAAATGGCTTTGTCAAGATGACACTTGCAGAGGTAAGAAAGATCTGCAAGCGTTTAACAATACCTTAAAAAAGATAGTCACATGTCGCGTTTGTTCACATTTCAAAGCAACTGTGGCCGTAAGATGAACGGCGCAAAAGTACTAAGATGAGGCTTCTCCCTACTTTCAATATTAACTACGCTTATATGCTTCCTTGCGTGTGGGAACAGAAACACTTTTTTATTTATTTAACTTTGCTTCAGTTGACCCGGTGCCCCATTTTCATTTTCTGTTTTTTTGCAATGCTTCATTCCAACTATGCAATCATACCAACTATACAGTCAATATGTTAGGTCGCTAATCAATCTGCAGCTTTCCCATAAAACTTTTTCCAGTCCAGTTCCGAAAAGGAAGATAAAGCCACCTACAATTTTCGAAGCGTGACGAAATGGCACAACAAACAAGGAATTGTATTAGTAACGCCCGACGTACAACGTGTTAATCATATTTAATGCTTTCACGCTCGCTTCGTAGCGACAAGGCAATGAAGCAAGTACACTTGGGCCTCTTGATAAAGGGTTGTCTCTACTCCTCTCCTCATACAGTGGCTCAAGACGTCCTTACAATGCTGATCAAGGTCCTAACAAATCCTTCGGATAGCACCACCACTCAAGGCTCAAGAGATCCCAGAGAAGAATAACTGCGCGATGTGTATGCGCTTTTTTTTGATTCTGTGGGCCGAATCTCAAGGGACAAAGAACTCTACAGTCCGCCGGACCTGAAGTCAACCTTTGGACTAGAAGTTGTGATCATGGAGACCACAGTGCACGACATACCGCTATTGGGTCATGTGCCATTGCATCAAGGACGCACTTAGAGTTCTCAAAGTAATATTTCACAGATATTCTGGTGACTTCAAGTGATCCGCAGTGCTTCATGATTGGTGAAACTCAGATCCTGAGGCCTTTGAGATGGTGGGTTCGATGGTGATTTCACAGATACGCTTATGATCAATAATAGTAACAAATTTATTCGCACCCAAGTGAGCGTTTTAACGATACATTAACAGCTTGGAACGAGCACTTAATGAGCCCCTCACGTAGCGCACCCTGGCGCAGCGCACACGAACTTCAAGGATGATGTTTGCGTGTGCGATGGGGGCTCAGTGGCCTTTGGGGCATAATCTTTTGATCTGCACATATAGAATCAATGTTTCCGGGAAAACAACTGCTCAAGGCAAGTTCTCATGTCAAAACATTGGCTCTCTGGACATCCCTTTTGAATCGCTGGTGTTCTTAAATGTTCACTTCGAAGGTACTGAATGTAGTAAGATCTATAGTTGGGGCCTATGTAATTTTCGCTAATATTCGGGCCCCTTCCGAAAGCCTCAGACCGAAACAGTGGCTTCTCGTAACTGTTTTTTCTCGGTAATACGGTTCGTAATAAGCACATTTAAGTAAGTACAACGGGCTTGTTAAATCGCTTAACTTGAGCAGGTTGTGTCTTTCATGAAGAAAAAAAAAGAGTTTATATATGTTCTGAGCAGTCTTGTTTTATACCTGTTAGGCTGTATATATAACTGTTAAGCATTGCATCGCTGCTGTTGTGTTTATAACATTTTGTAATTGGATGAGTCCGTCTGTGCTGTATATCTACATTGCTTCAACACTATAATCTATTTTTTTAACGTTTCTTGTTTATCGAGGTCTGTCCAATTATTCCTATCTGCGAGGAATAACAATGCTGATTCAAGTAGGATCTTCTCGCGTTAGTCTAAGCGGATGCCAACAAAATAAAGGCAAGATATATCGCTTTATTACTCTCGCGCTTACTCAGAATTCGTACTAACACTGTTGCAATACGGAGAAATGGCGCGAAATATACGTTAATCAATACCGGATGGAGAGTATGTGTCATTGGGAAAGAAAATGTCTGGCATACCTATGAACGACAACGCAATGAGAGACGAAATAAGGTATGTGTAAAGTACTAAAGGACGAAGCTATGTACGACCCGTATACGGTTCTTGACTAATATGATTAATGTGAGAATCGTTCGTGAAAATGAATCTGGATGCTTCTGAAGAGAGATGAAGTGTGTACTTTCAAGAGACTTGGCGGCGCTACACACTTAATCAATGGACTTAGGTTTTCCGTACCGAAAAACGTGGATTCTACCACGGTTGTGCCGGTCACACCAACGATGCAGGCAAAATCTTACAGCCCCGTGTTCTTAGGTTTACAAATACAAGTTAAAAAGTCCTGTGTTATCAAAGTTTACGGAACCCTGCACCTCTCTCATTATAGCATCGTGGTTTTAAAAGAAAGATCCGAAGAATTAAACTCTAAAAAAAAATCGAGTAATAAAAAGGGTGTCTTTTTGTCCCACAGCCTTAGGTCGGCAAAACTTGTGCAGCTCTCTCATTGACCCACGAGTATATTTTGTGCTTAGGACTAAACTCGCCAAAAGTTTTCTGAGCCGGACGCACTCAGACTCACGCTCACGAAAATTTTCTTCAACCGCACTCACTAGACTCAAACCGGCCAAAAGTCCCCCGACCTGTTCTCAAAACAATAATCACCATCCGCATTGCTTACGCTTCCTTTCTTAAAAACTTGGCGCTGGCCACTTTCTTATCAAGAAACATATGTCACGCTGATAACACGCAGTTCCGGGCACGCGGTGATAACGCAAGAGAGATGATTATTGTTGTGGGACAAGAAGACTCCCTTTTTACTCGATCTTTTTTAGTGTATTACCAATGACGTCTTCCGTACCAGGTCAATTCGTCTCCAGGCAACTAAATTCGCCTTTGAAATCGGTCATGTCATAATTAGGCCAGTACTGCATGGCCACACTGATACATCTGATCAAATATTGCCGAGCGTGTGATTTAAACATCCCGCATTATAGTTATTCTTTTTTTACTTCTTGCGATTACCGCATTCGAACAAATCCACCTAAGAAGCGCTCTTAATTCTTAAGCATTACCTGGCTTTTTTCCTTGTTCCAAATACAGTCTCATAGTAAACAAATACATTCTGGAATTAAAGGCGAGTGTAGTTTTGACTTCTGTATGTGCGCCGTGGCGTGTTACAACGCTTTTTCCAATGCAGCATCAAAGTCTTGAGAGTAAGCAGTTGGCAGTATAATTCACAGAGCGACGGCGCATTTATGAAGTCATTATAGCGAGCAATAGGCTTGTACGTAACACATTCATTTGAGATAAAGGCGTGTAGGTAAGGAATTCAATTCAGATTATATCGCTTTTAAAAACGACTTCTGTAGTTTTCATCGTCTTGTTTTGAGTGTGTGTGATGTTCCATGTTCAGTGTGACAACCGCGAGTCTGTTTTGTAGAGTACCTTGGTGGTAAAACAGGTATCATATATCCTGCATGCCACACACAAGAGATTAATACAGATGTGCACGCAACCTATTGTGATGATGCAAGCGAACAGCGTCGGTTTGAGCATTGAAAGTGTTTGATTGTTGTGTGTAGCTTGAACGTCGTTTCAAATAATATTGTGCATAGGAGGTCGAATATTTTTGTATCCTTCGTACTGCGCGAATGACTGCCGGCACATATTGAAATCATGTACAAAACTAATGGCACCAGCGAAAATACTGCGTAATGTCGGGAGATAATTTACCTCTGTATGAAAATTGTAGGCGCAACGAAGACTACTCTTTCATTCATGTAAAATAAACCATAGTCATTATATACTAAACATTCTCTTTGTGATTCTTTCTGCAAATATATATATATATATATATATATATATATGTATATATATATATATATATATATATATATATATATATATATATATATAATATATATATATATATATATATATATATATATATATATTATGAAGTCTTGGTTTGGAAGACCTTTATTAGGCCCGAGGAACCGGCAGCCGACAGCGGAGATGCACGAACCAAGATGATGATGATACGTGACAACGATGAGGATGCATAAGCATACATGATAATGATGATAATGTACAGATGAAGAGGATTGGTATAATAAATGCCCACACTGATTCCCCCCACGTGAGAGCGGCCAGCCTGGCCGCGGCAAGTCAAGGGGACAAAGAACGTCGCATGAAGGGCTTCATACGGGAGACATGGACGACTTCAGTAGTTCGATAACGGCGATCTGCTGGGGCTACAAGTGGCGTCACGCGATAATTTACTGGTGAAGTTTCTTCAAGAACTGTGTACGGCCCGATAAATCGTGGCTGGAACTTGTCGCACAACCAGGTGTGCGAATAGGCGTCAAAAGGAGCACTTCGTCTCCAGGTTGAAAGGATACAGCACGATGCGATTCATCATAAACCAGCTTTCTGTCTTGCTGTCGGGCTTCAGTGTTTATACGAGCACGTTGGCGGCTCTCTGCGAGCCGCAAAACGTATTCCTCTGAAGAGGATGGAGATGAATCCGCATGGCAAGTAAAGAAGGTGACGTCCAGCAAAGAAGTAGGGGAGCGTCCATAAACTAGGTAAAATGGTGAGTAGCCGGTTGTCCGCTGAATAGCCGTATTGTAGGCGAAAGTGACGAATGGTAGAACTACATCCCAGTTCTTGTGGTCTGGTTGAATGTAGGCGGCGATCATGTCAGCAAGAGTGCGGTGGAATCGCTCAGTGAGGCCGTTAGTTTGGGGATGATAACGGCCGTCTTGTGAGTTGTGCCAGAGGCGCGAAGAAGTTCGTTCACTAGTTGTGAATGGAAGGCCCTTCCACGGTCGCTGAGCAATACACGTGGAGCACCATGACGCAGTATAATGGCTCGGAGGATGAAGTCGGCAATTTCAGAAGCTGAACCGGTAGTGACAGATGCCGTCTCGGCGTAGCGCGTCAAATGGTCAACGGCTGTTACTATCCATCGGTTTCCAGCAGCACTGACTGGAAGGGGGCCATAAATATCGATGCCTACAACTTCGAATGGTGTGGCTGGGCATGGAAGAGGCTGTAGTGTACCGGCTGGAGCAGATGTGGGTAGTTTTCTACATTGGCAGGTAGTGCAGGACCCAACGTACCGAGCTACACTAGTGGTAATACCTGGCCAATAAAACCGACTTCGAAGGCGATCATAGGTTTTGTGGTAACCAAGGTGACCAGCCGTCGGATGGTCATGAAGTGCTCTGAGGACTTCGGACCGAAGCGATCGGGGTAGAACGGGAACCCAGCGCTGACCGTCAGGATGGTAAATTTTGCGGTACAGCACCGAGTTGTCCAGCTTAAACTGCGAGAGTTGGCGACGGAGCCTCGCATTAGGTGGACGGGAACTGCCAGTGAGGTAGCCTATAATACGTCGACAGTATGGGTCAGCCAGCTGTCGAGAAGAAAAATCGTGCGGGTCGTCCGAAGGCAGCTGGTCCATAGAGGCGAGAGAAGAAACCGCCGTAGACGTGGACTCCGAGGGCGTGTTGTGCGAATTGATTGCGGAAACCCCGAGTGGAGTCGCTGGTAGTGGGCAGCGAGAAAGAGCGTCGGCGTCACTATGTTTCCTGCCACACTTGCATACGATGGCAAAATCATACTCTTGTAGGCGTAGAATTCAGCGGCCGAGGCGTCCCGACAAGTTCTTGAGTGTCGAAAGCCAACATAGAGCGTGGTGGTCGGTCACAATTGTGAAATGACGGCCGTGAAGATAGGGACGAAATTTCTGCACTGACCAAACGACGGCGAGGCACTCCTTTTCGGTGACCGTGTAGTTCCTCTCGGCTGCGGAGAGGACGCGGCTGGCGTACGCAACGACTCGCTCTCGCGAAGAGTTGTCGCGCTGGAGGAGGACGGCTCCTAAACCGTGGTTGCTAGCGTCCGTATGGAGGAAGGTCGGTGCACCATCGTGAAAATGAGAAAGTACAGGACCGGTCGTGAGGGCACTCTTCAACCTGTCGAAAGCCGATTCACATTCCTGAGACCACTGAAAGGGCGTACCAGAAGCAAGTAGCTTATGGAGTGGTGCGGCTATGGAGGCAAAGTTTTGTATGAATCGCCGAAAGTAAGAGGCGAGACCAAGGAAACTTCGCAAATCTTTCGGCTTCTCAGGGCGAGGGAAGCGAAGCACCGCAGCAGTTTTCTCAGGGTCTGGACGAATTCCGTCCTTGCTCACAACATGACCAAGGACCTTGATAGATCTGCTGGCGAAATGGCACTTCTTGGTGTTAATTTGAAGACCAGCGCCCGCAAGGCAAGTCAGGATCTCGTCCAAGCGTTGCAGATGTTGAGGAAACGTCGACGAAAAGACAACAATGTCATCGAGGTAACATAGGCAAGTCTTCCATTTCAGGCCACGCAGCACAGTGTCAATCAAGCGCTCAAAAGTTGCGGGCGCATTGCATAGACCAAACTGCATAACATTGAATTCGTATAGGCCGTCCGGGGTTGCAAACGCCGTTTTTTCTTTGTCATCTTCGTGCATGGGGATTTTCCAATAGCCGGAACGCAAGTCGAGGCTTGAAAAGAATTCAGCACCTTGTAAGGAATCGAGGGCGTCGTCGATACGTGGCATGGGGTATACGTCCTTCCTAGCGATCTTATTGAGTTCTCCGTAATCGACGCAAAATCGTACGGAACCGTCTTTTTTACGCACCAGAACCACTGGAGACGACCAAGGACTGGTTTAGGGTCGGATTATCTCCCGTTGCAGCATATCGTCTACGTTTTCCTCAATGATTTTCCGTTCGGCTAGGGAGGCGCGGTAAGGACGACGATGCACAATGGATGTTCCGTCGGTCTGAATACGATGTACTGTAGCAGTTGCCTGACCGAGGCTGGATGAATGAATGTAAAAAGAGTTTGCATGCTTTTGCAACAAATCAAGCAGCTGCTGCTTCTGTGAGTCTGTCAAGTCCTTGTTGATAGCTGCTGTAAAGGCCGAGGAAGCAGTATGATCTCCAAGATGGCCTTTAGGGGAGGCAGGGGTAAGAGGCACGACGCACACAGGCTCCAGATCGGCAACGCAGGCGACAGTAGTGCCCCGCGGCAGTAAAATTTTATCTGGTGTGGTGTTCGTAGCAGCGAGGACAGCTGATCCATTGTTGAAGCGAGCCACACCTGATGCGAGAGCTATGCCTTTATTGAGGCAACGGGGCGATGGAGTGACCAAAATGTCACCAGAGTCAACGTCGTTGGACAAAACAGTGACTAATTGATGTTCATTTGGGGGTAACTCGATGTCTACAGCAGCGACGAGTCAAAGTGGCCTGTAGGTTTCGTCACTAAGCAAGTGGTCTGTGTCAGTAAGATGGACGACACGTTGTGCACAACAAATAGCCGCGGAAGCAGATGAAAGAAAGTCCCAGCCTAAAATGAGTTCGTGGGAGCACGGGGATAGCACAGCGAATTGTATATAATGAAGAATGTCGTCGATTAGCACACGGGCAGTACAGAGAGCGGAAGGGCGAATCATTGTTCCCTGGGCTGTAACCAGTGTTGGTCCATCATAAGGCGTCGTGGCTTTTCGAAGACGGGTACACAAATCAGCACGAATAATAGAAAACCCAGCCCCAGTGTCCACCAAGCATCAACGTCCACTCCCTCAACTGAGACTGCAATCATATTGTAAGGGCGCGCTGGAGGAATTGGAGTACTGTGTTGGAATGCAGTTTGTCCTCCAAAAACTGCATCGCTTAGTTTTCCGGACGCCGATCAGAAGCGAAGGAACCAGGCTGAAGAGGAGAAGAGGAGCGACGGTAGGGCGATGGTGAACGGCGTCTGGTTGATCGATGACTACTGCGCAGTTCACCGGATGCTGGCGGAGATGGAGACCGACGCGGCGGTGACGAATAACGACGGCCCTGGTACAAGGCTCCTGCGGTATAGTCTCGTTCGCGTATGTCGTACCCTCGGCGCTCATCTTGCTGGCGCTTGCGGCAAAAGCGTGAAATGTGACCACGATAGCCACAATAATAGCACGTAGGGCGAGTCGATCGATAAGAAGGGTAGTAGCTTGTGTTAGATGCACCGGGAGAGAGAGCAGTGAGAGGGACAGATGATGGCTCAGGCGGTGGTGATGGAAAGCTCGTGGGAAAGCTTCTGGAGGTGCGGCAGCAACCGACGCGTACGTTCGTGGTGGCGACGTCGAGCTGACGGTGCCTGATGGTGGCGGCGACGGCATGCGAGAACGATGGGAGAGTACGAGCGACAGTGGGCTGCAGGTGGGCCATGTGGGTCATGGACGTGAGCTCCTCCCTGATGACATCCCGCAATGACGTTGAAGAAGACTGCATGGGACACACTGAAGGTAGTGTGAATCCATTGATTCTAATTCTTCGCGTATAATCACCCTTATTGTGTCTCGTAGGTTGGGATCTGCCGTAATACTGGCCGCGTCCACTGTCCGTTGTAGGGCGCATAGACTCGAGTTCTTCGAGGGCGCTGACAGGTTGTCGCAACGTCACACAGTCACGCTGATAACACGCAGTTCCGGGCGCGTGGTGATAACGCAAGAGAGATTATTGTTGTGGGACAAGAAGACTCCCTTTTTACTCGATCTTTTTCAGTGTATTATCAATGGCGTTTTCCGTATCAGATTGATATGTGGGGTTTAACGTCCCAAAACCACCATATGATTATGAGAGACGCCGTAGTGGAGGGCTCCGGAAATTTTGACCGCCTGGGGGTCTTCCGTATCAGGTCAATTCATCTCCAAGCAACTAAATTGGCCTTTGAAATCGGTCATGTCATAATTAAGCCAGTACTGCATGGAAACACTGATACATCCGATCAAATATTGCCGAGCGTGTGATTTAAACATGCCGCATTATAGTTATTCTTTTTTTTACTTCTTGCGATTACCGCATTCGAACAAATCCACCAAAGAAGCGCTCTTAATTCTCAAGCATTACCTGGCTTTTTTCCTTGTTCCAAATACAGTCTCATAGTAAACAAATACATTCTGTAATTAAAGGCGAGTGTAGTTTTGACTTCTGTGTGTGCGTCGTGGCGTGTTACAACGCTTTTTCCATTGCAGCATCAAAGTCTTGAGAGTAAGCAGTTGGTAGTGTAATTCACTGGGCGACGGCGCATTTATGAAGTCATTATAGCGAGCAATAGGCTTGTACGTAACACATTCATTTGAGATAAAAGCGTGTAGGTAAGGAGTTCAATTCACATTATATCGCTTTTAAAAACGACTTCTGTAGTTTTTATCGTCTTGTTTTGAGTGTGTGTGATGTTCCATGTTCAGTGTGACAACCGCGAGTCTGTTTTGTAGAGTACCTTGGTGGTAAAACAGGTATCATATATCCTGCATGCCACACACAAGAGATGAATACAGATGTGCACGCAACCTATTGTGATGATGCAAGCGAACAGCGTTGGTTTGAGCATTGAAAGTGTTTGATTGTTATGTGTAGCTTGAACGTCGTTTCAAATAATATTGTGCATAGGAGGTCGAATATTTTTGTATCCTTCGTACTGCGCGAATGACTGCCGGCACATATTGAAATCATGTACAAAACTAATGGCACCAGCGAAAATATTGCGTAATGTCGGGAGATAATTTACCTCTGTATGAAAATTGTAGGCGCAACGAAGACTACTCTTTCATTCATGTAAAATAAACCATAGTCATTATATACTAAACATTCTCTTTGTGATTCTTTCTGCAAATATATATATATATATATATATATATATATATATATATATATATATATATATATATATATATATATATATATTATATATATATATATATATAAAATAAGGGAAAGAAGTGTATACCTAAGGGCTAGTTTTTCCGTGTTTTAACACAATATTAATGAGATATAACAGACAGTAATGCTAAGGAATGTACAGGGGAAGTTATTAGAACCAATGGAATGTAAATAAGAAGAAAGAAAAGTGGATGAAAAATAACCAGCCGTGAGCAGGAATCGAACCTACGACCTTCGAATAACGCGTTCGATGCTCTAACCACTGAGCTACCACAGCGGACTTTCCTCCATCCACTTTTTTTGGGTTTATATGTGAATTTAGAAGTAGGAGTGACAGTCAGCGCCATCTACAAGCCAAACGACGAGTGTGAAAACACTCTTATGCGCATGTTTGGCGTCACGTAGCACGTGAACTTATTATGAGCGGGCAGCTGATTAATTGTCCCTCTTATACAACCTAAACACACCAAGTCTGCCAGTACGAGACCCTCGTTCAATGAAATAAGGGAAAGAAGTGTATACCTAAGGGCTCGTTTTTCCGTGTTTTAACACAATATTAATGAGATATAACAGACAGTAATGCCAAGGAATGTACAGGGGAAGTTATTAGAACCAATGGAATGTAAATAAGAAGAAAGAAAAGTGGATGAAAAAATAACCAGCCGTGAGCAGGAATCGAACCTACGACCTTCGAATAACGCGTTCGATGCGATATATTATATATATATATATCAGGACGTTAGAGAACAGAGATACGTCTTGGCTCAGATGCCATCCACTTATTCGAATTCACCCACACCTCTTCTTCGTCAGCTTCTCCTACCATCGCCTTCTTCATGGGTTACACTCTTCCCCCTCACCTCGAGAAAGTCTCAGTTCAGAAGGTACAAAATAACATCGTAGTTTGCTAACATTAACAATATCCGAGTTTATGCCTAAGGGCAACACAGTGCGGTTGATGGTTGATCTCATAGTTCACTGATGAGACTCGGTAGAATACCTAGGGACCTTTCATGACGGAACTCAGTTTGCCATAGTTGGGATACCTTGGGGTCTAGGACGAAGTCATCGACATGGAACTCAATCGGAAGCAATTTCTTATCATAGATTACTTTGTTCTTATTGTGGTAGGCGATAGATTTATCAACAACAGATTTCAACGCGTCTTCCACTGTTTGTTTTCAGTACAGTTGGATAAGATGGAATTCCATACATCAGGAAGGACGGTGCATATAGCCGGTAACTTCGTGGAGCGTTCTGTTGTATTCGTCCATTACCTCAAACAGAAACTTGAGTGCAAGATCACTGACGAGCCACAGAAGTGTTGTACGAAGTATTGGACTCACCGAGACTTCGCGGATGCAAACGCGACGAGGCTGTCTGAATTCAGCTCTCGAAATCTTCAGCTCTCGCACGTGCGTGTGCTGGTGAGCAATTTCGCTTACTCGATTCGCGAGCGCGTGGCAAGGTAGCATCAAAACCAAGATAACGTGATACGTGGATGGTGCTGCCGAAATCAGACGGGAAAAGAGGGGTGCTCTTCAACTGGCTGTTGGCACTCGCGCTTCGCTATAGTATTGCGGGGAAACGGCAGATTATTGCGTGCAATCTGCATCTAGTGACGATAACACGAAAAAAAAATGCACGAAAAACAAAGTAAGTGAAAGACGTGCACCAAAATGCACATCTAACAACGCCTATCCATAAAATACAGGCGTGCCATTACGGCAGCCTACGTAACAGCCGATATCTCAGCGGCTACAATGGTTATTCGGTGTGACCGTGCGCGTTATGCGAGTCCACATCAGCACTGGCAGCCACTAACGTGCAATAAGCCGCCGTTTTGCAGGAACGGTGCCTATAGGCGGGAGTGTCAACGGATACCAGAAGAGTGCCGCCCTTTCCACTTTGCTTCCGACAACGGCCGCTGCGAATCAGCCGATGTAGGGTTCGAGGCTATTCGCCACGTGCTCGCGTGTTCGCACTCGTATTGTTCACAATACTACACGCGTGTCAGCGACAGCAGCCTATTCTCGTATGTTTGAAGGCATGCGCTTTCGCACGTTAACGTTACATGGGTATTTGAGCGTGCCTATTAAAAGCGCCCGAGTGACGAGCACAATGAAAACGGAATTACTCACCATTCGTGTTCCGGACTGTGCCGAGCACGCAGCGCGCATCTTGTCGCGGCGATGCTCGCTCGAGGCCCGAGAACACAACGAAACGAAGGCGCTCGCGGTACGGAGAGTTCTTTCGCCGTCGCAAAGCGCCGTTCTCGTGCAGCGTCGAGAACTCAGTCAAGCTGCCAGCACAAAACACGCACACATGACTGACATCGCTCATCAACTCGGAAACGATCATCACAACACAACGGGACGAAATGGTGACAACTTGAGACCAACGGTGGACGCGTTTCAGCACACAGTAGAGAAAGGGAAAGGCGTCGTTTGGCATCGCTCTGGCACATGCCAGACATGGCAGGTCATGGAGCACCGAGAAGGAACACTGGCGGCGCTGCAGTCGGGGTGAAGTGACGTCACGACAAGGACTCGCTTGCTCCGCGGCTGAGTATCGCCTTTTTCTGCGCCCGCCGTGTGCCCGCTCTTACGCGATACGGTGGTGATAACAGCTCACGGATGCGATGCAAATCTGGAAGTGTAGAAGGCGGCTGTTTAGACTGATAGCGAAATTGAAATGAGCTGCAGAAAGCTGCGAAAATTTTACGGGCAAACTCCCGTCGTAAGGGCAGATTCACCCTGAATCCACCTACAACAGTAGATGAATTCATAAGAGAGGCGACAGTTATCGAGCGCGCACTGCAACAACGACGCCGACACTTTGACCGCCTGCAGAACCACACGGCAGTAAGTGCTGCAGCTCAGAACACTGCCGTATGCGAAAGTTCCCTGCGACAAATGATTAGGGAAATACTGCGTGAGGAACTTCGGGCCCTCTGCGTTCCCCTGCCCAACCGCCAGTCGCATCTGTTGCTGAAATCGTCCGCCAGGAGTTGAGGCAAGCCATTACACCACCCACGCCAAGTCCTGAGCCACATCCAGCGAGCTACGCTGATGTGGTCCGTCGCCCTCCACCGACATTTGTGGCGACGCCCTTCCAGCCACGACCCGCTGCCGTACCTTGGTGGCAACGGGATTCTACGAGACGACCACCAGTTCGCCGAACTGACTTGTGGCGCATGGCCGACCGTCGACCTATTTGCTACCGCTGCGGAGAACCCGGTCACATTGCCCGCTATTGCCGTCACGGCGATTCTGGGTTCGGGAACTTTTCTCGTCCCGCTTCTTTCCACTCCGAAGACCGTCGTGCCAACGATGCCGATCAACTATCGCCTGCCCAAGCAACCCCACCGCGTCGCTGGCGATCTCCATCACCTGCGCGTCACCGTGACTTCCCTCAGAGCTACGCGGACGTCACCAGAGGCCGCTCGCATAGCCCGCGCCGGGGAAACTAACTGATGCGACCTCGGGGGGCAAGGTTGCTAATCGTCAACACACTGAAAAGTTACCCCAATCATCGCAAGAGAGTTCTTCTTTTTCATCCATTTCATTGTACTTCATGGCACATGCACAACTGTCATTGTCTTTCTTTTTGACAAGCACGTGACAATATGGCGGTGCATTACAGCAAGGCATTTGTTGTTTTCACCGCTTATGCCGAAAAATTCGTGCAAGAACACTTACGCTATTAATTTGAACTTCATTACAACTTGGTGTACACACCGCTTCACAAGCGGTATTGTTTACGTCACGCTAGAACACTATCTGTAACAATCGTTACGAAGCAAACGACTAAAATTTGAAATGAGCTTTGAGAACGGTTTCGGTGGCGCTCTCGGCCACGTGGTCCACGTAATAATTAAACAGTCTTCACCTCAATGAGTCAGTGATTGGTGTCGCACAAGTTAATGAAGCTTGGGTGTAATCAAGTGCAAGCAAATATAATCTACGAGTGAGCGATCTAAACCAGTACTAACGATTGTAACGGCGCTGTTGCCATACGATGCAGCATGAAGTTTCCGCAATTGACCTCAACTCGTTTTTCGAATGAAATGAAGCTTGTAAATTACTGCGAGAAAAACGTGAAACATGCATGACGAGTGAGCGAGTACATAAGAAAAACAAATACAACAGCTACCGTGGTATTCTCGGCCAAGCGCTTTGGAGATACTTTGCGAGTCTCGATACCGCACGGATTTTTTCAACTGCGCATAGAGCTTGGTACGCAGGCAAAAAAAAAAAACTATCCGGGGCTAGTTATCCACATATTTCCGGCACAAATAAAGTTCTCATGAAAACATCACATCTCTGAAAGGATCCATTCGTGAAGAAAAAAACCTATTACTGCAAATATGTTGTCCTATGTGTGAAATCCATGACTTGAATACGGGACATGCTGCAGAATATCTTTATACTGAAGCTCAAACATGTTCTTGCTCTTCACTGACGTCGGATTGTGCCGAGGACGAATGCGCCGGGCGGCACCACCGCCGCCATGTGGTACACGAGCTGGGAAAGCGAAACTTTTGTGCTGATTATGAGCAAACGTGCTGCGATACTCTCTTGTATAGCGCCTGTGGGCCATTCACAGCCTCATTACGGCTTATATTGTGAATCTACAATACACCTGTAGCTTTGACTTTTGTGTTTTTTTCCCGCTGAACGTAAGTGAGCAACGGTGCGAAATCAGCGGGATAGTCTCCACGACAGGCTGTTTTATTCTGCAGATACGGTAAGTTTGGGGTGCTGAACATAGTGTAACAGTGAAATGTTATTATTGCGATAGCAATTAAATGGACACTCTCGGCTGGATTTCACCGCCGGCGTCAATGTCATGCACCGTATCTGTATACGTATCTATATATGAAAACGCACAAAATAAAAATCCCAGATAAAGACTTCGGCGCGCGGAATCAAGCGTGGAACCTCCGCATCGTGAATGCGAGGCGTTAACCATTGAGCCACCGAAAGGTACCTCCTTCAACGTTCAAACGGCAAGCTATTCATATCTACCACTTACCGCTGTTGGCGGGCATTTCGGGGGGTACTATCGTGTTTTCAGCATTATCAGCAAGATGGCGCAGTGAGCGCGCGGCGGCTCTCATCTCTCACGCCTACTTTGGCCCGCGTAGAGAATAAGCGGTGTATGCTCGATCACGCGCTCTTACCTTGCAGGAGGGAGAATCGTACGTCTTTGCTAGCCTTTGAGTTTCGTCGGAACGATTCTGTTGTAGTTATCGCGCGCACAAAGGTCAATGCAATCGTTGCCCAGCCTCGGGTTGCGAAAAGGGCACGCTTTTTAGACACAGCGAAGTAACAACTGAAACGCCTATTCGCGTTAATCTGTATGCCTGTGAGTACGTTTCGTGCGTCCTTTGTGCGTGAGAAACGCGGGGCACGTTTTGATCTGCTTGCCATTCTGCTGGATTTCACCGATGCCGGCGGCGAAATCAAGCCCAGAGTGTCCATATAATTGCTATCGCAATAAACGGCTTGCCGTTTGAACGATGAAGGAGGTGCTCCTCCGTGGCTGAGTGGTAAACGCCTCGCACTCCCGATTCAGAGGACCGAAGTTCGATTCCGCTCGCTGGAGTGGAGTCTTTATCTGAACTTTTTCCTTTCTTGCATTGTCCTATATGTAGATACGTACACATATATGGTGAGTGACTGCGACGCCGACGGCAAAATCCAGCCGAGAGTATCCATACAGTTGCTATCACAATAAAACACTTGGCCAAAGATCAGGTTACCACGTGCGAACGTAAAAAGGACGCGATAATTCAAACAATAAATTATGTTACTGTACCAGGCACATCTAATTTTTGACTCGGCAAGCTCCGGTAGTGTACAGTGGGTCACGTAGTGCTTTCCGATGCCCGTCGTACACGAAAGCGGCTCACCACTACCTCTCACACTGTGAGTCGTAGACGCTGCCGTTCTCGTCTAGGAATTTCAGGCTTCCTTCGCTGAGGCACGCAACAGCACAGTGCCGAATGAAAACAACGAAGCTGCGGCGCCAACCATTTTGGGAGAAGTGGTCGCGAGCTTCGAAAACGACCGACTTTGACCTCAAGCGATAAAGTAAACTCGCAGCCGTGAAGACCAACGCTCACTGTAGGCTTCTAACGCATTACATCATCTGTGAAGTGCAACAGCTGCATAAAAATGCACATTTAGAACTCGAGCCGGATATCAACAACGCGGTCATACGAGTAGTGATGCAGACGACACGAGACGCCGGCGCGCCCGCCTATTCCCACGACTCCTCTGCAAAAGCACGTGACTACCGCCACACTTGTTGCTCTGCAACTCGCTTTGCAAGGGCCTCTTAGGCCGCGTTCACACTGAGCATTCCGGCCGCCGAAAGTACGCCGAATCTGATTCGGCGGCGGCGAGATCCGCCGAAAGGGCGCTCTCCGCGCCGGTCACTCTGACTAATTTTTCCGGCGTCGCCGCCGAATCGGTCACCGCGGACCAATAGGAGCGCTAGTCAAGGAATTTTGAAAAATGGCGGCCAAGCCCTACTCACTTGTTATGTCGCAGTGCACGTAACTGAATGTTGAAACCAACGGGAGTTTAACCTACTCTGTGCCTACTTCGCCTCCGTATTTCGTGAAAGAGGTGACCGAGCTTGTTGTTGGCGTGACCGAGCTTGTTGCGGTCTGACGCCGCTGGCGTCGGTGGTTTTTCTGCTCTTCGTGCATTACAAAAAAAAGCCACTTGCCAGCAAAGTAAGCAGTACTGTCTTTTCTTGCTTCTTGCGTACGAGAATCGTCGAAGTATACACCACCGGATAGCGTAGTAGCATTTGCAAGCCGCGACAACAACCGGCTGACAGCGCATCCACCCCGCGTTCGCCCCGTACTAGATGGCAAATTCGGCGGCGCGGGGCGCGTCCAGTGCGAACGACGCTGCGTTTCGGCGGCAGGGGAATTTCGGTCGCTGTAGAAAGCGGATGTTTCAGTGTGAACTAGGCATTAGCCTTCCATAATCCATGTGGTAGGCCAGCCCGCGCTGCAACAGCTGCAGTCCTGGCATGGTCTTCGAGACAGCGGGCGCGCGATGGGCATACAGTTAGGGTAGCTTGAAGCCGCCGGTTTTCACACCTCCCAATTCTAGCCACCCTAATAGAGTTTCATACACTAATACCTAGAGAGGAATCTGGTGCTGCGATCATGTACGCCCCTGGGAATTATGGGAAGTACAGGCTTCGGATTGGATAGGGTTAGCTAGCGATCCGAGTCACGCACTCCTCTTTTTCTGAGAAAGGACCTTGTGGAGCGACCAGGACAGTGAAGTACTGTCGACCCTTCGCGCGTAGTTCGGTGAGCCACCCGATGAAAAACAATGGTGCATTGCACCATTGTTGTTCATTATTTAACAGTGCACGTGTGGAAAGAGGTAGCTCGCAAACTCCCCAAAGCAAGAAGATGGAAGATAGAGAGACAGGTCTTTCGTATGGACATCCGACCCACGCAAGCCAAAGATTCAGTGGCGAAATGGCAGCCAGTGTCTCTGTCGTGCTTTGTACTCGCAGTGATCTTTTTTGTTGTGGCCGCGTCTGTTCAGGGTTTGATTAAAAGGCACAGTACAAAGAAGTGAAACAGATTAGTAACCTCAGTTGTGATCCTATATATACCACGATCACTTCTAACGTTACATTTATCCAATCATATGGCGGAAACCTTCTCGCGTCATTTCCACCAGCAAAGTTCTGGTGAGAGCCATTACACGGTGATGTGCTTGGCAGCAATGGAGGGATTAAAATATCAAATCATTTGGTACCGGCATTTAGATGTATAATAAATTATCTCCAGCTATCGATCTACGCAAACCACAAATTAAAAAAATCGGTGCTTCACTAGTGTTGGAGGGCCTCTTTAGGGAGCTTCGCCCCTAAAATTTCAGGGTGCGCGGGACCAGTGTGCCCCCCTCCGGCTATTCTACTGGCCCTTTCCACGTAATAATTACAGAGACACTAAATAGAAACAACGACTTGGTTTAGACTGATAATTTACACTCTGATAACTCTCATGCCATACGTTTGACTATCATAAGTTTATTATTAGCGAGGAAAGACAGTTGAAGTTTCATCTTTAACTTTCGCGCTGAAAACTCAGCGTGTCGTCAGAAATTTCGAAATGTATCTTTCGTATTTTTGCGCCATTGGCTCGATGAATTTTTCAGAAACTTCATATGCTAGGTCTATGGCACCCACAGATGACAATTAGTTTCAATTTTATCGATTAGAATCTACGTCACAGTAAGCGCTTTCAAAATTTATGACGGCACGGGGTTTGGTGCGTGACCTCAAGGTGGAGTCTCCACTGTTAAGGTTGAAGGAAGGAAGTTCGCTGATGATGGCATCCCACCACTGCCACCAGTTGTTGCGAATGGGGGTCTAACCGGTCTCTTGTGGTAGTGTGGTGTAACCGGGTGGAGGAAATGAACGCTGACAAGAGGATACGAAAACAAACAGGTTTATGCCACTATTTACACATATTTACAGCAAAGAAAGGTTAGGGGTTTTCCAAACCACGAGCGTGGTGGTTGAACGTTACATAGTTCAGAGCGACGTCCAGCACTCTGCGGCGTCGTTTTAAACCCTGTCGGGCTCCTCCTCTCCGAGTGGAACACCATTCACACACACACATCAGGCGGGGGGGACGAGCATGCACAGTCCACGTGAACGTCTAATATTGAGTCGTGATCACTGCACTGCAAGGTGGCTCCAGCGGGGCTCTTCCTCGTCGTGTGTGTGCCGCTAGTCGAGAGGTCCCACGGTCCTGACAGCATACCTCAAAAGGTCCGCCGATCGGTTCGCTCAATTAGCGGGGTGATTTGCGGTGGCCGCCGCGGTCTCTTCCAGGAAGATGCTTTCTTTGTTGTCCTCTCTGGAACTGTTTACGATGTCGTGGCGACACGACGTCTCATCCTCCGGCTAGCAGGGACAGTACCTGGCGGGCATAGGCAACCGGCCGGTCGGCTACTTGATTGGGGATTAAAAGGAGCGCCGCTCTCCTGTCAGCTCTGGCGCCGGTCAGTCAGCTTCCCCGTCGCCAGATGAGTCGCCGAGGTCATCAGGCACCGCTGCTGCTCGAAGGGACGACGAAAGGGTCCGCATTTGAAAGTCAGGAACTCGCCTTTGCTTGCCGCATGGTCTGAGTAATTGCCAAAATCTTCAACAGCGTCTGGCAGACTGGGCGCCGAAGGAGCTGAGAGCCCCCCCCCCCCCCCCAGTAGACCGGCTTATGCACAATGGTGTCTGCCCAGACGAATCGCCGGGCCAAACTTAACACCACCAGCATTTTATTTTCGCGCATTTTCTGGCTATATACCAAGCGCTATATACCAAGCGTATATAGTCTTGTGGTAATAATGGTGTTACTTGGGTTGTGAAAATGTACTTTACTAATATGCGAAAAATTGTTTTGCTCTTTAATGTCCTTTTAACAGCGCCATTCGAGTGCGATTCGCCACAAGTTTCATCTCGTAATGCTCACGACAGCACGTTCAAATCCGCCGCAAGCTCAAGCTCACAACTGGCACGTGTTGTTTAAAAGCCCGGACCAACCGGGAAGTCACAGAGGAAGTTACAGGAAGTAACAGTTAAGTAAGTAACAGCAGGTAATTACACACAGTAACTACTATATACTTGGAAGCACGATTGCAGAATTACCTCGTGATGTGAACCCATTTTCTGCATACCATCCACACACAAAAAATGACCGGGACACTTTGGCACAATTTTACTGCACTTCTTTCTCAGCCTTTCCGGAAGTTTTGTTGAGCGAACGTACCACATCTGAGTCTGTTAAGTTGAAGCTTGGTATGATGGCCGTTGAGTTGTCAGTCAATAGGTGTCCCTTCAACCTCCGTAAAGATAGCTCTCACAAGCGGGTTGGTAGGCCCGCAGCGCCCAGAATGGTCATCGTTTCCAACATCCAAAATGAATGACGCCACCGAGGAACATCTTATCCACGAGTGAGGCCATCTTGCGCACACTTATCTCGTCCTCGTATCCAATCCAGACGTTGTTGCGCCACGCGTGCGGCTTCTCACTCTCCCGGTCGTAGGACAGGGTCCAATCGGTTTGTCGAATCAACTGACAGGCCTCCTTGTACGAGAGGACACGGACGGCATGTGTGTCGATCCACCTGGGAACTTCCTTGTTCTCTGGAAGCCGAGACATTGTGCACACGAAGCCTGACAAGGATACGGCAAGGAGCACTCTGCTTCGAGGTAGGCCGCTCGAAATGACGTTCTCGATGAAGTCCTCGACGCTTCTACCTTTGCGCTCTCTCTGATGGTGGAGTGGTATCAGAATGCGGTCAGTAGCGTTGGCCGGGTGGTGCAGACCCTGTGTCATGACGCCAACGTAATCGAGGAAGCGGGACAACCGACCGGGTCTGGCGCCCGACTTGAAGATGCCAGTGTGCGACGATGCGGTGACGACAAAGAGGAGTCCGTGCTTGTGCATGACCTGTTTGAGATGCGACAAGAAGACTCTCATGTGCCGTTGATGCTCCTTCTCGATGGGGAAGACGCGGTTGAGCACGATCCCATGGAAGCGGTTGTGCAGGACCCAGCGAACCATCTCAACGATAAAGGTCATGTACGCGGTCACGTTGGGCGTTTCGTGGAAAGTCAGCCGGCTGCCACCGCCATTCTCGTCACCCACGGAGATCAGGTACTTGAGGTGGGGGAAGCTCTTGTTCACTTCGTTTCGCAGTTCGATTAGCCGTGATTGCACCAGTCCAAAGGCCAGACTGGCGTCCGGTGTTTCATTGGTGCCGCTGAAAAATCCCCGCAGAGGGAGCACGAGGTGCGAGCAGTAGTTACCAGGCAGATCCACCGTCCTGTACCTGACGTCGTTGTCGTAGAATCTGGCCACGTTCACGTGGCACAGTATGGGCACAGGTCCCCGGCGCAGCGATCGGACCTTCACTGGAAAAACTGCGACGGCGTGGCCATCCGTCCTGCGAACGTCGTACGCGATGACACAGACGAACACGCCGATAAGCAGAAGTGTAAACCCGACGCACGCGGCGCCCGAGTACGTGATGCAGGTCTTGATGAATGGGTCCCGGCGCTGCGACGCCAGCAACTTCGGCAGCGACTGGTGGATCAGCCACTCCTCGTCTTCTAGCCGTCGCGACATGTTTCAGACCCGAGACCCGACAACGCCGCGCTCGACTACAGCGCTTCAATCTCGTCGTCTTCATTTCGCTGCTCTGCCTACAGCAGCGGCTTTTTGTTTTTTATGAAGATGATTCTTCTTGCATGATTGACACTCAGGGTAATCGGCACTCCCCAGGATAGTCCTATTTTTGTCGAGTCAAAATGGTTCTAGTGGTGAGGGCTGCCTGTTCAAAACTGAGGGACACTAAAAAGAAAGCGATTTTTTTTTAAATAAATAAACCACTCTTTCACAATACCAAAATAACCACACTAGTATCGAGGAGACGCTTGGTAAGCTGGAAAACGCACAAAAGGAAAAATGCGGGAGGCAGTGGCGTATTCGCAAACTTTCTTCGGGAGTGGGGAGAGGGTTCAAATACCTTTTTTTTTTTGTATGTACGCGTATGTATTTGCATGTGTGTATATACACACACTTGCTAAAGTGACCCGCAGGTCGCGGGTTCGAATCACGGCTGCGGCGGCTGCATTTCCGATCGAGGCGGCAATGTTGTATGCCCGTGTGCTCAGATTTGTGTGCACGTTAAAGAACACCAGGTGGTCGAAATTTCCGGAGCCCTCCACTACAGCGTCTCTCATAATCATATGGTGGTTTTGGGACGTTAAACTCCACATATCAATCAATTGCAAAAGTGATATATTTCAGGGGGGGGGGGGGGTGAAGTTCCCGCATTGACAGCCATACATCTTTGGATTACGTCGTTGCTAATCAGTAAATATGTTTTGCATTGTTTTTGAGGAAGTCGGAAGCTCAGCATACCAAATTTTGGAAAAATTTTATACACACAGTGGAGCCGAAACAAGAATAACACATTCCAAATCCGTGACGCTGCGTGCGGAGACTTTGGCGCGAAATTTAACAATGAAACTTTTGCCACAATTTTTTTCTTCTGTTGTAACTTATGATGGCGAAAGTAAGAAAAATAGAGTTTTGAAAGTATAATTTTATCGGTTATTTAAATTGGTTCATTGTATAACTTTAGCACCTCTTCAAACAATTCTAAGCCCTTATAAACAATCCGCAATGCCATCGAAACCTGCCTTCACAAGTAATCAAGCTTCTCGTGGCGTCTGCAGTTATTTCTGAAGGTCTCATTGCCCTGTAGACTAAACGCCCGCTGGCTTTGAATGTGCAGATTTGTGGCATGAGGCCACAACAATTATACTCACTGTACGGGCACGTCGCTCAAGGCTACCTACTAACTTAACAATTAAGTGAGGCAATAGAACCAGTCGGCCTAGTTGGGTAATCTGCATCGTTAGCATCGTTACGAATTTGCACGAGAACACGGAGACCGAATTTTTCATTCGTCCCAGTGTTGCTCCTCTTTGTCACGGTGTTAATGCACGATTTGGTGATTGATTGATATGTGGGATTTAACGTCCCAAAACCACCATATTGTTACGGAAAAGAAGAGACGCCGTATCGACGAGGCTGTGGATAAGATGTATTAGAAACCAGCGTTAATGGCGTGACCAGTTCACCAGCAATCGAGTGGAGGCCACACTTCGTCATCCTCGTCAGGCCCACACGCGCGTCGCCCCCTAGAATCTCAGTATGCATGCATGTAGCAATATGATTATGAGAGACGCCGTAGTGGAGGGCTCCGGAAATTTCGACCACCTGGGGTTCTCTAACGTGCACCCAAGTCTGAGCACACGGGCATACAACATTGCCGCCTTTATCGGTAATGCAGCCGCCGCAGCCGGGATTCAATCCCGCGACCTTCGGGTCAGCAGCCGAGTACCTTAGCCACTAGACCACTGCGGCGGGGCTATTGCAGGATTTCCTCAAGATTAACAAGCGGGTAGATAAAAAACAGTATGCATCCGGGCGTGCGTGAATCCGCTCTGCAAGCGATATTTGTGGCAAATTTTGCAGACGTAAATACCGGTTTATAACTGTTTATTCTGACCATAAAACAAAACTCAATAATTTCTAGCATCAGATAGTAATAAAACTATTGCTTTCTGATTTAGCCATGTATTTGCAAACTATGAATTGCCTCTCGGTGCCTTTCAGAAACTTCCCTTGCCCTTCACCACATAGTAGTCTAAGCCTAATATCAAAGTGCAAGTGCTAAAAAATAATAATAATGTTGAGGTGCGGCAGGCATATAAATGTGCCCATAGGAATATTTGTTCCGGACAAACCAAGGCTAACCATTTTACTTAACGAGACACTATCTCAACACTTTATTTTTACTGGGCGCACAATTTATCAATAAAATTGAGAAACTGAAAGCATACCTATGTATACATGTCCAGCGACTCGCCTTCGTATTTGATTAGACAAATACTGAGCGCACTCTTCAGTTTTACCGCATCATTTTCAACACCTATCAAAACCATAGTGGTATTAAGAGCGCGACAAGATACGAGAGGCAGATTACACAAACTCGCCCAAGCTTCTGTGCTTCTAAACTTATCAAAACAACGCGAACACTCAGCACACCACAACACGAACTATGGCCGCTCATATCTTCGCTTGCATGACTTGCCGATTTGCGTTCAACAGAATGAAGTACCGCGCATAAATTCACCGGCGCTCCTGACGCCACCGCATCAAAGTAGGTCACTATAACTAAAGACAGGCGAAAACAAAACCGCAAAGAAGCTCCACCAGAGCCGAGAAGAAAAGGAAACTGTGGTGCCGTAAGCAAACGCTGCCATAAGCTCCGCGAGCCAACGTAGCTTGTGAATAAAAAGTGAAGAATGCTCGCCCGGATTTCTCATTGCGCAACGTGGAACCAAAATCAGTGAGGGCCTTTGGCAGATATTGAGCTCCATCACTTTTTTTTTTTTTTTCGTAAGTCTCGATTTTCCGGCTCAAGAAAAAGCGCGCAAGCAAGCGAACAAGGCCGGCATACCTCTGGCACCTCTGGGCATACTTAAGTGATACACCTGCTCAGGAAGCACATCGGTCGATCAGCCGTCGTTCCGGCGGCTCGGCTCCTGCTGTATATTCACCTTCATCCCTTCAGTCCACCCTACACCGATTAGGACAAACGGGCGGGACCACTCATATCACAAGTTAACAGTATACGTTCTGTAATGCGGTTCTTGTGATCATAGTAAATAGAAAAGAACATTCGAGAAACTCTATCCCCCTTCAGTTTTACTTCAAGTGACCGCGCCACCCGTTCTGTGGCCACCCCCTCAAATAAGTGGCAGATACGCCCCCCCCCCCCCCCCGCCCTCCCATCCAAGCCGTCCGCTGATGCCTGCTGAAACAGCGCGCTCGCCAGTGTTAAAATCAGTTTATATTGCTGCTCGAGCTAC
This sequence comes from Rhipicephalus microplus, assembly GCF_013339725.1. Classification (NCBI taxonomy): domain Eukaryota; kingdom Metazoa; phylum Arthropoda; class Arachnida; order Ixodida; family Ixodidae; genus Rhipicephalus; species Rhipicephalus microplus. Next base: position 248,488,410 of record NC_051165.1, read on the forward strand.
GTATCCCTCCCCCCCCCCCCCCCCCACACCCTTTCGTTCATGAATAGTATACAGGTCGCGCTGTGCTTTCCTGTCGCTATGAACCAACTCACCCAGCTTTATGCTTTACTGCAATTCTTCAAATCACCTGACTAAAGTCACGTAACAACCTAGAACAACCTAGTGGGATAATCGGGGTGAACAGTAGAAGTGCCTCAGAGAGGCTGGCCGACGTTTCGATAGGATGACCTATCTTTTTCAAAGGCGCCGTGTCATCCTAGACGTGTTAGTTTTAAAGTAGTGACGTCATCACCTAGTGGTGGCACTTGTCCACACGCACCACCACCAGGAGATCACGTCATTGATCATCCCACCACGAGTTTCCATCTGTCGATTCCCATCTTGATTTTAGAACCAACCTAGCATCACCTAGCTAAAGTCGGAGAACTGTTTACTAACAACCAGGTCAGATCCTCGGCATCTTTGCATGTTATTCTCATTAATATTGCATTTAACAAAAAAAACGAGAACCTAAAATTTACCATTTTCTTCATATCAGACAGCCATTGGTGAAGTGGTTTCACTGAGGTACTGTCTCAGAACAAGTATTGCCAGGACCCAACCATGGTTCAATGAGATGTACTTCTGCACACATGCTCCCGAATGTTGTGGGTGCAGAATTCTTTCATGCAAGGAGGTTCTGCCCCTCCTCCTGCCTGCTACCGGTAACCAACTACTGCAACTAAAGTCGCTAGAGGAGCAGTCCCTTGAGTAAAACATAAAAATGCACTGATCACCAGTGACACCATGTGAGAACATGTTCTAGCATTTTATTTCTTGTAACACCTTCGCATTCTGCACTGCTCAGAATATTGCCAAGCACTATGCCTCTCAAATTCAAACCCATGACCTCCCACTCATCAGCCAGCTCAGCCAACACTTTGCATGATATCAATGCTAACCATAGCGAGACACCGATGGTGAATGTTCCACTGCGAAAGCAAACAGAGCCAACAAGTTGTGCAGCTGTGTCATTGCGAAGTGCTTGTTTAGCAGCTGCAACACCATTGTATGTTTAACATACAATTTGAACTAGCATCGTGCTGTATGCAATTAGGCTTTGTAAACTGCATGCAAGCATACCTTAACTTTCATATTTCTGCTTAGCTCCATCACAGTCCTGTGAGCAAGTTTGCATGCAGGCATCATAGTAAACAGTGAACAATGTGTCCATAGTGAAGCATGAACAATGGCTTTCATGCCAAGAATGACAGAACAATGTTTGGCAATGTCTTTATTTACAAACTGCCGTAAAGGTTTTGTTTCGTATTTATACATTACACTGCGTGCATACATGTATATGTACTATATACATATACGCAGTTTCCTTACAGGAGCCTTCATTATGAAAACACTTTGTTCAAGAAAAAAAAGAGAAACACACAATCCCCGACAAAGCACGCTCAGAACTGGCGTGCAAGCAAGGAGCATACACCCTTCATTCACACAGATTTCAATTAGCATCAGCTCTTGCCTGTATGTATATATATATGTATATGTATATATACCAGCCCTTTTCTCGCATCGAAAGAGAGGATGAGTAGAAAACTTCAAACGCACATTTTACAAGAGGGTGAGAAAGGGAGTCTTTTAGTAGTTCAAACACTGCTGGGAAAAGAAACCTGCTGAGGAAGAAGGCCAGAGCAAGAGAAAGAATGAGAGAGAGACAGAGCTAGGGAGAAACCAACACGCTCTTGCGTACACATATGTACAAATCATCCACACCTGTGTCACACAGGCAGCACGGATTTTGCGCCACAACTAGGATAAGAAAGGACAACAATAAAAGCTAAAAGAATTGTGAGCAAAATGCTGCTGCTATTCATTGAAGATGGGAACTCTACAGAGCATACATAAATGCCATACTCAGAAAGGAGTGTGACTAATTAAGCTACATGCAATGTAACCTGCATCACAACCATCATTTTTTTCTTGTTTTACAAAATTGACAAGATGGGAAAGAGGCCACAAGCACTTCTGAGAGCATAAGTGCGGAGCGGTGTTTATTTTCCATTGGTTCTCACTATAATGATTCTAGTCAGTAGCATTTCTGCACACGCTTTATTCTCAGTCACAGTGGGGAACTATCGTTCAGGGGCTCATATATTCACTGTAGCCACTCAACGTGACTACACCCAATATCATAACAGCACTGCCCCGATCAGCAAAAGGACGGTGGCGTCACTGAACACTCTAATTGTAGCATTTTTCTTTCCAATCGGCTCTTCTACAACCTAATCTGCTTTTCTCGCGGCCAGTCCTGCACATGCAGCATTGCAACATGTTTGATCGGTGTTGCTATTGTCTCGCGCATGAACGTGGTCACCGGTAAATACACACATGCAAACGCAACTCTGCTCACCAAATAAGTGGAATGGGAAGCAAAGCATCAATCAACATGCCAACCATGCCACTCATTACCATGAGCCACACAGCACTCTTTCTGTGAACATCACCAAAGTGTAAGCAATGCACACAACACAGAGGCACTCGCACCATTTCCATGCATTTGCACACACTGTCGCGAAGTAAGTTTAACGAGCATGAGCGAACAGGCGAGAACTACCACGTCCAACAAAAGAACACAAACAAAAGCCGTCAAAGAGCCTGGCACACACATATGCACACTGTGGGTGAGTCATGACTGGACACGAGAAAAGCGCAGGGGACAAGAACATTTGAGGCTGGTTGTTCGATGAACAGTCAGGGTCCCAGTGCCACAAAGGGCCACCGCGTGTATACAGAGAAAGTCCCCAGGAGAAGAAGAAAAGTCACTGAGGTCAGCAGGTACAGTTCTAGCAGCTAGCTCAGCATGAGTGCATACCAGAGACCAATTACGGTCAGTGCTCATTTTTGCTAGCGTGCCTGGGCAAGAGGGGAAACTACATGAAAAAGCAAGAGGCCTGCACTTGCTTCTCAGAGCAGCGTCATCATCGCCAGTGAAACTTGAAAACAAAACACAAGAGGGAATTGATGATGCAACATCTCTGTCTACACATGGTGTGTGCTAGGAAAATGCGAAAGCAATGCCACGTGTAAAAACTAGTTAGAGACAATGAAAGGACTATCAGTGCTAAAGGCCGTTACAATTGCCTATGCATTGATACAAAGGTTAGGTCGATGTTACACTTGTGTCACATCTCTGCAGGCTGTGATGTCCTGAGCAAATTCTAGTTATGCTCCTGGCGCGATGAGTGACTGTTTCACCTTTGACAGCTCTCTCTTTCTTCATCCTCAAGCACTTTTCTTGTTTTATTTTACACTCTCATGTTTCTGTATCTGTTTACACAACAAAAATTCACAGTTTATGAAGGCATGATGTTTTTGTGTTCTTTAGCAAAGAAACTAAATCAAGCTCTGCAATGGCGATTTTGCAAAGCAGAACCGTGTTCCAGCACACCCCTAATAAACAACTAGCATAGGATTACTTTAGTCAATGCTGTCAAAAATTCAAAAGTGAAAACCTTCAGTAGCCCATCAAAAGACATCAATATATCATGCAGTTTCGCTCAAAGTTTGCTATGCTACATAGGAGAATACTAACTTCAAGTAGTGCACAGCTTATGCAACAAGCATAAGTGTGAGGGTGTTTTTTTTTTTTGTGCGACGGTGAATCTGAAATAGCTTGCTTTCACGTGAATGCTTTCGCAGATTTCGGAGCAGTTTATTTCATAGACAGCTCCAGATGACTGACAGGACTAATGCCTGTATTTAAGTAGAATATTACTGCCCACAGAGCTTCTATAACAAGGTCTAGCATATTCAGCCAGTCTGAAAGTTGCTAAAAAATGTGTTGGCATAACAAAAGCAACAACACAAGATAAACAGCTGAAATTATTTATACACAGTGTGTACAATATTGACAAGCCATTTATGCAATGAAAGTGAAGACAAACTATTGCTGCCTGTCACCTGACAAGAAGTTGACAACTGCACAGGCAGCTTGTTACTGCTAGTGTACATGGTTTAGTGACATGAGCAGCAAGGACTATATCATGTAAATGAAAAAAAAAAACATTTACACCAATGCAACAGTTTAAAATTGCTAACGAAACCCAGTTTTACGAATTTCCCGACCTAACAAAGAAAAATTTTCATTCTCGGGTAGGCACCCACAAGGTTCATTCTTGTCATAAGCTCGAATTAACGAAGCTTTCATGGCAATGAACTTGATTTAACTAAGTTCTTCCAGAATTAACCCTGAACTGCCGAGTGTTGTGAATTCGTGACATACTGAAAAACTCTGAGCAAGCAAGTCACAATATGCGTGGCCCCTTAAGGCCAGCTGTCAACTACTCAGGGGAAACTTAGCTGTTCGCATGAAAAACCTTGCGAAGTCTTGTGTAAGGTATTCTATGCTAGAACCATGTATTGTGAGTAAAGCAACTTCAACTGTTGCTGTACTCACAATAAAAGTAATTAAAGCTGTTTAGCTATCAATAATATCCCTGTGCACAATATTTCATCTTATCTCACTCCTGAATAATGAAAAAATGTTGTGCACGCTTCTCTACACAAGTACATTCCGTACAGTCCTTGCTGCTTCAGTTAAAGCACTAGACAAAAACACTGCATAGACAAAAATTAACTAGTCGAGATACTAATAAAATCATGATTGTGTAAAATGAAATTAAAGAACATATTCTGAAGTAAGATGGTCATAGGGAATGCAGAATGAGCTGCATGGATTTTTGCGCTATTGTGAAGGGATTGTTATGTGGCAGGTGTGTGTTATGTGGCAGGTGTGAAGACATTCGAGCGAAAGTGGTATGTTATGAACATTGCCCTAGCTGAAACAATGCCTACAGGCCAAGAAAAAGTTAATGCACTGACATCAAAAACAAAAAGAGCAGTACCTAACCAGAAAAAAAAAAATGTTTGCCATGAAAGCAGCAGAATGTTCTGCTCACAGAGAAGAGCTTTTATTTCTACAAACAAGTCACGCAATGACGCATACATGCTTAAGCTAGAAGCTTCATTCGTAAATCATGAAAGCAAGCTTGCTATGCGATTAAAGTGCCCTTTGGAGCAGCAAGGTTAAACCAGTAGCCTTAGTTGTGTTTAGAAATTAAAATAAGCCAGCAGTAAGACAATCAGTTAACTACAACTCGCCTCCTTCACCTGGTGTGATCTTCTTAAAATACACATCTACGAATCGAATTTTTTTTTTTTCTCTACGAGGTAAATTTACACCCAGATGAAGAATACATTTGCAATGGGATTCCTCACACACAGCTGCAGTACCGCAAATGTACAACAGCTGCCTCTCGGTATTGTAAAATACAGTTAATATCCAAGAGCTGTACCTTGGTCTCAAGTGCATGAAGTTTCATAAATAAAATCAAGACACCATTGGGGATAACAAAGTCTTTTGTGGAACACTATGTTAAACGGCAGCACATGTACTTCACAGGAACCTCCCCTGGGCAAGTAAATGCCTCTGGCTGGCTTCTTGACATGATGCTGACATGATTCTCTGCAATATCCTAAGTGGTTTGCGCATGCTTCGAAGCTGGAAATGAAGGCTTCGTGGGCGGAGCTAAAACCTTGTCAAGTACAGGCGCAGTAACTGCGAACGTTCTGCAACTGGCTATAACAGGTTTTTGACATTCGAATGTAGAGGCAAGGATCGCAGAGCTTTATCAAAAGGACATCACACTGTTCTTGCTTTGCCTCTCCTTGCACTCACCTAACATGAGCAGTCGCTGTCACAGAGTCGCAGTTGTAAGGCAGCTTCATCAGACAAAAGAGTTGCCCCATGGCAATCCTGTTCATGTCCCTCCAGCTACAGTTTGTAATATACATATTTATATATATAGTATGATGCAGCAACCTCCTTAACGCACTTTTGCCTATGTGCATCTCTGGCATGGGTGTGGCACATCCGTAAGTATACCAGTGTGCAAACACTATCGTTGGTAGCAGTAAAGTTTGTAACCTACATGCAATCAGAACTGCAATCGGAACCAGAATGAGTACTTCAGAAGAAAAGAGTCTCAAGTATGTTCTCCCACGGTATCTGATAATACGGTGCCACAAACCACAAAATCGAAGTACTAATTCAACCTTAAATACAGCACCATAATTCTACTGAATGACATCATGCAGCTTAAACGCAAGTGAATTATAGTCATAATTCTGGAGTACAGCATAACAGAGGAAGCTAGATAAATATTTAACAGAAGTCCACCATTACAAAAAGTGAAACACTTAAACTACTGCAAGCGTCAAGTCAATCTTCATATCACAAGGATCATTTGAGTTCACTCAGCTATATTCAAATTTAAAAACATGCAAAAAAAAAAAAGAAAAAAAGAAAACAAATGTTATATACATCATGCCATTTAAACTTCAGGGAATTCGAAACGAATTTTGCCTTTCAAACAGAAACTCACTGTACAAACAAGCTTATGAAAAATATGCATACGCACTACCCAAAAATTTTCATCAAATAAAACACAATGATACACTGAATATAGTCATGAAAACAGCTGCTACAATATATACTATGTGTACAAAACATCATGTATAGAACCCATACGAGCTCTCTGAGCATGCCACACCCGAACTTCTTCCATAAAATAAACGCAGGCCCGTAAAAAAATCACAGGCAGCCAAATAGATTTTGCTGCAAAGGGAGCAGTCATGGGCATTGCTAGTGCTGTGTTTGTCTGGAATCTTGCCCTAAGGTACCTTAAAGAGTAATGTCAAACAGAATCTTCTAATTTATAAACTATATGTCTGCAGCTACTTAAAAAAAAGCATTATTTAGAAGCCTACAGGCCAACAGCAACTGAGAAACAGCAAGCTGTTTCACAAAAATTTCAGCTTAATGCAAAGTCAGTCATGAGGCCTTTAAAGTGCTTTGGGATTCAAGGAAATAGAAGCTTAGAAAAGGTGAAATGTACTTCTAGCGTCAGTTCCTTTTCTGCAGTCAACATGACTCTGCTACATTTTTGATGACTCATAAAAACCCCCATTCACTACAGATGTACATTACATGAAAGGGCATGAATGACCTAAAAGCAACATGAAAGATTCTAGTTATCAGGCTAACTTGATAAACATCATTTCTGCATAGCTGCTAAAGCAAGCATTTAGTCAATTTAGATCGATATGGAAATTCAAATCAGCACTGTTTCGTGCACATTAGAAGATGGTTGCCAAAATGTGCTCCCATCCCAAAAGGCAACTACACATGTTGCAGATAGTTTTGTAAGTTGCAAGTATATAGCAGTCATGAAAAATGTTTGAAGTATTGCACCTTTTTTATTTGTCAGGACTTTAATTGAAAGATTGATAAAAGAAGCTTGAGCTAGGGCTCAATGTTGCAATGCATTTAGCAACTTCCAATTTTATGAAAGCATATTACATAAACTGAATCCATATGCTGATAAACAGAAGGGGAAAAATAGGGCTCCGAATAAAATGGCTGCAATACCTAAAAAATTATGACACCCTAAGTAAACGCCCGAAATCAGCACACGCGCTACATTCTACCACCTAGCATTTTCAAAATAATACATTACTAAACCTTAAATTAACCAAAAGGTTCAGTTTCATTTTTGATGTCAAGAACGCTTGTCTTGAGACATCATGAATGCTACTTAAACCTTTCTAAAGCCTGTAAAACATGAACATGAACAAACGATTAATTTAAAAGAGCGCATTAGGTATGGCATGAAAGTCACACAAAAGTTGCCAAACAAGTGCTGATACCATGCAATGACTCATACAGAAACAGTCAGAACAGACTGAAAAGACACTATGATAATGAAAAATAAAAACAATGCTAAGACATCTTAACAACTTCTAAAAAATTCCCTAAGAACTCTAGGAAAATCTGTCCCTAGAAAAGAATGTCTCGTGACAAAACAGATGCGAATTGATGTACAAAGATTGCAACATACACAAAGTTGAATCTCCCTGAATGTTAAGGAATTTTGTGGCGTATTTAAGATTTCAAGTCACTGAGCTCACGTTTCCACAGGAAATTCTAAGCTCTCAAGAAATGTAGTCAGCATATACCTAAACAACAGAAAAACCTCTACCTGGCACAGGGTAAGGTGTGATGGTCTTTGACCGTAACTCTTGCTGCTGCACAGCAAAGAATGCCAGAAATTAAGGAACTAGAAAGGTGCAAACAGTAGAGCTATGCTGAACGCCTACATTCTGCACGGTGAGAATGTCCACTCTCAGGCGAGAAGGAACGCCATCTTGGCCAGTGAAAAATTGCAGAAGGAGTTGAAAAGCACTTGAAAGGAAGTGCCCTGAAAGTGCACGTGACAATCCTTGCAGTGGACAGTCGCAGCAAGATGCTTGAAAAAAAAAAAAAAACATTTTGCATTGAGCAGCAGAATGGTGGTTGTGGACGCATAAGGCAAGCTTGCCGAGATAGTTGCAGTGGAGAGATGTGCTCTGTCCTTTCATCTCTTGGTAACAAATGCAGGAGTGTCGCACACTGGGGGAGGCAGGGGGTGGGGAGAAGGACCGTGGTCTGGTCCTGTGGCACAACCACGCGGTTTCTTTTTTCCGCCAAACAAAGACGTCAACCGCTTGCTGTTGAAAAAGGCAGGATGTTGAGGGGTGCCTCGCATGGGCTGCACAGGTGCATAACGCTGCTGCCCAAGGAAGAGCCGTCGCTGCAGTGGCAGCCAAGCCTGTGACCTGCCCGTGCTGTTTGGGAGGGCTGGCTTGTCATAGAATATGACAGTTGGCTGCACAAAGTGGCAACTGTGCTTTGAAGAGGATACACAGCGAGCGAGAAAGCACCGACATTGCGCTAGCCCTGCCGGTGGCTGCCAAGCCATGGCACGTCATGGAGCATCGTTGTCATCACCACCTGTCTGCGGTGACAATGTGATGCTGCTAAAAAGCCAACACAAAGAGGGCCAAGTCTCTGCTAGAGCACATTGACGGGGTACTTCTGTCCTCTGTGCAGACTTGTCTCACCACTCCCACTGCCCCCACCCCTATAGTTGCGGTCGTCGTCACACTCGTCACGGTCATACTCAGAGGGACGGCGGCCATGATGGTGGTGCCGTCGCTGTGCTGCCACGGAGTGTGGATGGTGGTGGTGTCGAAGGTGCGAAGGTGGTGGCGATAAGTCGCCAAACTTCTCCTCAAGATACGGGTCCGGGGCGTCGTCCCAGTCATCGAAATTACTACTTGCAGCTCCGCGATACGAGGTGGCCATGACAGGTGGTGGCGGGTGCACACGGGGGTCACCATAGTAGTCGGGATCATCGTCGTCATCGTGCACTGGGTACATGTCATCCCCGCGACAGCTCGCCGAAAACAGGTCTCCTTCCGGAGAAGAAACCTGCAGCGCAAATGAAGTAAAAGAGCAGGAATTACTCCTAGAACTTGATTATTTTTTGCCCTTTTTCTTTCCCTTTATGTGACAAAGAAAACAAATGCAAGTATTTCAGTGGCAATATCTTGTGAAAGCGCTTCTCTTGCTTTTTTTCATCATTAAAGAGATAAGTTCACAAATCAGAAAACTGCAAAAAATGAACGAATGGGAAAGTAAGATGTTTTGATGCAAAAATTACCTTTGCTATGCTTTCTCATGCGCCACATTCAAACTCGCTCAATGTCTGCATACTTTAGAACATAATTACACACAATAGAGGGTGCCTTCCGCAGCTTGCGTGCAACAGTTTCCAGCCAGGAATGCAGTGCTAGAACAGCCATCTAAAGTTTACAGTGCCAACAACACAAGCTGACAGGGTCTGAAGGTTTGTACACCCACTGCACCTCAGTGCAGATTTATAAAACGTACACTTTGAAAAAGAAAGGAGGGGGGGCGACGTAATAAATTGAAATCTTCCATTCACACCATTGCAATGTTTTAAACAATACCAAAATATGGTGTGAAAGCTCGAGCAAATGCTTTAGAAAAATACAAGGTGCGTGCATGCACCCGCGGATGCATAAGAACGCGTTGCAGGTGTGAATGTGTGTAGCAGCAACCTTGAGTGTGCAAGTGCAGGTCAAAAAGGAGGTTCGTTACTTGTACGTGTATGTTTGCCATCGTCATAGCTCCCAGAATCCCTGAAAAGCAGGCGGGGAAGAAACACAAACAGGAGCACCGACAGTGAGGGACAAGAGTGACCCAGAACACCACAATACATCACAATTGACTTATTGGACAGCACAACCAAAGGGCAAACTAGGAGCCTCACATCCGACTCTGCACCACACAATTCGAGACAAAAACGACTAATTTCATAATAAACAAGTTTACCCTCAACAAAGAGCTTTGGAGAAGTAGTCATAAAATGTAACTTGAGAAAATAAGTTGAAGCTAACCTCCCAACACCTACACAAAGAAATAAAGTAGTGAGATTGAAATTTGTCTTTGAGTTAGTTAAAGGTTATTTTAAGTTAGACTTATCACATATACTTCATTTGTCCATAGGATATACCTGAAGGCAGAGGCATGCCTTTACAATAACCCCATTTTCCACACGTAATAACACATTCAAGTATTCGATCTTCCCTAGGACAATTACCGAATTGAATAACCTTAGTAACGAAGTTGTTTCCCAGTCATCCTTGAACCTTTTTACTGCGCAGCTCTAGCAGCGAGTGTCTAATTTCTATGACATGTGCTCCTGTTGTTTATTTCAATCACTGTAACCATTCTCCACTTGTGATCATCTTGAATGTAGCGCTCATTTCTCTATATGTTCTTATGCCGGTTTATTACAAACCAGTGTTTTTTTTTTTTTGTTCTGAAAGTGTGGAAATGCCTTACCTGTTTTATATTTATTTGTTTGCCGATTTGTAAACTTATCAAATGTATATCCACCCTGCCAAAACCCTATGTTAGGGTTGCAGTATTCATAAATAAAATAAATAAGCTAGCATCAAGGTATAATAAAACAGAGCCGAACAAGTGATAGATATTGATGCTAGTGTGCTTTAGCTTGCACCTATATCAATATATACGTTCAAGTCTGTGTGTGTGGGGGGGGGGGGGGGGGGAGGGTGTAGATGCACACTAACCTCCCCCAAATTTATGCAATTACCAGTCTTAAAAGGACACAGAAACGATTTTTCGCATATTGGTCACAATACCAAAAACGCATATTACTCTTACTGTTAGAACACACTAGCAAAAAAACATGGGAAAAGGTAATGCGAGTGGCGATGCCACCTTGGATTGCCAGCAAAAAACGCCATGATGTCATAGATTTTAAAGGTGTCTACTAGGTCATCTGTATTTTCTACTCGGTAAACAAAGAAGACCGTTACTTTTACAGGGTGCCAAAGATTTGACATATCAAGTTTCACGAAATCTGATCAAGCCAATCTCACCATAATACAAAAAAGATGCTTTGAAATTTGTGACGCAACTTGCAGAGATTTTGGCATAAAACTTAAAAACGAAACTTTGATTTTATAGTCTATCACTACACATATGACTGTGAAATTGACGACAATAGAGTCCTAAATGTGCCACTAATCTATTCACGAGACCAGTGACATACAGTAGACTCTCAGTTAACGAAACCTGAAGGGACCGGGAAAATATGTTGCATTTAACAGGAGTTCCATTTACCGAGAGGTGAACATGGGTGCAGAATACAAGCCCAAAACCAAGCACTGCAGAGGGAATAGTTCTGTTTAAGCAGTAGTTTCATTTAACAGATTTTCGTTTACTGAGAGTCTACTGTACTATTTTTTTTACAGCATAGCACAAATTCCAAAAAACATCGCACACATTTTGTGGAAGTGACTGTAAATTCACAAAAACATGCACACAATGTCTCAGCCATTATGGCAAATCACATAGTTAAAAAGATAAAGGCACGAGGCATGGAAATTTAGGTGAAATTATATGTTATGCAGTGGACTTGCTTTAAAGTGAACTGTTTAATGAACTGCAAAAACAATTCTATCACATTTGTTTAGTTGCAAACTAACCTTCTGGTGTTTATAAGAAGTTCTGTAGTGCCATACTAGCTAGAACTGTGCATCACAAAGTTGCTGTGTTATGTCAATGTGTTGCTTCATGCAACATTGTAAAGCCAGATGCATAATTTTTACTGTGCTTTGTTTTACATTTAACTTCTTTCCTTTTTTGACACAGTTGATCATATTATTGACAAACAAAAATGCATGAACCCGTATCTGAATCATTTGTTTTCCAGAATAGATCAGCAACTACCCTCGGGTTATGAAACCATACGAAAGCAGGGGTCGTGTGCTTGAGCCGTAATCTCATCAAGTGGATTTTTTTTCTTGATGACTAGAATCTCAATCCTTGACCCTCTGGTTAAGGATTTAAATTCTGTGAAACAATATTGTATTTTTGTAATAAAATAAGGCTGTTGTAGTTATATCATATGCTTATTAGATACTGTAGTGATAAAACAACCGTGAATGTACTGTAAAGCTCACAGTAATGCTTGCAATATCTTTGATCAGGTTCTATCGATAGTGAAACAAAAAGAATTACTGAGCATTTACAAAAAAATATTTTTTCCTATAGTACATTGTATTTTTTTTTATAGAAGCTTAACCCGCAAGGCACAAAAGAAATAAAATGTTGTAATTTTCAGTGATAGTGCAATAATCTTTGGTCTTTGTGGGGCTGAATGAGAGAAAGCTTATGCCCTGTAAGAAGCAATATTATCACCCCTTCCTTATGACTGAGAGCTCTCAAGTTATCCCCTTCGTGGGACCGACAACTGCCCAGGACATAAAATTAAATGACTGCACGGATGGAAATATTGACCCTAATAGTGAGTCAAACCAACCCTATCTTTCTTCTGAAAAGTAAAGTTATAGTTTTATTTCTTCATTAGAAATTGCGAAAATAGCATGTGCCATCACCTGGTGGCAGTAACTTCAATTATCCGATCTGCTCTGTGACATGACCATAAACTACTGTACGCGATCAACAATTTTCCTGTTAGACTAGGAATAGTGTTTTATTTTTTATAGTAAAAGATATTACTCAATAAAAATGTACTTATAGGCCTGCATCAGTAGTATGCAATAAAGTGGCGCTGCCTTTGCATGACGTAATGATCCCGTGCTTGTCAGCCCATCCTGAGCAACTTTCCTACGTGCTCATGAAATCGTGCACATAGTTTCTAGGTTGCCGAGATTTTGAAGTGATGTGGTTTTTTTTATCTACACTGTCTCAGAAACGAAAGTCGGTGACATTCACGGTGACTTGGCTCGTGTGTCGAGAGAGTAACGACAACAGGACAAGCCATCTACGACACAGGCGCATCAACCTTGGGCGCAGGCGCACGGAACGTGGGACAAATACAAGGAAGCTGTATAAAGCCACATCGTCTCATAAGCATAGTTACAGTTAAGCATGGTTACAGGAACTCCTGCGAAAGCAGAACAATGACAGCATGCACAAGTCGCCAGAAGGGCTACCGGAATCGCTTTCAGTTCTCAGTATTGCTGGACAAAAAAAGCACATACATGTTCAGAGCATTTCAAATCAATAAATACCGCTTATCAAAATAATTACGTGCTTTTGAGAGTAACTATTGCAGCTGGGAACATTGCACAGAGTAAGCATTCGGTCGCGACCGAAAAAAAAAAAAAAAAAACTGGGTCGAAAAAAATCGGTTGTCTGTCCCTTTAACTGATCTACTGGTAATAGCCATGAATCTAGGACAACTCTTTCATATTAGACTGCTGCATGTCATTAGGAAAGAAACTCCACACCTTGGAACATTGTAAAAATGCAGAACTTCAGGGACACATCCAGAACTCAATACTTTTACACATCACTAAACGGCAGCTCCTTAGCAATATGGAAGAGCCAAAGAATTGCATAAAGCATAGATTTACAAATATGTATACCAGTAGTAACTATTTTCCCTAAATTTCACTGATAATTAAGCAAAAACATCAATTGTGGTTTTCAGCATGATAATGGGCAGATTTCTTTAACCTCCTCACGAAACTTGCAAAGGTGTAATGCACTCAGCACAACAGAAAACTGGAAGTAAAGATATGTGATGGTGTTTCTGCAATATAACAGAACTGTTATCATTAGTAAGACTGTTATTAATAATTTTTCTATATTGTGATCTTAAACAGCCACAGATGCAGGCAGTTTTTTTTTTTTTTAAGTTGGCAGGAACATTTCCTAGCAACGAAAAATTGGTAGTCACTTCTCACCCGAAGACGAAATGACAGCCGAGTCACCTGCTGATGTGAGGCGAGTGTTTTTCTTGAGTAGAATGAGCACATAGTGAGAGTTTTCTAGCGAATTATTTTGTTCAATTCTACTCATATTAAGCTGAACTTATCAAACGTGACAATTTCTGTGGTTCCTTTACGTTCACCTTAAGAATAGCCCACTGTACCAAGAAATGCCAAAGAATATGCACGCTGCTGTTGTTTGTCAAGTTGTCTGCAGTCAAGAACTGTACCGAGCTCTGAATGCGAACACTAGCACTTGACTGGGAGCAGCACATCATTTACCGCCATGCCAACGAGTATATATAGAACAAGGTAGTGTGGCAAGTACGCATATACTTAGCACGCGTGTCAAAGGTGTAACAATTCAGTGTACAGAACAACCACGTATGAACACCAGACAACTTTTACAAAGGTCAGTGCTGAAGTGAACGATGCAAGTTAAGAGGCTGGCACATTGCACATGTACAGTAAAATGGTGTGAAATACGCGGGTGCAGTGGTGTTGCAGTATGTGTGGTAGCATAGTGGAGACCGACCTGGAAGTGTACTTGTTTCGGCTTAGGTCTCAAAATTCTCTGAAAGAGGTGGCACAAAAAATAAAAACAAGAAAAGTGAAACTCCAGCTTCAACACTGGCAAGCAACAAGGCAGAAAAAGTCACAAAAGTTTTCACAAAAGCCCCACAAAATAGTAAGGAAAAAATGTTGCCAAGGTCTATTCCTATTTCTTGATATAGTGTGTGAAAAAAAGTGGCTGAACTAAGGGACATAATCAGGGAAATTCCAAGAGTTGAAAGGTCCAGAACATTATCTTATAAAAAAATTAAAAAAATATGCGAAAGTTGAAAATGTCATGTCAGCACTGTTCAAACCCTTTAGAATTTTGAATAAGCCTAGCACATTAACACGGCATGGGCAAACTGTGTTGAGCTGAGGTTACCTTGTTCGTGGCAATTATTCCTGTTTCAAGGATGCACATGTGCAAATGCAGTGCAAAAATCAATTGAATTTAGATGAAGGGCCCTTGAATGCATGCATTATAAGAAGCAATAGCATCTGTGTTTATCGTTCCTCAACTGTTTAAAGATACACCACCAGTATGGCAGGAGCACATACTGCAACAATCGCAAAGGACTTTAAATTCAGCCACAAGTCTAAGAACTAGCACCCTTGAGAACTGGATAAAGCACAAGTGGCAGCTCTCAACACTACGCACCTACTGCAAGGCGTCGTAGGCTGGCATTTTGACAAGCACTCTCATATTCCACGACATTTCGTGTGCGACTGTACTTATTGGCATCCCTATAGTTCAGCGACACCCTGACATGCTAGTTTAGCCATAGTACATTTGACTGAACAGCAATGCCATGAAATGCCAAAGTGCCCAAGAAAGCCAATAACCTCTCGTATGCGAGCATTTGCACTCAAATTCACCTCACAATTGAAGCAATTTTACCAATGACGCAGGCATATAATAAAAGCACACTCTTCAGTGCAAGGCATTCCTTCACTACATGTGGTGGCATGAAGAAAATTGCAAAATCTTGTGCATACAGAAAACATGAAATGTCCGAAATATGAACAGACTTTTCTGTGATGTGGTATGATGCCGCACCAGTTAGTGAGTAACGGTGTGTTACTCAGACAAAAAAAGCTATGCAGTCTGAACAAGCACATACAAGTTATACAAAAGCATGTCTTTATTTAAGAAGGGGCATCTTCTAAAGACTTATTTGGATATTTTAACCATTATGATAATATTAGCAACCGAGCATCTTCCTACCAAAAGCAATTATTGCACCGACAATAAGGAGTGCCACAAAGAAGAAAACTGACATTTTTCTGTTGTGCAAGGCATACTACAGTATGAACCATAATTTAACATCTCGCAAACCCTTTGTAAAATATACATCAGCAAATGTCACAAATTAAATCTCTTAAAGGACCCTTGACAGCGAAAGTATTGTTTGCAACTTTTTTTACAGCGATTTGTAGCTTTGTGTATGGTAATGCAGAAATTGAATCGTAAATGTTCCAACGCATCGTATAATTTATGCAAGTGTCATTATATCAGAATGATTTTGCATTCAATTTAAAATGCCCGCCTAAATACCATAAGAAACTAGTGCCCCACAGCGGGGCGGTGCCTGAGACTACGTGAGCTAAACCTTCGGTGATGCTGAGGATGCCGTTTTTAAATAGGGGGACCCGCGGGTGGTGAGGAATGAAACGATGTCAAGGCTTTGAGTGTTTCCCCTCAGAAGAAATAAAAGCATTCCTGGCTAAGCAGCCCGAACCACCTTGAGACCAGCCAGACAACCTAGTGAAAGGGGTAACTGAACAATAGTCCTCGCCGGATGGGTATTGTGCATGCCCTGCAAATGTTCTCCAATGCCAATCAGTACTTGCTTGATCTTTGCAACATACCGAGGGGGCCCCCTATTTACGTCAAACCACAGAAAATGTCAATTGCATCTGAATATTTGGACGAGCACACAGCCCTACTTTAAAACCAAATTCAAATATCTTATAGGTGACGCTCACCATCAGAACTCGGAAGTGGCCCTGCATGCAGGACTATCAACAACACAAGCATCTCGAAGTTTCCAAGTTTGGTGTCAGGGGTCCTTTAAAGTGGTCATCAATACAATAGACTTCAAGAGGAACTCAAAGGGAGCATGATAAATCTACTTTTAACACAAGTGCTCCCCCCCCCAAAAAAAGTGACATTTCAGGTGTGTCAAATATCTTTTACTTAAAAAGATTGTGGACAAACTAGAACTCCTATAGAGATAACTAGTAAGTGTAATATGAGAATTGTGGTCGCATTGTTCAAGCAGAAAGCAAGTGCTGCTAATGAGCCGATCCTGGCATTGATCAAACACAGAGAGCCTGATACTGTGTACACAGATATGCTCTCTGCACAGATGCACTGCAGCAACTCTAATCATCAGTTGTCACCAATCACTACATTTCCAGCCCACATTGCAGCGAGGGTGATTCAGGGTGTTAGTGAAAACAAGTTCTATATCAACACTGCTCGCGCAGCTCGTGTCAACATGGAGTACTCCTGTAGCACGACCTGGTGATGCTCACTGTTCCTCAAAAGTTCGAAAATGTATTAGTAAATTATATGACGAATTTTCTTTACAACAAATTTATAAGGCACACCAGCAATTAGCAACAATGTTTCTTCACAATGAAGTACGAAAAGTTACATATGACGTCAGTGGTTCAGATCACATGTCGAGTTGCATGGGACATGTTTAAAAGGACAAACTTAAAAATGAGGTGACTGCAAACCTGTCTTGGCAACATGCTGTCATCTGTAGGGATGCACATCTTTAAACCTTACAATAATGTACACGCATTAAACACAGCACTTAAATCAGTCTGGCAATGATTTAAAGGTCTTGCACCATCGGCCGAGTGTGTTGGCATTACATGCCTACAAGGAAGAATGGCTTTGAGAAATTGTGTATGTAGTACTCAACAGTGAGCAGTGGAGGGGAAGACACATATACGAGCCAAAGTATATAGAAATAGGAAAGCTGTTATGTGGACTATCGACTTTAGCCAGAATTTCGCATTTATTGTGATCATCGACACTACACTAATACTCTGACTACAGGAGAAAGGCAGCTCTGAATGTACCTCCACTTGTGTCTGTTCTCTATCAAACCAGTTCACCTGACTAGGCTTTCGTGACTGGCCTTTCTACTTCAGCAATTCCCTTTTGTATTTATTTTTACTGCACCAACTATCAAGGCTAGGCAGTATCAAAGATACATGTACCTCAAATACTATCTTACATACTCTTTGGTTATCTTGTGTCTGCATGGCGACATGTCTCGCAAGACAAGTATCGGTATCTGTATTTCCGTTACATTCAATAACATATGTATCTTAAGATACAAGATACTGTGGTTGTAATGCTATACTATGCGAAACATTAATCACAGACTGAACTTCGTGGCTCCGGCTGGTACTGGTGCCATTAAGACACCTTAACAAAATCAAGGGCAGTGACATCATTTTATTTTTTCGTCAGACTCCACCTGGCAGGGCAGGTGTTTAGAAAAGTGCCTAAAGAGCTGTCCTGTTAAGCAGCCAAATTAAAGATACCAACAAACATTTCATGAACAAAAATTGGGCACATTCAGAATTTTCAGGCCGTCATTTTTGTACCCACGCATCCACTACTACATTGTGGGGGTCTATAAGAACACATTTGCAAATTTATCAAAGTACCAATGGGCAAGTATCATATCGGATACACTTTTCATGGCAATTATGGATAAAATTTCCATGGCAATATCTTGTATCTGTATTTCCAATACTTTTTGTCTGAGTATTTTCTATTGTATTGCGATACATTTTCAAACTATCTTTTCCCAGCCCTATGACTATACCTTTTTTTGCCTTAGTGTTTTCTCCTGTACTACGATGAGCCACCATTCACACAGTTGGTCATGACTAACAGCAGATCTGACTGGTAGTTTGCAAGCATGTCTGGGAAGCTTCAAAGGTTGCACAACAAGGTATGTACTTAAGCTTTATTGTGACAATAATAATCACTAAGCCAAAATAATGCTACCGTAATCTTTTGTCAGTGTAATCGTAGGCATGAGTGGGGTTCCCTATTAGGGCTTTGCTTTGCAGTGAATTCAAGAATTAAAATGAAGCAATGACATGTTTCCTATATTGGTCTGCCTTTGGTCCCCAATTTTATAGGGGTAAAAGTGGGTAGTAAACAGCTCTCAGAACGCAACATGAGCAGCCCTCAGCTGCCATTACTATCACAAACCTGCATTGTCATGACCATGTACTTTCAAGGATGTCCGCACAGGTGGAACAGGTACAAATGAGTAAAGGTATGAAGAACATATGCCCCCCCCCCCCTTCCGTTGTTTAAAGGGCCAGTAAACAGGCTGCGAGTTTTTTTCTACACTTCCCAAACAAGCTCACCAATTCCAAAGTAGACAGCAGTGATCACATTTGCCGAATAACACAGCGCTGCGCACCCCGCACATCCTTCATTTTGAAAAAGCAATCCTGTGCCTGTTTTCCTCTCCTGACCAATCCCCCTCGCATATGCAGTAGAACGAAAGCTTGCCCATGGGCAAGGTTATGCACTACTGAGTTGGGCAACTGGTTCGTCTCTGCCCTACGAAACGGCGCCTTGGCCCTGTGGCGATGCAGTTTCAGCTGTGCAGTCCATACTGTCATTTTTGTGTGCTGCCCTCTGCCGTTTTGCAGAGCCCTAGATTCCAGGAGAAGTGCTACTGCCAGAACGAAAGCCTCCGAGATAAAGAGACGTCTCACTACTTTACCACGAAAGTAATTGTGCTCCTTGCTCCGCGTTTTCTGCCTGCGTCGCTATGACACACTCATGTACGTGAGGGAAGCATCGCACAGTTGGTGGTTGCATGCCGATGACGTATCATGGATGTCATGCCACCAAAAGTGGACGGAGTCGCAAAGACGGACTACTCCTTCCCCTCCCTATGGCGGAGAATGGTAGCAGCCACACGAAAATTTGAAACTGACTGAAATGAACGTTTTAACCCCTGTAAATTCTTCATTCTAGCACGTATTCACTGAATTATTGCGGCAGCATGTTCACATAGCAAGAGTATGCATATTTCTCTTCATTAAAATTTTTGAACTTAGTTGTTTACTGGCCCTTTAAACGGGGGGCGACCACCCCCCTCTGTCCACCTCGTGCAGATGCCTATGAGTGTAATAAAACATCACTTCTGTACTGCATAACCACCACAGCATTATGACACTCAAATAACAAGAAAAGCGTGCCATACACTTAGTTCTTCCTAAATTACAGCCAGAATGCCACGCTGAATAGCGAGTGCCCACGATGCAGTGACACTGGCCTTGTGGCATTTAACAAAAGTGTGTCCCATGCTATCTCACCTCGCCCGGCTGTCGGGGTAGCCGCCTCTCAGAATACGAGGTGTGGTGATGTGACCGTGGTCGTGAGTGCAGCTGTGCTGTTGTGCTGTGTGCAGCTGCTGCACCTGCGGAGTGCCGACTGGATGCCACCCCTTGCGAGGAACTGCTGTGGGGCATGGGCTCATGGTGTGCCACTGATTGCTGCTGCTGCTGCTGCTGTTGCTGCTGCTGTTGGTAGCGGTGGCCACGATGGTGAGACAGGGATTCTAGCTCTTCGTCTGTCTCTCGGCCCTGCTCCTTGGATGTCTGCAAGTTTTGTTCAGGAATGCCATACAGTTGAAATTTTCACATAGGGTTCTGTGAGTCAAACAATTCAAGTGAATTGCAGTAATATGCAATTCAAAGAGCCTTCTTCATGAGGCAACACCAATTGAGTAGACTTCTAGTAAAACTCTGCTATTTATTTAGGCCTAAATAAATTTAGGCCTAAACTGGAGTATGCAGCGGTTGTTTGGGACCCGCACACAAACAAAAACATTAACGAATTGGAGAAGGTTCAGAGGAGGGCTGTTCGTTTTATTTATAATAAATATAAAAGAAGTGATTCTCCGTCAGGTATCATGGCACTCAATAAAATCCAACCACTACACATTAGACGCCAACTTGCCCGCTTAGCTTTTATGGAATCCCTAATTAAGTGTAAGACTGGATTATCACCCACTCCATTCATTAGTCCGTCCACCACGAGGAAAACACGACACACACATAGCCACAGTTTATCCCCATTCTTTGCCCGAACAAATACCTTTAAGTTTTCATATTTTCCACGCACGGTAGATGACTGGAATAAATTGCCAGAAAGAATTTTTAGTGGAAATTTTATGACAGCCCTACACGATCATTTTAGAAACTTTTAATTACTGACGTTCGGGTTTTTAGCAATGTTTCTTGAAGTTGTGCGTGATTTTCTAGTTTTATTTGGATTGGAAACCCTGCTATGTTTGTGCGAAAAGTCGGTTTCACCGTGGCTTGTTTATTTTGTAGTTCCAAGTGAATTCTGCGTTTTGTTGCTTCATTGTTTTTTTTGCATTGCATTGTATGTGTGTGAACATTCTTTTTTTCTGCCCGTCCTGCTTGGACCATTAAATTGGTCGGCAGTATTGTATAAATAAAATAATAAATAAAATAAAATATTGCAGTTTAACAAGATGTGGCAGGGATAGCAATACAAGAAACATAGATGAATACAAATTCCATTATGTCACGGCTGTTATACAATTAAACACACACACACACACACACACACACACACATATATATATATATATATATATATATATATATATATATATATATATATATATATATATACCGTATTTACTCGCATAATCGGCGCACTCGCATAATAGGCGCACCCCTAGTTTGGTCGCGGAAAATTCGATTTTTTTTAATTCCGCGCATAATAGGCGCACCCCGAACTTGGCCGTGATCAGAAACGATTCTACCCCCCAGCGGTACAGTTGGAACGCGGTCCCTGTACCCTGAAGAAAAAAAGAAGGCAAATCGACGAGCAAATAAAAAAAATTCGAAGTGCAACGACCTAACCAACGTGTTTGTCGAAATAAAACTTGAAAAAAAAAAAAAAAGCGTCCATGAGCGAAAAAAAAAAACGGCTGTTCCATCAATTACTGATACCCCCCAAATCGCCGCGCTTTTTGGAGGTCACGTGTACAACGCCGGGGGCTCGATCGCCATCACCACCATCAGAGAAAAAGAAAGAAACGCCATTTTGCAAGCGGTGTGCGTATGTTGTGGTCGTGTATTGAACTTTGGTTCCACCATGGGGAAGTACGCGAGCTACACGGCTGGGTTTAAACTGAAGGCAGTGCAGTACGCGCTGGAGCACGGCAACCGGGCTGCAAGCAGGCATTTCGGCGTTGGAGAAACCAGTATTCGGTACTGGAGGGACCAAGAAAAAAAACTTAAGGCGACGAAGAAGACACGACAGGCTTTCCGCGGTGCCAAGACCGGCAGGTATCCGAACGTCGAAGAGCAACTGGTCCGGCATATACGGGAGCTACGACAAGACGGCTGTGCTGTGTCGTTGGATATTGTGCAGACTGACGCGCGCAGAATAGCCCGAGCGCAGGGCATCGAAGCAAAAGAGTTCAAAGCCAGCTCCGGATGGACAACTCGTTTCATGCGGCGCCATGGCCTCGCACTGCGAAGGCGGACCACCTTGTGCCAGCGCTTGCCCGCAGCATATGAGGACAAAGTGGTGGACTTCCACAGTTTTGTTATAAAGCTCCGACAGCAGAAAGACTTCATTTTGTCCCAGATCGGCAACGCTGATCAGACCCCCCTTTGCTTTGATATGCCGTGGAACACGACAGTGGAGGAGAAAGGTGCACGGAGCGTCATCGTCAGAACGTCTGGCGCTGATAAACAACGATGCACCGTAATGCTGGCGGTGACAGCGGATGGGCGTAAGCTACCGCCTTACGTTATTTTTAAACGTAAGACGCTCCCAAAGGCAAAATTCCCTCAAGGCATCTACGTCAGAGTCCAGGAAAAAGGCTGGATGAGCGCGGAACTCATGGTGGATTGGGTGAAGACAGTCTGGGGTCGGCGGCCGGGTGGTCTGTTGTTGCCGTCCATGCTTGTCCTGGACAGTTTTCGTGGGCACCTAGTAGACCGCGTACGAGATGAGCTAAAGGAGCTGCGCACAGATCTGGCAGTGATTCCGGGCGGCCTCACATCGATACTGCAGCCTTTGGACGTGTCCTTGAATAAACCTTTCAAGGACAATGTTCGAAGGCTGTACACCACCTGGATGGCTGGAGGACAACATCAGCTGACTCCAGGTGGTAAGATTAAGAGGCCGCCTGTGGAAATGCTGTGCACTTGGATCGTGGAAGCGTGGCAGGCGATCTCCGACGAAGTCGTCAGGAAAAGCTTCAAGAAGACGGGTACCTCGAACGCACTGGATGCGAGTGAGGATGACATGTTGTGGGGTGCGGATGATTCGGACACCGAAAATGAATCCCCGCTCGGCGAGGATGAATGTGTGATCTCCGACTCGGACTCCGAATAGGGAAAAGGAGGAACAGCTACGACTTTTGTGTAAATAAATTTTACGTGTGTGTGTGCAGTTGACGGCTCTCGCTTGTTCATTAAAAGGTACGTAGGTATGTTTGTTTTATGCTGAATTAATTGGTAAACAATAAAGTCGCCTTTTACTTGACAAGTGTGCAGATTTAAAGCGCGAGAACCGAGTTGAAAAAATTTTCGAAAATTTTACCCCGCGTAATTGGCGCACCCCTAACTTCGAGCCGGATTTTCTGAAAAAAAAGTGCGCCTATTATGCGAGTAAATACGGTATATATATATATATATATATATATATATATATATATATATACATATATTTGCTTGGTGATGCACTAACACATGCATGCTACTTTCCTTTAACAATGCCAGTGCAAATGAACAAATCATTCTTCAGAAAGTGCCTTCTATCAGAAAAACATAGACAACAGATTAATATCTGCAAATAACTATAAACCTGTAGCCATAGTAAATGGATTGGGAAGTAGCATACGAATAAGCAGAACTGTAGCAAATCAATAGAAGGAAATAATGTTCTGGATAAGCAATAAGCAAAACACTCTTGCTCCAATTTTTACTTTACCTTATAGTTGCCTTTCACCCAGCACTCATTTGCTGAGAAAATTGCTGACAATACTTTCTGCATTTGTGGCTAATATTTTGGTTTTCGAAGTGGAGGTTGAAAGGTCAAGGTTACTCTTCTCATCAAAGTAATAAAAAAAAATTGTATGCACTGCTTTCCCATTTTACGGTGCGCCATTTTACGGTACGTCAAAAACTTCGTGATCAGATGTGCCATGTCTGTGTTTCAATCGCCGCATTAGCATGCGATCATGAAAATAGACTAGAGATATCACCTTTCCTTAAAAATTGTCAAGCACCAGCCCACAGAGCAGCTGGAAACATTGAATTATCTAGTGGTGACGATATTCGACAAATTGAATAGTCTACACTTGATTTGCAAATCGAACTATTCACAAAGCTACCAGTAAACTTGTATTCCAATCTTTCAGTATTTGCACACCCCTATGATACAACATTAACATTAGTTAACTGCATTAAAGGACCTACTGAGATATCTAGTAGGTATAAAAATTTCAAGCTGTGACCTATCGAATTGGTGATATGTGGAGTTTTAACGTCTCAAAACCACCATATGATTATGGGAGACGCCGTAGTGGAGGGCTATGGAAATTTCGACCACTTGGGGTTCTTTAACGTGCACCCATATCTGAAGACACTGGCCTTTTCGCCTACAGCCTTTTCGCCTCCATCGAAAATGCAGCCGCTGCAGCTGGGATTCGACCCCGCGACCTGCTAGTCAGCAGTTGAGTACCTTGGCAACCAGACCACGACGATGGGGCTGACCTATCGAATTATGCCCCTATATCCTTGTATCTGTCCCAAGTTATTATATATAGGCATGAATTTATTCATTTTATTTACAGATAACTTTTGAAGGAGCAACTTAGGCTTTCAATAGACAGCATGAAGTAAATACAGTACACTGTGCATTCTCATGTGATTATGTTTACCAGCTCTAAAACTGCCCTCTCAGTAATGCACACAGCAATCACCTCAGGTCTGTGCCACGCACATGAACAACCAAATACATGTAAACACACCCTTTCAGCCTCGATGGTCTTTGGGTGAGTAGTGCGGTGGCTAGCGAGGGACTCCTGGTTGAGATCTGGCAGCATGCCCGCACAGGGGGTGTTAAGGATGAGCTGGGCATAATTCTCGGGCAGGTTATCATGTGCAGCCCGCCAGTAAGTCTCCAGAAACTCGGCCAGGTGTTCACACGCCTCCTCCAGCTGGTTCTCATCCAGAATCACATCAAACATCTCCTGCATATCCAAAAGAACCACGAGTAACACTTCTGGGAACGACGGCATCATTTCAGGGGAAGGATCTGAGCAGTACATATTGCCGGGCGTTTGATAGGAGGCAATATTGATTCAATTCAAAGAGACATCCGACCTCCTATGATGGAATGCAACCCAGCATATAGCCATAAAACTATCAATGTGGTGCAACTAACAATACCCAGTCAGACGTTGCCAATATGTACACTACATTCGCAATCAATACAAAACAACTGGTGTATAGAACAAACACTACTGTTCTTTTGCATACAAGTTCTCAATATTTTTGGTCTGACACATTGTGGTAAAAACGGCACTATCACTACGCAGCCAGTGTCGACTTACAAAAAAGTGGCAATCTAAACATAATTTTGATTAGGGGTGTTTTCCAAGCTAATTTGAGATTTGTCAATGTCACCATGCAGACTTGGTACCCTTTGACCACATGCACTGTGTCGCAGCTCATATCGAGTTCAACATTACATGAAGCCATGCACTTTGCTGTGTTTGCTTCTTACCATTATGATCATACTTTCTAAGCAGCCCATGACTATTTACTATAGACCTTCTTTTTGACTACTGAATTCTTGCCAGTTAGTGGGCTCACCTTTGTAACCTACAAAATGAGTCTTGGGGTATAACCCTATCATACTAACTGCACTACCAAAAAATTAATATTATACATACATAGACTAAATGAAAATGATTGCTGAAGTAGCGGGTTCCTTGTTTATGACAAGACACCAAGAAAAATGCCCTCACCTCCGGAAGAGAATTGTGAGGAAATGCAAATGCAATGCCCCCATAACGGCGCTTAGCATGTGAGAACCAAGCGTAAGAATGTTTTCTTTTTTTCTTACACTTGTGCAGCCAATGCCGCTGTTCGCCGCATGTGGCGTTGATCTGTCGCGGAGAAACGCAGGTGTGCGTTTGCAGCTCTAGTTAGCTAGCGTGCACGGTTAAAAAATACTATGAAGTGAACAAACAAACAGCGTTCTCAGCTCGGCAGTGACATTTCGCAGTGGTGTCTCAAGCACACATTTCCGGATGTTCTTGAGAGCCGCTCAGCCAGCGAAAAATCGAGCTGCACCTACCCTTTTCTACACTCTCTCGCACCACATGCTCCGGTTGCTAGAGGCAAGGATAAGTGCGCACGCCCTCAGCTGTTGCTGTAGAACAGGGACTGAGAGCGGAAAGTGAGAGCGGCAGCTGCGAAACGACGAATGCCTGACATAGCCCGACTAAGAGATGCATTCGCATTAAATAGGCCCTGAAACACTTTTTTGAGTAACCATAGAATCAATTCACTGAAAAAGCATATCGCCTTACAAGTTCAACGCCGCAAAAATTTACAAAAATCCATCCAGTATGAGCGGAGTTACAAAGGTTTGTCACATGCCGCAATCACGTTCTCTCTTCTCTCATCCAGACGATACCGCTGGAAGCTAAGCAGAGTGGGATGGGAAGGGGCCAACAAAAAACGTCACGCATGCCTCGTGACCTTGAGCACTTTTTTCTTTTTTTTTCTTCGAATACATACTGTGGCCTTTTCAGTGCGATCGCGCACGCATGCGTGGACAAGTAATGGTCTTCCACTTGCGATCTCTGTAACGACCGAGCGCGCCGTGTTTAAATCAGCCAACGGCTGATAGATGGGCTTACTATGAGTGATTTTTGGGCTTATTGCGTGATTTGTCGAGAGAAGAGAAATAAATTTTAGCTGACTGATAATTTATTGTGAATTCCAGGCTGCGTGCTGCGCTATAATATTTGGCTTGCATGTTGTCGGTAGCCTCTACTACCGATCGGCAGCATTTTATGACCATGCTCAAAGAGTGTTGCAGGGCCCCCCCATTAAGAAAAAAAATCCTGACCTAGAACTGCAGCTTATACAGTTTTCTAATCTTTGTGAAGAACAATGATCAGCACAAGCACAAGAGGCTTTTGACGGAAAGACCTGGAATGGAATCCTTGAAGTAGTGAGCATTTAACAATGCTTGAATGTGTAGCATGCTTTTTTTTAAACACTATCTACTCAGCAATATATTAGTTTCGAACGAACACATTGCACATCTTTATATGGTGACAAGAGCTACAAGCTTTACTGTTCTTCGTATTCCAGCTATTGGGGTTTCATGTCTGACCGCATCTCATACGCAGTTGTGTGTGTTATTGAAATGAATAGAGTATCACAGTGAATTAAGAAGACTGCCATTGCACAGGATAAAGAAAGTGATCTGCAAGTGCACAACCATTACTTCTTCATCTAGATGATTTCACCAAGCTTAGGAAAACCCAGTTTCACCCTTTCTCATAGTTTGACCTACATGCATGAAAGCAGAAATGAACTGAGATGGATCTACACAAACAAAGATAACAAAAACTCACAGGTGGACACTGTGCCAATTTTTCTGCAGCCACCATCTGTACGTTGAGATTCCGGCTCTGTGATTTGCCTCTAGATTTGATAAGGCGTTGAAGGACCTGCATGGGAGAATAATTACAAGCACAATTTGGACAACATGAAGGCTTTACATATGTTAATTAGATTAAAGGGACCCTGAAACGGTTTTTTGAAGTTTTGTCAGTGTTTAGGTTACAACATCATCAAACCATTCACACCACAAGTTTAGTGACACGCCATGTACCGAAAGTCGCTTCGGACAATTATATTATACCCTCCTTCTGAACTCTGCCTAGCCTCCTCAACTCAAGGTGCACGCTGGTATCTCTGGCGATCGCAGATCTCTCATGAGCGCACTCGTTGGTTTGAGCTTTTACTATCTTAGACCTCCGAAATTGCACACCAAGAAGTTGCGCGCATTCTCGGAGGCCATCACATAATACACCCAGCAGCCCGCATGCCGTCTGGCAACAGAGACGAAGACAGCGGAGTGGTTGATTTCTGATTAGACAGGTTCCGCCACCCTACCAGCCAATTGATCTTACTTTCATGCATTCTATAGCCCATGACAGCCAATCAGTTCGAGGCATTCTACAGCCACGGTGACGTGGCTGCTGACATACTCTGGCCATAGCATGTCGCTGTTAAGTCGCCAGAACATGTCGCTCTGTGAATAGGCAGTTGAAAATGCCATGCGCAACGATCTGCACAGATTTTCAGCTTTAAAGCATTGTAATAAATTACACAGCTTTATGCAAGAGCTCAAATTAGCCTCTAAATAATCCTTAGGACTTGGTCTACCAGCCCAGGGTGTTTGTACGAAATCACCAAAACCGTTTCAGGGTCCCTTTAATGCTAGCTTAAGGTCCTCATAAACACAAATTACCACTTCAATTATAAGAATTCATAGTTATCCTAAATTGGGTGAAACATTGGCATTTATTTAACACAGAAAGTGAAATGTGTGCAAATCGCAAATTTTATGCTTCATACCACAGGAAAACCTGGCAGAGCTAATAAAAACCATGTAAAACATTGGTCCGTCTGGCACTTGCGATTGGTGCGTGTGGTTTAGCCATGTACTACATTAAATGTTTGCAAAACACTGGCATGTCAAACACTGCCATGCAAATGCATTCAGCGGAAACCCACAAAG
This sequence comes from Rhipicephalus microplus, assembly GCF_013339725.1. Lineage (NCBI taxonomy): Eukaryota > Metazoa > Arthropoda > Arachnida > Ixodida > Ixodidae > Rhipicephalus > Rhipicephalus microplus. The sequence continues at coordinate 248,517,076 of NC_051165.1, forward strand.
TAGCGGAAGGATTAAGGAAAGGGAAAGAAAAAAACCACCCGATTGTAGCACGAAGCCACAAAAAAATCCAGTACGGATTTCTCTGAAAGAAAAACCTCTTAGTTGCCGAAAAATTCATCCTGGTCCAGGGTTTGAACCCAGCACGAACGCCTACCCGGGGCGGTAGCTCTGCCAATTGAGCTAACCAGGAAGCTAGCAATTGGCAGCGTGAGGGCAAGTCCGTCGACAACTCGAAGCACAAGGATACAAGTAATGCAAATGAGTTCAGTGGAAACTCGCAAGGTGGCGGAAGGGTTAAGAAAAGGGCAAGGTCCCTAGATGAAACAAATTTCCAAGGTAGCGACACCTTTCCCTTTCCTCCTCACCTATGTTCCTGGAGCGCCCCCTAGAAGGTTCAAAACTTTCATGAAAAAGCAAATGTTTCTGTGCAGCTGCTACGGTGAATAGATGTAAATGAAACAAAATGGAACCAAATGAGTTGTAGAATAAACGGTTACCTTTATGAACATAAACTTTACAACACAAGAGCAGGCGGGATGTGTTACTCAACTGGCAACGCTGTGCAGTTCTATATTTTACATCACTAGCCATGGCGTCTCGCGTCGTACATCGTAGTTCGTCCAGTCCACTTCTCCGAATGTGTTTTGTTTGTGGTAAAACACAGTGAACATGCTTTTTGCTGGATTCTGTCAGTGACCACAGGGCGTGATGTTGTGACGATCGATTACAGCCGGCTTGTGCACTGTGATGAGTGGAGTGCGCGTTCACAGTGCGCGCCTTTGGAAAGTGCGCGTCACAAAAACAGAAGAGAACAGAGTGCACGCTCGTTGCTGCCCTAGACAACGACAATGACTGATGGCAGTGCAAGACGTCGCATGCACGAGGACGCGTGGCACGCCGTGAACAAAATAAAAGATAAGGTAACCAATGATCATAGACCACGGAGATTTCAAGGCCCAATGGCTCGGTACCACGAAAGTACAGAATCTCCAATCGGGACGAGACAAGTGGGCCAGAGTGGAAGCAGAAGCCTGAGCAGAGCAGCTCAAAGAGAGTTCGAAGAAGACGGGGCAAGCGGAAGGTCGTCACCGGACCGGGCGCTGAAGATGGGCCGTCGGGTGTCGGACCAGAGCCTGCAGGACTTCAACCGGCCGGGGCCTCCTGCCGTCGTGTTCCCGCTCGAGAGGACCGTGGCCATCCGGTCCTCAACTCCTCCCCAGGGCCTGTGGACTTTGGTTCCAACAGGCGAACAAAAGCCGTCGGGCTACGGGCCCGAGCTGTGCGCCCAACTGCTTGGCCAGGTTGACCCTGGTTCCCTGACGCATCCCCACCAGCCTGCGTTCTCTCGTCACCGACGGGTCCACACTCCAAAAGCCAGAGCCACCACGTTCCGGTCTGGTTTCTCGACGTGTCGTCAGCAGCCAGCGTTCCTTCATCCCCGTCCTGCCCGCGTCCTGAAGCCGGAATCACCGCGTTCCGGTTTGCTCATCGTCGCCGGAATTCAGCGTGTGGGTGAGACCGAACAGATATCTTGCCCTACTCCACCGCTCAGCCCTATTCGGACGTTAGATTCAATGGAACACTTTGAACTTCTTTGTTGAGTGTTGATAGATGGATTTCGCCGTGTCCAGTTAACTGTTTATTAGTTGTTTCATTTTATGGGGGATTGTCGTCTTTTTACTTTTCACTTAAACTTCTTGTTTGAGTTTTGGTACAAACGGCTTAGTCCCTTCGTTAAGTCTCTCATAGGTTTAAACCTTAGAGAGCTCTTCTTATTAAACATCTAAAAGAACCTTGCATGACATGCACACACAAGAGAAAAACTACGACCAGACTGGTGCGAACGCTTGACAAGCAGCACTGCGATGACGGTTTATTTAATGTGCCCATTTGGGACAATCGTGATGCCAGGTGATTCTAATGCAGTGCTCAGAACTTCCTGAAAAGTGCGAGTTCTACTGGTGAGGTGTCTCGAAGCAGCGCGTTTCGGCTCGAGCGTGAACTGTTCAACCGTGAAATATTTCTGAAGGTGCATTGATTACAACCTCCAGCTGTCCTGTATACCTGCATACGCACAAGTATTTGTACCAACTGGCATGCACTAGACTCGCATTAGACGCGCGCCTGTGTTGCAATTAAAAACCGACAAATAAACTCGCTTCGCAGATCCTGCGTCGACATACGTCGACAGAGTAGCACGAAAGCATTCGCGTGAAATGTTTCGTTGCTACACTTCACGATGTGGTTCATCTCGAAATGCACGAGGATAGGTTGAAGAGAGCGAAACCAGTTTTCTGTTGTTTTACGGCAACTGCAGCATTGTTGAAAAATGCGGATGTTGCATTGAACGAGCATCGCGAAACAATCTTGGTAGACTTGGCGCACACTGAAATGCTCCTCCTCTTCAGTTTATGTTCTGGCTACGATTTCGTCTTTGGTCACTGCGAGAATCTGGCTGGAGCCATATACTCATGCGTACTCGTTTTGAACCTTTTGCATAATAATAAATAACACCACCAGCCATTTGCAAGATCACGTGCAAGGAATGCACGAATTACAGATGCAGATGGCAGAGAAAAAGAGGGGTAATGGAGAGAGAGTAAGGAGGACAGCTCAATAACAATGAGTGACGCTACCTCGCAAACTTGTTTCATCTAGGGACCTTAGAAAATGGAAAGAAGACAACCACCCGATTGTAGCACAAAGCCACAAGGTTAGCTGGTTAGTTCAATTGGCAGAGTGACCACACCAGATAGGCGTTAGTACGGGCTTCGAACCCTGGACCAAGACGAATTTTTTGGCAACCAAGAGGCTTTTCTTTCAGAGAGATCCGTACGGATTTTCTAGTGGATTCGTGCTACAATTGGGTGGTTGTCTTCTTTCCCTTTTCCTAAACACTGCCATGTTATGATGCAATGACTAAGAAGCATGTTTAGCTGCCATGCTTGGCAATTGTAAGAAACGGGCAGCTAAACAAAAGCTGCTGACGATACTCTGTCTTAAAAGAAATTGAAAAAGAATAGAGACTCACTTTTGGTGAAGATATTTTTACATAAACGATGATAGGTGCTAGTGACGTTTTGGCCAACTGTGAGGGGTGGTTAATGGTATCACAATCAAGGACAACCAGTTGCAGCGTCCGTGCCAGCTCGAATATTCGTTCAATTTCTTGTTGCACTTCCGCTGTGGCGAGACAAACAAAGATACGGCATTAAACTCTGTCTGTGTACAGATATGGTTGCATCGTGTGCCCTTGGTCAATGCAAAGAAACAGTAGGAAAATGAAGACAGAAGCTTGCGGCGAAAAAATCCGTAAACAGGAGTTGCGTCGAGCCGATGTTATGATAAGCGGACTTGTTTTTCTAAAGGCTAGGATAGAAAAGTTTTGTTCTAGCTTTGAGCAAGGCAAGCCCACTTGCTGAAACGTCGGCTCGACACAACGCCTGTTTACGGATTTCTACATCTTAGTAAAAGCGTCCCCCCATTCCCCCAAGACATAGAATTATGGACATTTGTAGAATAACGCCAGCATAAAACAGTTTCATGACAGACCTTATTACAGATGCATATGACTCAAAATGCTGATAAGGCTGCTTGAAAAAAATAAGCGTTTCGTGCATCTTTGTCAATATTTGTTACACAGAGCAGATTAGGTTTGCTTGATAGATATGCATTTCGGTAGTGAAAAAGAGCAGTGTTGTGCCACATAGTGTTTTATGTAAAAAAAAAAAAGGTTTATTTAAACATTAAACTTTATATCTGCACCTGTTCAGACAGCGTAGTACAATACAACATGGCGAGACATTTCTGATGGTTCTTTGTATTAACACACGACCCTAATGTTTGTTTCACCTATACTACAAGTTCATGCACCCCCAAAATTCCTGGCCAAGGAATAAGACTTGAAAACTTGCAAAAGGTAGGGCGAATATAATATGCACGAGTACAAAACATTGAGCTCACCTAGGCAGCTTGTTCGGCTGTTTGAGCGTTCCATAAGCGCACGTTTGCCGGCATTGTTGACGGCAGAGCGCTTTGCCAATGATATGTCAGCAGTCACTCGAGTTATTATGATTCTGCAATAATGAGCAAGAATATCTCGCTACACTGCAAGGCAATGTTTTAATGCCAAGAGCATAGTTTCGAGAGTTAAAAACCACCACTCATGTGCAAGAAACATTACAAGTTCCAACTCGATGCTCTCAGTAATATTCGAAGAGTTTTGTCCTAAAGCAATGACCTCACAACGTCTTTAATTTAGTAGGATTTACAGGCTTACAATTAGCTTCTGTATAAGTAGCATAAAGTCAATGGAAGAGCTGTTACACTTGGACAAATGCACACATGTTACGGTAAGCAAGTGCTTAGAATAATGATTTGCCTGAAAGTTACAATGAACATCATTTGGACATCTTTTGTAGTCCTGGGAAATCCAAATTAACAGACTTTTACTGTATACACGATCGTATTTCCCTCTCCTTGCCACACTTTTTTTCTTCTTGCAAGAGAAGGCATTGAAATGAATAGTATTTCAATTGATTACATCTCCCACAGCTTGCTTCCTAAATGCTTTACTTTTGCACATTACTGATTAAAACTAATTACAAGTCTTGTACCTCCAGTGTTTCAGGCATTTCACTATGAAATTCAATACTATATGATATCAAGTCATCCCCCACATTATTATCATTCAAGTGTCGAATGAAGGAGTGGTACTTTATTAATGCTTAATCAAATGTGTGCTGCCATTTAATTTATATAACAATAACTATATTTGTTTCCTACATGATTAAATTATGTAATGTATTGTTCCAAACACTATTTCATAATTAGAAAAAAATCACCCTATAAAGAATACTTAGTTCACACAACTAAACTTGCATGTTATGTACACTCATTTAAATTTTTGGGAGTTACCTTCGTGCTTTCTTTTTCATTCTTACCCACTACTGCTGATTATCCAGCAATTGTATAATACCTAATAAAAATACAGTTTGAAAAAATATAATGATCCCCTTATAAGTTCTGTTAGGAGGTTACCCTAAGGTTCATATTTTAGTACCCCCGATTGCGTACTCACAGTGTGTATTTTAGGGTATATGTCACATAATAAAATATTGTATAGTAAAACAACAATGTTATGATAAAACCAGAAATTCAAAGCTGGAAGCAATGACACTGCAAGAAATACCAGTTACATTAGTACCATGAGCACACCATGAACATACTTTCAAAGCTATAAGCAAGCATGCCAATATGTAGAGTGTTCATGGGGTGAAGCGCAACAATTTAGGCCTAAGCAGCACGATGCGGCTAATGTGAGAAATCACGCATGCCAGTTGTCAAACTTCGAGTTTCGATGTCATATTTCACTCTGAGCACTGCACACTTATACAAACTAAAAAAAAATCAGAAAATAAATAAGGCGTAACATACACAGCAGCAACAATCAGAAGCTATGCTTGCAAGAAACACTGTGCAGCAATGAAAAAAAAAGTTAGAAAAATACACTAATAATGACAAAAAACTGCACAGTGAGACTGCACTAGCTCTAGATTACAGCAGTAATACTTCAAGGGAAAAACAATTAAAATATATTGACCATCTTGATAAATAGTCATTCACATAGTCAAGGAATTAACTCCTTCGCTGCCATGTCTATTCATATTGATCACCAGTCAGTGACGCTTTGGATTGCCTATTTTGGCATGTTGAATTTGTTTCTTGTGCACCCAGCACTTTATAGTAGTTAGCCCAGCCACTAAACTTTCAGAATCAATTTGCATTTGCCCATTTTGGGAACATAGTGATTTTTGACAGACCTTTACGCAAACCAATGTGCGTTTGTTGTTGGAAAAATGCACTTGGCTCGCGAACTTGACAGAAGTGAGTGGCCCTCGCGGTTGTGCTACAGTAACATCAAAGTTCTCAAATCAAAAGAACCTTTGCAAGTCAAATATAAAATTAAGATGTCAGCTTTGCAGTTTGATAGTGCTAAGCAGTAATAATTGTAAGAAATTGAAGCCAGCTATTCAATAGAAAGCTGTTGCTAAGAATCGGGGAAAATTTATTTTATAAAAGAGTATTGCTGAAGGTCCACCACACGAATAAAGTGTGGAGGTGGCCATCTCAGCCAGTTTCTAGCAGCTTTGGTTTTGCTTGTACTGCTATATCAGACACAGGGCCGCATCTAGTGTCCCTAGTGGCTCCTATGGCATCGTCGTCACGCACACATGGGTTCACACTTGTGTTGCAAAAAACACAATGCTCGAAACTGTCTCGCAACGGCACCTGAATTGAGTGAAGACGAACTTAAAGTCTGAGGATGACATGCATGTCTGCTTAAAGTTTTATATTGACAATATTATGTGTCAGCCTGAGACATCCGCAGCCGTTCAAGGGTTTGTTTTGATTACGACCACAAGTTGTCTCGTCCACCGCAAGTGCGCAGCTGCTGACCTTTGTGCACAATATTATAGCTACTCTGGTTACGTGCAAGGTCCACATGCCACTGGGGCGCGGTGTGCTGGCGCAGGCTGCAGAGCTTCTCATGACAAGAAGGCCACCGGAGCACATTTTGGACTATACTACGGAGCAGCGTGAAACGCTTTAGAAGTGCGTGTGATATTGTTCTTTCTTTTACCATGATGTGCAAAATGCAAAGAAATATGCTTGGATGCATACATTGGAATGCCAACCAATGCGGAGTAAGGTGGCCCATAAAAAGAGGTGATGCTAGACGAAATTGCAAAGTTCATCAGACATCTGATATATAGAAGGATTTTTCACATCACGGGCATTCATCTATAGTGAAACACCTGCAGGCTTCTGTTGCAAAAAAAAAGAAGTACTGAGAAAGGCGTGCGAGTTGATTTGTGTTTCACGAAAACCCGAGAAATGAGGCAGAACCTAGGTTTAGAGTTTCTTTGTGTGAATAGAAATGTATCGTACAACATTTATTATTTTTTATACTGTTCCTGGGTCATTTACCTTCAAAATGCATATTCTGAATTTTCTTGGTTCTGAATATTTCTGCAACTATAGCAGTTTTTATAGCACTGTTTACCAGCTGGCAACTAAGAATTGCACTTTTCACAATTTTATTCATTCGAGAAAATTTTTGTTGCTTTGCAACATATATTTTTGGAAAGAGTATATCATTACGCATAATTTGGCATGCTGCAATGCATGCTGGAGTAATTTTCAAACTGGCAAAAATCATCTTTCCGAGACATATAAAAAATAACCATTTTGTCGCGGTAACGAGAAAGTTAAGTACCATTATTCCGAAATTCTACATAAACTAGAAGGTCTTTCCATAGTTGGATGGCTCATGGTAGTGCTAATTTAAATGCAACAGTACAGTAGACTCTTGGTAAACTGAAATCTGTTAACGGAACTGCCCTTTAAATGGAAACAACTGCCTCTGATGAGATTGGTTTCATACTCGTGTTCTGCCCTCTTCCGTTCATCTCTCAGTAAAGGGAACTCCTGTTAAATGGAACATATTTTCCCCGTCCCTTCCCGTTACCATTAATGACTGTCTACTGTATTTCTACAACCATGGGCAGAGCAGGACATTACATGTGCAATCAGCGTGATGGTCAGTGCATTTGAAATGAATGGAAGGTGGCCTATCAGCATGAATAAGTATGTGCAATGACGATAACAGGACACTGTCACGACAGATACTAAAGAAATTAAGGCAGTCCTGGACAGTCTTGGTTTCTCTTCGGTTCCCTCTTTTTCTTTTTTCCTCGTGCCTCATTTTTCCTTCCCTAAATTTTTTCAGCCTCTTTCCTCTTTATGTCTATTTATCTACATCTTTTATTCCTTTTTTCCTTTCTCTTTCTGTTTGTTGCTTGCTTCCAGTTATTTTCTATTTTTACACATGGTTTTGCCGGTATTACGCCAAGTGACAACAGAATATGACAGCTCGAGCGCCTAAAGTGCTTCGAACTTAAGGGGGATGGATAGCACAAACAAGTGTGCGACTACTACTGCCCATCACTCTTGTAATTTTTAAAGCAAATATTACAAAATTTCGCAAGTTGCTTGAACGGGGATTTTACTATATATGTTTTGTGAACTTGGTCAGAAAATACAAAGCCATTCTAATAAAAATGAAAAATAATTTTGTGAAAAATATTTTGCATGTAAAATGATGAACTCTATTCTAGTTATTACATGTGCCTAGAGTATCCTTCTGAACCAAAATAATATTTGTACGCATGAACATTCTTTAGTTAAAAATATAAATGCTTTACGACTAGAATTTTAAGGCTGTTTTCCTAATGAAGAAGGAACAACATTCGTTTGCTTTAGGAACTACACATGCTATTCAGAAAGAAGTCACAAAAGTTTTTATCTGATAGCTTCAGCAGTTACAGAGAAAATGTTCCTTTTCTGATAAAAAGTGGTGTTTGAAGATAACGCCGTTTAAAGCTTGAGTTGCCGTGGCGCAGACAAAGAATCAGGCATGCTTGCAGTAATTTTCAAACGCTTTCGACTGCCCCTAAGAAGTCGCTACTTCACGGAAGCACCCGTCAGTAATGCTGGAATATTGTGCCATAAAAATTGAAAAACCGCATTTTCTGTTGTCTTAGCCCTCCATCCACCCTTAATATCATCACCAAGGTGCTTGAGGAACGAAAAGGAAGAAGACTTCTCCTGGGCATGAGCGCACACTCAATATGCTACAAATGGCTATGCTACACATTGTTTTGCCTGCGTTACGACAGGCGACAACAACAGCACATACTGTATTTACTCGCGTAATCCTCGCACTCGCATAATTCTCGCACCCCCCTCATTGCCCAACAAAAACACGGTTTCTTTTTTTTCTCGAGTTATTATCGCACCCCTGAAAACTGCCGCAATAATGTTGCCTGCTCGTTCCAGCCACTGAAAATTATAGTGCACGTCATAGGGCGCCATCTCTTAAGCATTAAGCATACTATTATTGCACAGATATTCAATTCAATTCAACTCAAGCCAAAGTGGAAAGTGTGCGTTGCGGGGTGTTTTGTATGTTGTGTCGGTATTCTTTGCACCTTATGAATGATACTGAAGCTACAAGGCTTGATTGATATGTGGGGTTTAACGTCCCAAAACCACTATATGATTATGAGAGACGCCGTAGTGGAGGGCTCCGGAAATTTAGACCACCTGGGGTTCTTTAACGTTCACCCAAATCTGAGCACACGGGCCTACAACATTTCCGCCTCCATCGGAAATGCAGCCGCCGCAGCCGGGATTCGAACCCGCGCCCTGCGGGTCAGTAGCCGAGTACCTTAGCCACTAGACCACCGCGGCGGGGCAATCTACAAGGCTGCTTTCAAGTTTAAAAGTGATAGATCATGCACTAAATAACGGCAACAGGGCCGCCAGTAGGCCCTTTGAAGTCTACGTGTTTTTGTGTTCGCTACTGGTGATGACACCAGAAAGCCACCAAGACGCATTGGGCCTGTCGTGTCCCTAAAACTGGGACTGATGGTAAACTTTATTTCTTCAAAGGAAACTGCAGACGATTCTGTTAAATAGCCATCAGCCCTATACCTGACATCCTTAAGCTTACCTTTTGGGGGCTCCTTGTTGAGCGACGAACGCTACCGCTACATACCGCAACGCCCACAAGCTTTGCGTACGGTATTCCAATTCTCGACTATTTGCTTGCACTTTTTGCGTCTCAAATCCTGCCTTGTGTTGAACTTGTGCTTTTATTGTTGAGGTAAGTTTTAATTGGTACTTCTCAAAGCTTGCTGTTAGTTGCCTGGTGTGAAAATCCTGATTTGTGGCCACTTCGTTTTTTTTCTCGCTCTGTACGTTTTTGGGGAAGGTCTTCCCTGCGTAATTCTCGCATCTCCCCAACTTTGTTTGCATCAGTTTTCCCCCAAAGAAAGTGCGAGGATTATGCAAGTAAATATGGTATAAGCCTGGGTCCTTAATGTGCTTGGCACTTACACAAGCTTGACTGAAAACTCTAGTTTAAGAGAGAGCAACAAGCATTCCACTCACCTGCCTTCAAAGCGGTGCTTGAGAAAATCGAACAAAGCCTTTTGCATCATGTCTGTCACCTCGTAACCCTTGAGAGAGGGCCCCACCAGGACCACTGGTCTCACTGAAGGCACTACGTCATAGGGGCTTAAGCTCTCAGTCTGCGAGATAATTCAAAGGGCGCTAGTTTCAAAATGGACAAAACCACTGGATTTCAAAGTGATTGCTCTAAAAATCGAACTCGATCTTTTGAGGATGCCAAGTAGGACGTGTGTGGAAGGAAAAAAAAAAAAAAAGGTCACGAGTGTTGTCTATGATGATTACATGCTACAGATATTTATGCGCCCAATTTCTAATAGAAATAAAAAATTATATACAGTTCAACCCACTAACAACGATCCCAGGTATAACTATCTATTGGTTATAACGACCTTATATCGCTGCACTTACAATTTTTCCATGCTACCCTTTGAAACTGAGTCCACGTGCATACAGAGAACATTTTTCAAAGCCTCCTACTGTTACAACAAACACTTATGACACGGTGGCTGTAAACAAAATGGCGCATACAAAGTGAAAATAGTGTTACAAAAGGCATTCTAAAGCATGACATAGGCGCTCGCTCGCATGTGCCCCGCTGCTGTTTACTTGCGACGAACATATCGTAGACCACGATGAGCACCGCACGCAGACTTCAGGCATTGCGAACTAGGTCCCTCACTTTTCAGACGTTTCTTCACCGGTAGAACGGAAGTGAGGAAAAAAAACGAAAAGAAATAAGAGGCAGCACGAAGACTTGCAGTCAGCTTTCGCATGACAAACTTTTTTTACACCATTCTCAGTATCTACGACTGCCTACGATTAACCAATTAACAAACGATGCCTTCGAACGCAAGAAGCCATAAATTCGAGAACTGATAACTTTCACTGCAGCGCTCAGCTCTCCAACACCACACTGTACTGCAAAAGGTTTGACGCCTTTCGGTAACGGCAGAGATCAGTCTAAGTGATAATCACCACCGCACTCAACGAAAAAGCATAAGAAAAGAAAGGTGATGATGAACGTGCCACTTCGACTCATCGCCATCAACCTTATTACAGTCACCTGCAGATAGCTACTCTGCAGAGTGATGGCAGGACAAGCACCTCATGCCACCGTTCGCAAATTCACCACTGCTGCATCGTGCGAGGCTGTTTGCGCGCATTGCTCGCGAAATTCTTCATTGTGTGTTACCAACAGGCAACTCGCTGCACCCGGGCACGATCTCAAGTGAAGCATGCGTGAAGAAAGCGCAAACGCGCCCATACATTGGACTGCAAACGAACTGGCACGCGACAGCTAGAACTGAGTAAGCGATGCGCTGCACGCAACTAGCCAAGAACGATTGGTTCGACGTGGCGGTACCGCACTTCAGTGGAACGGCGCAAGTTCATTTCAGATGTGGTTGAATTCAATCAGGAGCAAACGGACAATGTTTAACACGCGAAAAAGCCTAGGGGTTGTTTGCACTTTTGAATAAAAATACACAGGAAAAAAAAACAAAAAAAAAAATGGTTGGGGAACTAATTGGAAGTTTCCATTGGTGGGTCCATATACTGCAATGAACTACTGATATAACGACCATTTATCGCGGCACTTTCGAGTTTGTTATAAACGGGTTCGACCGCACACCTAGATTTTATTATAGTAACTGATTCTTTTACTTGTCAGTCGCTATGCCTCTGTAAGAAGTACACTATGCTAGGGCAACGAAATTCAGCGACCTAAAATGCTGCTTTATCCATACAAAACATCGGTAAACAGTTTTGCAGAAAACTCACCTTCTTAAAGAATGGTTTCCGTTTTTCCTTGGCAGGGAGTGTGGTTATCACGCCCCGACCGAGCTTTGTGTTGCCAGGACTGTCACTCTCCTCAACGTTGCTCTCCAAACCGTTCTGGTCTGTGTTCAAGCAAGGATGGTATTGCACAAAACACATGCTACTGACAACAAAATACTGAGAGCCGAAATTTCACAGCTACACTGATTACATTTTTGGTACTTCAATAGGTCACAGCACAAGGTCGTCTTCTTTGTGATGAAGAGAAATCTACAGGTCTTATCACATAGCGGAAAATGTGCATCGATGAAAGGAGCACACGCAAAAAAAAAAACACAATCAAGTTAGGCCTGAACACCAACAAAAAGAAAAAAAATCAACAACTATCAATGCCATCCAAAAGTTTGCAATGCAACAGAAGAGATGATAGTCAGCATTCATGTCTATCTCTTGCACCTACATTTTTTTTTTATTCAGGAAATGTTTAATGTCCTGTAAACAAGGTAGGAGAACAGGATATTTTCTCAGACTTACCAGGAGTAGGTGGTGTTGAACCCCTGTAATTGAAGCCAGAGAAATGAAGAACAATATTGACATATTTGTTCTCTCAATGCAAAAGAAGTTATGGCGAAATTCATAGTTGTGTCCAGCTACTATGCAAGAGTTCAAGCTTCAAGTACTGAATAGAAAAGCAGTTGGCAAGGAAAAAGACGGTCTCACTATGCTTCATAACTTTAATAAATCACGTTTACTGAAGCTAATGTGGTTCAGTTGTTGCTTTAAGAAAGTTTTAAAGGAAAGCAAAAAATACATATAAATATATTGTCGTATTCTTTATTTTGTTGATCTCTGGCACCCCATAGCAATATGTATTGAATAATATTCTGTACTAAGACATGCAGAAACTGCGCGAGCATGCTGTTGCCACGAAAAGCATTATTATGATGAAATTCAAGTGTTTCTAGTACATCATCTGCATAGTAGATGTAAATAATTCATGTATGATGAAGTTTTAACAAAGTGAAACAGAAGCCTTGATTATCAAATCAGTAGCAGTTGAAGATAAACATACGTATTTGTGGTGTATAATTGAGCCAATAATACAAGGTATACTACACGTGTGCTTGGAAAAACGGCTTTTTGGACACATGAGCTCATTCTGAGCTCGCACTATGGACGTCCTCCTTTCCAGTTTATCGAGTATATCTGAGCATTTAAACTGAAGAATGTTACTAGTCAGCAACAGCTCGTAGCAATGACGGCAAATGACACTTTTTCTTGCCTGCTGGCATTATGCATCCCGTGAGTTAGAGCCTATACCATAATTATACATATTGATATCAAGTTTGTATCATGTTTACTACTGACGATATCTTCTATAATTCCCTCGGCATGATTGCCTGTAAGTTCTCACTTACGCTGTACCATGAGTGAAGCTACATGGAACAATGTTCTGATGAGGTGGTAGTTTACATTCCAAGGAATTGTGCATTATAAGCTTAAGTTGCACTAAATGCGTAGTGCAATGCAACCAACGAATAAAAGGCACAATGTCAACGCTTACCTTGAATGTAATTTACTGCTACGTGTTTGCGTTTGCTGTAAAATCAGGTTTTCCAGTTTGGCTGGACTAGGAATGAAGCCCATGTCACAGCCCTCTTTCATGAGACGGCCCACCCACCAGTCATTGTTGAATTTCTGCATGTACAATGGGAGAAAAGCACGGTTAGCAAGTGGCACTCTTGCACAAATGGCAATACAAAGGCTACTATCATCAGTACACATTCTCACGCAGTTTATGAACTGAGGGACCTCTTTAGGTAATGACTGACTTTCCTTGTACTTACAAGTGATATCCTGCACATCACAAAACTGAACTTGAAACTTCACTTGAAGCATGTCAATCAAATGCAAGGTACTACAAGTTTTGAAACCGGCAAACTATGGCACTCGATGCATATTTTGATCACGTGGCTTTGAACATAAACCACACCCTACCTTAGCAAAGAGGTAATAAAGTTACAGCAGAAAAATCAATCAAATAACTGTACGAAAAATTTTCATGGTTTTACAACAGGAATCCAGGCCAAATTCTGATGATCCTGTGATGCAGCCTCACTTATGCGAGCAGGACCGCTATGAGACTGCTTAAGAGCAACCTACACACTCATCGCATACATTAAACAAGGCGATAAAATGATGTCATCAAAAGCTTATTTACACAAACATAAACAATATTCTGTACCCACATTATTTTCTCCTCTTACCACCAGTTTCCATTGATGCAAAACATTAGGTCATAGTTATCACACAACAAGTCATAAAATAGTAATAATATCAGAGGTTTTACATCCGAAAAAAAACACAATACTATTGTGAGAAAAGCTGTAGTGCCAAGCTCCAGGAATTTAACTATCTGGTGTTTCTTAACGTGCCCTGACATCAGACAGAACACAGGCCTCTACTATTACACTTCTACCAAAATGCCCCAGCTGGGAACGAACCCTCAATCTTTGTGTCAGCAGCCGACCACTGCAAACACTGATCCATTGTGGCGGACATGCAAAATGTCATAAGCTCAATGTAGTTGAAAAAAGATTACAGACTAATACAGTAAAAATGTTTTTTTCTTAATGACCTGCATTAGCATACTGTGATTGCAGAGTTAAGAACCGCCACTGGGCATGTACAAATAAATTTAGCATGAAATTTAGAACCAATACTGCATAAAAACATAAGAAGCTCTCCAGTAACCCCGCTTGCAAAAAGTGTCAAAATGAAATGTGCAACTACTGCATGTGGTAAGCCTGAAATAATATGAAAGCTGGGAAAAAGAAACCTCACCTCCAGGATCTGAAGGTAGTCTCTGACTCCAAACGAGATAGCATAGCCATGGACAGGTGAATCGTCATCCAAACTTCCATCATATGCCATATTAGTTCTCACCGTAAATGCTACTACTTTTTCCTGAAGCAAAATAAATGGCAAGAGCAACTGTATCAGTACAAAACAATGGGAATAAGAAAAGCCACTCAAGCACTGGAAAATTTTACGAAGAAAAAGAAAGAAAAGATAACCTTACTGGCATTTATGAGCGAATGTACAAGCAAACGTGCATAATCGCCACAGCCAGAACACAGATGATAAAATGACATTTAGAATAATGATTAAGAAGATAGTGTAAAAAATCACAAGAACAAACAGACTGCACATATTTCTGGCCTTGCAAAATCACAGCTCAGTTCTCAGCGCAGTCATTACTTTGCATCAGATGCATTATGAATTTTGGTTGACCTATACACAGATCTTCGTTTTATAAATATTGAATTCGTAATCATAATTTCATGCAAGATAAAAGCTTTCAAACTTATTTTGTTGACACATAAATGATTCACAACTTGGTTTAGTTGTATTGTTGCAAAAAAATGCAAAAGCAATTTTCATGATTGCTTTGCTAAAGAAAATATGCAATTGAAGCAATAACAGTTGAGGAATGAATTACAAAGTGCACAAATCATACTAATAGTTTTGAAATAGCATATTGATCTTAGCTGATCATACAACATTCACGATGAAAGTAAAAGCATTGTGAACTGAAACCAGCAAATGTGGGAGAGAAGGCAAGAGCGGTTCTTGCAACGCTACAGCCATAGCAGGCCACTCCTCATTAGATAAAGAGTATGCTAGAAATTTGGTCCTGAAATGATCTTTTCAGTACTACTATGTTACTCCATCTTTTCTATCGCACTGAGTGAATGTGGCAGCAAACCAGCACCATGATATGGCATCCCCAACATTTCGCATATGCATACATTGAACCAAGTCAAGGTTATTATGCAAATACACTCAAAGCAGTAAATTATTAACAAATTCCCAAAAATAATTCTGAAGAACCGGTGCACTGCTACAGGCAAAAAAACACAAGTGTGACTCATGTACTTTTTTAATGCAGCTTACTTAGGCAAAAAATTAAAACACATTATTGCTCAAATATAGTATGTTTAAGCAGTTTTCCTCAATAACTTCAATGAAACACTATTCTATGAGACAGTTTATGTGTGTATTTGTATTTTATTCAGAACCTATACACCTTCTTATACACTTTCTGCTCAATTCTCCCCAAAATGCACCTACTGGCATTGTGAGTATGGTTAGGATGTTGTTAGCCACATTCCACACATATTCGTCAATTTGTCTTTAATACACGTGAATATGCACGCATGAGCTCATGCACTCACTCACCTACCCACTAACCAACCCACCCAACCACCTATTCATTCACATTTGCCAGCCTACCCACACCCAACACACAAACGATATTATTTCCCACTCGTTCAAACATTGATAGAGAGATCTGGGAACAAGACGCACATTATAAATGATGTTCATTCTGGTTTGTTTCTTTTCAGAGTAAACCACTACCTCCACATGCTATACAAACTCATTCGCTCTTTCCAATGACACACATTGCACGTGATATGCTTTATGCAACTGTGTATTCCATCTAGTATGAAAGCAATAAATGCACACACATGTTCGTGAGCATGAAAATCGAGAACAGGAAAACTCACCCTTGCCGCCCGCAGCTGTGCCAATGCCTTGTTCTCCCTGTCAGCACGTTGTTTTTCGCGAGTTTCGTCGAGTGAGAGGTCGGACGATGGCTGGCTGTAGTTGGAGTCGGCAGATCCCTGAGCAGCCAAAAACATGCTATTAAATGAGTGAATGGGCCAGAAGAATTTAAAGTACTGCATGCATAGGGTTATGTTCTTAAAACCATCCCAAAACGCTAGAGCTAGTATGCTGCTACTTTCTGTGGCATGAGTCACGAAACAGAAAGAACATGTGACGATAAGGAAGGAAAGCTAAAGCACAACAGGAGCAATCCATTAGACTTTTAGGTATACATGCCACATCTATACCTGTAACGCTCGTCTTATAAAAGCAAATCCTGTAATAGGCTGGCTATGGAGTGGCAAAATCTAAACACGATATTTGTGATATTGGCACAATCGCTGTTGTTAGGAAGTATTGAGATTAAAGCTATGAGCATTTATGTATTATATTAAGCGACTAAGTTCACAAGAGAACACATATGTTAGGTTATGGGCAGTGCTATAGAAAAAAAAGCTTCTCGAGTGTACCCCTGCTTTTAGGAGACTAGGTCAAATGATAACATCACTTGTTCAAGCACTATGTGAAGAAGTTTTAAATGAAAGTAAGTCACTCACAAATAACAGCACCTCAGCAAGCTCGTGTTAGTCAATGAAACAATATGGCAGTTCAGTGTGCCAATTGTAGGCTTGACTAAAGAGGAATACTAAATGCCTACGTAAAGACACACAAGGCACTTGTTCCACAAGTTTGAACAATAGGTAATGACTATGTGGCTACACAAATGGCATACGACTAAAAGCAAAACAACCTGCTGTCAAGCGTAACGGCGGGCAGAGCAGGAGCAAGGATCCATTCTGTAGATGCTACTACTTCTATTGGCTACAGCAACTACGAAGCACTAAACATCCTACTACATTAAACTACGTTACAGACAATAGTGTTGGTGTAGAAAAAGGAATAGTATAGAGATGCTCAGAAATACATGTGCAGCAAGGGTTTTATATGCATTCCATATTGACAAATTTGATTTGGCAAACTTCGCCGCAGTACAGATAAGTAATGCAGCGAGATCTTACAAAATGCACAAATATCGGTACACCGAGAGCAACAACAGGATCAGTCCAGGTTTCTTGGACTCCCAAAACCGTTTTAGTGCCCTCGAATCCCCACCAATAAATAAGGACTTTTTATATATGTGAAACTTCAGCAGTGAGGGGAAGCCATTTATCACATTTGCTTCACAGCATCACATATCTGCCCTGCACTGGATCCGTTATGAAACGTGTGACAGGTTATCTTTACGTGGGCAACTGTTCACAGTGCTTACTTGATTAGTCTAGAGAACCTGCAATTCATTACATTATAAACTGCTACTTGTTACTGCGACATGTAAGATATCTATGTCTTTATGAGACCTCCCACGTGAACACACTAAAATCAAAGCAGACTTCAAAAATTATAACATTATATGCTTGGAGGCAAGAATGTAGCACTTCCACACATCTGAAGACAGGCTTACGTTAAAGGACTTTTCAGATTACTATCATACGTGCACTGCAGGCAGTTTCATAAGGAAACTATCTACGTACAAACCAAACAACATCTGAGTGCAGAGCAACACCTGGCTCAAGAATTCTCAAATATGCTAGGTGGCTTCATATCTTTTTCAAGTGGATTCATATCATTTGGCCATACCAAAAAGTGATAGCTAGCATTGCTTAACTTATGTTCAATGTTTAACCCCACTTCATGTATGCAGGCAAGTGAACATTTTGTACAAAATAAACAAATAAGTTACTGCAATAATACCATAAGAAACTGTACGTGAACAGCTAACATACTCGAGCTTCTGCAATGCAGAAAATACCGAAGTATTCACAAAACATGGCTTATTAGCATACACATTTATGATAATGCAATCTGGGGCCCAGTAAATAAACACATGTTAGCAGTTTGAGAATAATATATGTTGTTATAACAAACTTGCTTTACTGGAGTAATTCACTAATTATAAGCTTTTATTCATTTAAGCCCCTGATACAATATCGAGGCACATAGTAGCGGGGGACATGTAAATTAACTCTGACCACATGGGGTTTTTGGATGTGCACCAAAATTTAAGTACACTGGTGCCTGTGCATTTCAGCCCACTGAAATTCCCCTACTGTAGCCAGGAATTGAAATCCGCGAACTAGTCATGACTTGGTTTTCATACTTCTGCTTATGATCATGCATACTTAGAACCTTTAATGTTTTCGGGATACAGTTGATTTATTTTGCAACCTCTACTATTAACTTTTTTTTTATAATGGCAGCATGCGAAAATAAAAAAGGATGGGTAAACAAAGCAATCATTACAACATTTAAGTCTAGGCTATTGAAAATAGCTTCTGACACTTAAGGTAACTCCAGATTCCTTAAAATGCATAGAAACATTTCAGCTCTGAAACCCTTTCCAATCCTGTGCTCGATGGAGTACAACACAACAGAAGACAGGATTTTGTTCAGTGAGTTGCTGCGGTCCTCCAGCAACCTTATCTTGTGCATAATGGGAGCCCAACTAGCTTTATTTAAAATCAACATGCTTCTTGACTTTATTAATCAATACTATCACATAGCCCAACTAACCTTATTTAAAATCAACATGCTTCTTGACCTTATAATTGCCAACACTATCACACATAAGGACACAAATTATAAACAACTAACAAACTTGACACACAACACAAAGAGCACTGACAAAGAACGTTAACACACTATAACGAGCAGGCAACAGTTCACGTGCCGTTTTCCAACACCCGCAGCAGTGAGAACTGGACAATGCACAACTTTATCACGATGCTGATTTGCGATGTGTGACCTCCAGGCATGCAATAACCGTCGCAGCAGCCGCTTTGCTACCGCAAAACAAAGTGAACAAAGGAAAACGTGCAAGCACACACACAAAGGCAACTCATGCATCGCCAGCACCAATATGCCATATGAGTGTCAATAGAGAACAATGGACCCTTTTCCTAAATGTTGCATTCGCTTCTCCCACCCAAGGTTTTTCTTTTCTATTGATTCTTTCATTAAGTGACAGCCGTGTTCCCAATCAAGATGAAAGCAAAGCGCTAACCACATGAGCTAGCTTTTGACTGCTGTCCGTGATGTCGGTGCTATAGCATCAACAAAATCTATTTCATAATGCATGTTAATGGAATACAAGGACGGTAATGTGATGTCTAAAAGTAGATTCTTCATTTTGCCAGAAAGCCGGACTAACAATTCAGAAAAGGGTCATTGGGCTTTCAGAAAGCAACTTCGCCGACACACCAACTGCACGTTAAACTGATGACAAGACTGTATGAAAAATAGAAAGACAAGAAGATGATACTGACAGACCATTAAATGGGCGGAACGTCTTCAGAAACAAAAATACGTAAGGGGGCATTATACAGCTCCTGAGAGTACACAAACTTTGATATATGTATGATATTTGGGACACAATAAAAAAAAAAGCAGCTTTAGGAAAACACCGTTAAAGGGTGGTGTAAGAATGGCCGCTCATGCTTTCAAACAATGGACCACAATAACAGGAATCTGCACCACAAATTCAATGATACCTTGACTATATGCACGAAAACATTTGCACACGCAAAAAAAAGGAAGGAAAAATAAAAGGGAAAGAATACTACCCCACCGATTTAAGTTGGAAAACGCACGAGGACGAAAGTACCTAGCCATAGGCAAGGCTTTACACAAGGCGGCTGTCAGACACGTCGAACAGTTAATCTGCTACAGTGTACTAGTAAAAAGACAAAAAGAACAAGCTTTTTCTCAGACAAGAAGAACTTTAACAAGCAAATATTTCCTTCGACTCCCTTACAACTTATGCAGTTCTAAAAGAAGGGGCGTAGCAACCACGAACAGAAGAGCAGCTGCTGTTTTTACGGCTGCCAACATGCTCGGTAAAGTTTGTGCCACTGTGCAAAAAAAAGAATGAACTAGTAGTAGACAACAAGAGGACTCGCGTTTGTTTCGCAAAACACATGAACAAATTCTCTGATTGATTTTGTACAGGAGTGGTGTATAAGGTTTCTTTTAGCTACAGCTGCTTTGGCATAGGGCCTTTGTGTTAACTACGAATTATTGGGACATCACAGACTGCTAACCGGAGGCTCACCCAACTCTTTCTTAGTGTAATAACTGATAGTGTAGGATCATAGCGAAGAGTGCAAGTGCACACCAAAGTTGTAGCACATAAACGAGTCAACCGTTGATCAAATTGCACAAGAAAGAAATCAAATGTCAAATTTGTCATGTAAACCTGCACACGTGCTATACTGATAGGTGCACCTAGGCACAGGTATACTCAGATAAGCTTTTGTGCCTTTTTCTTTTCCGCCGTTGTATGCCTTTGCAGCTGTTAGTCCGCATCTGCAGGTGTCTTGACATCCTTCTTGTGTGCGTGTTTGCACGCCCCGTCTTATGGAATGAATACTTACCAACTAGCTCAGTTATTATTCTAACTTTGAATTGATGGCGACAATTACGTTTACTAATCCAGAGTCATTCTGTCTGTTGGCTTCACGGAACTACAGGCACAGTATACTTATCCATGAGCAGCGTGTCCCATAAATTTAGCTCGCATCGATGGTTCCCATGAGCTTTAAAAAGAAAAAAAAATTCGCCACGAGCCAGATGTTGATGGGTTTGTCCTTAGCAGTTGGAAAAATATGTGCTTATCATGCTCTCATTGTGTCTGAGTACCTATAACAATTAAAACAAGCTCAGCAAGATGAAGCATGCATATGTAGCTGCTGGTAAGCCTTGGACTTAAGAGTATCACTCAAAGGAGAATGAAACCAGGACTACCCCTGCCGCCACAACCCACCAGTGAATAAAGTAATTTAAGATACAAATGGACATATTAAAGCAAGGTTTCAAGGACTCGTATCTCTCTATTTGGTTTGTTAATTCAAATTTTAGTAGCAGTGCTGGCAATAACTCAAATTTAAATGTTGGTTGAAGGTGACAACATGTTATTTTCGCCCCTTTTCCTACAGTCTCGGACATGTGCTAGTGAAACCTGCTCCATGACACTTGTGTCTGCCCTAGACAAATTCGCCTTCGCTACCCCTCCCACCCCACACCTTAGCACTCTAACAGCTTGATCACCATGGTGAAACTTAATTGCTATATGTCCAGCAAAGATGTCAACGTTCTCTACTCCTCCTAAAGCATTTGCGAATGCAACTGGTAAGGTGACAGGAAAACACATCGGCAGAAAGGCAGAGCTCTAAAACCATGCTGTACGCGAAATGAGCCGAAGCCTGGTAGGCTGTTTTTGTATAGCCGAGAGGTGGGACGTCCGCTCAAGTACACTGCCCTCTTGCCACTGACAAAGATGTAGCATTTACCACTAAACAAATTCCTACTCAGTATATGATAAACTTTTTGCCTAGAGTAATTGAGTACCTATGTTACTCCTAGCAAACTCATCCAAAGAGATGACTACATCAGAAAGCAGAAGGTTTTACAGTTACTAGCATGATTAAAGAACTCAGCACAGTGTGGTTGCTTGATGAAAGAAAAAGAAGGAGTAAAGAACTGAGCAGGGATTCCTGGTGACTTGATGATGATGACAGCTTACCAGAGGCGTATACTTGGGCATTACAGAACGGCTGCACCAACCAACGTGAAGGCATGCAAAGAAAAGTTTTGGGAGGCACCGAGTCAAGAAATGACGGTTGAGGTCAGCAAGTGATAGAGAGGGGTTTAGGATGGGATGTGAGGGCGTGGAAATAGAAAAGTAAGCCAAAAGCACACATGCTAGAATGGTTTAAGGTATGAACTTAGTTGAGGGAAAACAAAAGGGGCAGGGAGTGAAGGTTAGTTCATGATACGTTTATTACCATACGCAAAACAAACCTGGCAAGATTGCCAAGGTCTGTTTCGAAGCTGCAATCAAGGAATAGTCAAAATTATCCAAGTCGTGAAAGTTAAACAAGTGCAACATTAGACAAAATGGGTTAAAAATGAAGGCCAGTGCACACGAAAACAAAAGTGAATGACATGCTCGTGTCTTTGAGAATCTTGGCCAGCACCTGAATGACAATTTTTTGTTTCTCCTATATTTGATGAAGTGCAAATGGACCTTTATCTTGACCTATTCAACAATTTTTAACTTCGTAACACCGTTTAGACAAGCATGCGTCCTACTAAAGCAGCGAAAAAAAAAATGACTTACTGTACACATTTTGTTTAAAAGAAAGGAATTATGTACAATTTCAGTTACTAATTATTTTTTAATCATATATACATGGCATTTTTTAAGATAATACAGATTCTTAATAAAAGTCTTATGACAATCACGCCGCTCCTGCCACATACTTGCTCACATACTGCATATCAAAATGGAAATGCTTTGCCACAACTAAAATGTCATTGGAATACAAACATTAGCATTTTATATAGTGATCTAAGTGCACTTGTTTATATTACAAAGTTGTAGTCTATGATCATTTATGACTTACTCATTTTTTTGAAATCACAAAAGTTGCTAATAGTTCAAAATATTCATACTCAAGCTTCAAGGGTGAAACTAAAACTGATTGTGCCCGGCATTTTCAACCAAGTTTTTCTGCAACGAGATCAGGTTCATGTGTGAAGATGACAGAAGCCTGGTTGTCATAGAATTTTTATTAAAAATTCTGTATTGTCTAAAAAAACTTTCTTTGTGCCTTTACACTCAAGGTAAAGGCTACGTTTACTTTCAAAAGAGACACTGAAGGCCTGACATCTGCACACATTTATAATCGGAAAGAAGAAACAAAAATTGCTCTGAATTTCTGAGTCCTGCTCAATAAACAGCGAAATTTTAGTTTCACTGATTTAATTTTATAAAGAGGACAGTCTTCTACATCATCTAAAAAATTTGCAAAGGTAGAATTCCATAAAAATCAAAAGTGCTCTTTCAATTACACTAATGCACTTTCTAAATAGCGAATGGTGGTATCACCTACTAGACCTGTTAATGTGACTTGACAAGAGAGAGAGAAAAAGAATATAATATAGGTAGGGAGGTGACTTGACAAATGTGATATTTGCTCAAGGAGCGAATTAATTCATAACGTCATGTTCATATTTAAGTAACCATGCCAACCTTGAGAGCACAAACCTGCTTCAAAGAAGGTACTCATTCATTGACGGAGGGTACAGGGGTGCTGAACTTTGGCATAAATGATATGCTGTTGCATCGGATCTTACGTAACACATTGTTTCAAGTAAGAAAACCAATTTTGAATTTCAGTGAAAGTGACATCATTAGGGGAATCTACTCACGGCAGAATGGCAACCAAAGTCATTGAACATGACAAAACCACTTAATATTTAAATGACCTTTTAATTATTACTGTGAGACACATGTAGCACTTGTGTTGGTATGTTGGTAAAGTCTGATGGGGCTAAAGGAATAAAAGCATTGTAGCAGTGCCACCACAGCTAGTTTCAAGGCACTCATCCTGAAGCTCCTGTCATAAAATGACTGTTCCTTTGACCATTGCCTGGTGTTACAAAAAATATCAATTGCAACAAAAATACATATAATGTCTCCTTAAATTTTCTGTATTTCTTAAGCTAATGTTGAACTGCTGACTGGCCCCTGTTGCATAACAGTCACATTTAAGGAGCTACTCAGGAAAGAGTAACTGACTAACTGGATAAACTAGATGTACTGCGCTTTCACTGACATTCACTGAAGCAATTTGTTGCTAAACAAAACAGGGGTGTCATTTTTTCTACTGCTTGTTTTTCAAAAAAGTTGACCACAGACATTTGGAATGCACCGTATAGCTAGACCATGCCAATCGAATTTTCAGTGTCTGGCATTCTACCCGATGCAGACAATGCAAAAACAGCAATAACCATAATAATATTCATGGCAATTAAGTGTCAAGAAACAGTAATAGAAGCAGCAGCACATGCATCACTTATCTTTAAATTTAAGAGTATTAAAAGGTAAACAAAGCTAAGTAAATGTAAGCTGCTGTAAGCAAGGTCCACGAGAATGTGCATGTTAGATGACTGATGAAAAAGCCTGAATTTCAGCAAGAAATAATATGCAAGCAATCATTTTTTCAAGGAATGGCTTAAGCTGAGAATGGCCTGTTTGTCAAGTCACAGTATAGGTGCAACCAATAAAAAATGAATTTAAACACAAGTCAGGCAATCAGTAGGCAACAGGAGCAGTGTTTCTTTGTCATCTCATAACTACAACAGAGCTAGTTACAAAGTATGAGGGAACAAAAGGTGTAGAAGCACCAAAGGCGATGCAAAAGACACAAGGCGCCAACATGCACAGGGCTGACCGGCACAACAGCACGTTTGTGCAGGCAGACAATCAATAGTGCAAAGGTAGAACCATTGCCTGTCATAGACGCACACCCAAAAGCAGTTTGGCGTCGCAAAGATTGAGAAAAATTAAAATTAAGAAAAATAAAGGGTTCATCAACAGTTCACAGTGTTCCTTGCATGCAAGTGTATGGGACAAAGACATGAATAAAGTGTAGACCCACATACATACAACAGAGAAAAATAAGTTGCCAGAGAAATAAAGCCACAGAAGCATCAAACCAGAAATAAAAAATAGAAGCTTAGTAATGAACACACAAACATCCTCTGATGCAGGACTAAAGCATAACTGCACTCACTTTATGTATACAACGGTATGATATTCAACAACAGTTGAAGGCTTATGCGTATACTACAGGTCACAAAACAGGTATCAGCAATGCACAATCATGTATTTTTCAGGAGCCCTTACTATTTTAATACAAAATAAGTAAATTGGCATTATCACACAAAATTCTTAGGATGATGTAGTATTCTGTAAATACCTCTGAGATTCCAGTATTCATTGCTGCTTCTCACAAAAGTAAAAATAAAATCAGCCAATGATTCACACAATTTTTCTACGTCACTAACATATTGCTTATCCTGTAGCTCCCTGTAACAGCCAAACAGGACAGCAAGATTGTGTCGCATCGTGTCCCCATTTTTTGGGTCATTATAACAATTACACGAGATTTAATGCTGTCTTTGAGGGAACATCTCACTACCACTAGGGCACACAAGCTCAATTCGAGCGTTGTCCAATAAAATAGTTGAAGTAAATGCGTTCCACTTTTAGCCAACGTAAACTGTGTAGGAAAATGTAAAATAAAAAAAGTGAGACACCAGAGACAGAAGGGTGACATTAAAGTCCCTTCTGAAAAGCCATGGAGATGTGCGGCAACTAAGCTATTAAAATAAGAGTGATCAATATAAACTTACTAACGAAATATTTTCAGATTAGGTGGTTAAACATTCATATTTCTCGCAAACATAATGCCTGTCTTCAAGCCAATCACTTGAACAGGCTGTATAAGCTTCCTGTGCTACAGGCGACATTTTCACACACACACACACACACACACACACACACACACACACACACACACACACACACACACACACACACACACACACACACACACACACACACACACACACACACACTCACGCACACGCACACATATATATATATATATATATATATAAAGGGAGCATAGCACACTGTTCTGAACCTCAAAGCTGTACTTGTAGCTTATAGGCAGCATCCAAAAGGTGCCGATTAATTTCGACAATGCAAAATTGTCCGAAACAATACGTGACCTGCAATGCTTTCATAGCGTACACCGAAATTCGATGCCTGTAGTCGCAACCGCAAACTCATATTAGGCAGCAGATCGGCACACCCGCAATGCTGCCGTGAAAGCGCGTTGCGGAAGCTACGCTTTACCTCACTGCCTCAGTGTATCTCAGGCAGAGCACGCTTTACAGGCAGCTTGGCATAATAATATAGAACGATTAACACGCCTGAAGTGCCGTACTAAGCATTCCTTGCGGTGTTCTGGGCTCCGGCTGGTCGAGAAACCCCTCATAGAAGATGCCGAGGCACAAGAAGACTTGCGTTTACCAGTCCTGAGACCCGGCCGCGACGGCTCGGTTACGGCCGCTGAGCGCAAGCGCGCCATCATTCCTCGTTCTATTGTACGGTCGTCGCACTCGCAGCCTTTAACCATCACAAAATATCCGGACGTTCAAGAGCAGATGAACATCGTTAAAAATGAGGCTTCCCTAATTGTCCGAACGACGCAGCTTGGATGAAGACAAATTGTAGTACAAAAATCACCGAGAGGACCCCCTTTCTCCGCCCATCGTATCAGCTTAGTTATACGTACTCAATACTTCGTTAGCGCGAGATTTATCTAATGGACAGCAAAATAAATGACCTAATCAGAACAGTGCCGAAGTTCATGCACACTGCGTACAAGCAAGCAATGAGGAGAAGCAAATAACTGCACTACTCGATTTCGCGATTCAACAACCGCTGCGCCCTCCAGTGTTTTTAAGATGGAGTCGTGCCACGCTAATCGTCATCTACCGAAGCTAATGGCCGTCTCTTAGGCGGAAACTCCAAAACGTAGAGGAGACGACTGAAAAATAAAGGTTGCTCGGTACAACAGCGGTATTGTCATCCTCCTCATGTTCCTAGTTGCGGACTGCTGATCCGCCAATCTTTCTTTACTGAAGTCGATGAAACGCACTTGAGCGCACAATTACTGGAACTCTTTGCGGCGTGTAGCTCCCCTTGAGCGGCGGTGGCTACGTTTGTGTACGGACTTTATTTTAAAGACGGTAGCCTTTCTTGGGAACCTTCGACGCAAAAATTTTGGTCTGTCTTTCTGTACATTTGTCTGTTTGCACACTCTTAACGGTATCGGGTACATGAAACGGCCCACCCCATCCGCAGCGCCCACCTATGTTGCTCAAGGTTGAGCGTTCATGCTTGTGCAATTGTCAATTAAAAAGCAATTATTGCGCATGTCTGGCGCATCACAACAACACGTATATTTTCTGAATGTGCGTCTCTTACTAGTAAAGGCGTACATAAGTAATTTTAAAGACCGTAGCGTTTATCACGCTGCGCTGACCATGCAACGCTTGCACGGAAAGGCGAGTGTTTCCAACGCTTTGCTAAAACGAAACGGTGGTGGCACCTACCCATCGCCTTGCGTTCTACGCCTTATCACCTCTGAGGTGGGCGCGCACACCCATCTGAGAGCAGCGCATTTTGTCTTCTAAGACAACTGCCAGATGGCGCTTATGTCTCACGTGTGACGTGACTTGATGCGCTCGTTCGCCTCGCTGCACGCTCGAGGCACTAACGCAGCGCCTGCAGCATACCATTCACCGAATTTCTTGCGCAGAACATCAAATAAGTGTCTTGTTCGCTCTCTCCACACTATCGTCCTTCGACGAGTTTTGCAGATTGCATGCAGATACGGGGTGAATTTTTTTTTTTTTATGCTAGTCGCTTCGACTTGTGGCCAACGGAGACAGAGACATTGCTGATTGGGCGAATTTAACTTGCTGCACAGCGTACATCTATTGACCTAAACACAATGCGCTGTTTATGACTGTATCCGACCACTTTGTCGAAGGCACTACGATGTTTTACGGGTCGTTCGATGTGCTGTGTACCACAAAAAACGAGATAAGCATCAATTTTCTTTTCTCGAAGTGAATGCAAGCCGAAAACAAATTGCATACGCATTTGGAGCCCATGATTCCATTCTTTCTATATGTCAAAATGTAACACGGCTGTCAGCACAATAATGAAAAAAAAAACTAGTTTCATGCTAATTACAAGTAATTACAGAAACTGACACAAAACAGCACATTACTTCATTTTCTTTCTTAGAATGTAAAAAAAAACACTATTGAGCAACTTGCGATTTTCGTGTGTGAATTTTGTACACTATAGACAGTGCATCATTATTCGTGCATGAAGGGGAATATGTCTGTCACCACCCGAAAATCGTCGGGTGAGTAGGAAATCTTGATAATGGAAAAATGCATTTCTTTTGTACTGCTACTAAAAGTAACGCTAGCTACTCGACGAAGTAACGATAAAGAAAGCCTCGTTGCATTGACACCGTCGTCTACAATAAAACAAAAAGTGCAGCGCCATAGCCGCCTCTATCTGCGAATCCTACGCGTCCTTTTTTTGTCATGCTTATTCGCACCCCCCGCCCCCCGTTCCCGGGCACACCCACTAACATATTAAAAACAGAGACAAAGTTTGAATAACTGAGACAGAGATCGTTGATAGGCATTCATGAAAAGAAAGAAAAAACGGCGCGTAAATACGGATTCAAGAGAAGTCAAGGCTCCACAAACGGCGACTAACTAAGAAGGCACGCAGCTGCGGAGAAGGTAAACAAAAAAAAAAACAACAACGCCTGTTCACACAGTTGCTTTGAAATCAAATGACCGAAAAGTTATCACTCGCGTATGAACCACTGGTATAGCCTCTTGCCTGGGCAATGCACACGCAAGTTTTGGCGTCTACCTTATTTTTCTGACGCTGTGAGCCTGTTCAGTTGTGAGTGGGCGTTTGCGGTGTCTTGACTTCGCTTTCGTCTCCGCGTTAAAACGACCTATCTTTTTTAAAGCAAAGCGACAACAGCACGTGCACGGGCGAGCGCGAACGGCAAAACTGCGCCGGGCTTGGCTTCGTAGAGTGACAAAGACGATCGGCGGCAAGGCGCAGACTAGGAAACGACATAGAGATAATAAAAGCTCCCGTCGTACGCTCATTTTTTTTTTTTTTTGCGAGCGCGTTCACCGGAAACGCATTAACAAGAAGAGCAGAAACGATGCCCGCTACATGAACCATCGCAGAGGCCCTCGAGGGCCTGCTGTATGACTGCGCGGGAAAGGGTACAGAGGTGGTGAAAGCGAGGGGGGGGGGGGGCAAACGTTGCTACACAGCGCGCCCCTGAATCTGCCGTACGAAAAACGATTCCGTGTTTAAACGAGCTCGATGGGAGAACCGATCGTCAATAAACAGCGGCGGTGCTCGGGCGCGCGCGCGTCCACGCAACCACATTCTCTCGCCAGCCGCGTTCGCGGAGAGAGAAATCGTCTCGACAAGGAACTAATCGAGACAGAAAGAAAGCAAGGAATGAAACTCTACGCCAGGAATTCGCACAAACTGCGGTGCAAAAGCTGAAAGACGCATTTCGACGAGACCAACGAGCACCGCACGCTGGCGAGAAGAAGACTACGTACATAAACGGGCGGCCGGAAACGCGCAATAAGGCGAAGCAGAAACGCACGCGCTCGGCTCGAGGCGACTTCGTCGGGAGACGGGAAACGCCTACTCCGAAGAAGTTACGCACTCGGCGCTTCGTTCAGCGTCGATCAATGAATGTGGCTCACACACACACACGTGTAGCTGAATACACCGCCTCATAAAATAGTTCTTTTTTTTTCCTCAATCGACTTGTCAGTTTCAGGAAAGTATAGAGACAGAAAATTTGTACGAAATTACACTATATAACTTTCGAAATGCATTCCTCTTGTATTCTATCGAAATACCGGAAAACATTTAAGAACACAGAAAAACAAAAAACAAAGGAATCTAAAGGAACGCACTGCAGACACTCCTAACTGCAGCTCAACGTAACAGATGTATTTCTAAGATAAGAAATAGAGAAAGAAATGCAGGGAAGTTGACCAGTCCGGGATAACCGGCTTGCTACAGTCTGCATCTTTCTAAGTGTATTAAAAAAAAAAAAGATTGCACGTTGCGTCGTTCTCGCTGAATGATTGTGTAATTACCGCAGCGTGCTTTTTTGTGTAATTGGGAAAGTGACGAGTGTAATTCTCTTCATAAATAACAAAATCAGATTTAATATTATCTGCGGCTTTAAGTCACAAAACGACATGTTAATGAGAGACGCCGTAAAGGAAATCGCCAGGAATTTCGACCATCTGGTGCCTCTACCACTTCGCCTCCACGTGACCGCTGCGGTCGGGGTCGAACCCGCGACCTTCTAGTCAACAACCGAGCACCTTAACCACTGTTTCACCGCGGCGGACAGTAAAATCGGGAATGAAGATGATGGCAGCTTCGGGTGTCGACGTCTGTCTGCAGCCATCGACCCCCAAAGTGTACTTGCGTCGTGTAACGATCTATATTGCTACGTGACACGCGACGGCGAAGACAACGGCAGTAGAACTGGAAATATTATAAGCCCTCCGTGCTATCGTCCATCTTGGACAATGCGGAGCGCAGATTCGTAAATGCACAGATTTCTTTCCCTGCTTTAGGTTTCCCGTAACACCTTTCAATGAAGCAAATTTTTTTTTAATCTTCCAGCCAATATTCATGTAAATACTACCAAGAATATTTTGTGCTCTCCTGCTATGCGTCGTATGTAGGCTTCTTTATGTATACGCTATCTACAGAGCTCTCCATAGCGATGTCATGTATATTAAGAGCGATTACGTCTGCGCTGCTTTCCATGTTTTGTGTTTTCTCTTGAAGTTTTTTTAAAAATTTCGCGAAGCTAAATCAATCGCATTCTTTCTTACTTCACAAAAATATTGTCGGCTGGTTCTGTGATCCACAAGAGTTGGGGGGAGGGAGGGGGGCAAATCGTTCTATCGCGTGCCTTAAGTACGTTTCATGGGAAACGCAGAGGGCATTCAGAAAGGCGCGCACTGCCTTTAGCACCACTATTAGATTAGTTATCAGCGAATGTGCACTCTCGACGCGGCCAACGTTGGAATCGCGTAGACGTGCTACACAGTTGCGTCCTTTCTGCATCAACAGACTCGGGTTACAGTCGGCGACACTCCTGGACCCACACGTCCCTTCACGAAGACGACATTGAGGACCTCCTCCCCCTGATAGACAAGCTGGCGGTGGATTACGCCAACTTCGACTATTCTTCTGCCGAAGGCGCGGTGCCCGAAGCTGCCGCGCACATGCCCGACGACGAAGGGTCTTGGTTTTCGGTGCTTCCCGAGACGACCAGGCCCGAGGACCGCTTCATATGGTCGCCGCGACGAGATTTGCATCGACCCCGTTCGCTGTGGTCTCCGATAAAGCCGAGGCTCGGGGGCACTCCACAGGGATCGCCACCGTGAATCACTGACGAGAGCGAAGTACCGCTTTAGAACCTACACCGAGAACATGGTCCAAGCGAGCATGGATGCCATTGTTGGAGGAAGGCGGTCCATGTCCTGCGAGTTCCCGTACTTGGAAGACGCCTCGTCGTTCGCTGAAAGTAGTGGCGAGGCGCGCTGCTCTGGCTGGTCACCTTGGAGTACACAGCTGCCCACAGCTGATCTGCTCAACGTTTCGTAAGCAGTGAATTACCGCCGTGAATCATAAGAGTACCAGCAGATACCGAGCCATGTTCTCTGAACGATTGATTGATTTGTGGGGTTTAACGTCCCAAAACCACCATTTGATTATGAGAGACGCCGTAGTGGAGGGCTCCGGAAATTTTGACCTCCTGGGGTTCTTTAACGTGCACCCGAATCTGAGCACACGGGCCTACAACATTTCCGCCTCCATCGGAAATGCAGCCGCCGCAGCTGGGAATCGAACCCGCGACCTGCGGGTCAGCAGCCGAGTACCTTAGCAACTAGACCACCGCGGCGGGGCCATGTTCTCTGAACGTCTCTGCATGTATGAGCAGTCAGTGAGTGAGACGAGCCTCCACATGATGTACAACTCGTTCCACATGATGGGCAAACTCGTTCACAGCGAGGATGAAAAAAAAAATAACAGCATATCCACGGAGTGAATGATAATGAGTGGGCGAAAGCTCCAGAGGTACATCGGTAAACCATGAATCCTCCGTAAATCTTGCCCAGTCGATCATCATGCAAAGGCGGCGAGCACAAACTGCAGCCGTTTTCCAAGCCCTCCACTCCGCCGCCTTGTCTTCGTCGCTCATGCTCGAAGCACACAGAATGCCGGCGAAAGAGAAAGTGCGCCAAGAGCGAACGCGGCCTCCAATCACACGAGATCACGCATCGCAGTGGAGCGAGCGCCGCAGCACCATCTAGTAACCACTCCGAGTACTAGTAGTGCTAGTTCCACAGCACCATATAGTTTACGCTCTGAGTACTAGCGGTGACTACTACAACGCCGGACTTGCCTGCGCCTTAAGGAGCTTCGCCCCTAAAAACAGTGCTACAGGATAGGCGATAAAACGTAGCGCAGTCACCTACGACGCACCCTTGTAGGGGCGACCGCCCTGGAAAAGCGTTCCTAGGATCGAATGTTCGAACCAGAACGGCTTCATACAACAGGAACATTTCTTTTTCTTGCGGGGTTCCGTAGAACTGATTAGCCATACCAACTGCAAAAATATATATATCGTTTTATAGTACTCCCGAATTTTTAACCGGTTCTTCGTGGCCATGGGCGCACGCATGATAGGCGGGATGATGAGGGGTCCCATAATTTTACTCAGTCAGACCTGTATTGCTGTTCTTTTAAAGGGAGGTGATCATTCATTCCTGATACTGCATTCTAAGAACAGTCTACTTCCCATTTTCACTTCCGGAAATGCAGGCACAAAAGGCATTGTAAGAAGCATGTCATATCTCCTATTTCAATTTGGCATATATTGTTCAGCCGTGTTGTCCTCGGTACTAGACCAACGCTGGGGGTGGCAGCTAGATAACTTTGCGCTCTCCCTGCCTCCCAAAGGAAGAACCTGCGCACGCCTATGATCGCGATTCTTGTGAATTATTTCATCTGGCCCCCCAAAAACGTGGCATGGAACATGTAGAGCCGCTCACTACCTCCATCAAGTATCAACCACATACAACACTCCTTCATGAAGAAAAAAAGAAAACTCGACGAAGATCTCTATTTTTTTACGCCCAAGTTTGCGTGTTCGACAGATTAGTGTTTCTTATGCATACATATGTGCGCCCTCGTGCGAAAGCACTCTAACAATTCCAAAAGCTACGAACAGACTAGAATGTCAAAGAAGCATGCAGCGCACGCAACAATTGCTCAAGTTCACCGGGACGATGCCCGTAAAGTTGCGCGTAGGCAGAGGTAACCTTGAGCCAAGACTGCAGCCGGCCAAACCAGCTCGCCGTTACTTCAGAGCTCGTTCGCACGCTATGGTGCGACTATCGATTGTCGTTGAACTACGTCTGCTGCGTCTTTCTAAAGGCACCGCTTACACGCTACGTTCGGTATACAAGAGTGCACAGGCAGCAGCGAGAAATCAGTGCAGTATGGACCCATGATTGCTCTGTCGGAAAGCAGAACAGAAAGCAGAACAGAAACCAGAACACAGTTGCACGAAGGTGAACGTGGGAATTCCGCGCATCGCCTTTTCCTAGAATACATGTGCGATGAGTTGTCCGTATTTATGTAGTCACGTAGCTAACTTACAATATGCAACAATTAAGTTGACCCACAAAAGGAAGGCTTCTGGAGCTAATTCAATTATACAGCTAAAGGTTTTCTCCCAGCAAAGTACTCGTCCGACCTGGACGCACTACAAGGTACAGATGGGTATGAAAAATTTCACAATTATAACAATTCGAATAACCATCTACAAGCGTTTTCACCAGCCCACGCGATAACGCGGCTATCCTAAACGCATACATGAAGTTCACTAGCGAGCCGAAAATGGTCGTGTCACGCGCTCAAACCAACGGGTTTCAGTGCATTGCCCTTGTGAGCCGTTTTAACAGCCAACCTCTACGATATACGACACGCATGATTTCTCCTTAAGAAGTGCCTGCTACGATAAGCACCCAGTGCAGGGCGTACGCCGAAGGTCACGTTACCTGCAGTCCGGGCCGGGCACGTCTTCGCTTGAAGAGACCCTTGAGCATGTCTAGGGAGGCCGGAGTCGTCCCGTGCACACATCGCACACAACGGCGGCCAGTTGCAAACCCGAGACCGGTCCGGCACCTTCGAACGAGCGCGGAAGCGTGCCACGCGCTTCACGCCGGGCCACACGACTGCGGTCGACCGACGACTACGCCGAGCAACGGGACGTGCGAAGAGCGTTCGGCCTTTTAAATGGCAGGTCTGCTGCGAACTGCCTGTACGCGATACGAATTCCAACTACTTCACGCCGAGGCCCGCACAAGTCTCACTTAACGACACAACACCGGGTTCTGTTTGCGACGAGTTCCTTCCGGCGTTCCGTTGCAACGCGCAGCGAGGTGCGAAAATGGCCCTCGTTTTGTTCAGATGTAGGCCAGAATTAGCTATGCAGGGTTCGCACAGGTTCGATGAGTACAGGTCCAGCGTTGCGACTACTACAAAAGGAAAGAGCAGTCATTGCCTGCAGTATTTTCTGTCGACGGCACCGCGCTTTCATCACCCACCGATGCTTTGAGGAAGACGTCAAAAGGCACACCGGCACCCGCTTTTCCTCTCTCACACCCGATGGCAAAGCGCGTCCGGGGGCTGCAGCCCGCAGGCTTTGCACGTTATAAGCAAGCAGCGAGACCGGCATGTACGAGGAGGAACAGGGCGTACTCCAGGGGGGATCATCGGAGATACCGTGCACGCAGGCCCGCAAGAAGGTACGGCACTGGAAGTTCTCCTAAACGTGGCACAACGTGCAGCACCAGAACGTAGTCGCTTTCTCGGCGGGCTTCTAGTCGGCTCGGCATCGGCCACGCCTGATTTTGAGGCTACGCAGCCACGCTGCAGGAACGCAGAAACCTGGTGGCGCCAGACGTCGGGCGTAAGAGTGAATGAATGCAGAACCGGCGTTCACGGACGTTACGAGCACCGCCGGCCGCACGTACACCATCACAGCGAACACGTCGCGGGGCGCACGGCAGGCAACCGCTTCATCGGGCGGTGGAAGCGCACAGCGCAGCGCCGAAAGGCCTCAGGAACGCATCCGTGGAGCGGCGTATCGAAGCTCGCCGTCGTCAATGGCGAGCCTCGGCGCGGCGATGGAACGATGCGTCGCTGCAGCAGCCCGAGCCAGAAGCCGCGGCATGGCTGCGGACAGCGTGCGCTCCGCAGTCCTCGCGGCGGCATCGCCCGGACTCTTCTTCCTCCTCCCGCCGGGCCGTGTCCACTAGCAGGCGGCCTGGACGCTGGTGTACGGTCGCGGCTTCGACGACACAGCACGCACTTCGACGTCGTCCCGAGGCAACTAAGCTCGCCAGCGACGACCGCGTGCGGCTCGCTGACGCCTGCGAATCGATTACCGTTCAGCGGCAGCGCGCTCTTTTTCCCTCGCCCTCGAGCGAAACGGCGAGGAGGGTGGAAGAACGTGCCCCGCCGACGCTTTTCTTCGGCGGTGTTCGGAGGAAGTGTCGAGGAACGCCGGCGTCAAATACGCAGCGGAACGAAGATGCTCCGCTCGCCGATCCCGCAGCTATAATGACGCCTACTCGATATCCCGAAACGCGAATACCGTGTCTGTACTGCTGTGCAGCGGTAGGAAAGAGAACACAAAAGTAATGCATGCATGTTAATTACGAGTTAAGGATACATTTTACACAGTGAAATAGATAGCTGGATATTGTGCGTAGAGAAAGTTGTTCACGATTTAGAGTACGACGTACTCTACTATGGGAGAGCGAAAAGCCGTCCCGGAATGGATGCAAACCAGCAGTGAGTGCCGCTCACCAAACCACGTGAGATTTCGGAGTCACATAGCACCTATAACACGACCACTTATGTAATCACTAAGCTTTATCAACCAACGCTTGTATATACAGGCGCACTTGCGCTACGCGTCGGGATATAACCGACAGTATGCGCAGCACATTTACAACAGAAACGCGTAAAAAAAAAACAAGAAAAGGCCAAAATAGAAAGCAAATCAAGTGGTCAACATAAACGAACGTAAGGTAAAAAGAAGCAAGAAGAAACGCAACTGGCACCACAAATACACGCGGAACTTCGAGGCAAACTTCAATTGTTCAATTCGAAAATAGGTATTTTACGTCAAAGAAGCAGAGAACCGAAATTCGCTTGGAATACACGCTAAGATAACCGATAGTGGCACCTTATCCAATCAGCGAATATAACCGGACATCTAGCAACCAGGTACGGCAGCAGCACAGAGCGACATAGGATACTGCGAGTTCACGCCCATACGGCAACCGCAAACTGATGGAAAGGAAGGGAAATTAGCCAGAGCCGCGCCAAGAAGCACCGGCAACTGCGCGCGGAGGTCGCTTATTGACGGTGCTTAGAAAGACGCCGAACCGCGCCAAGTCAACATTTAGTTGCTCTCCTTTCAAAAAGTCACCCCAAAAACTTTTTTCACTCAGACGCTCTTTACGGGAGCAGCCTCGGCTGTCAAAAAACACCTAATTTTTCGTTTTCCGATGCCACGTTTCAGCACGGCAGAATGCTGCGCCTCCACACATACAGAAAAAGCCCGGGCAAGCGCACAGGGGACAGTTCAGTAGTGCCACATTTTGGTCGTACGAGTGTGTGTGGCACGTGATCTGTTTCTCAGCGATCTCCTATCATCAACTCTACCGCGGTTTTCGATGCACAGAAGCGCACCACGGGTACGCCGTCACCAAGGTTCCGCGCAGCCGGCGAAAGAGGAGGAACGAGCGCTTGCACAAGCGTTGCTCGCGCCCAACGGGTCCAGATAACTCCACAATCGTCGTGCGAACACGGCCGAGATAGCGCGCGGAGGCCCGACCAAGCCAGCGGCGGCGCCGGCTGCTGCAGCAGCGTCTTTGTTTCGATTGACACACGCAGCGCCTTCCCCTCCTCCCGCGCTGCGAGCGCGGCCGAGATGCCGAAGCACGGAACACACTGGGGCGCCCGCGCGGTGTGGGAGGACAGTGTAGAAGTGGCCACCAGCCGCTGCAGTTCGGGATCGAGATGAATAAACAAACAACACGCCGAGGCCGGCCGACCAATTGTACACGCGCCGCGCTCTTAGCAGCGCCCCCCCCCAAAAAAACCAACGCCGCCGTGCAGCTGCGTCACCGGATAACGCACGAATGTTACACAAGTGCTGTCCGTCGGAAACGCATAGAACACAAACAAGCGCGCTGCATGACGCGTGCATCCATAGAAAGCGGCCTGACCTGGTTTGCATCAAAGCGAACGCGTCCGCAAAACAGCAGTCGTTCCGTGTGAAGCGAGCGCGATGAATACGCGGATCGCACCAAGATGTTTCGCCCGGGGGTGCAGCGCTACGCAGATCGCGTGAAGCTTTTTCGGGGCACCACAAAATCTTGCGCGCGCACATCGTCCATTCGTTTTGAAACGAGTATCAACGCGGTCGTAAAATAACGGCGCACAAAACTGCGGACGAACACAGATAGACAAACAGCACTCGTTTGTCTCCATATGCTGGTTCGTCGTTTTTTTTTTTTTTTTTGTGAGTGTGTGTTACTTAACGACCGCGAACAACCAACTAGCCCCGTTTACCGCCACTGTGAGTAAGACCCAGTGTAAGAAGTCCTTTATGTTACTCCTTATGTCAGTATACATAATCTGTAACGCGCATTTGCGGCCTCGACTCTAACAACGATGAAAAGAAATACACCACAAATGGAGAGTTAGGCTATTTGAAAATACCTAATACTAAAGAAAAAAAATAAAAACAAAACCAGCTAGACCAGCCCATACTTCTTTTTCTGACTCCTGTTTCAGCTATTGTGTTCTTTCTTTTTCCAAGTAAGGACATTTCATATTTGTAGCAGCCTGACCTAACAAAGTCACGCTTGCAACATAACATGTTAATTATGGGTGCTATCTACACCGAAAGTATATAAAAAAAAGGCTCGTCCCACTGCAAATCACCCAAAAACGAAGCAGTAAAACTAAAAAAATAGCGCATATAATACCGCGTGTACAACGGTTTCAATAAAAGACTGGATTAATATTTTGTCTACGAAAGCATCCAATAATTTAAATGATTTGTCAAGCAACACTGGGCGATATAACCGTTTCATTCCGAACAAAGTAAAAAAAAAAGTGCTTGCCTATAGCGTTGATTCAGCGACCATATAGCAACCATGTTTCCTCCAGCATTTATAAGTTCTTTACAAAAAATTACTTAAAACGTCTAGAAAACGTTTCATCTTAACAATTGAAAACAGTCTATATATTTAGATCGATAAAGCTTTTCTCCTAACGAGCCATAACACTCCTAATGACTTTGCAAATAATGGCACTGGTAACCATCGTAAGCAAAACGACAGTGACAAATGTCTTTGTTGCCACTAATCGTGCGCACAAGGCCACTCGTATTGACTGCGCCATTACGGCTTGGCATCAACATTCGAAGCATACTTTCTTTGCCCATTTTTTAGGGGCGAAGCTCTTTATAGCGACATCCGTTCGTCCTTCGTAGCCGTTGTAGTATGTAACAAGTATAACATTTTGACCTCCAAGGTGGTGTTGGTGAGAGATTTCTTCTGTGCGTTGTTGAACAATAAAAAATAGTGCTCAATGTACATGCCAATGGCTACTAATGGGGAATGAGAGACAGGAGCATTCGGCTTTTAGTTAACGCGCAGGCTGCGATCACCATTAGCAGCCATTGGCGTGTACATTGAGCACCATCTGACAAGAAAGGGCTGCTACGTTATACTCGCTGGGTGTAACCTCCTTAGTTTTTAGAAAGGTTTGGCGAGCGTTGAGCCGCAGTGCCATGAATACAATGAACTAGCATATACCATGAACTCCAAGTGGTTAAAGGTGGGAAGTGGATCCGAAGCGCAAGCCGTAAGAAAGTGTGCGTGTGCCACCTCTCGTTTAGTACTTGGAATGTCCGCTGGATGGCGGTGCTTCTATATGGGGAATATATGATGAAAAGATGCGAGATGGTGGTACTTGGAGTGTTGAATAGATGGACGAACGGACACACAGAAAGATGCATGGATGGACGCATGAACGGACGCAGGGGCGGATGCATGCACGAACGCAGGGACGTGCGCACGAACAGACGCACGCACGGACGGGCGGATGGACGCATGGACGATTACACAGACGGACGGAAGCAAGAACGAATGGACGGACGAATGCTTCGCCCCTCTCTCCATCATTCACTCCGTGGATATGCTGCCAATTTTTTTTTTCGTCCATCTCAAAACTTTCCGTGTCCAGCGCACAAACGCGATACATGTACCTGGCGGAGGTTAGCTATCCTTCAAAAGCAGAGGACCTTTTGAACGAAAATACTCAAGAATGAATGCCCGCTTTACGAGAGATTAAAAAAATAAAGAAAGTACAAACGCTAGAAACGGAAAGTGAGAAGCGTTTTATGCGCGCCGTTCACCGCCTATTTTTCGAGCTCTCAAGCTGCTACATTTGCGAACAACATCGGTCATACAGCGGCGCCCCTCCAGCCTTACGGGCGATCCCGAAGCGCACGAAGATCTTCCAGCAGGAACGAAAAGGCAGCGCACATCAATCAAACGTGCGTGCATTTGTTCGCAGTTCGCGCGTCGCAAAACGCGCTGATCCCATGCCCCATGGCCCCCCCCCCCCCCACACACACACACACAAAAAGCAGCGCGCCAAGCAAACGCAACACCCACGAGCAAAAAAAAAGAAAAAAACAAGAAGCGGTGCGTGAGCGTTCTCTGCGAACGTTTCCGGGCGGGCCCGCGCGAAACATGCATTCGTCAACGCTTCGCGCTCCATGCGGAGCGACTGCCAATACAAACGAAGTTTTTCAGTGAGGCGAACAACACGAGCCATACACGGGACGGGAGGTTTTTTTAATGCACTCAAAAACACGAATGGGTGGAAATTAAAAGAGGCGGCTGCTACTCTATTAAACGCTGAGCACTTAAGGGTAACGCACTGAAAACCCATGACAGTGACGGTGGTGGTTTAACCTTGCCACTCCATCCGACCGTCCATATGAGTGTGCAAGTGCTTTATGCCGAGCATTTTTTTCGCCCTTCATCACTGCATGTTTTCGTTAAGAGTGCATTACTGCGGTGACCTTCGAACACTTGTAACTTATAGAACGTATTTTAGATGCATATATCACACCTTCGTGTGGGACTTTATGACGGGACCCACGCCAGGCGGAATACTTCCCTCTACATTTAGCCTTTCAATCCATTAACATACACATTAAACAACGTGATCCAAACAGATTATAGCGATGAAGATCCAACGAAATTGATGCGTGGTGGGTGTTGCCGTCTGATGAAAAGTACACTGATGATGAAAAGTACACTGACGAGACAACTCCTAACTTGTTCTGGTGAGAAAATATGAAAACGAAGCTCGGTTGCTGACTGGAGCAATTACTTATGAGTGCAAATTTAGAGCGCACTAGTCGGCTCAACTCGCAATCGCTCGACCGGACTCGTGACCTGGCTGGTCCTAAATAAACGCCGACGTCTACACCACTACGCACTAAAGTCCAACCGGCAAAGCAGCTTTTACAAGGACGTTGCTTTTGGCAATCGCTCGACTGGACTCGTGACCTGACTGCTATTAAACGCCGACGTCTTCACCACTATGCACTGAAGTCTAACAGGCAAAGTACGCTTTACAAGGTCGTTGCTTTTTCGCTGCTGCTGGCAATCGCTCGACCGAACTTGTGACCTGGCTGATCTATGATGATAAGGGGCGCGAAAAAAACGACACACAACAGAGAAGAAGTACACGGGACGCGGAAGAAGTACGCGTCCCGTGTACTTCTTCTCTGTTGTGTGTCGTTTTTTTCGCGCCCCTTATCATCATGAACCAGCACCAACTCGCCCAACTTTTTTACTTTACTGGCTGATCTTAAATGAAAGTCGACGTCTTCGCAACTATGCACTAAAGCCCAACAGGCAAAGCACGCTTTACAAGGTCAATGCTGCTCCATTGCTGCTGGCAATCACTCGAC
This sequence comes from Rhipicephalus microplus, assembly GCF_013339725.1. Lineage (NCBI taxonomy): Eukaryota > Metazoa > Arthropoda > Arachnida > Ixodida > Ixodidae > Rhipicephalus > Rhipicephalus microplus. Next base: position 248,558,235 of record NC_051165.1, read on the forward strand.
CGGACTTGTGACCTGGCTGATCCTAAATTAACGCCGACGTCTTCGCCACTATGAACTGAAGTCAAAGGCAAAGCACGCTTTACAAGGTCGTTGCTGCTCCGTTGCTGCTGGCAGTCACTCGACCGGACTTGTGATCTGACTGGTCTTAGAAAAACGCCAATGTCTTCGCCATTATGCACTGAAGTCCAGCAGGCAAACCACGCTTTACAAGGTCGTTGCCACACGAGCGTTGAAGACGGCACATAATCGATATCAACTTACATTTCGCGTATCTTAAAGCCGATAACACTGCAGTGAAAGCTGACACGTCTGTAGGGGCACTTCAGTTATAAGGAGCTGCGTGCAAATAAAGGGGTAGCGCTGGGAAATTTCGTAAACCACTTGTACAACAAGCATGCTTATTTGCGAGCGATACGCAGAAGTATTGATCGCGAAATAAAGCTTTACATGGGTTAAGCAGTTTGAAATGACTGATAAAAAAGCAAACCAAGTTGAATCAGGGAGATTTTGAAAATGACAAGGTTATGGAGCATACGACGCTTACAGATATACGAGAGGTGCCTAGCGGGAATTGAACGCCAGAAACGCCATTCTGGCGAATCCAAGTCAGGTTATATTAAACTGCTTGCTCAGTGTGATGGATAGCATACTCTCCTTTTTTTTTGCGTATTTACTCCACATCCCATCCGTCACATGAAAATAAGTCGACATTCCTGGTGTAGCAGCCAACAATTTTTCTTACTGCTTGGTTTATTACAATCAGTATTGTTGATTCTATGACTCATTACCATGTGTCCACAACGCAGAAATTACCGACATGACTACACATTTATCCAGTATAACGTCTAAAATTAGTAAGATTAGTGCAAAAGCCCCACAAAATAGACTCGATCTTTTTTTTTAGCCACGTTTATGGTTCAATGACCACGCTCACCTGTATAATTACATCTTGATAGTTACACTAACCACGTGTGGTACACCGATGACTTGCTTTGTTTCCTGATAGTCACCATCATCAGTCTAATTACGCCCACTGCTGGACAAAGACCCCTCCAATGTTCCGCCAATCAACCCGGCCCCGTGCTTTCTGCTGCCACGCTATACATGCGAAGTTCTTAAATTTTACCTGCCCACCTCAGTTCCTGTTTTTCTTTCAGGCGTTTGTTTTCTCTGATAATGCAGTCAGTTACCGTTAATGACCAATGGTTATCCTTCCTACGCGCTACGTGCCCCGTTTATGTCAATTTTTTTTTTCGTTTTGATTTCAACTATGATGTCCTTGACCTCCGTTTGTTCTTTGACTCACTCTGCTCTTTTCAGTTACACCTATATTTGCCTTTCCACAGCTCGCTGTGTCATCCTCAATTTGGGTTGAACCCTCTTTATAATCCTGCAGCTTTCAGGAAGTTTCAGAAGGCTCCAGGTTTTAGAAAGGTAGCCTTCTACGTACCGGTAAGAAAGACTAGGGCTAACATTTTGTATTCTTTTTTTTTAAGTTTCGATATAAGTTATATATCCGGAGAGCTCGGAGCATGCGACATGGTAGTACTTGTCACGCACGTCACGGACTTCACAGGAAAGACCATTCTTTGGTTGACATGCCGAATAAAATTTCCATTTCAACTCCTCCCCCCTTCAAAAAATTGTTGGAAATGAAAACTGGAAAAATGTAGAATAAAGAAACAACGTGTAGAAATACTTTCCTCGAGGACTATGCAATCAAGAAAAAAACAGTAAATTTCAATGCAAAATCTACCCCCTTCGTACTCTCTCCACGCGCGCGCACACACACACAAACACGTACACGCACTACAACTCAACACTCTTCGTTCTCAAATTGATCGCAACGGAATAAATGAGATTGGCGCGTCCCACTGATAATTTATCGGAGAGATAACGAGGCTTCTTTTCATCTCTGATAATTTATCGGAGAGATAACGAGGCTTCTTTTCGTCTCTATCTTTCTGCAAATTTGTTTCTTTTTCGATTACACATGATACACAGCTAAACACCGTCTCCTAAAAGACGTGCAATCACTAACGAATTCCCACATAGACATTCAATTCTAGTTGGCAGCCCGCGTGCCAGGAGAAAATCACGCCGTTCAGTCATGCATGCAGGGAGGGTTCTGACGCGGGGATTCCCCGACTCTACGGCGCGGACCTGAAGCTCACAGAATTCACGTTTATTCGTCCCATTAGACGAGCAACGAAATACGCGTAGCGGGCCACCGGCAACGATTCCAGCCTGTCGTCGTGTCCATTTATATTTCTAGTTAGGCGACCCGCGTCATCTTCACGAAAAAAAAATATTCGAGTGAGATGTCAGCGAGGTCCAGTGTCCTCGCTGACATCTCACTAAGGCATTTACATCAGCGGCTCCCAGAAGACCACGTGGCCCCCGGAGCGGAACGCAGGGTTCAACACCTGGCTGGAGCTCTGCGCAGCCACGTGTCGCCACCTATTGCGAAATCGGCGCACCGCGCACGCCGAGCAGCCACCAGGAGGCGACGGTAAAGCACTCGGCACTGGTGGTAGAAGCGTGACGGTTGTCGTAATAACAGCGGCCAGAAGGGGGGCCCCGCAAGAAGCAGTTGAAGCGAGCAGTATGCCTACGAAACGACTTGCCGCCACCACGTGCCAATACAGAGAACGAAGCGAAAGTTATGCCTCATAAACGGAAGACCCAAATGACGGGCGATAAAGATGAGTGCCTGCGGGGGTTCGCAGAAACGTACGCGGGACACGCATCGAGAAAGAAAGGTTGATAAAGCGCGACCGGAGTGCGTAAATGAGTCGCCTAATTTAGCAGTCAAAACGAAGTTTATGACTCGCTGGTGGTACGGCGTTACACGCGAGCGACGAACACAAGAACACGATGTAATAACTGCTTGGGATTTTACGTCCCGGAACCATGATACGATCACGAGAGGCGCTGTATAGTGGAGGACTCTGGAAAGTTCGAACTCTACGCACCTAAATCTGCGTACATGGGCCTCTAGCACTTCGTCTTCATCGAGCCCCATAACCACTAGAACACTGCGGCGGATGAAAGCCGGAAGAGGAGACAGAGCCTTCAATTAATATTTGTCTTCCTTGATCTAGTTGCTGCTGCTAACGGGGAGTTTTCGTGGGCCATTCCTTTCACAGCTGAGCACAACGCCGGCCCAAATCTCACGCAGCGGTACGCAATACTTTTCGCCACGCTACCCTGTGTTTTACTTGAACTTGTTTCGTTGCTGTCCCCACTGCTTCTCCCCCTCTCTTGCAATGCCTGAAGCGTTAACTTGAGCAACCAGGAAGCCCCCCTTGTGCAGTTATTCACTGTCACTACAGGACTATACACAAAGCCTGACGCGGGCAGGTGAAATGAAAAAAAAAAGTCCCTAAAGTTAAGCTAACTCGGAGAATAAACTGTACGGGATAAGCTGCTTGCGTTACGTGAATCTCATAAATGCGATGACACAGTTCTTCCTTGAAAGCGCCTTCGAGATCACGATGCAATACTTGCGCAAGAATGTTGCATCAAGTACGTGTGGCCAAAGGCCCGGCACAAATGCAGTGATAACTGAAATCGACAAAAGTGAAAGCAAGCTGCACGAAGCGCGTGCACGCACGCACGCACACACGCACGCACACACACACACACACACACACACACACACACACACACACACAAGCCGCGCGCGCGCGCGATTGTTAAGCGAAATTAATGAGCTAGACAAAAGAAAAAAAAAGCCAGCAGACTGAAAATATTCAAGATGAGTAAAGGCACCGCAACAGCAACGTAGCGAGACATCGTTGTCCATAAACTAGACATATATGGTAAGGGTAACTGAAGGTTCTCCGTCACAAAGAAGCAAAGCAGAAAACGTCGACGGAAGGGAGAACGAGAGTGAGAGAGGAGGAAAAATAAAGCAAGCAGAGCGAAACTGCGCGCCCTTTTTTTCCGAGAGCCCGCCGCCACTCTATCGATTCGGAGAACCCAGCCTCGACAGCTTTCGCGGAGCGCGCCCTGCTGCGGTGTGCGGGCCGCTTATTCCAGCAGCTGCTCTGTGCCGTCTCGCGCGGCTCGCCTATACTTTTCCTTCATTAAGGCGAATGCCTTACATGCCTTATCAAACGCGAAAATGCAAGACATACACCTCTGCATACACTAGTGATGCAACAACAAAAAAGAAAACATCACCTGATGACGTCAAAGCATGACATCACGAATTGCGACGGATTTCGTGACATCATAACGGTGACATCCTCAAACGACATCGTCGCTGGGCCATTCATGGGTCGTTCACGGAGGCAGGGCGAAACTACGCTATGTGCATAAAAAGCTCTCGAATGGTGGGCACGTCAAGGGCGAAGTACATAAACGAAGAAGAAAAAGAATACGGCGAAGCCTTGTGCACTCGCTTACGGCGTCCAGTCGCCGTAAGCGAGTGCACAAGGCAGCCTAACAGATTTCCTTTTTTGTTTGTTTTCCTTGCAAGTTAACCCTCCCGGTTGGCGCAGGATCACCTTTCATCGACAGCGCGCGCGTAAACGACGATTTATAACCAACGCGATGACGATATGACTGCATAAAAGCGATCCGCAGTTAAATGGCGCTGTAAGGGGAACGCGACAGCGCAACATGTACACAATTTGCGAGAAAAAAACAACAACTTATGTGCCTACGCAATACGGCAATCAGAAACCAATATCGACCAACAGTGCGCGAGAGACACTACTTGAAATCAATAGCTTGGGTAAATGCCGGATAAGGGTAAAGCAAATTCGAATGCCTATATCGCACCCACGCTGAGACGCATCCATCTGCGCACAAAAGCAAGTTTGACAGGATGAATCGTGCTGGTGCATTTATTTTATTATTTAACCGCACCTGGCGCCAAGTACGACGCAGTCGTTGCCATGGGCGCGCGCACGAGGAGGGGCAGGGGCCTCCCAAAATCATCCGGGAGGGGAGCGGGGCTAAGTATGTTTGCTACGTTTACTCAGTTATATGTTCCCGCACGTCTTTGACAATGATGGCGGCCAAATGCCGCTGGTGTTTTACTCTAAGAACTGTTTTACTACTTCCCTTCTTTACGCCCGTAAAGACAGGGCCCAAATGCAGGCCACCGTAAGACGCACGTCATCACTTCATTTTGTTTTCTTTGCTTTATACATCAATTGTCCAGTAGGTACTGCTTAGACACGACCAACAAAGAGGGGGAGGGGGCTACAATAAAACTTCTGCCCCCCCCCCCCCCCCCCGCAGTGGCACATATGGCCTTTGCGCCCAACGAACAGCGCGTTTTCCTAGCGCGAATGACGGAGTCACCGAGCAACGAGAGAGGCGCCTGCATCGGTATGAGAACAAGAATCGAGCTATTGTTTCGGTCAGACGTGTGACAGTCGAGGTGGCCAAGGTGGTCTCGAGACGAGCCCCGCGCGCACACCGCTCTTTAGCCCACGTCAGCCTATTTCCGTTATCATTTAGCTACAGTGATCGGCACAACCATCGGGGAGACGTTGATAGCCTCGAATTTCGACATTCGAATTTCTGAGGAAGTCTTATCAATAAGCCCAAAAGCTACAACTTTATTCTGAATAGAATTCGTGTACCATCGCTGTACTGGCACGTAAACCATTATTTAAACTGTCCATGCACAAGTCAACAACTTGTATACTTTTTTAGACACTTGGAGGTCTATTTGAGACAAGGACAGCGATACGGACGCATTGACATTTGGGCAAGTTGGTATTCATTGGGAATCCTGGAAGAGAAGCTCAGGAAGGCGATGTCCTGCGTTCCTTTCTGCCTCGAGTTCTCCGACCACCACGTTACGGCATAGCTTTACGTACCAACGCCACGATATTGTTATTACGTACACCGCGTAGTGGGAGACTACTAAGGTTGCGAAGCCGCGAGCTGGCACTGTGTGCGCATTGAGGAGTGGGCCAAGTAATGGTGACTGCTGTGCAGACGATGCATCTGTCTCCATCCTGAACGGAGCGAAGACGAGCGAGCGCATCGACGCTCTCTAGGTGCGTAGGAAGGAATACGTACCAATGGCAGCGTTTAAATCAGCAAGGGGCTCCGACAAGGAAGTCTTTTGTCCTCGCTGTTATTCACGCTCTACATGGTGAGGATGGAAAGAGCGCTAGAAGGTAGCAACATTGCGTTTAATCTGTCACACAAACAGATCGGCGTGATGGTTAGGCATAAGCCTCAAGGTCTCTTTTGTGCTGATGACACCATCCTCTTAGCGGACAGTCAAGGCGGTATACAGCAGCTGGCAGATATATGCGGAAGGGAAGGCGAGGCTATCGGACTAAGATTTAGTGCAACAAAATCTGAATTGATAGTATTCAATGATCACGAAGACCAGACGGTCTTAATACAGGGCCAAGTGATACCGAAGGTCAGCGATTACTAGTACCTCGGAGTATGGGTAAATGAGGGAGATAGATAAATAGATGTACAAGATAAAAACATCGGCAGCGAAGGGAAAGAGGAATGCTGCAATAATGAAGCACAGGGCGTTATGAGGATACAAGAACGTATATAGTACCTCGAGGTGTGTGGTAAGGCGTAATGGTTCCGGGGCTTAGATTTGGGAACTCAGTGGTGCGCATGAAGTCAGTGGTGCGATCAGGTACAAGTTGTAAATCAAGAGACTGCTGGACGCCTCACGTTGGGCGCTCACAGCCAGACGACAAATGAGTCCGGAAAGGGAGATATGGGATGGATAGGCTTTGAAGTAAGGAAGGCTTAGAGCAAAATGAGATTGGAAAATAGGCTTAGGAAAATGAAGGAGAGTAGGTGGGCAGAGAAGGTGTTCATGTACTTGTATAGGAGGTGTTGTAGCGGAATAGCAGGGAGGCAGACTTTTTCTAGTGAGACGACGACAGAGAAAAAAACACGTCCTTTCAGTTTGAACGCATCACGAAGACTGCTTTATTCGTTCGCTATGTACCGCTGTCGTAGAGAGGGGAAGAAAAAAAAGGAAAAGCAAACAGAGAAGTACAAGTATTGTCAAAGAGTTTCCTCCGCACCCCGCACGTGCGACGGTCTTCAAGGACAGATGGACAAAACGCTTTCCGCGTGTTCGAGAAGGGTCATTGTGGCCCTCACCCCCCCTTTCCCTTCACGGCTGGGCTTGTAGGTAAAACAGATGTCAAGGACGCCCTTCGCTCCTTTCGCATTGCCCGTCACGCGAACCACCCGAAAACGAGTCCCTCCGAGTTGCCCCTCCTCCCCCTCTTCGCCGCGGAGTCTTTCAATTAACGCTCCCCCGAAGCGGGGGCTGCTTCCCAGTATGCGACAAATACAACAACCTCCCCCGGATGAGCGAACTCTTGAGCTCATTGTCGGTCGACTTCTAGCGGATAAAGCAGCTGTATTGGTCGTTTCACCACCGTTCCCCCGCTTAGTTTCAAACTGCAGGCCCGCACCCTGCCGTCCCTGCCCTTGAACGTTTCCTTGATTCTGGCGATCTTCCACATGTGTCGTTTGAGATGATCTTCCTTTAAAAGAACTAAATCGTCTATCTTTAGGTCACTCGATGTCGTTGGCCGGGACAGATGCGCCGATCGAAGCTCCAATAAGTACTCTCTCCGCCACCGTCTCCAGAATCCTTCAGCCATGGCAGACCGGTACTTCCAGCGTCGTGAGATATGCGCGTCACCGCCCGGAATTTCGGCTGGCAGGTGGTGTGGAGGAAGGGTTGTCAGCTTTCTTCCGACGAGGAAGTGCGCCGGCGACAGTGGTTCTGGCTCTTGAGCATCATCGTAGGTGAAAGTCAATGGGCGTGAGTTTATTACGGCCTCGACTTCGTACAAGACAGTTGTGAGTTCTTCAAAGCTTAAACTGCTCCGACCTAACACCTTGCGCAACGCTACCTTCACCGATCGCACCAACCGTTCCCAGAATCCGCCCCACCAAGCTGCCCTTTCAACAATAAACTTCCACCTGATCTGGTTTCCGGCGAAGTATGACTGCATTTCCTCTGATTTTAGTAGCGTGAACATTGCATTCAGATCTTTTGCTGCTCTCTTGAAGGTTAGCGCGTTGTCCGAATAAATAGTCGAGCAGATTCCCCTGCGAGCCACGAAGCGCTTGAAAGCCAGGAGAAAGGCTGTAGTCGACATGTCGCTAACGAGCTCAAGATGGACGGCACGTGTCACAGCGCAGGTTAAAATTGCGATGTAACATTTTCGGGCACCGCGCGACTCTTGACAAATCAAAGGTCCTGCGAAATCGATGCCGACAGTGTCGAACGGATTTCCTTCTGTTACTCTGTCAGCTGGAAGTGGTGCCACTGGTTCCGTGGCTTGAGGGCAACTTTGTTTGCGACAGATGAGGCACTGCTTGATAACCTTTTTTACGGCCTGGCGCCCTCGGATGATCCAATACGACTCTCGCAATGACGCCAAGGTGTCGCGCACCCCTGAGTGTAGCATTCTCACGTGCTCTTTCCTTATGAGCAGTAGCGTGAAGGGATGAGTGCTAGGTAGAATGATGGGATGTTTAGTCTCTTCGTGGTTGTCGGTGAATTGCAAGCGTCCACCAACTCGCATGAGACCTTCCCCGTCAAGGTACGGACTGAGTGGCAGAACAGGAGAGCCTTTGTGCAGTGGTCTTTGGGCTTTCAAGTTGGAAATGTCGTCACTGAATGCTTCTCCTTGAGTTGTTGTCAACCAGTACCTCTCAGCATCGATCACCTCTTCAGCTCGTAGCGGACCACCTTTCCTTCCTTTCCCGCGGCGGCAATTGTTGACAAAGCGGCGGACCCACGCAGTTAAGCGCACGACTCTGCTGCATGAGCTGAACTCCTCTACTTTCAGCACTGCCTCGAACGGCGATGATATTACGGGCATCACCGTCACTTTTCGCTCTTCCAGGTGACATTCTACTGCCCCTGGGCTCTGCTCACCGGTCGTTGGCCAATGCGTCTTATCCTTGTGAAGCCAGTGTGGTCCTCTCCACCACAATTCGCTTTCTAACAAGGCTGATGGGAGGATACCGCGAGTGATTAGGTCAGCGGGGTTGTCTAGTCCTGGGCAGTGCCTCCAATCCTCGGGATCAGTCAGCGCCTGAACCTCTGATACTCGGTTTGCCACGAAGGGCTTCCATCTGGCAGCGTTTCCTTTAATCCAGTGCATAGCCACTGTGGAATCGGTCCAAAGGATGGCAGCAGCACTCTGGAGGTTCAAGGCCTTGGCAACGTAGTGGCACAGTCGAGCACCAATGAGGGCCCCCATCAGCTCTAGTCGGGGTAACGAGAGGCGCTTCAAAGGGGCAACTCTTGATTTGGCCATAATTAGGCTTATATTGATTATTCCTTGAGCAGACTTGCATGCAACGTATCCGACAGCACCGTAGGCCTTTGGGCTGGCATCGCAGAAAATGTGCAACACCTTCTCTGTCTTTTCATCTCGGAAATCCCTTGCGATGATCCTCGGAATGGACACCGCCTTGATGCATTGAAGCTCTTCACACCAGCACTTCCACTCCGCTTGCATCAATTCTGGCAAGGGGTCGTCCCAACCCGCTCCCAACTCCCACAACCTTTGGAACATTGTCTTTACGTACAGTGTTGTAGGAGCGATAAACCCAAAGGGGTCGAAAATTCTGGCTGAGACTTGCAATACGAATCTCTTGCTGTCGGCTCTGGTGGTGAGGAATTCAAGAAGTGAGGTCAGATTGTACTCGAAGTTATCTGTATGAGCATTCCAACCTACTCCCAATACCTTGGTGGCTGCAGGAAGTTCGGCATTTGCATTCCTCTTCGCCACGTTCCCATCCTCTATGAAGTTGACTAAATCGTGGTCGTTAGACATCCACTTGTGGAGCCGCATTCCTGCTTGAGATAATATATCGCTTGATTCCTGGCATAGCACTTTACCCTGTTCGAGGGTGTCGACCCCTGTCACAAGGTCGTCAACATAGAGATGGCTGCGCAGGATGTTCGCAGTCTCAGCATACTGCTCTGGGAGTCCTTCAAGATGGTGTCGTAATGTTGCGGCTAATAGGAATGGGCTGGATGTAACACCGAACGGAACGCGCGTCATCCGGTAGGCCGCCACCGCTGGAAGTTCTTCACCTTTCTTCGGAGTGGCAGCATACCAGAGAAACCGCACAGCGTTCCGGTCACCCTCTGACAGAGATATTTGAAGGAATGCCTTTTCAATATCCGCGACGATGCCGATGTTGTAAGTGCGGAAGTTGATCAACAAATCAATGAGCTCTGGATTAAGTTTTGGACCACTTTCCAAAACATCATTCAGTGAGAGGCGATCTTTGGCACTTGATGATGCGTCGAACACCACCCTCACTTTTGTTGTCAGGCTTTCTTGTCGAACAACTGCTTGATGTGGCATGTAATACACCGGACCTTCCGAAGCGCTGCAATGCTTGTTGGCTGGCTCTGCATAGCCCTTTTCGATGTATTCTCGGATGCAGGCGTCATATTCAACGATCAAGGAATCTCCCTTCAAAAGGCGCGTCGTGTTGGCTCTAAGACGCTTCGCGGCGCACTCGTAGTTGTCGTCGAGCTCATCAACCATAGGCTTCCAGGGGAAAGACACTGTGTACCGCCCATGCTCAAATTTGACGGTTTCTTTGTAGTGCTGTTGGATTGCGTCTTGGTGGCGAGCTGGTTCGTGTTCCTTGATACCAATGTGTTCGAGCTCCCAGAATGACCTCAACTGCGCTGATATTTCTTTGTTAGTTTGTTCGCTCACTGCTACTCGCATTACGCCAGCAACAGAGGGACAGACTCCTGGTGACCTTTTTGCGCCTACCTGGCCCTGGACTGTCCACCCAAATGCAGTTTCTACTGCCATCAGCTTGGAGGTTAGGCGCTTAGTGGATCCCGTGACAATTTCCCAATAATGATCAGCGCCGATCAGAAGATCAATGTTTTCACTTCCGTCACCCTGCGCGACGTCCGCGACTGGCAAGCCAAATTTCGAAAGTTCCAGAAGAACTGACTTTAAAGGCGCAGCCATTATATCTGCGCAGATGCAGGGAACTTCGAGGGCCTCCACTCGCGCCCTTTTCCCGTCGTACTGGCTTTGCAGCCACAGCTCGACCAGACGCGCTTTAGTGCGGGTTATAGCGGACTTGTCGCCGAAGGCATAGATTTTAAGTTCCTCTTCCCCAAGCACGTTCAACTGCAGTCTTTCAGACAACTTGCGATGGATGAACGTCCTTTGACTGCCACCATCTAGGAGAAGCCTGACAAGCGTACTTTTGTGCGGTCCCACTGTCCAAGCTCGTGCTGTTTGCAGAAGAAACTGATGCCCCTCCATGCACATAAATTTCTCCTCTGAGCCTAGAGAAGACTTTAGCACTGTGGCTTGTCCTGTCGCTGGTGGAGAGGATGCATTCTGTTCACCACTGCCACGGTATTCTCTGAAATCAGGATCACACATAGCCGTGAGGTGTTTTCCGCTACAGTTGGCACACCTGAGCCATTTGGCCTTACGGCACTCTCTTGACGTGTGCCCCTTTACTGTGCAGCGGAAACATCTATTCTCACGCTTCAGCATTTCTCTTTTATCAGCTGCCGACATCTCTGCATCGCAGTCACCGCTTTCGTGGCACCCTGACGAACAAAACAGACACCCTTTTCTCTCCTTGGTCATGGTATGCAGTGCAGCGGCTGAAGACATTCTCGCCGCTTTAAAGGTGCTGTTACGGTTTTCGACAGACGATTCTACACACATGCCCCTTGGTGTTTCGGCCCGCTGTATAATCTCCCGTGCCTCTACCTCGACTCTCAAAAAATGCGCAAATGCCTCCAGTTCACTGCCTCCTGTAGTAGCGCCCTTTCGTCGACAGTATTCGAGATGAAGGTCCGCAGGCACCGCCTTCTTTACTACTGTCAGGAGCAGAGCTCCGTACGTGCTGACACCGACGCCAAGAGAAGTGAGGCTCCGTACACCTCTCTCTACTTCGTCAACGAGGCTCCGAAGTTGGCTGAGGTTCCGCGAGTCACGCACTGACTTGATATTGAGCAGTCTGGACATGTGATCCTCGATTATGGCTTCTTTACGACCGAACCTTTCCTTTAACAGCGAGAGAGCAACTTCGTAGTTTCCGTCGGACAAATCAAGACCCGCAACGGCAGCCGCTGCTTTTCCTGTTAAGTAACTGTTCAGGTACTTGAACTTGTCCACGTTTGACAGGTGGTGGTTAGCGTTTATTGTCGTGTCGAACTGACTCCAAAAGCCTTGCCACTGTCGAAGCTCGCCGTTGAACTTTGCTATCTCTAGTTTTGGCAGCTTTACTGTGGGGGTTACTTGCGGGATGTTACGGCTAGATTCTCTTTGATCTGAGGAACTTGAGGTGCGATCTAGCGAAGCGCTCACTGATGCGGCGTTAGTGCAGCTAAGCTCACGTAGCATGAGCTGTACTTTAGTCCTTGCTACGTTGATCTTTTCTTTGTAGTTCTCGGAGCATGCAATTTCCTCTTCTAATGCATCATCTTCTACGCCAATCTCAATTTCCCGATCTAGCTCTTTGAGTGAGTCTTCCTTAAGGGTGAGAAGGTTGATCTTTTCTTCAAGCTCACCGAGTGACGCGTCGTCCTCCATGGTAGCGATGTCATTGAGCAGCTTTGTTGTTGACGTTCGCACCACGGCCCTTTTGCGCTTCATCCTGTCGATGTCCATCTTTGGGTCCCTTATTCCCGGGTTTCGGCACCAAAAAATGTTGTAGCGGAATAGCAGGGAGGCAGACTTTTTCTAGTGAGACGACGACAGAGAAAAAAAACACGTCCTTTCAGTTTGAACGCATCACGAAGACTGCTTTATTCGTTCGCTATGTACCGCTGTCGTAGAGAGGGGAAGAAAAAAAAGGAAAAGCAAACAGAGAAGTACAAGTATTGTCAAAGAGTTTCCTCCGCACCCCGCACGTGCGACGGTCTTCAAGGACAGATGGACAAAACGCTTTCCGCGTGTTCGAGAAGGGTCATTGTGGCCCTCACCCCCCCTTTCCCTTCACGGCTGGGCTTGTAGGTAAAACAGATGTCAAGGACGCCCTTCGCTCCTTTCGCATTGCCCGTCACGCGAACCACCCGAAAACGAGTCCCTCCGAGTTGCCCCTCCTCCCCCTCTTCGCCGCGGAGTCTTTCAATTAACGCTCCCCCGAAGCGGGGGCTGCTTCCCAGTATGCGACAAATACAACAGGAGGAGCATGGACACAAAGTGGAGAAAAATAACTAGGAGGCTCACCAGTGAATATACGGTTGGCAGTGTGGGCGACATGACAACAAGGAATACTAAGCGAAAATTCAGAAAGGCGGATAAGATCTATTGGAAGACAGCGTTGGGAAGAAAGCCGACTCTCACTAACTACCGAAAGGGCAAAAGTAAGGAGGGAGGGGTTTTATGATAATTCAATTTGATTTGATTTGATATGTGGGGTTTAACGTGCCGAAACCACCATGATATGATTATGAGAGGCGCCGTAGCAGAGGGCTCCGGATATTTCAACCACCCGTGGTTCTTTAACAGGCACCCAAATCTGAGCAAATGGACCTACGGCATTTTCGATGGAGACGAAAACGCAGCCGCCATAGCCGGGACTTGATCCCGCGACATGCGGGTCAGCAGCCGAGTACCTTAGCCACTAGACCACTGCGGCGGGGCAATTATGACAATTTAAGGGGTACGCTTTACTGTTCGAAACAAGGTCGAGTTGCCTTAGAACGCGTAGTTATAAAGCGATATTCAATGAAGAAGAAGAAGAATAATGTACATGCAGAAGGGTAGCTTAAAGAAACGATGGAACATGTTCGTATTGAATGTGGCGATATCCACCCAGGTATAGGCGTGAGTATTAGCCTACATGAGACATTTTGTTTCAGGGACAACCATGAAAGCCGGACACGTCCGTGATAGAAGCAAGTAAGAGACGGTTAGAATATTGGTGACAGGAAAGTAGACATAAAGGACAGAAATAGTGGGCAAAATGAGGTTATTCTGCCCGAAGAGGCAGAAAGATATATTTCTTTGTAATAATAAGATCGATTTAGTCGAAGTGTACAAGGCATTGGGCCAACCTAAAGAGACAGTTTTAGTTTAATTTTTCTTTCGAGCCTGGTGGCACACATTCCAACGTCCCGTTATAAAGGGGTTGCTCATAGAATCCATCCATCCATCTGTACGCGTGTGTGTGTATGTCGCAATCGCACTGCTGCAGGAGCGGCCCACTGCGACAGAAACAGCCGGGGCTAAAAGCAGAGGCTCGCGAAGGACGAGATCGTTGCATAAGGTATACAACAAGGACGAGGCGAGCGAAGACGCCGGGGGTTGAGAAGAGGACGACGTGTCGATGCCGCAACATCCTCGGCAGGCTGCCGGAAAAGAACCGAGCGCCCCATGCGTCCTCCGAGTGACGTTAACGCAATTCCAAAAAACACACCTGACCGTATAGCGGCGATGACTTCTAGCGCGAGAGGCGAGAATAGAAGCGGATATGTGCCGTAGAAGCAAAAACCCGGAGGCGCTAGCTTAATGAACACGTAAATTTTAAACGCTATACGCCAAAGAACGCCCGCATTTCCCTCTCCGCGGTGCCTCCGCCATGAAATAGAAAAAAAAAAGAAGCTTCTCTATACCGGCACTCTTGACGAAGGGCCGAGCGAGAAGAGAAAGCGACCGCGAAGGAATGTAAGCGGCGCAGACGCAGAGACGAAGGTTAAAGGAGAGAAGACCAACGAGAGGACCTCCCGCCGAGCAGAGCGCGCACTAAAATTAGAGACACGGCCAAGAGAAGGCTCTCGCCCCGAGCTCATCCCTTCTAGCCCGAACGAACTGGCGGCCGCGGCGCCAGCGAGGGAAAACCGCGCCAGTACGCCTGTGGACGCGACTGACGGCCGAACGCGGGGCGCGGAATGACAGGCGACCGAAGGCCACCTTATCCCCGACACGACATGGTAAGAACGCGAAGGGAGCAAAGGGTGCCGCCTGCCACGTCCTTCGGATCTCGAGGGTTACATTGCGAGCGTGTCAGTGGCGTCACAAGGAAAAGGCCGAGACAGAGAAAGGCGGAAGTCACGCCTGCGGGTGCTGCGCCTGGACGGGGCTTACCTATGTGCCATCAGCACATCCTCGATACTCAAGAGAACTCACGGGGTCGCATACGCATCCTCACATATACGACTCGAAAGCAGAAGACATCTTTCCTTTTTTTCTTCTTTGTAGATCGCATTGATGAAATCAGCGGTTTGACGAAAACTCGTAAGGTCGAGAATGCTCACCGTCAAAGGTTAAAAAAAAAACAATTGTGTTCATGCTCCCGCTCCCAGAAACATTCGACACCCAGCGAGGTTTTGCGCTGCTTCACGGATCAGAGGCGAGCGACGACATCACTTGATGAAGTAACGTTATGTGAAGTCACAGTGAAGTCCCAGGTCGCCAAAATCTCTGACGTCATCACACGATAACCTTTTCGCAACACTCAAGTGGATGAGGGGGGGGGGGGTGATTTTAAATGAAAAGAAGAGAACAGTGAGCGCCGTAACTGTTTCTCAAGGGGAGGGCACCTCAACAGTAGCTCACGAGGGATGGGGGTAGAGAAGGGATTAAAAGGATAGGATTAAAAGGTACATAGATAGAGAGACAGAAAGGAGAGAGCGAGGCGCAGGGACAGCGAACGGCGGAAGTTAGAAGAAGACAGGAAAGATGGACACGGTTGCAAGAGTCCGAGGACAGGGCACCACTGGCGAGAGCTCTTGTCCGCGTCAGGAGATGGCGTATAGGGCAAGTCCAGTAGGCCAGAGCTACGCTGTCGTCGAAGATCGGCGTCAGGAGATGGCGCAGGGCCAGCCCCGTAGGCCAGAGCTGCGCTGTCGTCGGAGATCGCGAAGGCACAACCGGTCGGCACGGAATCCAGCGGGCGAGTGCTCAAGTGGGTGCCACGATGGTCATTTGTCGTATTTCATGAGGTATCTAAAGTAAGCTGGTCACCCTTAATAGAGATGACACCTAAGGCTCCTGCAGTAGAAAGTGAAAAAGGGTCCAGCTAATGATACAAAAGCGGTTCAGTTGATCACGTAGCAGCTATCGCCAGATTTTTTTTTGTTTGTTTGTTGGTTCCCGGTTCTTGAAGTAAAGTCACCGAAAGCAAGAAATGATCGCGTGGTCAGTGAGAACCATGCTTTGCAAGCTCCTGCGGCCGGATGCTGGCTCAAGAGCTGTAAAAGCAATGAAAGACCGTCGATATGGCGAAGGCTAGGAAAAATCTGGCCCCAGCTAATGCCGTGCAACGTCGCTGAAATACCGACAACAAAAAATGTACTTCGAATCAGAGCCTCTGAGAGCCATACATCTCGCGTAGCGCACAAACTCGGCAAACGAAATCGAAGCGCCACACGAAGTTGCGCTTCTTTCCCTCTCGCCTGCGCTCCCTTTCTTCGCCGTTTGCGAGCGTCGTTTGTGACGGTGATCGATCGGCGGAACGAAGCAGCACGCCGTTGCGGCAGAAGCCGGCCAGCGCAGGTGTGTCGACGAGCGGCAAAGCGCCTGCCCCGCTCTGTCCAGTCCCATATACCAGGTCTATGCGCCGAAAACACGTGAACCGGTAAGCCAAAGTGTGGAGCCGATAGACGAAAGACAGTTGGCGCTGCATTATTTCCAAGCTAACTGCCGAGACAAACAGAAATATCAACTTCTCTTTCGCGCTCTCAATACAGTAGATACAATGCAAGGAACAAGATACAGCAAATAATCACACGGCGCGAGAAAAACAATACAGCGGCGTTATCCCTGTCCTTTCAAGAGTTTGGAATAATTGTTACGTTTTTATACGTCCCAATACCCGCATATGATTAGGAGACGTGCCGTAGTGGAGGTCTCCAGAAGTTACGACCTCCTAGGGTTTCTTTAAGGGCTCTAAAGTGACACAATGAACCAGTTCAGCTTGATAAACTGGTGCTTTGAGAGCTATAATGTGTATGGCGTTTCATCGCCATAGGCTTAATAGCGGGTAATAGCAAGGACAAACTTTTTTTTTTTTAAGATTTCACGCCGAAGTCACCATACGTGACGCCACGCATTTCAAAATGTACTTTTCGTACACAGGCTTCATCCGCTCAATAAAACTTCCTGAAAGCGGCCCTGCAAAACGTTTTTTTCAAATATGCATGGGATGTATTCACTATAAGAGCTTATTGCCTTACACATTCACCACCACAATTTTTTTTTTTTTTTCGAATCCTACCAGTACGAGTGGTGTTAAAAAAGATTTATCCCACGCTGAAATCGCATTATCTCTTCTCTAATCCCGACGAAAGCGCTGGAAGCTAAGCAGGGAGGGATGGCATGGGCAAGGAAAAAAAACGTCCCGCAAGCCTCGTGATCTCGAGCACTTTTTTTTTTCTTTTAAATTCTAATACGCAGCTGTTTCAGTGCGATCAGACGCGAGCGCTTGGACAAGCCGCGGCCTCCCGCGGTGGCCCTGGTAACGAACGAGCACGCCATGCTCAAATGGCCCAATGGCTGATGAATCTGCCATGACGACTGATTTTTGAGCTTCTCTTTAATGTGAATTCCAGGGCCGCGTGCTGCGCTATAATATTTGGCTCGCGTGTTCTCGGCAGCCTCTACTACCGACCGGCAGCGCTTTCTGACCATGTTAAAAAAGTGTTGCAGGACCCCCTGAAACTTGGTATATGTGAAGTCTACGGTCACCTCAGCGGACGATTCACTACATTCTTACAGATTAGGAAACTACACAGGAACTTAACAAATGCCGTCAAATTCTACGACCTCACGGCGTTTGGTGCGGGAATTTTCGAGGTGGCTTCGCCAACGGCCTTTTAAAGTTATACGCATTTTCTCGCTTACCAAGCCTCTTCTAGCGGCAAGGGCACCGATTTCGGAATTGTGAAAGGCTAATTTACTATTATAAATAAAATAGTCTTTCTCTTTAGTTCAAAAGTGCATCTAAGTCCAAGCCCATTGCTCTGTAACATTTCGCCTCCACCTGATGCAGACTCCACAGCCGGGATTCGAACCGGCGACTTCGTGTGAGCAGTCAAGCACTATATTGGCCACGGCAGCTGGAGTTCTAAAATAAATAAAGGTTGTTTCGAGAGCCACCAAAGCAAAGTACGCGAGAATAATTTATTCATTTCTTTCTACTTCAATCTTAACGTGGCCACAGCCATGAACAGAACCCACGACATGGGTGATTCTAAGCAGCATATAGCGTTTAAAAAAATACTGCGCGCGTCCTGCATTCCCTCACCGTTGTCCACGTTTAATAGCGCAGTTAATAGGTCTTGTAAAATAAATGTTCATCGACTAGCCCGACTTGGTGGTTTACAATATTGTTCACGAATACACGCATAGACAGATGAAAGGAGCGATCGAAACTGCAACGCTCACAGGTGAAACTAAATAAGCAAGCTATTAGTGCACATACTCGACGTATACTGCCGTGCGAGTCCGCGCAAAGACAGTAAAAAATACAATAGCAACGAAATATTACCTATTCCGTAAACCACTTTATTCAATAGTCCATAGTTTAAGCCTCTGAATTTAAAAAACGACGCATCGTTGCGAGGTTTGCTCGAGACAGACGTGCGTCACACGCTAAATAATGAATGGCCAAGCAAGGGGAGAATAGACATTCGTATTAGCGTGAGTAGCACGCAGCAGGCCACCGACTACACTGTGCACGGACTCTATTCTCGCACACGTACGCTATCTTCGAGAGCGAAAAACACGGCTATACGATCTGCCCGCGCTTCGCACAATAAGCGGACAACCGCGAAGAAGGGCGCCACGAATCACTGCCACGCACTTGGTCTCCCTCGCCACGCGGATACACGCGATTGATTGATTTGTGGGGTTTAACGTCCCAAAACCACTATATGATTATGAGAGACGCCGTAGTGGAGGGCTCCGGAAATTTAGACCACCTGGGGTTCTTTAACGTGCACCCAAATCTGAGCACACGGGCCTACAACATTTTCGCCTCCATCGGAAATGCAGCCGCCACAGCCGGGATTTGATCTTGCGACCTGCGGGTCAGCAGCCGAGTACTTTAGCCACTAGACCACCGTGGCGGGGCACGCGAATACACGCGGTCCGAGAAGATTCGGGCGCCCGCTCTCCTGGCCCTCCCTGTGCTCTCCGCCGTCCCAGCGCCTGGCGGGCTCCGTCCCCACAACAGAAGACGACGCTACCCGCGTGTGACGTCAATGCCATCCGTTTAAATCAGGCAAAATCGGCATAGGAGCGAGGCGGCTAAAAAAAATGAAAGCGAAAGAAACGACGGCGGGCGCTTGCAGACACGACGGCCGCGTTGCGTGAACGGCGGGCCGTTCTAAATGCAAATCTCGGTGCTCTCTATCCGCAGCACGTCGCTATGGAGGCGCGACGCCCGGTCACACACCGACCGGCGCCGACGGCACCGAAATCGTTCGGGCCGCCGCGGCCCGACCCAACAGGGCTGCCTGTTTTCGGGAAAGCACACGAAATGAATGGCGGCTCCTCTGAAACTTCGAATGCGAATATATATGCCCCGAGCCTTTTGGCTTGACTTAAGCATTAAAGTTCGCTGTATACAGGCCTCACACTGGTGCGTAGTCGGTATGTGAATAACTGGTCGCGACAACTATATTATAAGCCCTGTAAGCAAAGCTACAGTTAATTCAAGTATTCTGGCACATGTGGAGAGCCAGAAAATGCACGAAAACACCCCCACTCTGAACTACATATATATACATATATATATATATATATATATATATATATATATATATATATATATATATATATATATATATATATATATATATATATATATAATCCATGTTAGTAATGTAAACGTAAGTATGGAGACAGCCGGTATGGTTGGTTCTAGTGTTGTCGCTTACTGAATTTAATATTTATTTAGTGCAGTAAGCAACGACGCTAGAACCAACCATCCCGGCTGTCTCCATACTACTAAGATTTACGTTACTATTAACGTAGATTATTAACTTCGCTATCATTATAATATCGCTGTATCAGAGCAATAGCGTTGAGCGCCTCAGTCATTGGTAGAAAGACGAACACCATTCATCCGAAGTGACACTGCGATCGTCTGCACTCGCAAGGGCATTTCGGGCACAGAGGAGAGAGGATTACTATCGAGAGCGTGCAAAGACAACGGAGCTATCATACTGCGTTCCACCATTCCAAAACTAATGGCGAACTTCAGTCACAAATTTTAGTCCACATGCATAGGTTTAGTAGACGTTGTTAAACGTCGCCTACAAGACGTGCGAAACACGCGGGAAAAGGGCTGCACGTGACACACACACGACGCCCACTTTCCGAGCGAACAAGACAACACCGTTTCACTTGGTCACGCCTGTAGCGTAACGTACACGCAGGAAGCGGCAGGAAATAGGGAACAATGGCGTCAACCCTACCCTTCTCCTGTAGTGCGCCATTCGGTATCCGTGATCCCGGCGGCTCCTCAAGGACGTCATAGCTGCAATGTCGCGCGTCCACACGGGGTCGTCACTTTACGCTCGGTGAAGAGAGGCGCGCGATGCTTCCGACAATAAGGCGCACCGGCAATATCCGACCGACGACGAAGAAGCGTAGGAAGAAAGAAGCGGCGCACTCTGTGCACGCACACGGCACTCAACCCAGGGCGCCGGAAACCACTCAAGAGCCACGGTTGGCCACGATGAAGGAGCACTTTTGATCGCCACCACGGACACGGGGTGCACGTCGCAGTTTGTCCCCACCGCCGTCCGTCTGCCGAACGTGCGAGAGTTCTTCGCTGCGACGATCTCGCAGAAGAGACGCAGAAAGAGAGCGGTGCGTGTCGTGCGCAGAGGAGACAGGAGGGAGGTCGTCCAACAACACGCTGCGATTGCGTCAATCCAGCACAACTTGCACAATCCGAAAACAAAAAAGAACTTTGACTCTCTGTTGTTCACAGCGTCCACGAGCATCAACTCTCAGCCAGCGAAGCCGTGAAGAACAAAATTGCGCGACATCCGTACTGCTACGGCGAAACCGGAGCCCAGCAGGGACCGCATGTGTGTGCGATTAACGGTTGAAATCAGTGTCTGGCCATCTACACCACCACCTCAAGTAAAGCGCCGCGCACAGACTTGCACCTTGGAGAATTCACCGGACCTGACGGCCAACGACCGACGGAGCGTGGAAATTCCGGTTCAAGGGTAGCGACCGAAGCACACAGAAAAAATTCGAAAAATAGCTCAGCTTTCCCGCACGACACCAAAGCGATGCGCGGTAGCACCCCCTGAACAACTTTTTGACAAAAGTCAGCAAGGCCCACGACGAAGTCGCAGAGATAAGGTCCAGATGCAGACCACGACGCAGCAAGGAGAGTTTCCTTCAAAACACGTAGCAACACAGGCCGGGAGGGACACTCTGAGGCCGAGCCGAAGGTCTCCCGTGCGTCGCAGGATGATGCTGTCGTTGGATGGATGAAGGAATAGAAAGAGACAACTGGCGGACAGCTCCACGGAACGGCTCCCAAACGGTTCAGCTGTCGAAACGTAGCTCGCAGTGACACATACACGCACTACTCTGTCAAGCTCCAGGGCAGTCGAAGAAGCGCACGTTGATGGAGGCGAGGCGCAGCAGCGTCGCATGTACAATGGCTACGAGACGCGACGCGCGAGACAAGACAGAGCAGCGAGACGACTCGGTCGAGAGGAAGCCTTCAGGAGTCGCTTGTAGTGTCAAAGACGCGCAAGGAGCTCTTACACGCGCCGCGACCACTGGAAACCGGAAAGAGAGCCATCAGGCGACACGGGTGCGCGGCGTCACGACGACGCCCGGTCGTAGCGGCAAACTCTCAGGCTCTGCGAGACTCCGAGAGGTTTAGAAAGAAAGTAACGAGCAAAGAAAGCTAGAGTAAGCGACGAATCTAGAAAAAAAAAGGAAGGCAGGCAGGCTGTAGATGGGCGAGGGTGCAACGACAAGACCCGAATTAGAGGGCCCATTAGTCACGAGACCACGGTCCTTCCCCAAGTGTCGCATCGTCAGGGACGCTCGCCGCCAGATCGGAAGCGAGGCAGGCAAAAAGAGAAACGAGAAAAGCGTAGCCACCGCAGCTGCAGTGCCACCGAGACGAGAAACAAGCAAAATGCGACGGCTGCGATGGCGGCATACGAAAAGAGAACGGCACCCGAAGAATAGGAGGTGCAGAGAAGGCGGCCGGCGTAGCTGGCTGTCACATCAGCTTCCCGGCGCCGCTGCCAAGTTCCCGAGACGAACGAGTCGTTTTTAGGCGGCGGTGCGCTGCGACGCCGCAATGCTCCGCTAGCTGCCGAGAGCCTGCGGAGAGGACTCGAAAAAGCAAGAACGGGAGATGGCATTACCCCTTCCTTCCGTGCGAGTCGATGGGAAGCGCGAGTGCGGCTATAGTCTGCTTGTCTCGTTAGCCAAAGGGAAGGACACGGACAGTGATACGTGGGCGGTGCATTAGCGATGTCGAGCACTGCGTGTAAACGCGACCGCTCAACTCGCGCACCTTTCTTATGCACGTTCATCACGAGTACACACAAGGCTTGTCGCGGGGTTTCTAACGAGGTGGATGCGGTTTGTACTTGCTGTAAGACGAAACTACAATAGAGAACGAAACGTAAGTAACGTCAAACCTTTAAATGTTTCAGCAATCGAACTAGAACATGAAACGGTAGACTGACGTACATGTCGGCCCAGAGTGCGAATACGCTTCGGAAAGAATATTCAAAACTTCAAAACTAGGATCAAACTTCCGCAATGCACGGGGAACCAAGTCACTCGCTCAGTGCATGAGATCACCAGAATGCACCCAGGAAATATCCCGGACATTAGGTTGTGCTAGAAAAAGAAAAACAAAAAAACGCTGAACAGCAGGCCATCGCTTGAAGACGGATGACAGAGCAGATGCCTTGCCAACCGAAGATGAGTCACAGAGAGCACAAGCGGCGAGCAGAACAAATATTCACAGCGTGGTTTCAAGGAAGTTCTTCCCCGGAAGGTTCTCCTCACTACTGGAGCACAGCCCAGCGACCAATATAGTTCTCGCGGTTCCCTATGCATCCGCCTAAGATACCTGCAAGGCCAAAGCCATTGTTTTTTTTTTGTTTGTTTTTTCTCACTTGGTCGCACCGACCCCCACCACAGAAAGCATGGTCTTGCCCTGATCCAAGGATTGAAGGCACTGCGAGCTTTGTGCAACTAACGTGCCTCCGGATTCGACACACCTATATAAGGGAGCGACGGATGTCCACACAATGACGTCACCATTTGACGCCCAGTGACTTTACAGTGGCGTAACAAGATCCTGGACGAATTGTGACGTCGTGTCATTGCACTTGCTACCAAGCGATGCCATATCACGTGATGAGGTCACCATGAGACGTGACGGTGACTTCATGATGACGTCAGAAACATTGACAATCTGTGACGTTGTGTCGACATCACATAAAGACGTCATCAGGTGATTCTTTTTTTTTTTTCGCATCATTGTAGTAGACGTCGACGGTCACCTTTCGTGTTCGATGTGGCATCTAAACGTTTTCACTTCAAAGAATGCTACGCAGTGGTCATTTCTGTCCATGAGTGGCGCTGCAATCCACTTTGTTTAGTTTTGTTTTTCAGGATGGCGTCAGTGTTTTGATTTTTGTTGTTTGGGTTTCTGGGGACCACATTTGCTCCCGTTTGCACCCGAAAGAGAAGCAACATCAACATCACAAATCAAGGGCACAATTCTAGCACTCCTGCTTTGCGGCTCTGCTTTGAGCAATCAGCAGGAGCGTCATGCGTAAGGAGAGATTCCGACTGCCATCGTCGGCGGAGCGCACAGCGTTTCAAGCAAATGGAATTACGCGCCTTGAAAGTGCGAAATCAAACTGCTGCGGAGTGATTGTGGCCGAAATTCGACAAGTTCAAAGAACAATCTAAAGTCAACGCATAGTCTCGCATGTAGCAGAGACATTAGGTTTATAAATATTGCCCGCCACTGTGGTCTAGTGGTTCTGGTGCTCGGCTGATGACCCGCTGGTTGCGAAATCGAATCGCGGCCACGGCGGCCTTATTTTCGGTGGAGGCGAAAATGCTTGAGGCACGTATACTTTAGACTGAGTGGCGCGTTAAATAACCCCAAGAAGACGAAATTTCCGGTGCCCTCCACGACGACATCTCTCATAATCGAATCGTGATTTTGGAACGCTAAAACCCGACAATTATTATTATTAAGGCTTCTAAATAGGAAAACGTTCTGCTGCTTCACTGTCAATAAACCCGCCCCAGATCCTTGTCAGAACCAAAGCTTCATTCGTAAACGGGCCGTACTAGATTCAGTATAGCGTGTAGACTGAGCCCCTTCTCACTGTATGCCTTCACAAGCGTGGGCGCCACGGGCGACGGTACGTCTTCCTTCGAGATCACGCACATTTTTATACAGCTCTAGCCTCAAATCACACTGAGACAAAGTAACTTATAGAGTATAGTCGAAGCTAGTCTGTTAAATGACAGCATGTGAGAAGCTGTGTACTAATATAATAAACTCAATGAAACAAAGCTAAAAGAGAGTGCGTTACACTTTCCGGTGAGACTGATTGATGTGTGGGGTTTATCGCCCCAAAACCACCATATGATTATGAGAGACGCCGTAATGAAGCGCTCCGGAAATTTCGACCCTCTTTCCGGTGAACCACAAGTTGCACAAGAGACATGTTAACTCTTTCTTAAGTTCGAGGGCTCTCCGGCGAGAGTGATTTGTAAGTCAAGACTTACAAAAAAACAAAAGTCATATGACTTGTTTTTCAACGTGTATCATGAACGTTTATGTATCACCGGATTCATCAACATTAATTAGTTTAAAATGAAAAATGTGTAGGCACATCAAAGGTAAAACAAGGATCAGAATCGTAAATCTTCACTGGCAACTTTCGCGGTGACAGGTCATTCAGGACCGAGCCACAGTCCGATTGACGCAGGTCAGCTGCTGACGTCAGCGGTGACGCCACGGATGCGTCGCGGCCCTCCCTGTTTGGAACAAAGCCAGTTTACCAAACCTCCGGCGATTACTTGTAGTTCCATTCTCCCTCGAGGCAGCCGGCGCCACCTGGGGAGCGGCGGTGGAAACTTTCGAACCCACTCCGGAATTCGCGTCGATACCGGCATGAAAACTAAGGTATAAGGGACATTCGCTCCGACAAAAAATACATGAACAAGAAAATTAGCGGTGCAAAGGTGTACAGCAAGAAAGCCAGCGTTCAAGTAATTAGGTTTCAACGCATACCTTTAGGAAATGCACTGAACTGCACAAAAGCAGATCATTTTCTTTGCTTGCAGCCCCTCCGCCGTGGTCTAGTGGCCAAGGTACTCGGCTGCTGACCCGCCGGTCGCGGAATCGAATCCCAGCTGTTGCGGCTGCATTTCCGATGGAGGCGGAAATGTTGTAGGCGTGTGTGCGCAGATTTGGGTGCACGTTAAAGATCCCCAGGTGGTTGAAATTTCCGGAGCATTCCACTGCGGCGTCTCCCATAATCATATATGGTGGTATTGGGACGTTAAGCCCCACATATCAACCAAATCATTCTTTGCTTGCAAGAGCACCAACATGAATGCCGAGCTCATTCTCTCTCGGGTCGTGTTCTCAGGCGACCCTTTACGGCGACAGTGTCGTGCTTTGCGTGACTCATAATATCGAGTGTCCAATGGCGGATTCTGTTTCGTAACGTATACAACCGCTCGTGTCTAATGACTGAAGCGACGACGCGTCGGCCTTTTTCCAACCGGCCAATCGGCACGAACTGAACGTGACATTTGCAAATGTGATCATCGCTGAATACGGTCCCAGTAGCGATATAGCGTGCCTTTTTATGTAAAATCGAAGGCTTGTGTTGTTCCCTGAACCTGCAGAAAGAACCGTAGTCGAAAGTATGCGGGAAAAATTGCAAGTGATAATGATTAGCTAACGTAATTAGCGGAAGTGGCAGCGACAAGGAAGCTGTTAAATATTAAAGGTCAGAAAATTGTAGAAAGTGACGCCGGCCACTGCTGGACTTGCATGCTAAACTTGCATGAAAAAAAAAGCAAAACAAAACATCCATGCACTTTGAACAACTACGGGCCGCCGAAATTGACCCGCGATCCCCTACGACGATGCGCCTTATAATGGCGTCGTAGTTTTGGAACATAAAACCCCCCAAAAATTCCCGCCGCGGTGGTCTAGTGGGTACTCGGTTGCAGACCCGCAGGCCGCGGAATCAAATAAACGGCTGCGGCGGCTGCACTTCCGATGGAGGCGGAAACGTTGTATAGGCCCGTGTGCTCAGATTCGGGTGCACGTTAAAGAACCCCGGGTGGCCGAAATATCCGGAGCCCTCCACTACGGTGTCTCTCATAATCATATGGTGGTTTTGGGCCGTTAAACCCCGCATATAAATCAAAACCCAAGAAAACGATTAGTTGAACTTGCGTGAGCGCTCCTGTCCTCTTATGAAGAAACTGGAAGATGACACGCAGGATCTGCCGCGCAGACCTGAACTGTTTCTAGAAGGTTGCGTGGCGGTGGCAGAGGGGCGTCTCCGTGGCCACATTTCAGTCACGCGAGTTGCCATTGTCAGCTTGATGTGGTTAAACGAAGTCACAGTCAGTGCAACATTTGCGACACCCTAAGACACATTCGAAATATTGTATTTTGATTACGCGAAATCGCCACCCGTCGTATTAGCGCCACACCCGCTATAATGAATAGCCCCGGTACAAGAAACCCGAGTAAGGCTGATGGCACCACGAAGCTCCGGTAGCACGCAACGGCCACCCAACAGTCTCTCACTGATAATAGGAGGTCTCACCAGTACGGCCAAGCCATGCTTTCCCTCTTCCAGGAAAGTTCAGTTTCGCATGTGTATATTATACGAGCACACATGCACATAGAAACGAACGTAATAAGGCATAGTTGAAATCGACCCCCTCCCCCACACAAAAAAAAATAAAAATCTGGCTACGATATTGCTGTACCTGATCTGAAACTCCGGACGTAGAAACTGTCTAAATAAAGAGAAAAGGGAAAACGCGCTTCTCGAAAAATATGCGTTTTCAAAGAACCATTGCTCTAGTTCCTTGATTTTTTATGACGCTGCACCGCACACTTGAAACACGTGCACACGTGATTATACCGGAAACAGCATTAGTCAACAAGATGTCTTTTTGTAAAGCCGTTTAAGCGTACAAACAAATTTAGAATGCGTCATAACTTAAGAAGCTTCCAAATCATTTAGAGGCCAAGGGAAGCGCATTTAATAAAAAAAATGTATACCGTAACTATACACTGTCGAACTGTGGTAGTGTAAGAGGGGTCGATACGAAGTAAGAAAAACTTGAAATAGCATAAAAAATAGTCAGTACACAAAACTACACTCAACAGCAATCTGGAAGTTCCGCGCCGAAGCATGCACAGAACTGTGTGAACGACCGAATGAACCAGAAAATAAACAACGCAACGCAGCTAGAAGGTGAAATTTTAAGCGCGTATCCTGCGAAGCTGAATCATAACATATTATTATTATTATTATTATTATTATTATTATATTATTATTATTATTATTATTATTATTATTATTATTTGCGTTTCAATGCATAATAACGGCTCTTGGTAAAAGAGCACCATGATATGCTGCGCTAGCAGTGTTGATTGATATGTGGGGTTTAACGTCCCAAAACCACCATATGATTATGAGAGACATCGTAGTGGAGATCTCCGGAAATTTCGACCCCCCAGGGTTCTTTAACGCGCACCCAAATCTGTGCACACGGGCCTACAACATTTCCGCTTCCATCGGAAGCGCAGCCACCGCAGCCGGGATCCGATCCCGCGACCTGCGGGTCAGCAGCCGAGTACCTTGGCCACTAGACCACCGGGGCGGGGCAATTATCCGCTTTTCAAGTATACTTTCCAATTTCTAGGGCTCAGCTTTCAGGGTCGTTGTTTTCATTAACTTTTGTTTTCTTATTTTTGTACTGCAGTCTTTTACTGAGTGCTGATTTGGAGATGTTCAACTGAGTATATAGCCACGTCCAACAACCGGCCTAGGCATATCCGCAGTTAAGACAAGTTTTTGCTTCTTTCTGATCAACGCTTTGATAGTTTAAATGCTCCGAGTTCGCAATAGATCGACTAGGTCCCGGTCTCCTACCACCGCTCTTTTTTTTTTTTGTCAATTCCGTTGGTCACCGTTGCATGGGCACGTGCTAGCAATGTTAACTGAGCAGCAAATAAACTCGAGGGACGAAACAGAAGCCGCGTGATGGAAGACAAGGCGCGCACCGACAGCGTTTGCAAGCCGATAGTTGCGGCCCAGATGGGTGGACGATGCAGGTCCTTCAACACCTGACACGAATCCCTTGCCTACGGCAGGCCTATACACAACGCTGTCAGCAAGCCGTCGTCAGGAACGAGAAGCCCGCTCTGCACGCGTTCTGCTTCCTCGAGGAATCAGCCAAAGGCGCTGAGTTGCGAGCAGAAAAGGCAGAACTGGTTTCGGGAAACCGCACACATCCATGCGGAGAGGGGCAATGACGCGATGAATGCTAGGGGCTTCGCGCGAATGCCAGATAGATGGCATGCAGTTGCGATTCTGTAACCCGCCGTCGAAAGTATAGGTTGCAACGCTGTTGAACCGCAACACTTTTTTCCAAGTGACCAATGAACGCTTTCATTTAAGCGAGTTATAGTTACATCACAAACCGAGTGCCGCTAAAATGCTAAAGATCTATCAAATACAAGCGTAGCTGGAAGGATTTGTCACTCGCTTCACGCGCTTTTTCTCTCTCTCGAACTATACCGAGCGCGCCAAAAATCTACACATGGAGAGGGATGACAGATGACAAGGGGGCAAGAAGATGCCTGTCTTCGTCAACGCGCCTATATAGAGCACGTCTCTCTCTCTCTCTCTCTCTCTCTCTCTATCTCTCTCTTTTTTTTTTTTTGAGGCGTGGCTTTCAGTGAGATCGCCAGCGGGCACGAGGCGGCATCTCGCGGCAGCCGCGGTAACCATATGGCTCACGATGCTCAATTCAGCCAATGACCGAGGACCTTGCATTTATGGCAAAGTAATTTGGGCTCATGACATCATTTGTCGAGATAAAACCGAGCGATTTCCAGCAGACTTTCCGAATTAACTGCGAATTCCAGGCCGACTGCTGCGCTATAACGTTTGAATCGCGAGCCACGACTATCGGTCGGGAGCTTATATTCTGAGCATGCTGAAAAACTGTCGCAGGGCCCCCTTAAGCTCGTGTTGTGGGTTCCATACTTGGCCACGGCGGCCGCATCACGACGGGGCGAGATTCAAAAAAGAGCGGTGTACGTAGATTTAGGTGCACGATTGAAGAACCCCAGTTGGTCGAAATCGATCCAGGGCCTCCCCCCATACGGCGTGAAGTGCCGGCACGTCAACTCCTATAAACGAATCATTTTTAAAGGCAAAGTTCCTTAAGGCCGAAGCTTCTCCGTTGGCGCTTCGCGCCGTAGTCGCCACTGACGATGACGATTACGATGATGCTGATGACGATGCAGAACAAGCGCGTTCCGAACCACACACTCCTCTCGGCCAGCACGGCAGATGACGATGATGACGACTGGCTTGTGCAGTAAGTATATGGCGCCTCGATATGCTCTACGATGCATATCGTATGACTGGAAACAACGAACAACCACCAGGGGAAGGCGCTCAGAGCTCGCCTTTGCCAACTTCAGGACAGATCCGAATCATCCGACACCACAAAGCAGTAATAATGAAGGCACAACGAAATGCACAACTCAGCGCAACATGACAGCTATGACTAATAAACATTGTATTTAACGGTACACCGCTTGGCAATCATTTACATACGTGAGTGGTACACGGGCGTTTTCGCGTTTTGGCCGCCGTTTTGAAACTCTTTGCGGCTCAATGAATGGAAGAAAATGAGCAAAATGGGGGGAAAATCCCACTCCACTATAAGCGATCACAGGCGCAAGGCCAATTTAAAATGAATGACGATGGGTTGCAATAGTGCCCAAAAACATTTTTCTTGGAAAATAGCGAATAATAAAGAAAGAGTCGCACTTTGCCCCAAATGAAATGCGGCCGCCGTGGCACGGGATTCGAACCAGTAACTTTGTGGACCATCACTTAAAAGGCGATAAGCTACGATGTATACAGCTACAGAAATGAACTGCCTTATTGTATAGACACTGCACTAGAGCATACACTCTAGAAAAAAAAATCGAGTGAGAAGAGTGTCGTTTTGTTTTACAACAATCGTCATCTGGCTTGCTCGCGCTTGCTTTCGTGAAAACTCGTGCTGGCCGCTCTTCTAACAAGAGTAATGAGTCACGCTGATAGCGCGAAGGCCGTTCGCGACTTGAAAGTGCCGGGCTCGCGGCGATAATTTTAGGAAATGAACACAAAATAGATGACGATTGTATACTGTTGTGTGACAACAAAAGACGCCTTTTTTTACAAGCTCTTTCTCTTAGAGTTTACAGTTGTACGTCGAGAAGAGTTTGCAACACGCGCGCGCAAATCGAACGTGCCTCTTCGGACCTTCCAACTTGCCCGCATGGAATGAACGGGGACGCTCTGCGCCCACACGTACACACAGCGGCAGACGAGGACAACGATGATGCCATGTTGTTGTTGGCGGTGCGGTGGCGGCTGCAGCCGCACACTTCCCCATCTGCCATCGTCTGCGAAGCGTTGCCCGAGCAACGATTCCCTCAGCCCGGCGGCGGTCGTGGGATGCCAATAAAATTACCCCGCCCTGACTGCTGGCGGTACCCGCTCTTCGGTGGGACAGAGCCGCTTGTTTACGGCTGCCAGCCCGCCGGGAGTCTGCCGACCAGCCGACAGTGCGGCGGCGGCGGCTCCGCGGGCCAGTACAGTCGTTACAACTGCAGAAGGACGAGGCAGCAAGAGCGTGAGTTTCGCTCCAGCGACTGCAATGGCCCGCGTGCTACGCACGGCTGCGGAGCGCCGACTCCTAGCGGAGTTCGTAGAAAGACGGCCGTAGAACGACTTAGAAGTGTGGCAGCTTGGGCTAGTTGGTATGGCATGACGATAGTTATAGCGCGAGAACAAAACGACGACACAGAGACAAGAAGGACACAAAACGGTTCGACAGAGGCAAACAGCACCGACGAGGCGAAGATTGAGGGAATATACAGGTAGCTGGCGATAACAAAAACAACGAGGGCTGTTGTGTATACGTCGAAGTCTGAGTCAACTGGCACATAACACAGAAATAATGAACGAGACAAAAGGACGAGAGGCAAGGCGGAGATGTGGCACGCACAGCGAATGGATTGCACTGAGTGTGCCACTTTTCTCCTAGGTCATCGGTCCGTTTCAGTGGTTCATTCCTTCTACAAGCGTTTGCTCGATTGGCGACTGCATCGTCCGTAATCGCACGCGCGTGTCCGTCTGAGAACACACGTTAGAGAGGAATAAAAGAGAAAGGTTCGAAAATTGGAAAACAATGACTTCTTGATGATCCGATAGTATCAGAAGATTCTCAACAAAACCGCTTAAAAAAAGTTCCTGCACAGTGCATTTCGCAAAACACACACACACACATGCACATGCACGCATACACACATGCACGCGCACACACACACGCACGCACGCACACGCACACACACACACACACACACACACACACACACACCACACACACACGCAAACACACAGACACAGACACACATGTAGCTATTTATCCGCAGTACCGCGCGCACCTCTGTTGATCTCGTATTTTTCGAGACGGTCAGGCAGACACGCAAGCTCCCGTGGACGACATAATTTCGAAGAACACCCTTGGTCAAAAAGAAAAAATAATAACGGCGCACTAAAATTGGCGTAAATTGAAAGATATGTGCGACGATAGCGTTTTTTTTTTTTATTCGGTCGCTACACGGCGTACAAGACCATGCGGGACTGTGAACAGAGAATAATAAGCATCGCGATCAAGATATACCAGTCATCTGAGTAGCTTTCGCACAAACTGATTCCAGAACATGGTTAAGAGACCGACAAAAGTTAGTATGATCAGGCAAAGGATGAAATGCATCGGTTGGATAATACATATCGGGGGACATCGTTTTTGACGCTGAGAAAGGGGTAGTAGTGGGTCGAAAAGGATTGAGCACTTGACACCAGTTCGGCCGTCTAGACAGATGTATCTGCGTTTCAAAATACATTCCTATCGCTCCCTATAATTGTGCATCAGAGGAGTCTGCGGTAAAACGAGAAGGCGTAAGATGCAACGAAGCCAAATGATGCGAAAAACTCAAAGAACGTTATAGAATAGAACAGTAACTTAACAAAAAAAAAGGAACCATGGCACAATGTAGATGCTTGCATAACAACACGACGTGAACCAGGCCAGCAAAAACAAGATAACGAGTCGTAAATTGGGATAAGGTATAAACGAAGCTCGCGAGAACGAAACAACCAGGGTTCAGTCTTGGCGTTAATGACATGCGTCAACCATAACTGCGCGTGTCCGAAGACGGACATTATTATTGAGAAGAAAGAAATCAAGTAAGACTGGAAAATATTGTGGCCGTCAGCATACTCACCTGCCTGGCGAAGCTGTTCGAGCTGTCTGAGAAGTTTCCGTCGGGATGCCGGATGCGTTCGCGTCTTTTGTTGACCGATGACTGTTGACCATACGGAGAAAAAGAAAAAAAAGTAACAGCATAGTGAGAGCAAGAAAGAGCAGGTGCGTTTTTTTGTTTTTTTTTTTTGTGAGAAAGACACTTCAACACTTGCAAAAGTCGACTTATACAGAACACGGAATGTGAGCTTCGATAACACTCCTGGAAACATCGCCAAATTCTGCCACATCTGAAAATCGGCTGCATTCCGAACCAAATGATCTTACAGACAAGCTGAGCTCCTCCACGCGGTTTGTGCCGCTCCTACGAAAGGCGAACTGGGCTCGTCAACGCAATGAGGCTACTCCGTCCGATTCATCTTACCGACTTCTCCGTTGCGTGAACGGATGGTGGACTAATAATTCTAGAAACACGCTCAAAGCACGCCTTTCTGTATATAAATGCATGCTTGCCTCTCAAAAAAAAAAAAAACGAAGAAATCGGTAGAGAAAAAGCTAACGCAATTACAACTAATGCGGAGTGCGGGAAAAAAAAACGGGAACATTCCGAAAAAAAAATTTTTTTTTCGTTTACTTTTTTTTTCGGGTGCAGTTGGAAAAATTGGCCAAAACTTCCGCGGGGTAAAACATAATAAAGTTTAGGCAACACCTAGGGTTGAACGTGAAACTAAAACGCAGAATGCGAAACCAAAACGTCGCACACGATACTAAAACACCAAAACGACGGCTGACCAATCGCTATCAACATCACATAAAGTCAGCTTTAGCGTCAGCGTAGCTTCATCGTTCCAGTTCGGTCATGGTGGGGGCGGTTTCTGATGTTTTGGTGCCCGTTATTATTCAGTTTTGACTTTCCCTCGTACACTTCTGCGAATTGCGGGGGCAGTCCGCATACAAAGCCGTGTGCAAGCAAATTCTGCAATTGTAGGACACATTTCTGACGTGTTAATGCACTTCAGGATCGGCCGGGGAGACCATTCGCGGGAAACGGAGACCCGCTGTCTGTAAGCACTGCAACAGCAGCCTCGCTTTTTCCAATGCGACACCTCAACATGAAGAAAGCTAGAGACGAAGCCAACGATACTGACTCTGAATAAGAAGTATAGAACTTCATCTTTTCACTATCTTGATCAATGTTTCCATGGTCGTTGTCACGACGTAATATACATTTATAAGATCTTTGTTCTAACAGCCGTAACAATTACAAGAAGCCACTCTTATTCGCAGGGAACCCCAACGTAAGAAATGGCGATATATGATTTCTTCTTTCAGATGCGAAGCAGCTTATGCGAAGAAGCTGACGATGTTCAGATGCGAAGCAGCTGACGCAGCAGATGACGAAGTTCAATCTGGTGTGGTGGGTGGTGGTAGTGGTTAGAATGAAGAGGAAAAAGGCACCTAATTTCTGTCTGCCTTCAGGCGACACGGCGCAGTGCCTTATAGGGTTGGGGTGAAGGAGGGATAAAAAGAATAGAAGGAAAATAGACGGAGAAGAAGACAGCCAACGAGAGGAAAAAGAAGGAGATAGGAAAGTGGGGATCCGGTCGTAGCAGTCCAAGGGCGGGGTGCCACAATGCGAGAGCTGCACGGCGTCAGGAGACCGCGGAGGGCGAACCAGTCGGCGGGAGCTACGCTGAAGTCGGAGATCGCGAGGGCACAACCGTCCAGCTTGAAATCCTGCGAGCGAATCAATCTGGTGTGCGGCGTGACCACCCTTATCGCGCATGCGCGTCTCCTCCTCCTCTCTCGCCTCTCCTACATTCCCCCTCTATTTGCCGACTCACCGGCGAAGGCAACTTCCTCAGCAGTGGGGAGTCTACATGTACCTCCACTGCGCACTCCTCCCTCTCTCTCTCTTCTCCCACGCCCCCTCCTCCTACGCTCCCCATGAAACGCGTTCCACGTTTCCGTGAGACAGAGCGCGTCTGCTTAGGTTAGCACGGGATCACGGTCGACGTCTTTGGCATGTGCGTTGAGGTAGAGAGCCTTCTTGTTCGCGCGGAGACGCGCGCACATGAAGGCTCCTTACGTTGAGGGATCGGCTGTTTAGCATGCTGTTCGCCGTGCGTTGCAGCTAGCTCCCGTAGACACTAGCGCCAGAGTTGCCTGTATTGTACTTATAGGGAGCGTCATTGTTCACTTGGTCAAACGTCAACCGGTCACGAAGGCAGTGAAAAGCATGAGGGGCAGAAAGCTTCCACTGCCGCCCTCCCGTCCTGGAGATGCACTTAGAGCAAGGCATCCTGGAGAGGCAACGTATCTCCAGGATGTGCCTCTCCAGGTATCCTGGATAGGCAGACTGGGTGTCTCCAGGATGCCAAGAGAGGCAATGCTTCTGATCCTAGAGACAGTGCAAAGCCTCGTCAGGTGCAGAAAGCCTTGGAAGGGGGGTCGGGGACGATCAGTACATTCATTGAGAAGAAAAATTGGGGGGGAACCACACAAAAACGGGACGGAGAAAAAATGATCAACACAACGCAAACGCTGACGAACTACTGTGTGTAAATTTATTACACCGGGAAATATACAGCTGAAAACCCCGGAAACAAAAAAGTAAAAATAAACCATCGCGTGCACATAAAGGTGAAAAGTCAAGACGAAACTAGCCCGATTCAAAATGTCCAAGTTGATTGATATGTGGGGTTTAACGTCCCAAAACCACCATATGATTATCAGAGACGCCGTAGTGGAGGCCTCTGGAAATTTCGACCACCTGGGAAAATGTCCACGTTAAACGCTCAGAAACTAGTCTCTTTTTCCAAGAGGGCGAGTGAAGGCTCATTGACGCCCATGTTTCCTTTCATCTTGATATGAAAAGCTTCGTTGATTTCATGCTCTGTCTTGCTACGACCATCTTGAGAGAATCTTGCAATTTCGAAAGAGCGGGACGCAGCCGCACGAGGAACAATGGGCTGCCAAGGTGCTGCTTGTTGAAGTCTTCAGTATTACTCATGTGCTCTCAGGAGGTCGTTTAAACAGCGACCGGTCTGTCCAATTGATTGATATGATTGATTGATATGTGGGGTTTAACGTCCCAAAACCACCATATGATTATGAGAGACGCCGTAGTGGAGGGCTCCGGAAATTTCGGCCACCTGGTGTTATTGAACGTGCACCCCAAATCTGAGCACACGGGGCCTACAACATTTCCGCCTCCCATCAGAGAAATGCAGGCCGGGATTTGGAACCCGCGACCTGCGGGTCAGCAGCCGAGGAGTACCTCTAGCCACTAGACCACCACGAGCGGGCGACACGATCGTCCAGTCGTGCGTCCACAGGAACACGGACTGTCGGTATACACTGACAATCTGCTCACTCACTCTACGTACTGCGTTTCTTGACGCACACATGCTCCTTAAAGTTGTAATCCTTTACTTTCTTGCAAAGGCGGCCGAGCTTACACGGGGCCGAGAAACCGAGCCTTACGCCTTCTTCGCGAACAATTTTTGTGGGCGGATGGCTCACACAATGTACGTATATAAGGAATGGCAGAAATGTTGTGTCTACTGTGTTGGGCGCGTCTTGGTGCCCCGTCTCGAAAGCTCGCTCAGCAGATTTGTTGCCAAGTCACCGAGTGATTCACTCGGGTGGCCGACGCATTTCAGTCGCTCGATCTGCAGGCACCAAAGATTCTTTGCACTTGATGAGGGCAGGACCTCTTCAAAACACTCCTGAGAACACCCAGGGCAAGTCCGCGTTTCATGAGGTTTGTGTGCGCCGAATTGAACGGAAGAAGACGCTGCCGAGACCTCGGCGCATCTTCCCAAGCAAGTGTGCAGTCCACCAACATACAGCGCCAGGTCTAAAAATCTTAAGCAACCGTCACTGGGAAGTTCTTTAGATTACGTGATCGCGTTAAGAACGGCCGCGAAGACGCCAAATATTGCCGGTGATTCTTCATCGATTG
This sequence comes from Rhipicephalus microplus, assembly GCF_013339725.1. Taxonomy (NCBI): domain Eukaryota; kingdom Metazoa; phylum Arthropoda; class Arachnida; order Ixodida; family Ixodidae; genus Rhipicephalus; species Rhipicephalus microplus. The sequence continues at coordinate 248,594,772 of NC_051165.1, forward strand.
AAATGTCAAGCCTGCAGGAGCGTCGATTGAACTGCTCGGCCAGCCTGAGAACAGTTGAAGAATCACAGGCAAGCTTTAGCGAAATATTCCTCCATTGCGGCGTCCCTCATAATGATACCGCGATCTCGGGGCGTAAAACCATAGATATTAAAATGCTCCGCAATTAAACCGCAGTACCGGACGGTGAGATACACGTGTGGTATGTGGCTTTCAGTTTCATCAACGGTGGCACGCGCCTCGCTCATCTCACGTGATCGCATTAAGTGTGGCAGATAACTCGCAAAACAAAGAGCTTACGAGAGGGCGAGCGACGGCGCATTCGGGCGGCGGCCGTATAAAACAAACAGGTGAATTCCTAACGGAGCGAGACGCGAGAACAGCTGCTGGCTGTGCAGAGGCGCAGCTGCACGAGCCAGCAAACGTCTGCTTCCGCGGAATGGGCGCGCCTGCTTTCACCGAGCTGCGCCAGTGAAGGGCGGCTAGGGAGGGACGACGCCCTATACTGCCACACCTGCCATAGCACCGATACGATGTGGTCAATTTTTGTTTTGTTCTTTCGCCTTCATAATTTACTACATGCGGTTGTTGAGCACAACGTTAGCTCGGTAAGCAGAATGATAACGATCAGTGTATTAAAACCCATATATACAGGGTGTCCCACATAACTTGAGCCAAGGGTTTGAAAATGAAAGACACTTCATTGGCGAATTGAACTAAACGCGTACTACAGGCTATTTTCTATTTCTCCCCATACTAACTAACTTTAAAAAATAATTACCTATTTTTTTAATTATGGGCTGGAAACCCAAAATATCAACACTGAGATGTACAGCACTTCCAGAAACCACCAACAAAATTGTTTCTTGTGCAATGCGTCTCGCGCTGTTATTTTTTCCGCGTTGTAAAGAAAGCCAATAGCAGCACTATAGAAGTGCGCCCGCGGTCCGTCACACGGTTTCTTTTCATATTTCGCGGGCTTTCTTTACAACGTGGAAAAAATAACAGCGGGAGACGTATCGTACAAGAAACAATTTAGTAGGTGGTTTCTGAAAGTGCTCCACATCTCGGTGTTCACATTTTGCGTTTCCAGCACATAATTAAATATTAGGTAATTAAAATTATTAATGAGTACGGGAAGAACTAAAAAAATAGCCTCAGCACCTACAGGCTAGTGCGAGTAGTATGCGGTTGGTTCAATTCGCCTCCTAAGTGCCTTTCACTTTCAAATTCTGGGCTAAAGTCATGTGGGACACCCCGTCCCACATGACTATATATATATATATATATATATATATATATATATTATATATATATATATATATATATATATATATATATATATATATATATATGTATATATGTATATATATATGTATATATATTATATATTATATATATATATATATATATATATATATATATATATATATATATATTGCGGACCATTGTGAGCGTAAGGCCGCCGAACACAGTGTCACGGAGGCCACGCAGAAATTGGTATCTAATCTCGGAGAGCATGAGGCAAGAGAACTGGAAAGATATGAACTAAAGAAGAGAGGCGAAATTTCAGTAGTAAAAGATAGAAAATTCAAGCGGGACTGCAGTAGCTCCACTGCTCTGCAACAGGAAAATAGGAATGAGGCCGTACAAGAACACCAGGGACCACCCGTACCACAACCTAACTTTGAGGAGAAAAATGGGAACTCAGAACCACAGTGCAATCCTAATCAAAACATCCTTACTCTCGAATATGACGCTGACACTCCCGTGCCACGTGATAGCCAAGAGCAGCCGAAAACTTATGAGGAAAATGTCCTCAATCTGTCAAACACAACACTCACACCCGCTCAGCTTCAACTTTTGTCGAGAGGCTTGACCTTTTGTCCATCATCCGGTAGATTCAATGAATTTGAACTGTACCAAGACCTCGATAACTTTGCGCGTAATCTCCGCCTCCGTGAATACTTTCATGATCGCAAGGACTGTACGAACGAGAATAGAGTGATTGGTGGTGACAGATCATGGTGTCCGGGTGAGCAGAGGGACAAACACCTCGATATGTATATATCAGCAGTTCAAAAAGATATCATCAGGGCGTATGGAAAAAATCGGCCATTTCGAAACAACATATCAAAGTCAGAACGAAGGGCACTCGATGAACTACGAAAAAACACTGGAATTACTATCAAACCGGATGATAAAGGAGGCTGCATAGTAATTCTAAATACGTCGGACTACTTAAAGGAAGGGGAACGACAGCTATCAGACACAAAATTCTACAAAGAACTTCCAACGGACCCGACTCCCGAATTTGAAAGGGAGATAAAAGTAACCCTAAACAATCTCCGCCGGGACGAGAAAATTACCGGTAAAATGTTAAAAGCAATGTTACCGGCCCACTCTGTTCCCGGTCGATTCTATTTGCTCCCCAAAATACACAAGGCAGGTAATCCGGGACGTCCGATAGTATCCAGTAACAGCACATCAACAGAAAATATATCAGAATTCATCAATTCCTTAATAAAAAACATCCCCCCAAATTTTCCCTATTACCTAAAGGACACAAACCACTTCATCTGCGAAACTTCAAGTTTAGACATCCCAGGCGGCAGTTTTCTGGTGACCATGGACGTCTGCTCACTGTACACCAACATACCCCACCATGACGGAATAGCGGCTATGGTTTCTGAATATGTAAAATCTGACTCATCAACTCGTGTAAGTGGCGAGGTACTGTTTACACTTCTTGAACTTGTACTAAATTATAACCATTTTGAGTTCAACGGCAAGCATTTCCTTCAGGTCAGTGGCACTGCAATGGGCACGAAAATGGCCCCAAACTTCGCAAGCACCTTTATGGCTTCACTTGAAATCCCATTCATTGAGGGACGCACCTTGAAACCTTTCTACTACAGAAGATACTTAGACGATATTTTTATGATATGGAACCATGATGAGGGAAGTCTTTTCCGCTTCATAGAGGATTTTAACAAATGCCACCCGTCAATAAAATTCACGCACAAAATTTCCAAAACTAGCATTAACTTTTTGGACGTTACTGTCACGGTCGAAAATGACCGCTTGTCAACAAACCTTTACAAAAAGCCTACAGACCGTCAAATGTACCTACATTTCAACAGCAGCCACCCAAAGCATTGCAAAACGGGTATTCCATATTCTCAGGCCTACCGGTACCGAAGAATATGCACCGATATGCGGGAATTTGACAGACACGCGGAACACCTAAAGCATTCCTTATTGAAACAAAATTATCCGGAAGACATTATTGACGATGCCATACTACGTGCTCGCAACGTGAACAGGAATGATATAATTAAGGGACCAAACAGAGTACCTAAAACGACTTCCCAAACGAACCTTGTACTAACTTACTCCTCATCAGCGCCACGAATCAACAACATACTTTCCCGCCATTTCAACATAATCAGGCAAAGCAAACGACTAACTTCTATTTTCGCGAAGCCACCTCACGTGGTGTACCGCCGTGATAAAAATCTGAAGGACATTCTTGTCAGAGCAAAAACAAACACCCCCAAAATTCAATCAGGGTGCCATCCCTGCGGAAAATCTCGATGCAAGGTATGCCCACAGATGCTCACAACACGTGAATCCAAAGCGAACTTCTCGGATTTCAAATTCTGCATAACTGAAAGCCTTAATTGTGACTCCAGTAACGTAATATACATGCTACATTGCAACATCTGCGGACAAGAATATATCGGCCAAACAGACACGCCATTTCGGCTGCGGTTCAATAATCACCGGTACCACGCCAGTTCACTGCCGAAGCTACCTTTATCTAGACATCTGCGGCTGCCAAACCACAGTTTTGAAAATATTAGCGTAACTCTTTTGCAGTCCGGTTTTTCAAACAGACGCGAGCGCGAACAGCGTGAGGCATATTTTATTTTCAAATTTCGTACATTAGTAGCCGGTATCAACGAGGACCCCGGAAAACAACTGCCTCCGAGAAGTAAGCCAGGAGAAAAATGGTGACAAAGATTGATAGCTGGAGACCATGCTTTTTTCTGACTGACTCGTAGGTGTACACTGTCCTTTCTTTTTTTCTTTTTTTTCACATGCACATACAAAGTGTTTACGTTCATGACCGTTGAAGGGAAACGGACGAAGATTAAAGGTAAATAGCCGACTGACCCATTAACGAGAAACCTTTCCTTAACACACACCGCCCGCCGCCCGCCGAACGACCAATTACGGGGAAACCCCTTTCTTTAGGCACGCCGTCCCGGACCCTCCCGGCACCGCGGCGACAATCTTGGGTGGCCCGACACACGCCAAGAACTGAAAAGCACGTGATATGAACCGTAGGTGGATGTAGACGGACAGTTGGCTTCGTTCTCAGTGTTGACAGTGGTTCTTCCTCTTTTTTACTTTTTTTCTTTTCTTTCTTTTTTCGTCTTTTTTCTCCCCTTTTTTGTTTTTTTTTTCTTTTTCCAGTTCCCTCTCACTCTCGCAAACGTCTTTCAAGGCGAGAGGGACGTGGCAGCAAGGAAGTTTGGAAGCTCATGTCAGTATAACTCATCCCCTGATGAAGGGAGGTCCCCTCCCGAAACTGTTGGGAAATAAATATATTTATCCTTGTTGACAACGCTCCCGTTGTGCCATATCCCATATATATATATATATATATATATATATATATATATATATATATATATATATATATATATGTGTGTGTGTGTGTGTGTGTGTGTGTGTGTGTGTGTGTGTGTGTGTGTGTGTGTGTGTGTGTGTGTGGTGTGTGTGTGTGTGTGCGCAATAAAAATCAGGAGCTCGTAATCAAGCTTTAGCATGGATATAATAAATGATCGGGTTTAACATCCCAAAACCCCGATATGATTATAGAAAAGATCGCAGTGGAGGGTTTTCAGAAATTGATAGATATGTGGGGTTTAACGTCCCAAACCACCATATGATTATGAGAGACGCCGTAGTGGAGGGCTCCGGAAATTTTGAGCACACGGGCCTACAACATTTCCGCCTCCATCAGAAATGCAGCCGCCACAGCCGGGATTCGATCCCGCGACCTGCGGGTCAGCAGCCGAGTACTACGCAATACATGAGCAGTACAACTATAGCCTATAATAAGCGGCGCCGTGACTCCCATGAACCAAAATAACAGAAAATGACACATACAGGCACGTAGCGTTGAAACTCTCGAAATAAAAGGTCAGTGAATATGTAACGAATGTAAAAATAAATTGTGGAGTAGGCAGAGCGTGACCCCACGCGGGCAGCCGCGGTATATATCATGGACCAGCTTAATGTGAAAACACAAAGGAGAAACACAACCGAACGAACCCAGTTCCACTAATACGATTGCTTCGCTACTTTTCTCTATTTACCGACAAGTAACCAACGAACAGTTTACCATGCGTGGCAACACTGCTCCGGATCGCACGACTTCCGAGCGAAATGCACAAACACGGCTGCCGTACGTCGACGCTTGGCGCAACAGTCTGGCCCGCCTTTGTATCCGCGCCGCTCTACACAGCAATACCGCTGTGTACTAAAATCAGTGGCACAGTCACGGGGTGGCATACCAGACCTGTGCCCCCTCCCCCTTTTTTTTTTTTGTCATGGCATACAGTACACAAAATGACACTCAAACTCACTCACTTGTCAGGCCCCCACTTCAGATCAAAAAGGTGTCCCTCCTACCCTAACGCAACCCCCCCCCCCCCTCCGGGAAAAATTTCTGTGCACACAACTGATCAGAATTACGAATACGGATATACTGAGCTATAGGCATCACGTACAGTACTCACTACTCACCCATTCAAACGGGACATTAAAATTTTAGATGTAACGGTTGGCTTGCGCAATTATTGCACATGGATATGTATAGCTCTAGATAACCAGAACATTAAGCAATGATTCGGGCCGCTAAAGGTAATGCTGGTTTAGATGTAAGTGCTGAAGTCGAAACTACGCCGGTATGACAAACTGATGACGGTCCATGGGAACACGAAAGTGTTGGTAACTTAGCTCTAGATTGTCCTGTTCAAATCCATGAGCACTGTACATTGCTATGGCTATACAGATGACGTTAACCTGAAGAAACGTGTCTTCAGAGATAAAAAAAAAATTACCAGGTCCCTTATTAGTTTCGTCTAAGACGACTACACGACAAAAGCCACGTCTTTTTTCCCCTCAGTCAGTGCACTGATCCCGTCCCACTACCCACCCATAACCTGTCCGCACCTTACATGGTTCGGCAGTGTGCCTCTGTTATGGTCCTCATTTGACTGAGCGTAGATGTCACGTGATGATGTTATCACGTGACGTCACAATGGCAGCATGATGACGTCACAAATTTTCACAATCTGTGACCTTGCGATGACCTCGCGGTGGTGATGTCACTCCCGTAATGATATTTGCCTCGCTCGTGTAAGAGCCATCCGACGCGGGACGCCGCTCGAATCGCGCATTTAATGGGGATTCCCGCATTCTGAAACAAGCCTCGTCCGCCTCACCGAAACAGTGGCCATGGTGTTGGGCCGCAGACCCCAACGTCGCGGGTTCGATTTCGGCCATGCCGTTCATATTTCGACGGAAGGCGAAATAATAACGGCCCGTGCTTCTGTGCGTTGTCAGCGCACCTTATAGAACACCAGATGGTCAAAATTTCCGTATACCTCTACGGCGTCTCTCATAATCATATCGTGGTTTCTGGACGTAAAACCCAAGATATAAAATTAATGAAACAAGCCTCGACTCGAATTCCAGTCTTCACTCGACCGAGCTAGCACAGCGCCACCGCTCAACTAACACTGCCCAGCCCACACGACTACCTACACGTTCCCCCGGTGCTGTGTCCCCCGAAATAGCATTTAACCCTGAAGGAATCGCTAAACTAGTCACTGGTCTTAAGATATCTTCAGCCCCAGGATGTGACCAAGTAACCCCCAAACTTTTAGTTAAGCACCGTCACAGTGGTTAGTCAGATTCTATGCCTCATCTTCGTGCAGTCCATTGAAACAAGTGGAATTCCAGACGATTGGAAGATAGGCCGAATAGTCGCGATCTTCAATACCGGAGAACGAACTAATCCAGCAAACTACCGCCCGATTTCCCTGACTATCATTCCCTCTAAATTACTGGAACACATTATAACGTCTCACATAACGAATCACCTTGAATCGATAAATTTCTTCTATAACCACCAGCACGGTTTTCGAAAGCATTTCTCATGCGAGACCCAATTGGCCGAGTCTACCCACGACCTACTAAAAAGCATGGATGATAACCTTCAGATCGATGCAATATTCCTTGACTTTTCTAAAGCTTTTGATCGCGTACCACATAATCTATTACTTAGCAAAATTCATTCACTCGGCATAGCCCCGAATATTGTATCCTGGGTTTGAACACTTCCTCTCGAACCGTAAAAAATTCACCTCTGCTAATAATCACAACTCCTCGTTAACTATAGCATCATCAGGCGTACCCCAGGGCGCGGGCTTATCACCCCTTCTATTTTTAATATTCATAAACGAAATACCCACAAACATTTAAACAAAACTACGACTGTTTGCAGACTACTGTGTCATATACTCCCCCATTCACAACATTGAAACCAGCAATAAACTACAACAAGACTTCAAGACAGTTGCGCTATGGTGACAAGACTAATCAATGCCGTTACACCTAACCAAACGCAAATCGACTGTTCATCATACCTACTTTATCAATTCGCTTCCTCTCGATTCGGCTTCATCGTACAGGTATCTTGGTGTGCACATGTACCCAACTCCTTCATTTGCACCACACGGGCAGTCCATCTGCTCAGACGCTCTGCGCACGCATGAATTTCTGCGCCGTAATCTAAAATCAGCACTTTCTGACGTTAAAAAACTAGCATACTTAACATACGTACGCCCAAAGCTCGGATACGCACCGTCCATTTGGAATCCATCCCAGACATATTTCGCTAACAAACTAGAATCGGTCCAAAACCGCGCTGCCCTCTTTATAACCTCACAGTTCTTCAGAGAAATCAGCGTCACCGCCCTAAAACAATCAATCCAAATACCATCTCTCGCGTCACGCCACCTGATCCCAATAACCCATGGCTGTAGATATATCCCACCAGCGTACTGTATGTACGACGTTTTTGTCATATTGTTTGTGTTCATTTTCCCAGTCAAAAGTTTCTTTTGTTCATTGTCTGATTAGTTTTTGTTGTCATTCTGGACCAAACTTCCATATGCGTATTTAGAACTGTATTGTTTATGATAAGTTTATCACATTGAATTGTACACCCTCACAGCGTATTTGTTGCACCCCCCCCCCCTTATGTAATGCATGCCCTCGGGCCTTTAAAGATGCAATAAATGAAATGAAATGAAAATCACTGTGCTTCTCACGAAATGCCACCGACTATCGCTCACATGCAAGCAGACTTTTTAACGCGATAGCAGTTAGAGAGCACGCGTGTCGCAGAAATTCCGCCATCGGGGTGGGCCCCGTCGGTTGTGGGCGAAAAATCGTCCGTGAGCGAAAAAGCTGTTTACAGAGATCGCCGCGGGAGGCCGCTACTTATCCACGCGTGCGCACGCAATCACACTGAAAGTCGCGCATTCTAAGAAAAAAAAAGAAAAAAGTGCTCAAGGTCACGAGGCACGGGTGACGTAGTTTCCTTGCCCCTGCCACCCCTCCCTGCTTAGCTCCGAGCGCTTTCGTCGGGACGAGAGAAGGGAGAAGGTAATTGCAGCATCCGACAAACCTTGATTGATATGTGGGGTTAAACGTCCCAAAATCACCATCCCATTATGAGAGATGCCATGCGACAAACCTAAACTCCACTCACACTAAACGGATTCTTAAATTTTTACGGCGTTGAATTCGTGAGGCGATAAGCTCTTCTAGTGAATTCATTCCATGGTTGCTTGAAAAAGTGTTTCGGGGCCCCTTTAATGCATTTTGTTCGACAGGTGTCACGACAAAAACAACCCCATTCGGCGATTTGTAGGCACGTTTGGGAGGCCTGAAACTACGTTGCAAAAGACCGGGATAGTGCAGCCATCACCGCTAAAAACACACAGGAACTTCAAACAGCTCTAAAAATAGACAACTATGTCCATCTAGTGGAAAACATATCATGCCTTTCCAGAGGCTTTGATCAAGCAAACAGCAAACGCTAGATAATGTGCTGCCATCTGTGAGGCATTGTGAGACTCTTAACGGCCTCCGAGATGGCGAGCATGCGGCGCGTATCTTGGAGACAATCTATCTGATACAATCTTGGAGACAATTTAAGCTGGTACAACCTACTGTGTGCGTGCGCGTATGTAACAAAGGATATCGCGGTTGAAGGGCGCACTAGGGGCCGGATTTCGCTATCGCGTTCAACTCTCAAAAGCGAAGCTTAAAGGTCCCCCCCCCCCCCCCCCCCCCCCATTTTTTTAATTTTTTGCCGATGGTCTGTCATCGACATTTTCGAGTCAAAGAGAAGCATTAAGTGAAGGGACGTTCTCGAATACGGTGTTTGAGAGAGAAAATGAAGAGATGAGGCCATTCCCTCAACAGACGAATTCTAAATTACATTCTGGAAAAGGAACGACAGCTTTAATACATCAGTCAACGAAAATAAGAAGAGCGAATTCGAGATAGGCGTTATAATGTCGAGTTCTAATAAGACGCGCCTACCTTCTTGAAAATCCGAAACCAGGTAAACGTAAGCACGCCGACGTGAAAAATCAGCGTAGTTCCTGAAAACGAAACTATAGCCGTGCACACAATCAGCGATGCAAACCTGCAGTACACTGAATAATGTATTACAGGTAATTAATAATTTCGTTCTTGGTCGTGCCCCATCGCGCACGCCATAGGCTTGATAACCAACGCAAACGCAACTGTGTAGATTGATGTGCTTGGCGCAGAAAGTTTACGTTTACTCTAGCTCGTTAAAGAGCGCTGCGATCACATTCATAATGTAGCGCAAAAAAAAAAAACGACACGGCGGACACAATGAACGACGCACCACGAGCGCTACTAACAAGTTGAATGAAAAACAATTTGAAGACACACATACTCTATCTTCCAAACACGCAGGTGCCAGAGCAACACCCGGCAGGTTACAGGGGGGCGCTAGGCAAGGATTACAAACGATTGAAAAAAAAAAACGTATGTTCTGAGGCAAGCAAGACAAGAGACGTCTGACTAACGCAATCACTACCCTATTTGTTCGTAAACAACGCTTCAAAATGTTCACGTGCCATTCTGTCTTTACTCATACCCAGGATCTTGACATCACGAAGCCTTCGAGAACATGCGCAGGCTTTGAAATGCGCAGAAAGGTGCGCATTCGTGATCTCGTTCAAAATATTCACACGCCCGCTCATTCTGTCATTGACGCATCGACCAGTTTGCCCTACGCAGCACACCACCCCGGTCGCGCAACGCACATACGGTTTGGCGTGTTTAACTTGACAAGCCTTTCAAATGGCTACTCATTATTCGGGGACAAAAATGGGCGAGCATAGTCATTGTGAATTTGATCCGGCACCAACTAGCCCACGAACAAGCCCTTCCGCGGAGCTGTGACCGTTGCGCTGATGGTATATCGTTATATTTCATGAGCTGCTTTTTAAGAAGTGGAGGGAAAAAACCGCGCAAAGCTTGGCGTGTCAAAGACCGAGACAAGTGAGCCTTTCACGTTCTAATAATAATACAATGATTGTTGGGATTTTACGTCTGAAACCACGGTGTGATTACGGGAGACGGCGTATAGTGGAGGCCTTCAGAAATTAGGCCACCTGGGATTCCTTACCGCCCACCTATAGGTATACGGGCCTCGATCATTTCACCTCCATCTAAATGCAGCCACTCCAGTGGGAAAAAAAAAGGAGAAACATTTCGCACGTTATCATGAGTGTATATATACTGTACAGCCAGGATGCACAAGCGCACTGCCCATCATAACAAAAGGAGACATATCGCCAGAATTCAGAGTAGAACATCAATAATTCTTTTCTTTAGCGCCAGTGGCGAGACGACAGTTTCCACAGCGGCCACCCATGGCGCCACCGTAGTGCGCGCCGTCGCCGATGACGTCATCAGGCGAAGGTGTCCACCGATACTACGGAAATGAAGCACTGCCTCGCAGAGGCCTGTTCTCTGCGGCTGTTGTGAAACGCGCCTAACCGCCGCTGCCTTCCACGCGGTATCCCGGTTAGCAGGAAAGAAATCGTGCCTCAAATTATCGCCAAACACCTAAACAGCTGCGCATAGAACTCTCACAAGGCAGCATTGTAACAATCGGTGGTATTTCGGTAGTCCTCGGAGAGTAGAAGTATTTTTCTTAACTGGGACACCGCATGCACACAGTTTCTTACGATATTTACCTATACAGTATCTGAGAATGTGGAATCGCCATCTATGAGAGTTTCGAAAAGGCGCTGTGCCGTGAACACCGCATGTAATGTAAACGTGAGCACTGCCGACGTCATTGCGGACTTCGAAGGGTAGATAGGCAGAATGCAGCTGGCATACAGTAGCCAGTGCATCGTATGGCATTCGTCACCAATAGCTAAAGCGCAAAAGATGGTACTAATTGTTCACGGTTTCTTTCTTGAAGTCACGAGCAACCACGAACTAGCCCAATTCATCGCTCTGCTAAATAATTGTTGGGAAGATTTACGTCCCAAAACCACGACATGATTATGCGAGACTGCGTAGTCAAGGGCTCCGGAAATTTCGACAACTTGGTATGCTTTGACGCGACCCTCTAAATCAAAGCATTTCACCTCCATCGAAACACGATTCGAAACGGCGACCTTCGTGTCAGGCCTGGTCAAGCATTATAATCACTACGTTACTACGGTGGGTGAGGGATATATACTCAATTTCCAGGCGACGACTCGACATTGCCAATTCACAGGAAAATTGGCCCTCTTTCTCCTATTCGAGCAAAAAGGCAAGAACGGGAAAAATAAGAGTCGACGTACCGTTCGGTGCTCATCACACCAGAAGCGACAACATAGTCCAGCCGGCGCTTCGATAGCCGTCGCATCGTTTTCGCAGCCCGGACAATTGTAGATCCTCCGAGTGCGGCCTTTGGGGCAGAACGCGACGCGCTTTCTTCTCCTCCGCACTCGGGGATCTCGATCGCCGCGCTGGGAATGCCGCAGCCACTCATTATACCTCCTCAGCAAAGCGAGCTCGCCCGCTTTGTTGTTGCCCGCATCAGAAACGAGACGCAATCGCAGAGCGATAGACTCTGCCCGCGAGCGTTTCAGCAGAGCGCCGTGTGTAGTACAGTGGTTGCGCGTTTCGCTTTGGCGCAAGACTGCGCAGCTCCTCTCCGCAGATAAACACCGAATGGCTTAATGGAAGACCCAGCGAGTACTCCATACGGGACGGGAAGACCTATACGCGTCTTGACGATGCCTTTGCATTCGAGGGGACGGGGGGGGGGGGGGGGGGGAGGGCAATGGGGAATACTGTTTTAGGGGTGAAGCGTCTTATAGCGGCGCCCGTTTGTCCCTCGTAGTCGTAGCAGTAGTGTGTAACAAGTATAGAGAGAGAGAGAACACAACTTTATTGTCGTCAGACTTAAGGAGGTAGGTGACCCGCCAGGCTGAACCTGATGGCCACCTCCTCTGCCCTTTGTACGGCCTGGAGCTGAACGGCCAGGCTGGTGGAGGTCAGAACTGCCTCCCACCCCTCTGGCGAGGGAGCGGCTAGGAGATCGAGAGAGGGGGGATCTTCCCTGCAGGCCCAGAGAATGTGATTAAGTGTGGCTATTGAGCCACAATGCGAGCAATGCGGATCAATCGAGTCGGGGTATATACGTGCATAAATGTATGGGCACGGAAATGAATGTGTTTGCAAGCGGCGCCAGATAACCTCCTGGCGCTTAGTTAGCTTATGGTGCGGGGGTGGTTTTGTCTGCCTCGAAAGACGGTAATATTGTGTGATGTCATGGTAGGATGTCAAGGCTTCACCAGGGTTTTCCAAATCAGAGGCGGGTACCACCGCTCGGCTGACGAATCCTCGAGCATATAGGTGGGCCGCCTCGTTCCCTGGGTTCCCCGCGTGAGCCGGCACCCATACCAGCGCAATGGAGGATAGTGCGTCTTCCTCAGCATCTGTAAGGAGACTGGGCAATAGTAAACGCAGAGTTGTGGGGGCCACAATGCCACGTGCGAAGTTGGATATAGCAGCCTTTGAGTCACTGAGTATAGTGGTGAATCCGGATGCTGCTGCTAGCGCTATCGCCGCTTCCTCAGCTTCTGTCGTATTAAGCACACGGACAGAAGCAGCCGCTTTAATTTGAGGTGAATTGGCGTTGTTGCCGGGGAGAGTGATTACGCTTATTGCATATGCTTTAGTAAACTCTCGGTATTGGGCGGCGTCAACGTACGCAACGGTTGGGTTGGACGCGTACGTTTTTTGCAAGAATTTGGCCCTCGCTTTCCTTCTACCGTCGTGATGGCTGGCCAACATGTTCTTTGGCAGTGGTTTATGAGGAATTTCTTTCTGATGTTGGGGGGGATGACAGCCGGATCGTTACCCGTAGGAGATACCACATGGTCAATGTTAGCAAGGATCCAACGCCCCGTCCTGCTTCCCTGTAATCGGTGAATTTGCGCCGTAAGATGCGCTTCAAGAAGTTCTTCTAAGGTGTTATGCAGCCCAAGACTGAGGAGGTGCTCTGTCGATGTGTTTCGGGGGAGACCCAATGCCACCTTATACGCTTTGCGTAAGAGCCGATTTAGTTGGGCTCGCTCAGATTGAAGGAGGTGCAAATAAGGGAGGGCGTACGTGAAGCGCGACAAAACGAAGGCTTGAATTATCTGTAGCAGTTCTTTCTCCTTCATGCCTCGATTGCGAGCGCTCACTCGAGATATAAGATGGGCCGTCTGGTTCACGGTTACGGTGAGACGGTCTAGCGTAATGTTGTTGTGGTGGTTTGTTTGCACAATGAGTCCGAGTACTCTCATGTGGGCCACCTGCTTAATTGGCGTGTCATTGACATACACGTTAATACTAGGAAGTGGAGTCTTAATTTTGCGGCGATCTGGAGGTCGCAGTAATAGTAGCTCCGATTTGCTCTGGGAACACTCCAAACCCGCTTCTGACACGTGCTGAACGACTACGTCGGTTGCTCTTTGAAGAGTCTCCTCGATTTGACCATCGGATCCCACCGTCGTCCAGAGCGTGATGTCATCTGCGTAGAGGGTGTATCGCAGGCCGGGTATCGTGTCAAGTTTGGGAGGTAGTGACCTCATAGCGAGGTTGAAAAGGAAAGGGGACAAAACAGCTCCCTGCGGGGTGCCGCGATCACCGAGTGTGATGAGCTTAGAACGAAGGTCACCCACTGAGAGTTCAACCGTTCGATTAGATAAGAAAGCACGGACGTAGTTAAATATGCGTTCCCCGGATCGTAGTTCGGACAGACTGCCTAAAATGGCACTATGCTTCACGTTGTCAAATGCTTTGTGAAGGTCCAGACCGAGCAAAGCCTTGGTACTAGTGCCACTCTCAGGTCGTAGGAGATCGTGATGCAACTGGATGAGCGCATCCTGAGTGGATAGATGGGCCCTGAAGCCCAGCATTGTGGGGGGAAGTAGGCGGTGCTCTTCCGCGAAATTTTGCAAGCGACAGAGGACAACATGCTCCATTAGTTTGCCCAGGCAGGAGGTCAACGAGATTGGACGAAGATTCTCCAGGTCGAGTTTCTTGCCCGGTTTCGGTATAAACGCGACCCTTGCGTGTTTCCATTCTGATGGCAAATGGCCGGACCTCCAGCACTCATTCATATATTCAGTAATGGCCCCTACCGACTTTGGATCGAGGTTGCGCAGCGTCTTATTTGTCACCCCGTCAGGACCGGGTGCCGATGTTGTACGCAGTTTATGTAGCGCTATGCAAACCTCACTTTCCGAAATGTCGGCGTCCAACTGTTCGTTGGCTGTTCCAGTGTATTCAGGCAACTGCTCTGTGCTGTTCTGTTTCTGAGATGTGTTGATGTAGCGGGTGATGAGCTCCTCCAGCAGCTCTTCGTTGGTGCCCGGGTATTGATGGACAATTCGCGCGAGCTGTTTGCGTGCGGCCGACTTGGAGCTACCAGGGTCCAGCAGGTGTCGCAGAAGATGCCACGTTTTCTTGCAGCCCATCTGGCCATTGAGGCTGCCGCAAAGTTGGCCCCACTGTTGGCGTGTTAGCACAGCGGTGTGGGCTTCTAATTCACGTTCGAGCCTCGAGATGCGGCGGCGGAGCCTTGTGTTGTGACGTTGGCGCCGCCACCTACGCATGAGGCTTTCATGCGCCTCCCACATATGTAGAAGGCGTGAATCTGTTGATGGCTGTTCCGGAGTTACGTTTGCTTGGTATGTTGTAGCGTCCACATCTCGACTCAAAGAAAGTATCCATTCGTTCAAGTCCAATACCGAATCGGGTGCCGTTTCTTTGCGCAGTTGGCGGAATTTATCCCAGTCTGTAATGCGAGCTGTGGCTCGTTTTTTTACATTGCTTGTGGTTAACTCAATGGTTACCGCTAGAATGAAATGGTCACTTCCTACGGTGTGACCTGTGTTTTGCCAACGGGCACCCTCCGTGTTTTTGCAAAGGGAGAGGTCTGGGGTAGTATCTCGACATACGCTGTTCCCGATTCGCGTCGATTGCTCCGGATCATTGAGGATACTGAAACCTAGGTCGTGTATGATGCTCCATAATCGGCGACCCTTGGGGTTGGATTTCGGGTATCCCCATTCGGGATGTTTTGCGTTAAAATCGCCTAGTACGAGCAGCTTTGCATCCTTCGCCAGATTGTTGCTTTCCGAAAGATGTAAGGTAGATCCGCAGCTGTATCTCTTGGAGGGCTGTATATATTTAAAATGAAGAGTGGCTTGTCTCCTCGTCTTTTTGGTATAATTTCCACCAGTGTGTGATGAATACTCGTACCCTCAATTTCATGTTGAATGGCTGTGACATTCTTGTGTACTAAGATGGCAGTGTGGCATTGTGCGCTCGCGGATATGTCTATTTTCTGATTATATGATGCGTATCCGGGCAGTTGAGCGGCAGTGTTCGTTTCTTGTAAAACTATGATGTCCGGCGAACATTCCCCATTTGGTGCATGGTTTTGAATATGCTGGATATGTTGCTGCAGATGGCCCTTCTTATTGCGGAAGCTCCTGCAGTTCCACTGCCAGACGGTGAGCGTGTGGAGAGCCGCCATGACTATGTTATTGGCGTAGGGGCCGGTGTTTGCCGGCTATTGGATGGTGTGCGGTGGATGGCCAACTGCACACTGAAGTCGGCCAGTGCAGCTTCGGTCGAGCTCTTTAACACGGCGAATGAGGTGGTTGTTTCCCGGATGGTTTGGTGGATCGCATTAAAGCGCGTTTCTATTTCAGCGTTCAGATCGGATTTCAGCGTTGAGATGGCTGCCGTGACTGCCGTCGTTACTTTTGTAGTGATGTCGGCGTCTGCGTGGAGTGAAGCTGTGGGTGTAGCTGCCTTGCGTTTATTAGCGTTCTGAAGTTGAGGAACTGGCGATAACGCCGGGTTTGGTGCCAGGGGGTTCGGATGTGCGTCTTGTGTTTCGGATGATGTGGGTGTAGTTTGTTTGTCGATACTGAGTGCTCTATCTATTTTGGCTTCTAGAGACTGGATGTAGCTAGTCAATTTAGCTATCTGGGACTGCTGGGCCGAGATTTGAGCCTTAAGGGCAGAATTCTCCTTTGCCAACTCCCTCACCTGTGAATCGGAAAATAGTAGTGATGCCGGGGCGCCCCGCTGCCAGGCCACCGACTTGGACGCTTCTCCGGGACCTCGACTGGATGAACGAGACACCGATGGGCTGCGCCTGGCTGATTTGGACCTTGAGTGAGATGAGGGCCTGCTGTCTCGTCGTTGGGCTGAGCGTGACCTCGGGCGCCTGCTGTGGGATCGACACCTGCTGCCACGTCGTTTAGCTGAACGAGACCCTGAGCGCCGGGTGTGGGATGGGGACCTGCTCTCTCGGCGCTGCTGCTGGTTGCTGCTGTTCCCGAGTGGTGGGAAAGATGCAGAATGGTCTCGAGATGATGGTGAGCGTCTGCTGGAGGAGCCACTGTGAGATGGGTTGCGATGGGTGTTCGACGAAGGTTCTTGCGCTTCTTGCTTCGATTGCGGGGTGGGTGGCGCCTTCTTGATAAAGCGATACTTGCAGTTTGAGCTGCCGGTGTTGTGTGCACCATTGCAGACGATGCAGCGTGGCGTGCATGCGGGTGTTTCGCCCTGTCCTGGTGTGGGGTGTTCCTCTCCGCAACGGCGGCACCGCTGCTTACGTGGCATCGGGCAAACATCCGTGCGGTGACCAACCTTGCGGCAGTTAAAACACGATTCCACCCTGTTGTAGAACGGGTACAGCCTGATGTCGGTTCCGTGGTAGAATATCCACTTTGGAAGGTTTGGCGTCATTAGTGCAACCACGACGTGCCTAGTTTGGCCCAAGCGTCTTCCACTCACGATAGGAATGGTGGGGTTGCTGGCTTGTAGGTCTGCCAAAATCTCTTCGTCTGAGAAGTCATCGTATGCATGGAACATGATGCCTCGTATGGCGTCGTCTGGAGGGGGGGCGTAGACATGGAGCTCGATAGTAGCAGCGCCGATGGTAATCGACTTCACTCGAAGGTAGGCTTGGGCGCGTTGCGAGTCGATCACGCTCAAGGTAAAGGTATTATTGGTGGGGTGCGTCCGAAGGCGATCCCGACTTGCTGGTGGCTGATCTGGCAGTGAAGCTGCCTTGAGCAGGGCGTCGTGCAATTGCCACGGCGGCACTTTCGTCAAGTCGATGGGCGTTCTTGGACGTCCTACTATATGAATGGAGTCTTGCGGCAATCGGGGGAGTGGTGCCCGCCGACGTAACCGAGGCGGACGTGACTTGACCTGGGGTTGGCGTTCCGGCACAGCGGCGCGGGCATTCTCCGACGTACACGGTTGAAGAACGGGCTTGCCTTGGTTTTGAAGTTCCCGTCGGCGTCGTTCCTGGGCACGATAGCCGGGCGATTGCCAGGAATCGTCGGACCACTCCTCTTCAGAGATGGTATGACCTTCTACGACGCACTCCATTCCGGTGGGCGGCTGGGCACGACGATGGGAGTAGCGTGAGACGCTGCACCAGGCTTAGGCAAGGAGCCGGACGCGCGCTGAGCCAGCTAGGCTCAGGGCGGCGAGCGGCGTTGGTCGGGTCAGCAGATGCTCCTGGGAGAATCTTGATAAATCCAGTGCAGAGAGTGATATCCGCGCGTTCCCAATAACCTCATGCACCCACTCATACATAAATTATTGGTCAGTAAGCACGCGTCGCAGCGAAAATGCCGAAAGGCTCGGGAGACGATGTACAGTGCGTCCTACTGCTCCGAGCGTCTCGACGCGTCCCTGTAACAAGTATAACATTGTGACCTCCAAGGTGGTGCCGGTGAGAGATTTCTTCTGTGCGTTGTTGAAAAATAAAAGATAGTGATCAATGTACATGCCAATGGCTGCTAAGGGGGAATGAGAGACAGGAGAATTCGGCTTTCGTTAACGCGCACGCTGCGAATTTTTTATAGTTCAACAACGCACAGAAGACAAGAAAGGGTTGCTACGTTATACTCGCTGGACGTAACCTCCTAGGTTTTAGAAAGGTTTAGCGAGCGTTGGGCCGCTGTGCCATGAATAAAGTGAACTAGTATATACCATGAACTCGAGGGTGTTAAAAGTGGGAAGTAGACACGAAGCGCAAGCCGCAAGAAAGCGTGCGTGTGCCTCCTCTCGTTCAGTCCTTGGAATGTCCGCTGGATGGTGGTGCTTCTATATGAAGAATATATGATGAAAAGATGCGAGATGGTGGTACTTGGAGTGTTGAATAGGTGGACGAACGGACACACAGACAGATGCATGGACGGACGCAGGAGCGGATGTATGGACAAAAGCAGGGACGGACGCACAGATGAACGTGCGGACGCACGAACAGACGCACGCACGGACGGGCGGATGGACGCGCGGGCGGCCACACAGACGCACGCATGGATGGACGGAAACACGAACGAATGGACGGACGGATACTTCGCCCCACTATCCATCATTCACCCCGTGGATATGCTGCCATTTTTTAGTGTGCGATTTCCCACTGACGCAGTAGGAAAAAAAATTAAAGGAAAAATCCACTGGATGACTGTGTCGGGATGCTGAGAAAAGCTCAATAATATGACGCTTCGGAGCTTTTGTAAACATTATTAGTAATGATAATAACTTGCGTTTCACGTCTCAAAAGCAAGATATGATTATGAGAGACACCGTAGTGGAGGGCTTCGGAAATTTCGACCACCTGGTGTTCTTTAACGTGAACTGAGATGACATGCACTAAATATCTAAATATATGTAGTTTTGTA
This sequence comes from Rhipicephalus microplus, assembly GCF_013339725.1. Taxonomy (NCBI): domain Eukaryota; kingdom Metazoa; phylum Arthropoda; class Arachnida; order Ixodida; family Ixodidae; genus Rhipicephalus; species Rhipicephalus microplus. The sequence continues at coordinate 248,614,184 of NC_051165.1, forward strand.
ATCGTACTTAATTTACCACTGCTGTTGTGGATAGACCATTTATTTATATAATTAATTAATGCTCGAGATGTCCCAATTCGGTTTATACTATGGGGCTACCTTCTGTGTATCCTTATCTTGTAGAATTTCTTGTTAAATAAGAACAAACATTTACTAATTAATGCGCATCATTTCAGTTACACATCTCTCATACGCTTATTATTGGTACATTCTTTTGTAAATCGCGCTGAAACATTTCCCTTTTTGTAAATTTTACATACTGTACGTACTTACCAGCTTTACTACTACATACCTGTATTCGCGTCCATGTTTTATTCACACTTTTTTTTTCGAAAAGTGGGCACTTTGAAAGCGCACAGATAACAGCAATTCGGAGGGCATACTGATGCATTTAGCCGACTGATACCCAAGGCTGCTGCATGCCATCGTTCCCACTAAATTTCGCGTTACCGAGACTTCCATAACTCTAGACCGCACACAGGCATACAGTGTCTGCATATACACCACCTACAGCGTGACGGCGGAACTGTTTGTCGCTAACGGTGTCACCGGAAGGATGTGTGGGTCTAATATATAAGCCAGGTACGCAAATACTGTAGAAAATCACTGCATAATACTGTAGCAGTTGGCTCCAACCTCGAGACATGGATCACGAACGCAAAAGCGCGTATTCAAATCAAGGGTCACGTCAAATAATCACGTGCGCTGAAAAAAAAAAGCCAGCCACTGAGTTATGGCACCTCACTGCTAAGTTATGGCGTGGTTGCGCGATTTAAAGCCTCCAGAATTTATTTCGAATCAGGTCTCAGAAAACAGTGAACTCTAGCGTCATTCATTCACTTTGTATACTCTCAATACATAATGGCGTGACAGAGATAAGGTTGATGATGATGATCCTTGATACTCTGGCGCACACCCACAGAGGGGGATCGGCCAAGAACCGGACGGCAGGATCTTAACTAAAAGGCTTATGGTTTTTCAAACACGACGTAATCTTGGGCTGAAAAAATGTAGAGAAAGATGGAAGAACAGCAGCGACAACAACAAGAGCACGGTCGCTTTCATCGTCTTCGTCGTCTATATGATGCTCTTTCGTAGCCGATGTAGCGCAACGAAAGAGCATCATAGACGACGAAGACGATGAAAGCGACCGTGCTCGTGTAACGTTATTCTTTCGTTGACCAAAGCTCTTCCATTTCAGTCGTAATAGTGATCATTGTTTGACGCTGCGAAGTCGTTCAAAGCCGCACACATCACGCATGTGATTTGTAAGCAGAGACAGCGCAATCCACGTAACTGCTGATCTCGCCAACCCGTGAGTATCGTTAGAGTGAGCGTTTATGCGAAGCATTATGAATTATACGATATACCAGAACCACGCCTACACGTGTATCCCGCAAACGAACTCGTTTCCATACAAATTACCGCATAGAACGATAGTATAGTTTTTGTTCTCTACTTTCGGGAAATCAGCGAGTCGTCCACGGGTAGTCTAATTGACAAAAATATATTAAAGATATAATTAAAAAAATAAACGGGGTAAAAATATCCCGCAATTGTCACGCATCGATCACACACAGCGCTGTCAGATACTTTAGGGCACTAAAACAGTTAGTAGGAAGTACTATCATATGACAGCAACAATCAGTTGCAGACAAGCGTGTATATCGCTTATCAATGAAAGATGCCCCCATGCCACTCACAAAAATTCCAGTTTAACGCGGTACATTCGCCCTCCCCCCCGCCCCCTCGAGAACCAGGCTGCCGATAGCCATTCTTGCCAGCGCCGCTCATCAACCTCCCTCCCATTTCCCCGTTTTTTTTTTCTGGGGGGGGGGGGGGGGGGGGGGGATCGGGAACTAAACATAGAGACCTATACAGTACGTGAAAGTCCCCGGACCATGCATGTAACCAATAGGCGTCGACGTAAAACACTGAGCCAAGCATTAACTGCCCACGAGCACTTAATTAGACGGGCGTGAAGACTATACTCACACGTTACTGCGGGAATGAGCGGGCAACTCCGGTGACACAAGTTTCTATACGAGGAGAAACCCCGTCCAAAAGCTCCTTGTGAAACAAATTCTCGATGTTTTGACGTGTTAAACAAGATGCAGGGATGCGCGATCCGATGAATCGTGGCGAAACGAAACATGTCCGGCGTCCGCCAACGCGCCTTCCTAGAGAAATAAGCAATCCTTATACTGTCATAAGCACAAGGCAAAGGCGACTGCCCGCGTGAACGGCTTTCCTCACATATGCAGGCAGGCACGCGAGAGTTAAAAAAAAAGAAAAAAAAATTCCTCCATAGTTCGTCGACCTCACGCAGGTATACATCGATGCGCCGGCGGCGCGATTCCGCCGCTGTCGATGCGACATCGGAACCGCTCGCTTCTAGCGAATCATTCTAGCGTATCACGGCTTTACGACAGCACAAACTCAAGTACCATGTTTCGCGAGGCTACGACACGTCCAGTAACGTCAGGAAATACATCGGGAGGCACTGCAGTACATATGCGGAAAGACCGAAACTTGCTCCCTACCGCTCTCGATTATTATGTAACACCTTTTGATGAGCGTGTGGCAGTCGATGAGGCTATTTGATGTTTTATGACACTTCTACTCACGACAAAAGGTACATCCTCTGTAAGCAGAGTGCGCGGTTCTCTTAATTATTCCGCCTCACTATCGATTTACGCCGGGGCGTGCATTATTCCGTCGGGCGTCGCAAGACGCATTACCGCGAATTGCGGTCTCGACGCTATAGCGCATCTCGCGACATCCTGCAGGAGCCGGTCACGTAAAAAATATTGCTACCCTCGGGATTTTTCACGGCGCGCGGCTGAAACGCGCCCATCCCTCGGCACATGGGGAAAGCATTCCCTACAGGAACCAACGCAGGAACACACCAAAAGGCTTAGCACGAGTACGGGCACGGAGCCAAAAGCAGCGCAGCCTGACATGCTGGCTGAAGTGTGCCGGCGAGGTGTGTGGGGCGTGCCTCGGCAGGGGCTCACCTGTGAGCGTTTTGATCGGATGGCGACCGTTGGTAGTTCTTCCAAGGCGAAAGACTGCTGCGGTAATGGTGGGGTCGCCATTGCAGGGAAGCTACCTCACAGTGGCGTACGGCGGGCACAGCAGCCTCGGCATGGTGCGTCACTAGTGCGCCCCAGGCCGCCCTCAGAGCCGCTCAGCCGTCGCCGGCGTCTCCGGGGCGTCGGCGGGCCACGGCGGAACCGTACACGCGCACACTCACGGTAGCCACGACACGAAGAAACAGCGCCGCACCCGCGGCGTCCACCATCGGGCGAAACACACGGCCAACTCTCGTTACGTTTTTTTTTGCTTATTTTCAACGCATCTCACAGCTTTTGCACTGCTTGTTATCATTTGATGCTCGCAGATCGTCTTGGATTGCTGTGCGGCTAGCTCAGCTCAACTGGCTTCGGCTATAACGAAACTACAAGAAACGAAACCGCTAAAGGCAGGACGATAGTTATAGCGCGAGAACAAAACGACGACACAGAGACGAGAAGGACACGAAAGTCGTTTTGTTCTTGCGCTATAACTATCGTCATGCCATACCAACTAGCCCAAGCTGCCACACGCTCAAGGCAGATTGACATTGGGCACATGTCCTCCGAAAGTGCAATTGCAATCTCGGAGGTCGTGTAAAACGGTGTATGTAGCTCTCACAAACAGTCCAAAATAATTTGTTTTTCTAGTTATAAACAGACACGTTTTGTTTTTAGAATTCAAACAAGTTATTTTTATTTTTTTGTGATTCTTTGACTTTTTGCTTGTCACAAAATTTAAAGGCTTTGTTTTTGGTTTTTGAACGCACGAAAAACTACAAAGAACATCAACGCGAACCGACTAGTGCGCCATTGAGGTTTTTTTAGTAGCCGCCAGGTAGCGCCACCAGTCCAGGGCAGAGGCGTTTTGCAAGTTTTGACTGTGTTTCTATTTGAGTCATAAAGTTGTATATTAACGATTTGAGTGTCTTAAAAATGCTGTAGCGCCGTAAAAGGTCGATACACCACACTTTTTTCTTCTTTTTTTAGGATAAATTGTTCACACTTTTAATTGTTTTTATAGGCTTATTAAGTGGACTGCATTCTGCATTTATGAAACAGTAGCAAATCTCGATGGTTATGCCTTTGCAACCTAAAAACATCTACGCACATCGAGGCCACAGATCGAGGCACCCTAAAAGCCCCAAACATGCAGCGCGCTCCCTTCAATCCTTTCTATGATGTTTGTTGCGCAATCACCAAGTAGCAACACCAGTCACTCTGACCCGCGAGTTTTGACGTTCCTTTGAATGCCATGCTAATGCTTGAAAAACTACACTCCCAACTGACAGCCACGCCCTCTGAGGCGTGCACCAAGTTTAAAAAAAACATAGAGGCCAGATGACGATTCAGGGCAATCTTTAAAAACAGGTTATGTTCGGGTCTTTTTTCCTAACTCCCGCTGGAATAATCGTGATGCGGGCTGCTGCGCTTCCTTTCTGAAAGTCGGCGCTCTCACGCTTAGATAATACTGTCTCATATGCCACCTTTGGTCGTTTCGAAGCGCTCTCCTGAGAGACAGAGAGAACTTGCATCTTTTCTTTTCCTCAGCCTCTCTCTCTCTCTCACGAGAGCACTCCGAAATGACCAGTCCGAGATGGCAATAGAATTTGATTAGCCAAGGCGGAAGTTTCCCTGAATTGAGACTTTCAGATAATCATAGATGATGATGACGGAGATCGCACTTTCTTCCCCCACCCCTGTTCTTTTAATCTAATAAACAAGGACACTTAAATAATACGTCTGTTTTCGTTCGAGAGAGTGTTCAGATGGCCAAGTAACATCTGGGACGGACTTTTAGGCGCTTGTCGCGTGCTGTACGCTGCATGGCCCTCCACAAACAATTGGGGGGGGGGGGGGGATAATAGTGGGACGGGGATTATCTTGCATGTGTGAATGTATTGTGTGCATGTGCTACTCTCGAGTCAATGCGCGAGTATCGCAAACGATTAGGGAACATGCCTACCTGGACTTGCCTCCAGGCGCATTCATGCCTTTTTGACAGAGATACATACGGCTTGCATGGGTAATACGGGTCTGCCAAACACCAAGATCAAGTCATGCCTCTCCATCGTGTTTACTAGCGCAGGCGTAAAACGCATGGAGGGGCTTTAGTCATGCCATGTCACCTTTGCGCGCATGGAAGAAGAGAAAAAAAAAGAAGAACAGGTGGGAACGTCACATCACAATCTAACCCAGCCAGCCAGACCATGGCAGATGATCGCCTCTAAAAAAAATGGCCCCGTATCTGCATGTTAATCTGCAAACGTCGTTGAAAGACGATAATCTTGCATCTGGAGAGATTGAACAAAACGTTTATTTGATGTTCTGCGCAAGAAAATCGGTTAATGGTATTCTGGAGGCGCTGCGTTAGAGTGCCTCGAGTGGGCAGCGGAGGCGAACGAGCGCACCAAGTCACGTCACACGTGAGACATGAGCGCTATCTGGCAGTTATCTCAAAAAACAGGGCACGTGCGCCCGGCGCGCCCGTCTCGGAGGTGATAAGGTGTAGAACGCAAAGCGACGGGTAGATGCCACCACCGTCACGTCTTAGCAAAGCGTTATTTGGAAACACTCACCTTTTCGGGCAAGCGTTGAATGGTCAGCACAGCGCGATAAGCGCTACGGTCCTTAATATTACTTATGTATGCCTTTTCTAGTAAAAGATGCACATGCAGAATATATGCGTGTTGTTAAGCTGCCCCAGACTTGCGCAATATTTGATTACTAATTGACAATTGCACAAGTATGAACGCTAAACCTTGAGCAACTTTGGTGGGCGCTGCGGATGGAGTCGGGCGTTTCAAGTACGCGGTGCCGATAAGAGTGGACAAACAGACAAATGTACAGACAGGCAGACAGAGCAAAATTTTTGCGTCGAAGGTCCCCAAGAAAGACTATCGTCTTTAAAAAAATAGTCGCGCTCATGCACTCGCGCATGTTGTCCAAAGGCAGGCGGGGTCACCGGTCGTGCGACCCATGAATCACGACGTCGGCTTGGAATGCGCGCCCTCTTGTGGAGGCTTGTGTGCATCCGCCTTTCAAGAGAAATGCCGCGGACTTCTGAAATTGTGTAAGACTATAGAGTATTCAAAAAATATAAAGGGAAATTCACCCTGGTCACGTGGTAGGCAAGCGCTACCATTGGTCTGCTCGCTTCCGTTGCACCTTGTATAGAGTCTTAATCCTACCCAGCATGCACCGCACGCTGGTCGTTAGGGACTGCGTCACAGAAGTAACAGTGGCCATTCACATGAGGTTGGCTTGCATCTCATAGCGGAATCAAGGAACACTCCGCCCTAAACTTGCATTTTCTCATCTGCTTTTGCAAAGTTATGAAAATGGGCTAGGGACACGTTCACCTTTATGTGTAAGAATTTGTTATTCTTCGAACAAATGGGGATGGCTGAAAATTGTGACGCAACTGCTCTATACAACTTTCGATGTGAGTTTGATAAATAAAGTTAATTGAAAGCTCGTCTTAATTATTCCTTGCCAAAGCAACTTTAGCAGCGGCGAACTGTTTTCATTTTTGCAGATGTATAATTCGCTTGCGAAGACGGCATGTGTCTTACGACAGGTCATATTTACGAAATATCTGCATAAGTCTCTAAAAATAAATAAAATAAAGACATACAAGTGATGGACTGAGACAACGAATCCGCAGCTACCTAGATTTCCAGTTTCATTGGTGGTAGTGATAGTGATTAGAAAAATAATGTGCTTCATTGGTTCAGATATAGCACGGTCGTCCTTGACATATACGCGAGGGGGGGGGGGGGGTCAAAAGAGGGCGACACTCTCACAGTGCCCTGGGAAATTTTGATCTTCCCCTGTACGCCTTCTCATAGAGTGCACGTTGGGTAGCTATTACACATTCCTAGAGTTCATATATTCTTAGAGTCGCAAATCTTTTGGAAAAAATGTTTGCGGCTTTTAATAATTATTGTCCATTGTTGATAAGTAGCAAGAAGTAAACAAAACACTTCTCTAAAAAAAGTGAGAAAATTTTTTATTTCATCTCACTATGCACACCGATAGCAACAACTCTGCAGCAGGCAGACATAAATCCGTACGTATAAGCGTATTAAGTTATAATTACCTCAGCAACAACTTAAAATTCAACACAATAAGTAACCAGTTAAAAACTCTTGGACGAAACTATACCCTGCAGGCACATATGCATTGAATGCTTGCACACTGCGCCTGTAATAGCATTTTCTTGGACTAGTGACTACGCTAGAAGCTCGGAGAGTCAATAACACCGTATAGTGACTGACACATCTGGCCGAAAGAAAAAAAATCGAGCATGATCAACTGCTCAACCCCATGTATGTCGGGCAGCATACTGAGTTGTTTCTTTCACATATAGGTTAATTTTTTTTCCAGCTGATATAATTCCTAGTTATGCTGCCTCGGTGTGGAGTTGGCAGAAACAAGGTGTGCTGTAGAAAGCTGACGAAACATGGTCATCTAGAAGCTCACTTCAAATTTGTCTTGCTATACGCATATCGTTGGCACTTACTTTTGTCGCTTTTATCTGACAAAGATGTGACGTAAGCAGCGTTTAACCGTAAATGCTTATGTCATTCGTCAGCAGTATGTGAGAAGTCCTCAGCACAACCATAGAGAGTGATAATCGTACCAGAAGGATATCAATGATTAACTGAGCTTGTTCCTGAAGACCTATAGGACCTCCTTGGACCTTTTTGAAAACTTTGCGAACCAGGCGTGGTTGGTGGCTTCAGTATACATGGCACGACTCGCAATACACTTGTCTGCATGTCGAGTAAACCTAAACGTTAAATCTCATCAGCATCTATGAAACGGCTCCTGCCGGCCTTTCCGGCAAGCAAGCGGGAATGATGAAGGCGGCTTAACGCGAAAACGTACAATCCTTTCTCCTGATTCAGCCACTAAGATACGGCGACGTTATGATACGTCCGTGACAGTGAACATGCACAAGGGCCATGTAATACTTGTAGGAGTTACGTCTTGAGCTTAACGCCAGTTGTTCTTGGCAACGACGGGTTCACACCCAATACCCTACACTGATAATTTCGAGATTCTGTGGGTGTGCACAGCAAGTGTATATGGTAGGTGCTCTAACACATCAAACAGCATGCACTATACATTCCAACGTACAGGACTGAACAACGAAGCGACCTCGTTGGGATTCCTTCGTTATGGAGGTCGATGAAAGCTTCTCTCCTGTAAGGAATTCGGAACGAAGGTGTGTGTGGGTAACAATACACCTTTCCACGGCACACTTTGCAGCCAAATCCAGTCTCTCTGGCCACATTAGAACAAATAAGACACTTGAAGAAAATGATGATGCGAACTTCCTGACTGATAATCACTACTTGACTGTATACAATCCATTTTGCTTTACATTTCTTGATTATCTCTCACATTAACTGTAGATCTAGTGTAAAGGCCACATGATCACACGATAACGTTTCACCATTTACAACGAAGTGATCCACATGCAATCTAACAACACAGTGGGTAGACATAAAAACAATGCATTCAACAAACAAACAAAAAAGACGTAGAATGCATCCGTCAAACCCCGTTTATGGGCTCTTGGCTGAAACCTGCTGAACATCGGAAATATCTGCGCGCACTTGTTAGTGTCTTTTCTTTGTGAAGAACAGAGGGAAGAAAAACAGACTTCCACAGGCAGTCCCGTCTGGGGTATTGCTTGGAGCAACGACGGTTGTGCCCGTTGTTTATGATGGCTTTTGAAGGAGGCTGGCACATCGCTTGAAACACGCGCACAGCAACGTGGTAACAAGCACAGCGTCCATCTGCTCCTGGCGGCCTGGCCCGTGCTCACCGATAGTCACTAATATCTCGTCGTGCAGACCGACGACTTGGAAGACCGCACTCGTAATTGTTTAAGCACACGCTTTCCCCACGATCAGTCTTCGCTGTCTTGTCGTTTGGCAGGGCACAAAAGTGGATGAGAAAGCCGACGTCGTCAGTGTATCGACAGTACATGTTCAGATCGTTGTGCATGCTTGAGGCAGTTGCCCGATTTCCCATTCCTTAACAGGAGCTGTTTGGGGGAAAACGGTTACCTTACTGGTAATGGCATTTCTAGACTTCGATCATCTATATATACCTGGCATACTTCAACATTATACAACCGGGAAAGTGTCTATCTTCGCGCAACGCTTATAAGGGGAAATTCCTTGCATAATATGGTTTTACGAAATGTTTACTTGAGCAACGAGTTCCTATGTTGAGAGTCTCGTCAGAGTTTTAGTGCCAATAACAATCCGCGTATCGAAAACATATTTTGTTTCCACGAAGTGAAATTGGCAGCCACTTAGTTCTCTGTACTTACAGTAATGAATTTTACTGTCGTACATAACGTAAAGCATGCAAACTTGGACAAAAAAGATGACAAACCTCCTCCTCCTCCTGCGTCCGCACTATTCGGACTAACTTCTACAATGGGTTCCTATCCCATATCTGATTCTGTCGGTTTAAGTTTCGATTTTGATAATTTCTAGAAAAACACCATCGGCCCCAATAAAGAGGCTCACAATTTCTTTCACTTAGTGCTATAGATCAGGTATGGAAGTACAGTTCCTATTGCGTGCGTAGAACATATTCATTTCATTGCCCTCGATGAACCATGGATCTGTGGATGATATGCATGCACTTTTAACTCACACCGCCTTTCTGCGCCAATTATATCAGCTTTTGAAAAAATGCTGGGTATTCAATTCGTGCGAGATGATGGGAGCCGCAAGCGCTGGGGCTACGGTCTTCGAAAGAAGACATGCTTCGCAGGAACGCCTGCGAAGCGGCTATTCCCTCGTTGTTCCGGACCCTGAAACATTGGCAGTGCTTCAGAACTTCCTGCGCAAGTAGGCGAGTCCCAGTGACACGGAGATGCCGACAAACAGTATGATAGAGAGTGCAATGACACCCATGCAGAGCGCCCTCTTGCGACGGGAGCGAAGGTTCTTTTCGCGCATGTATCGCCGCCATTCCTCCCAGGCGTATGGAGGTCCCGTAGGGCCTTGCTGTTTTTCGAGCAAGCCATTTTCAGCCTGCAAGTACGGGCAAAAGAGAAAGAAAAAGATATATGAGAAGAAGCATAAGTAAAACATTATTCACCTGAAAACTTTTTCAAGACCTCATATCAATACTGAAGTTAACTATGCCTCCCATGTACTAAGTCGTATCCGCTCATAAATAAATGCAGTCACAATTACGCTAAGACTGCCGTGAACTGCAGGCAACCGACAATGACTAGACGGAACACAACAGACAGTTACATACTTCCTTTAATCACACTTGAAAGGAGAAACATCGAAATGTGCTGACTGCAGCACACGTGTCAGGATAGGCGTACCCTCCGTCGCTCAGTTTAAGAGCTCAGAAAAGAACAAATGAAAGAAGAAATAGTAGAGTGTCACGGACGGCCATTTTTGGCGACCCTGCGTCACGGCAATTAACGGGCGCCGTACTCTCCCACTGACCGTGGGAACGGCGGGCGCATGAAAGGGAGCCGAGAAATGCAGAATGGGGTGCTCTTCTTCGAACGTCGCCGCCGCCGTTTGATCCTTTGTGACTGCGGCGGCGTCTGCAAGGTCGTGGAAGGCCACATGTACCCCGAACAAGGATTAGACTACGGGACACACCGGCTGAGAGCCAAACAGTCTGACCGTTCCCACGGGGGAAACCGTGGGAAAACCTCTGGTGGCCAAGCCGTATGACAACAACCCAACAGGTTGTCACTCTCGCTAGTAGAAGGCCCTCTCCCAATTAAAAAGGGGTGGGGTCAATATATTTTTGGGTGGAGTTTCCACCAATTAAACGCGCACGATTGGACCCATGTAGAGGTCCCTTGTCCCCAAGGAAGAGAGCAAGAAGACACAAGGGGTATTTAAGCGCAGGATTTTGCCCTGCTAGGCAGACTAGTCGCTGACCAACATGGTGTAGAAAGACATCAACAAGCACCTCTTCTAGAAGTTTTTAGTGTGGCTCTGTATCGGCTGGCCACCTAAACTTAGCCGTTCGTCTAGTTGTGACGCGATATTAACGTCTGCAACGTAGACATCGGGACTTCGCCTCGAGTTAGCTCAACCTGCTCGAAGTCACCTGCAAGCACTAGCCTCCCGGAGCCACCAGCGAAGCAACACCGCCGACATCGCAGTCGTGCCAGAACTCTTTTCGACTTCTCGCATCCGATCGTCGGGGACGCAACGCTGCCGGTCATCACACGTTTGCCTTCACCTGTTTATATCTTCGAACTTTCTCCTCCGTAGTTCTATTGTTGTTAGTTTGTGTAGTTTGTAATAGTTCTCTCTCGTAAGCTGATTTATTGTTTTGTTTATACATTTTTTAGTTGTATCAAGTGTTGATGTATCTTGTTAGTTGTATTTAAGTGTTGTATTAGATCCCGTGTGCTGCAACATCACTAGAGTAAAGTTTTTTTTCCTCACGTCTCTGATCTCTTCACTGTCTCTGCTTGCGTACGGAACGAACTAACCTGCTGTCATTCCCATCGCCGACTTCGCACTGGCGACGCTAGAGTGGCAGCTTGTAACATAGAGAAAGAAAGATAGGGAGGTTATCCAGTCAGGACCAGTGGTTTGCAAACTGCGTACACATGGGAACGGGACTGGGGCAGAAGGAAAAATTGAGAGGAAGGAGTGGAGTATTCCTTATACATCCGATTTGGTTGGAGGTTTTTTCAAGACCAGCTTTCTCTGAAACAACCACACTGTAAAGTGATCTGGCTTGTGTAGTTTTATTTTTTAGCATCTCTTCTCTAAATTTAGGTATAATGATATTTGTATTTTAAGTGTTGACATTTTTCGCAATTTTTCAAGCAAAACAAGCAATTGTAGCCATTTTTTATAAAACACTTCTAAAGAAAATGAAAACAAATCCACATATGTGCGCCATTCTAGTACACGAAGCTTCGTACTGATGTTCGCTTTATTCTCGTAAAAAGTCAGCCTTCTGTTTTTTCACGTTGTTTTTGTAAGGGGCCAATGAAACAAAAAAAAAGTGATTTCAAGATATTGAGAGTTTAAGAGGAAAAACAAGCTTATTTCTTATTTTGTTAAATTGTGTACTGAACAAATCAATCGCAAGCTGCTTTGTAAAAATCACAGGAACCGCCTTTTCACTTCTTTTCTTGTTTTTCTGGTTACCAGGCTTGTTTTGTCACGCCTTGCGTCTCTCTAATGGCTCAATACTGTCGATGGCGGTCCATATCCCCCAACCCCATACAGGGATGGGCCTCAAAGAAAGAACTCTTTATTGAAAAGCAGAGAATTTAGCCGGCATATGCAAATCGCTGACTCGCTACTATGCGTGGGAAGGTGGTTTGGCGATTGAAAGTAGAGACAGGGATAGAGAAAGAAAGAGAAAGGGGGGGAAAGACGAGACGTTCAGATGGAAGATGGAATGTAAAATAGAGAAAAAAAAGACCACCTGTTGACCATTGCATGAGGACGTGCGTTAGTGGTTTTTACATGGTGTCAAGGCACAGACAGAGTTTTTCTAGCTGACCGATAATGTCCAAGTACGTGAGAAAAAGTTTCATAGCCCGCCTCTCTAGCGTGGGGCAGGCTAAAGGTGCCAATACACAGCCAAGTGAGGAAGTTTTTTTCGGTTATCGAATCCATGCAATGTTCATAGAGCGCACGCTCATCAGCTTACGCTCTACAGTCAAACAATATGTGTTCCACAGTTTAGATGGAGCACTGTTGTTGCAGTACGTACTCGCTGCTTTACCGAAGCGGTATCGTATAAGATGTTTCCATTGGCAGTGTTCTGACGAAGACGATGGTGGGGATTTTTCAGATGCCGATTAATTCTGCATGAGAGTATTGTTTTGAGATAAGGGTCGATTGAGTAGAAGGAAGGCATAATGATGTATCGCAAGGTTCCAGAGTCTATTATTTTCTTGAAACGCAAGTTTCATAGCCATCTAAGAAGCATCAGATTTGATTAAATAAGTTCAGTAATTAAAATGTCGAAAACCTTTGCATTCGGCTTCATCTGCTTTTTTATTGGCCAGATTGTCGTAATGAGCCGGTATCCAATAAAATGTGATAAAGTTCCCAGCGGTAGCCAGTGGGTGTAAGTATGCTATGCCGAATGAAACGGGGTGAGAATTAGTCTTCTTTGGGAGGTTGAACAACGTCAGTATACAGTGCTCCCTTGCAGTCGGCGAGAATTACCCATCGGTCCGGCGTTTGACGAAAGATGTAAAAGAGAGCTTTTTCGATCTCATGAAGTTCCGCTGTCGCCGAAGATGTCCTGCGCTGAAGCCGATAGGATAGCGTTTATCTTGTAGAGTGGACATAAATTCCATAAGAGGAAGTCTCCATGAGTAGTTGAGGCGTCACTGTAAATACGTGAGTGCTGAGCATAGTGATCGGCTAAGTAGAGGCGTGCAGCAGCGCACTCTGTGACATTCGTCTCTTTGCCCCACCTGGTTCGAGGTACAAATCGTCTTATAGTTAGAGGAGAAACTTTCCAGGGAGGAAATGTTGCAGGCGTTCATTTCAGTGGCTGATTAATAGGAACAAGTTGAAGCATTTGCACAGCAAGAGATGCGCCTCGTAGTGTCAAACACCTGTTGTCAAATCGCTATATCAAACCGCTTTGTCAAACCGGAGGGACCTGTTGAAGGCTTCGAAAAAAGACCTTTATTTACCTGTTCTCGTTATAACACTTCCCTTTCATTCGAATTTCGGGGAAAAGAGGTGGGTGGGGGGAGACGGGTCCTTAAGGCACCTTCCCTGGCTACGGGCCTAGAACCACGTCTAAACGCGTGTCTCTCACACACATGGTGAGTGGTCTTAGTAAATGCTACGCGTGTTATAAAAAAGCTGTACCATGTGCTTTTAAATAGCCGGAACACTTTTTGAATACTTTTTGAAACCTGCAAAGCCATGGGAAACTACAAGTATTGATTTTTAAAAACCTCTTGCGACATAAAGCTCGGGTTGTGCACCGTCTGAGAAAAGGCGGCTTCGTTTCTTGTCAGTTGGTCTTGAAAACCTGATAAAGCGCGAAAAATATGTGTGGGGCGCTGGATGTACTTAAGAAAAGCCTTATGATTTCCAACAAGCAAAAACCCAAATTTATGTGTTTTTTTAGGTATAATTTACCTTATACTATGTGCCTTTAACCACTGCATGCTTGCTCACTCTGGTTTTGCGTCCAATGCCAGGGAAAAAACGAACACGTTAAGTAGCGTGGCATGGTATCCCAACAAGACGTATAGAGGTGACGGCTATTGTTCATTTCAGAAAGCAAGACACCCCGATGGCACTTAAGTACACCTACACAGATGCTATCGTTGGGGTCCAGGGTTTCGCAATAGCAATAGTAAATAACAAGCGCTTAACTTTACAGACGGATCCAAAACACTAGCGACAAATCCGACACAGATGCAACTGACCTTAGTCACAATCGTGAACAAACGTTATCTCTCTCAATTCGTCCTCCAAGATAATTGCACTTACCAACTCCATGGTGGCGTGCAAGCAACTTGTGCACAAAGATTTGCCTGTCCACATCACGCTTACGCAACAATATATCACCTGATCAGGTGCACCTGATCATGATAGAATGTCATCATCGAAAGAGTTATTGAGATCGCCTGCGATACATGGCGCTTAAGTACTTCTTCATGGTATAACTATCAGTTAAAGCGCACTAAAAACACACAGGAAGACAGGACAAGCGCTTGTCCTGTCTTCCTGTCTGTTTTTCGTGCGCTTTAACTGATAGTTATACCATGCATATCCAACTAGCCCAACTTTCGATTCTGTTGTACTTCTTCATGCGAATGGTGTACTGCGAGCACTAAGTACGCTAGATTAGCAAAAGACGAACCAGAATATGGCCGTTGGATGGCGACTCCTTGGATGGCACTTCACCGAAGCTCCCCTGGTCAGACTTGGTGGCGGTGTCATTGTTGCCCTCGCCGGACGCGCGATCAGCATCTTCCTCGTCCTCATTCAGCTCGCTCCTGCGTGGATGCGGAAACAGTCAGTTGTGCGAAGTCCTCAGCCTTTTCTGTACTCCCGGGTATTCTAAGGACTTCACAGCTGCGATAGTCCTCCAGCTTCTCTCTCACTAAGAGTTTTCGGTAGGACCAATGCGTTCAACAAATTCCTTCCTACCTTCATCGAGGTGTGGAATAACCTACCGGAAGCCATTTTCTCAGGGCATGACTCACACCTATTCAATCAGCTACTCACAGACAATTTACACTTTAAATCACATTAACACTCCACTTTTATTGTTGTAATATGTACTCCACATTCTTGCATATTTGCTCTAATGTCGTTTTTATTGTTTTTTGTTTTTTTTTTATTTGGTGATACGGCTTACCGTTTGTTCCCCCTCCCCTTGAGTAATGCGCCATTGGAGTGGTGAAGGTTAAATAAATGACGATTGTGTCTCTCATAATCATATGGTGCTTTTGGGATATTAAACACATATCGATGAATGAAGATGATGTTTACACGTCGGAATTAAGCTACTTGTATAAGTGTATTCGAAAAGTAAGCGAGAAACAGCGCTAACCGCAGGATAAAGACGGGGATGAACCAAGCGCTGACCTGCATGCTACAGCGCTGACTTACAAGGGTTGTAAGCCAGCGCTTGGTACCTCTGACTTTGTCCTGTGGTTTTGCTCTGTCTCTCATTTTCTCGAGCATGTGCCAATCGGCGCATATAAGCACTCTGTATTATTCATAAAATATTGTGGTAGAACACCGCAGTAACATATTGGATAGATTCCGCCAACCGGGAGGTACAATCTTTTTTACCCAATTACTTCATATTCCTTATGTATACAGACCTTACGAATATATATTTAAATATACACCGTTCCATTCCAGATCAAGTTACAAAAGAAAAAAAAAACGTAAGACAAAATCATCGTACTGATAAACCTTTTGACATCATGAATCCGTGAAGGCACATGCTACAGAATCTAATATAAGCACCATGACTAAGGCGTTTCCTCCCCTCCATCTTGCCCAGTCATTTGCGGTGTGAGTGATTCCGCGCACAAAATTTGGACCCTTCAAAAAGATGGAAAAT